>JAWNOK010000022.1:0-600000 GCA_035046005.1 Drosophila acutilabella | reverse complement strand
TTTCGTTTGTGTTTTAAACAAACTTCAAGCTCATTAGTTTCAACTAAGTCACCCCAATTTGTTCAAGGCTAATCGTGTTTTGATGTTATTCCTCTGTCCCCCCACCACAACTCACATATTTCAAAGTTAATTTATGCGGAAATCTTGCAAATAACAAATAAATTGCTGTGGTATGCAAACAATTTAATCAAATCCAATGAAGTAGCTACAAAAACAGCAACTTAATTAAATTTCCACGTTCCTGACATCTAGTTGCTCGCCGCCTCGTTGACACGCCCCCTACAGGCAAGTGAACAACTTGCAACTTGCTTCAAATTCTCTTCGTTTTTTATACGACTTTTTTCTTGAGTTTTCTTTTTTTTTCCATTCCCTTTAGCCACTTGAACGCGTCGCCTAAACGTAGCGAAGCGCCACCGAAAAATTGAAAGTTGAAGCCGAAAAGCAACAGCAATAACATGTAGAAAAGCCCGCAGCGTTTTTCTCTCTGTGTGTGTGTGTGGGGGAGTAGACAGTAGGCGGGTCTGATTGGTAGCAAAAAAAAACTCCCATTTGGTGGAAATCGAGACCGCTTTTTATGCCTGTTGATGCTACAAACTGCGCATCGTATATGGCTTTCATTGCCTGCTAATCAGTTGACTTAATTTTCCCTAACAGTTGGGGTCTGTCGCTCTTCCTCTCCACTACTCTTCTCTTTGCCATTGAGTGCTTAAATCAGCGTAATTAACTTTTAAGTTAATTTGCCATCGGCACAGCAAGTGGGTATACAGCACTCTGTCAGTTCATCAGTTTGTTAGACTGTCATCCTGTCTGTCTGTCTGTCTGTCTATCCATCCGGTCTCCACACCCAATACTCCACATCCTGCTGCTGCTGCTGCCACTGGCATTGTTTTCCCAGTTCTAATTAGCGTGCCATCAAAATGTATGAGATCGCCTCACTTGTCCATTAAGAACAAAGAAAAAAAAAAATATAAATTCCAATTTAAGTTTCAGCAGGCAAAATAAAATACAAAAAAATAAAAGCAAAACATGGCACAATCTTCAAACTATTATTTCAGTTTTCTACTCATATTTGCAAAAGGAAGAGGAACCCCAACAAAAATCGTACAAAACTTTGTTGTTGTTGTAACAAGTTTACAATGTAACTTTGTTCATACATAAAGTAACTAAAAAAAAAACCAACAAAAGTAACCAACAGCGCACGAATTTCTTTTTTTTTTTCATAGTCAAAAATTGTTACTTTGTTTTCCGGTTAAAAAAAAAAAATACGGCGCAAAAATGGAAATGGGGTAGGGGGAAAAACTGAATTTTAACATTTTCATCTTTGTTGCAAAACTGGGTCAATAAATTTGCAAGTAATGCATAAAATTTGGAGCTGAAACGGAAACGTGCAACTGCAACTGTGGCATGTTCCCCCTTCCCTGCCCTACCGACCCACCCGACCTCCTCATCGAAGGGAAAAGGAAAGGCGCGACATTAAAATAAATAAAAATTAATTGGCTCGCAGCAAACCCAAAGTAAATAAGTGCGTCTCTCGTTGTGTCCCTCTCTCTCACTCTACCCGTCTCACTGTTGCAACACTCAAGTGGCACAGCGGCACAGCTGACCAAACTATTTATACATATGCATGAGCCGAGGGTGGCAATTTTATCAACAAATAAAAAACAAGCAGCAAATTTCAAGTTGTCTGCTACCAATTGCAAGATTTTGTTTGCCATCTGTGGCACCAATTGAAGTGCAGATAAAGCAACATACTTAATGCCACATAAAGCAAATAAAATGCTGCAACGTGATGTGGCTTAACAACTTGATATTGCTTTAGTCAATTGGGAGTGAAACTGCTCAAAGAGACAGCAAAACCAAGTCGATTAATTGACGCATGAAATTGCCAAAAAATAAAGTAGAGAAAAAAAAAGAAAATAAATAATTAAATTTTATATACAAAGTATAGATTGGAGTCTGCAATAAATTTGACAATTTTATGTTATCTAAGACACCTTCAAATCAGCTTATTTCTATTAAAATCTACACTAAATCGCTTTTAACTTTAATTGTAAAATAGTTTATCAAATAGTTCGCAGCATACTTGTATTTTAATCATTACATTTATCTAAGCTTTAAACAAAATTAGTTTATACTTTTGATTTTTGAGTTGTTTAATAAAAAACTAACAACTAAACAAAACTAATAACTTAATACCACACCAACAATAGCTACAAACCTCACAAACTTTGCTAGAATCCAGAAAAGTGTTTGAAACTTGTTGTGAAAACTTCAATGGTAAACCTTGAAAACATTATTTAAATATCATAAAAGATTGTTAGCAAAAGCTTTTTGTTTGCACATGAATAATGCAGAACAGAATTAAAAGTTTGATCAGAATGCGAATCGAAAGTGAATACTGTATATGAAAAACCTGTAAAGCTGGATGTACATATAACAATGTTTTCCATTCACTTTCCCACTCTTTTCCACCTCAGGTTTTTGCATATGGAAATTTGAAATATTTTTCATTGTGTTGCACAATTTATGCAGCTGCAAAGCTTTTGCTATTTATTGAGTACAATAAAATGATTGGCAAATCTATAATATGAGTCATTTATTAGCTGAAACCAGATATTTATTGGCCATTGAGTTGAAAGCTTCATTGATTTAGTTTTGCACGAATTTTATAGTTTAATTTGTATCAATTTGGAGTGAATAAATTGGTTGGATAGTGTCATAAATCAAATATATATCAAATCGCGACACCTGCTGTTTGACAAACACCCGTCTGTCGTCTCAGTCCTTCTGTCTGTCTGTCAGTTACGTCGCGCATTGAAATTGGTTTTAATGAAGCGTTCGTTTCGGTTGGCCAGGTCAGAAGCAGGCCTCGTTTTGGTCGTAAATTGATTGGCGGCACTGTAAACCGCAAATGTTCGTCGGTCACCATTGATAGTGTGCTATGAGGGCCTAAGGGAGAGTATGAGAGAGATCCGCGGGTGTGTGGTTTTTGTTGGCTCATCCACATGCTCGCGAAACTGCTGAGGTGTGAAAGCCAAAAGTTATTGGAGCACGTTCTCAGTCCCCATTTTGTGAGCAATTAGATGCAATAAATCACAGTCGTTTATCTTCAATGTGTGCGTGTGTGTGTGTGTTTTGGGTGTGTGCGGGTTTTTGGCCAGAGGCTGCTGAGATTGCTAAGATGGCGCGCATTGCTGCAGGCTCTGATATTGCACACATGACTGCCTTCAGTCTTTGTGTAGCCACTCGACTGTGTATAGAAATAGTGAGATTCACCAAACACACACACATAGATAACTATACAAGCCATATGTTTAACCACACACACACACATACACACAAACACAAACATAGACATAAACTCACACGCCTAGATGATATAGGGGCACGTTATAAGGTCATTTGTTGACACGCGAAATATGTTGAGCCCACAGCTTCTGGTTAAGCCCGTGTAATTGGCAACGGAATTCGATAGAATTATATGCAATTATTGCGGGCCAACGCGGAGGCACTTCATCAATAATTGTGTTCAATATTGGCATTCTTCAAGCAATTTTATCTTAATCGTAATATCAACTAATGTCTGCAAAGGCCTTAAGTTTATTGAGCAAACAAAGCTTGACTTTCTTGTGTATTTTATACTGTTTATAAAGCATTTATTTTATGTTTCTAATAGAAACTAAATTAATTGTTATTTTTTATGATTTATTGCACACATTTGACAAAAACTTTTAGTAAAATATTTGATAAATCGTCGCCATTTAGGAATTTAACTGGTAAGTTAATAAAATGTTGCATACTTTTCAGCACAAATTTAATTGATTTATGTCATTATTGAAGTGCTAATATTTTATATAATTTAAAGTGGTCAGCTATTTTAAGTATTTTTCTCAGTGTACTCTAAACAAGATTTTTTTGCGTGCTCACTAAACAAGAACCTAAAAGTTATTCTATATTTATCTTTATAACTTTCAATAAATCTCGTTAAGAGTTGCTGGCGTTTAAGGTTGTTCCAAAGGGAATTCAATTTAAAGAGTAGCTAAAGAGAGAGAGTGAGAGTGTGAGAAAGTAAGCGAGAGACCTTGACAAAACATATCCGTGACACACATTTCACATTTCACATAATCGTAATCATAATGTTGCACGGTTTTTATGGGTCCACAAGTGAAGTTTATCCCGAGCAAAGAGGGCCACAAAATATAATGGTCTCACACGCACACACACACACATTTGGAGAGCAAATGAAGCTGAAATAATAAATTAAGAGAGAAGAGCACAAAGATGTCTGTGCATCTCACAACCAGAAATTATGCCGCTTAAAGCCAAAAAGGCTAAGGTGTAAAGGAACCAGAGATTTCTTTGGCTGAATCGTTGCGTATCCCGTTTTTAGTGGTATATAAAGTGTCAGATGTAAGTCCTTTTAATTATGCAACAGCTAAAACACAAATGCAAAACTCTTGTCCTGGCTTACAGCAAAACATTTGAAATCAATTATGTGAGCAGTAAGGGAGAGTAGGAGCCAAATAGAAAGAGAGACCGGGACAGACAGCACATACACAGTGATACCCCTGAAACATATGCCCGTTTCCGGTTTTATAGCTTGATTTACGAGTATGAAACTAATTAGCTAGCATAATCATAATTACGATTAGTTCAGAGCATTATTAATATTATTATTTCATTTGGGTCTGATTAGTGCTCTTTGGTACTGAAACAGATCCACATGCTAATTATTACTACTGCATAAATTATCATGACCCGTTTTGTGCATTCTATGTTAACTGACTTCATGTTGCCATAATTGGGTTAACCTAAATGCCAATTATGCCTTAATCAAGCGTCTAAACTCAGTTTGCGCTGACTTGCCCTGCCAGCGCTTAATGCAATCAGTTGACGGCTTTTATAATTTTTCCCACTTGGTTCGACTGGAGCGTAGAGTGCTGATTGATAAATTGATTGATTGATGGATAGCAGGCTGACTGGCGGACTGGCTTGATCGTTAGCGTGGCCAGATGACACCACCAACAACAACAGCAGCAACAACGCGTCTTTTAGCCGCGTTCAGTTTTGTTTGCCCTTCTTTTTTTTTTGGCGTTGACTGCGTGTGAATGTGGCTCATGTTGTTGTTGTTGCTGTCGTTGTCATAAATTGAGATTAATCATGTTCCTGATGGCCTTTTTTCGGATTGACGTTGTATACAACATGATAGCACTTAAGCGGCTTAGCAGCAATGGGCTTTTATCCCTTAGGTTTTCACCTTCACCTCATAAAACCGCGCCTCCCTCGCCCATTCCCTTTGCTGCAGTCAACTCCCCCCCAGGGCATTATCGCATTTATGTATGTGTTTAAAGCACATATTTGTAGTGGTTTGTAATCGTTCATTTTGCATGAAATTATTATAATTATTATTATTATTTCTGCATCGTTTGTATTTGCTGATTCTCTTTGTTATTGCTGGTGTATTTTAATTATTTTAAAGCATATTGTATTGCTATTTAAGCAATAAAGTCACAATTTATAACACATTTATGATTTATCATATTTAATCACAGTATTGTTCACTAATTAATTGCATTGATTAACAATTCTTTAGTTCTGGCATTCAAAAAGCCGCATTTAAATATTCCAGTGTGTAGTTAGTTATTTAATGCTTTAAACTGAATTTACTAATTATTTATTATTTCATTATTTGCAGATGCAGATAAAATTAACACTTGAACTTTTATTTGCCGTTATTTACATTTTAATGTGGGATTTAATACATTTTTTTTTAATCCTATTCAGTTTAAAATAATTTTTTGCTTTTTACAATATTTCTTTTATTCCGAACAGCTTTTTTTTTGGGTTTATTAGTGCTTGTTTAGCTTAATTTTAAAAATAATTTGTTTATTAATTTTGCAAGTTAAGCCGCTTTAAAGCCATTTAAAAAAACTGTTTATTTTCGTTTTGTACTTTAATTTTTCTCATTTAGTTTTAATATTTTTAAACACTTTAAATTGCTCCAAAACGCATAAACCATTTAAGAGCAATTAGTTTTAATTGCAAATGCATTTGCAACGGCCATTTCAGTTAACAACTTTACACATTCCGCTCTAAATCATCTAAATGATTTGTGTCATCATCCTGTCTCATCATAATCCCATGCACGAGCATTAATTAAACTATTTACACGCGCGATTTGATAGTGATAAACTGGCATTTTAATGGCGCCATCTTCACACACCATTTATCATAAGTAGATGGAAAAGGTTTCTATATATATTTATATATGTTCGAGTACGACATGAAATGGTGTTGTTGTTATTTTTAAAATTAAATTCATTACATTATTCATGCTGACTGTAGAATTGATATGCATGAAATTCAGCATTTCTTATCGGACAGCCATCAAATGTGGGACATGCACATAAATTTCGGTTATCATATCACATTAATATAATTTATCTGCTTGAATTTCTCTTTGGTTCACACTCGCACACACAAACATACACGCACTCGGAGAGACACTCTGCTTTATTGCCTTACAATTTTACATTGAATTTTACACCCGAGTGTAATCTTTCATGCACTCAACAACAAGCTTTGATCACATCGAATACTGTTAAATTGAAGTAGCTCTGCTTCCGTCGTGCTATTCCGT
Organism: Drosophila acutilabella; assembly: GCA_035046005.1. Classification (NCBI taxonomy): domain Eukaryota; kingdom Metazoa; phylum Arthropoda; class Insecta; order Diptera; family Drosophilidae; genus Drosophila; species Drosophila acutilabella. The sequence continues at coordinate 593,360 of JAWNOK010000022.1, read as the reverse complement.
TATCGTTATCATACAACTCTGCCGAGAACGCGCGTACCGCCGTCAACAGCTAAAAATGTACTAACTGCCCAAGCAGCAGCGAAAGGATGCTGGACAGATGCGGCTTCAACAACAGTAACAGTCACTGTTATGACTGTAGGCAAATGTTGTTACTCTTAACTTGAGCGTGAATGTAGGCGCTGTTAAGTTTACTCAGTAGGTTAGTAGGTTGACCTACTGGCTGCACTTGCCGACTGTAACAGTGGGAAATTTACTCTTCGAGCCGCATGCTAACGCTCTCCACTCAGCAGTTCAACAAGTATGTTAGTGAGGCCAGGCACTGTTAACTCTCAGTTACTCTTAGAAGCTGTTATTTATTATGCCGCCGCAAAGTATGCAATGTTAAATTTACACGCTCTTAACTTGGCAAAAGGGACCAAATTTTTGCAGCTCTCGTGCTGCTACTGCTGTCTCACTGTTAACTTCAGGACTCGCTCTTTTAAGGACACGCTCTCTTGCGCTGTTATGGCTTATGCTTTCACATTTATCAAGTCAGCTTAAGCGTTCAACATTAAGCCAACTCTCGAGCATCTCGCAAAGTTTTCCAGAATTATTACAACGTAAAAATATAAAAAAAAAACTTTAGAACTATTTGCACATAAATTTAAAAGGCTGCACAAATCAACGGCTTGTGCTATGATTTGTATACGCATTTTCGATTATTGCAGCTGCTTCAACAGTTTCCTATATCTCAATTGAAGCACATTTGCTCGTGATTAAAAGCTTAAAGCGGCTTATAGTTACGCTTGATTAATTAAATTTCTAATTATGAGCCAGGAATACTTTCAAGTGTGGGAATTCATAGTTTTCGATTAATATTTTTGCGCATATTACCTTGATTATGCAAAGAGCTTTGTTTACTTTACATAAAATATAAAAAAAATTAAAAGTTAATTTATAAAAAAATTATAAAAAAGCTTAAAAACACGTTTAAAATTTGTATTTGTTTAAGTGCTGTTTATATTAGTTTATGGATGCATACTTTTTTCTAGCATTTTATAGAAAAAAGTTAAAAAATTCAGCTTATTTGCATTAGACTTTCGCTGTTATTGACATGGCCAAAAAGTAAAGCAAACAATAACATAAATATTTTACTTACGTTCAATGGCAACAAGTTGAATTAATGCACTTACCTGTAAATAGAAAAATACAAAGGTAAACATGTTTTAATTAGAATGCAACTGCACAAATATTATTAGCATATGAAGGTACTTAAATAGATCAAATCGAATATGCTGTTAATTCGATAACTCAAGTTGAGATAGAAAATGCCATAAGCGCTGAATTGAGTGCAGAAATAAGATGGTGATTAGCCTTATCAGAGTCGCAGCTGCAACATTTCCGCCCGAATTTATGCACCAGGCCCAAGAGCATAAATATGCCAAATATGAGTCTGGCTAAATTGCAGTCGATGTAGATGTCGACCCCAAGCAGAGTGCTTCAGTGTCTTTTTGGGGTGGATTTGGTGGACTGAAGAACTGCTATGGCTACAGCTACTGCCACATCTACTGACTGCTGCTTCCTTTTAGATGCGCCACGCCTCTCGCCTGTTGGCTGTGGCAGCAAACCAAGAACCGCAGAAATGCATTACGCCCCGAAAATGCGAAGCTGTTGCAAGTTTTGCCTCATGTTTGTAGCTGTTGACTAAACGCATATAAGTGCGGGCTAATATCAAACGGAAATACCAAGCAGCACACACACATAAATGCTCTCTATATGTGTGTGAGTGTGTCTGCTGCAGGTCACAGACTAATGCAATACATCTTAAGACGCTTGCTTGTTGATGTTGCCAGGACTTTGCCTGCATTTGGCTTCGTTTCCGCTGCTGCTGCTGCTGCTGCCTTTTGAGAAATGTTTGTGGAAAATGCCATCCCAACTGCAGTTCTACCATTTTCCACACTAACTTTTCTACAGCTAACTGTCTGTGTGTGTGTGTGTGTGTGTGTGTGTGTGTCGGTGTGTGTTTGCCTAAGCGGCGCATTTCCTGGCTTGGGCCATCAACTAAATAGCATTCATTTGCGTTGATTTATGCAGGCTAACAGCAACCAGATGAAAGCAGACTAACAAAAATCAGTAAAAATACGTTAAGAGTGTATGCACGACTACAAGATGCTACTTTAATAATATAGCTTTGATTTTTGATAGACAAATTGGTGTGATTAAATGCTAACAAATAGATTTGGGTGACAAATATGTTAAATAATACTGTTAGATTAAATATACTAACTTATAAACATTTCTACACACTTTTAATTTATATTGCACTGGGCAAGAGCACTTTGAGATGGGTATTGCAGTCACTTTAGTTGTCTAGGAACATTAAGTTCTTTGCCTTTACAAAACAAATTTTCTTATCAAACAATACCCCCATTTTCTGCCATTCTTTACAGGGTAATTGTTTAGTCCAGGCATTTCGGCAGCTACCCAATCCCTTTGAATTTATGCCCCGAATGACACTTTAAAGTTGCAATAAAATTCAAGGCAACTTATTTATAGGGCCAGTCAGCGATGTAATTACTTTTTCAACACGCACATGATATCAGTGAGTTTGCCAGACACATAGAGAAGAGACAGCGAGGGAATGGGTTGCTAGAATCTATGGCAAGTAGATCTATGGCGAGGGAAGTTCCAGTGATTTGGCGCTTTGTTGTTGTCATCAGGTCAAATAGCAATGGCTGCATTAGTGCGAAGTCCATTGGGCCAATGCAATGGCTGCAATTGATAAATTGGCAATAACCCATTGCCAGTTGCTTCACTGCCCTTCTCCTAGCATTTCTCTCTCTCTTTTTGCTCAGCTTTTACCCCTTCAAGGACTGTCGCTTGTCGTTTGGCATTGACAGTTCAATGTGCGCACTGATGCGCAAATATCAACTCCAATACACTGGCTTACCCCGCTCTCTTCTATCACACGTACTTCTCTTTCTCTGTCTCTGTTTCTCACGCTTTCTTCACACTCTCAACCACATTCGCTTTCATGCATTCTCTTCCCTTTTTCTACCTTTTTTTTTGTCGCTGACTTGATGCTCGTTTTGCGCTTTTTTTGGCAGTTCGTGACCGAGTTGCAGTCACTTTAACTTCTTTTCCAACCATTCTCCATTTTTCTTCATTTTCTCCATACTTCTCTCAGTTTTTCTCTCTCTGTTCCCTTTTTAACTTTGGTTTTTGGTTTGCTAAATTGAATTAGTGACATTGGCAGTTGCTTTGCCCATCTGTGAGTGGATTTGTGCCACCTTCCGCTTGACTGTGTTAATTTCATGAAATCTCCTTTTATTTCTGCAAATTCTCCTAATATTCTCATTTTGTTTTACTTTCATTGTTTTGCTGTTTCTTCTTTGACTTATGACTACAGCGATGAAATGACATAGAGCACAACAAGAATTAAAACTGAATTAATTAATATTTAAAGGGTTCTAAAATTTCTGGCTGCTTTGAGTCGAATTTTGAACAAAATTTAATTAATTTTTTGATAATAAAGCACAAAACTTTGAAAATTTATAATTTAATATTTTTAGGCAGACTTAAGGCATTCTATTATTTACAAACTATACTTTCTAATTGCTAAATAATTTTGTCGTCATAATTTAGTTTTTACGAGTAATTTTATTAAGTTTCTAAGCACTAAAAGTAATCATAATTTAAGTTTAGCTACTCTGAAACACTTTCCCATTTTTATTTCATGGAAAATCAATATTTTAGCTCTTCATAACTTTATTTAAGTAGATTTTTGAAAAAACAAAGGTGTAAAATTTTCTACTAGAATTTCACTTAACATCTTTTGTCTGGAAGCAACTAAACTTCGTTTAGAAAGCAATATAATTTCGCATATGAGAAAATATGCAATACACACATGAGCACACTCACACACACAAACCCAACTAGTATGGCACATAAAGCTGCCACAAAAGTGCGCATATAAAAATCTCATAAATTGAAATAAATAAGAAAAAATAACAATTTCTATGAAGAAGCCAAACACACACACACCCATACACACACACACATGCTCATTGCTTTTGCATCCTAGACTTTACTGCAATATTCATAACTCTTTTCAAATGTGGTCAAGTGCGATGCCACGCCCCCTTGTACTGCTGCCAATCTCCTCCTTTGCTGACTTTCTTCAGCATTCTGTCCTGTCCAGCTGAGTGACTGTTCAGTTAGCCTTTTGTACTGCTCTTCCTTCTGCTGTTGTTGTTGTTGGTGGCACTTTCTGTTATTGGCATGTGGCAGACATAGCCGTTGCCACGCCCCACCTAGGCGGGGATAAAGGGAACGACTTGAGTTGCCGCTACAATTTTATTAAAAACTAGATGAATGGACAACACTCGGTTGCTTCCACAAAATATCAGATGACGGAAGTGTGGTTTCACTCTATAATTCTCTTGTCAATCCCATGCCAACTGCAAGAATGCTTAGTGGGCGGTGTAGGGATAGAGGGCGTGTCAGGGTCAAGCGGAGGAGTAGAAGAAAAAGTAGTAGAAATAGTATGACCATTTCATTTTTCGACATGCAATTGCCATTGCACTGACTGCTATTTTTACTGTGTACCCAACACACGTGCACTGAAAAAAATGTCTGAGCTACTACATAATTTATAATTGTACTATTGATAACAATTTTAAAGAAATGTGTGTATTTTCAGCAGCATAAATTTTCAATTTTTTATATAAAATTTGCTTTTAAATTTCCAATTTTTTTTCTCTGTACGCACAGCAGCTGGCATTACTGTGTGTTAGCTTGTTTGTGTATGTGTGTGTGTGTTTGGTGCATTGTCTGGCGATTTATGGGTTTTATTTGGCCACTTTTTACATTCATATATAGAAGATGCTTGTACGTGGAACATGGCTATTTGAGTCTTTGTCGTCGTTTGGCATTTGTCGCCCTTTTGTATATTGTTGGCTTATTGCACACATTTATTGCACTCTGCACTCTCTATCTGTTTTCCAATTTCTCTCTCTCACTCTCTCTTGCTACTCCCTTCTTAACTCTTCTTCTAGCAAATATACGTGCTTTGTTGTGGATTAGAATGTGCACATTGCAATCCTTTACACTTTACACTTTGCACTTTCCACTTGCTCGTTATTATGTTGACTTTTATTGGGTTTCTGCGAAACTTCTAACTTGTGGAGTGCCTCATAATTCAATGTGACAATTGTCAACGATGACTTGCCAACAAATACATAAAAAAATCCAAATTGTTGTTCAACTGCTAAAAGTTATCTTAGTTAGATATGTTTATTTTGCCATTGTCTGACTTTATTTGTGTTTATTTTTTGAAGCTGTATCTAAAGCTTATTGTAATTACTAAGCAAAATAAGTAAACGACTTTTAACCTATGTTTTAATTCAACAATTTTAAACAAGACAAAATAAAATGTCTTAAAAAAATCTTAAGCTTATAACTGAAATGAATTAAATTGCAGTTAAATTCACACATTGTCTTTGTGTGGTATAACCTTTGTGCTGTAAATACTGTTAACTTGTTTTGTGTGACAATTTTGGCAACATATGCGCTCAGTTGGGTCAACCAAGTGTCGGACAGTTTGTGTTTAACCACAGAGCAGCCTTTGCAGTAACAACAACTAGCCACAAAACGGATTGTGCACAAAGTATTTAATTTGGTCATTAAGTTAAAGGCAGAGGCAATTTAAGAACTATAAAGAATAATGATGATAAGAACCTTAAAAGTAATTACAACACATATTAAGTATTTATGCAACAATAAAACGTTTAGATCCCCAAAAAGTAAAACAACTGAGGAAGGGAAAGTTTTTATTTTGCAAAGTTCAAGTTGCGACAAAAACAATGCAAAAGCCAAGAAACAATAATTTTCAAATCCAGCAGAAGGAAGGCAATGCGAAGCGAAGCGATTTAGGCTCAGCGGGAGACATAAAGAAACTTTAAAACGGAAATAAAATGTAACAAAATAATAAAATGCTTGCTCGTAAAAAGCCGCACAAGTTGCCCAAGAAGCCGCAGCTCACAAAATAAATAAAACTCCAGACAAAACAGCCAAAAAATGGAGGGAAAAACAAAATTGTAGTCGGCTGCACTTGAGCCAAAAAATTATTTTTTCGTTAGCTGCTTTTTTTTGGGGGGGCTTTGAAAAACTTGTGTCGGAGTTCTGTTTTGTATTTTGTGTGTTGTACAACACCTAAAAAAGTTCACAGCACTCGCTGGTCACACTGACTGTGTGTGTGTATCAGACGATTAGTGCAGGACTTTGGAAAGTTTTTGCGGCTTTTTGGGGGACGATAGCACTTGAAATTCGGTGTCGTACTTTTAACGATGCCGCGTCGGACAAGTTTGTGCAAATAGTTTATGGTTATTGCACTTACAGACACACATACACGCCAAGAGACAGTTATCCCCACCAATACATATGCATGTGTGCGAGAGTTTTAAGTTAGCTTGAGCGGCTTAAATGATTTTAATTGTTATCGTGCGCTTTAATTGCACTTTAGTGCGGCCTCGTCCGGCCAAAAAGTTTTAGACCATTTCACATTGTCTCTGGCCCCATTTTAGTGGTCTAATGTCTATTAGATTTGCTTTCAAGTTGGCCCAAACTGTTGCCATTGTGTTCTGCATTGGCTTAAATCCAAGCACAGATTTGTTTCATTTCTGCCAGATTAGCAGAGTTTTTGGTTACACAAATTGATTATAATGCTCGTATGATTAGCTGAATGGCCATTGACTTTCAACAACTGTATAAATAAATGCCTTTAAAATATTTATAACATTTTCTGTGCCTTAATAAACAGCAGGAGACCAAATTAAGTTATCAAAGAGCCAAGTTTTTTTTATGAAAACTTTTTTGAATGGCATCTCCAACTGGCTTTCACATCCTGGTCCAAAAATCTTAGCTTGGCATACATTTAATGTGGGCATGCTTTATGGTAGAATCCCCAGAATGACAATACTCATTTCGTGTATGCTTATTCTCTGGGTAATCTATTCAAAACCATTGGGCACAGTCATGCGACCCTTCCAAATTAGCTCCGACTACATTTACCCTCACTCACACACACATAGCTTGGCATATAAAAGTATGAAACACGACGAAATTAATAAAAAACCATTTCATTTAATGTTGGTAATATGTTGTCAGCAACAGAACACAACAAAACAGACCAGAAGGAGACAGACGAAATCAACAGAGAAAAAAAAAGGGTCTGAGTTTTCGAGCAGACAATGCGGCATAATGAGACATGCTCCGACAACGCCGAACTCGGTAAAAATGTCAAGTAAAATACGATAATTATGCGACATTTAGCAGTTTAGCAGGCAGTCAACATCAGGCGAGGCAAAGGCAACAAAAAAGGCATTGGGCGGGTTTAATGTGTTGCTCGAGGATTCAAATGAAAAGTGAAAACATAAAAAAGGGTTTCGGCACAACAACAAGATACACACACACACACACACACAAAAAACCGAAAATAAAAGAGGTAGAAACGACGAAAATACAGCGGAAATTACAAGTGCCGCCAGTTGGCGACAGAAAAAAAATAGTGGAGACGGAGACGAGCACGAGAACGAGCACAGAAAATGCAAAATGAAAATCGAAAGCAGAGAAAAAGTGTGTCACGGTATGGGTTTCACATTAAGAGGTGCCAGAGTGTGTATGTGCGTGTGTGTGTGTTGTGCTAAAGGTTTTTAAACTCGTTAGTATGCGCAACGAGACGAAAAATCAACAATTTCTATTTTGATGATTTTTGCAGCACTATGCGAAGAACATTTATTGGGTATATTGGGTTACATTCGAATACACAGCACGTCGATTTAAGTCACAACTCAAAGCTTAAGCAAGGGCATGGATGGAACACATCAAGCGTGTAAGGGATATCTGAATGTTGATCAGACTAGCCACTCCTTAGCTGTAAAAAGGGGGAGGAATGTATTTAATAAGCATATAAATGAGCAAAGTTTTCAATGCGTAAATGTGTGTTTTACTGCGTCTAACGTGCCGTATGCGTGATTCCTTTTTTGTGAGAGGATTAACTAAACTAACAAAGTTTTTTGGTGCCACCCCTGTAATCTTTCACCTTGAGGCCATCATTGAAATGCCTGCCAAATGATGGCACACGTGGCGCATACGCATCATCATAAACATTCAGTTTTTTTTCCCCTTGTTGTTGCCACCGGAAATTCTAGTATGACACATGCCATGCTGGTTAACTTTATTTTTAATGGCTGCCTCATAAAATGGATTTAAAGCAATTTTTTTGCGGTCTGCTAAAAAATCTGCTGACCAGGCAGCCTCCTACGCCCCCAACCACGCCTTCAAATCCAAATTAATGACAAAGCTTAAGTGGCAGGCGACCGCCTCAAATTGCCCAACATTTTTAAGCTGCGAATTAATGACTGGAGTCTCAAGGAAAATGTAAATTCAATAAAAATAAAACAAGCCAAGCCAAAGAAATGTAAAATACTAAAATAAGTGAATTTAACATTTGACTTTTGGTCTGGGAGTGTCTTATTTATGCAGTGAATTATTCAAATTTTGTGTTGTCTGTCTGTCTGCCTACTCGTACCTAGGCAGAGCATACAAACAGCATTTTGCATGCATGTAGGTCAAATTGTGCGCCGGTCTGCATATCAAGTATACGCCCGCTTGGTTTTGTCGTTTCTTTGTCTTGTCTAGAATTTCAACAATTTTGTAAGTCAACTAGGCGACAGGGCGACCCTCAAGGCACTCAGACATGGAATTGGAATAGGCTTTCACTTTTATGATCCAACAACTCTCAGTGTGTGTGTGTGTGTGTGTGCTTGTGTGAGTTTATTGTGAGGACCTGACATCCTGTTGTTGTGGCAGCCCCAAACATCCTGTTTCATATGCTCTTATCATGCCGAAAGAATAATTGCCAGGTCCATTATTTCTTTTGCGGCTTGTTTCACTTTTGGTTGAATTTAGAGCACAATGCCTGAAATACTCTGAAGGTCTTTTAAATCTACAAATAACTGTCACAATATTTCATTTAGCTAAAAACTTCTGTTGCTGTCCCTGATGCTCTTCAATTTATCATTTCATTTTTGGACTAACTCGTGCCAATTGACCAAATTCGATTGCCAAAAAGTCAAATGTCAATTGCAACTTTACCACAATTATGCTGATCAGCAAACAGTGAGACGGAAATGCAGATTGTATTCAAAGTTTTTCAAATGCGCATTTCCCTCGCTTCCCACCAGTGTGACCAACTTTTTGAATATTAATAGACTGCTGTCAGTGGCAGATATAGATAGTTGCAACGGTGCAAAATCAAGCAAAAACTAATCCATAACAATTCGCGTGGCGAGTGACGCACATGACCATCATCAATTATTCGCCAAAACGGATCTCAGCTGCCAAAATTGCATAAGCAGTCAAATGGTCTGCCAAAGGGAGCAAACAGTCGGTTTGGCATGCGTCTAATAAATCAATTAGCAAATCGTTAGAAATGCATGAGCAGTGGCAGCATCTTAGCAAAAGTCAAAGTGATAATGCGGTTAGTTCGCATTTAGTTAAGGTCGAATGCCCTAAGACCAACATAGGTGAGATTGCGCATACGCAACTTGGCGCTCACTCACTTATGCATATGCATAAGAAACTAGATGCGAGCGACACTCAAAGCAAATAAGAATCATGTGGCAGGAGGCAAGTGAGCGCTTAGATGTGCAACGCACTTTTCACTCAGCTGCACACGTTCACCCCAGAGTTTAAGCTTTAAATAAGGTTGTAAACTATATTAATTTGCTGTAAGAGACAACTAGTAGTTGGTGATTTTATAGCTTTGCTCGAATTTAATGGAAAACCCGACCAAATTAAAGAAAAATCTTGCGCTTTTCCCTCAAAAGCCTCTTGAAAAAATGTTTACCCCCAAATATAAAATTGCTACCATTTTTTTTGTCATTATTTGCGTATCGATTTTAAAATTAGAGGTGCTCTTGCTGCACTTTAGCCCATTTTTTATAAAATACATGTGCATATGCATAAGAAAGTTGTAGCCATTACTCAGGTCTCGAAGCTAAGTGGCTTATGCAAATGTTTGAATTGTAACGTGTGTGCTACAAAAAATAAAAAAAAATAGAGTTTACAAAGTTCAGTTTAAACATTATGCAGAACCAAATATTTGCAGTTTTCTAGCCAAAAGGCAAAGGCCAAAAAACATAAAGCCAAGAAATTGCATTCACGCGGTTCGTTAGCCCAACAAACACAGGGGGGCAGTGAGTGGGTTGGGAAAGCTCAAAGGGCAAACGAGCTGGCACAGACGCCGACTGACTGAATCGCCCCCCAATGGGCGTGGCACGGATGCTGGCCTGAGGGAGCCACAACAGCGGTGGCTTGGCCAAAAGCAAAATTGCAGCCAAACATTTTCAAGTGGCGGCTGCAACATCGTCAGAATTATGCTACAAATTTATGAGACGACATAAATTTCACAATGTTTGTTTTGGCAACACACACGCACACACGCACACACATGCACACATGCCACAGCTCGCTGGCTGTGTCTGTGTGTGCGCTACAAGAAGAAAAACAAACCCAAATATCTAAAGCAAACAAAAAGCAGTGTCACCCCTTTACCCTCACTACCCTGCTGGTCCATTGTAATCATGCAGCAACTGCCCACATTTAGCATTTGTCCAACTCCTGCCACACCGCCCCTCTCACAACGGGTGGTTTGACTTGCTTTTTGGGCTCCTTGTGATGAATGTCATGTGGTGAAATTTGTGCAGCAAAGAGCCACCACATAAGGGGGCGTGCTGGCATCAACGCGTTGCTTCTGCTTCTTCTCCATCCACTTCTCACAACCATTCCCCCCAAAAAAAAAAGAATTGAAAAATGTATGCAACTGTTTTGAAGGTTGCCAGCCATGAAACTTTCTATGCATTTTAACATGCGAAACTGCAAAATTTTTTTAACTGACAGCCCAACGACCTCCACAAGTTCTCTGCAGCATAGATATTCATGTAAATTACACACACTTACACCACACACACGTTTACACTCAGACAGAAACACACACACACACAGCTATCTGGTAAAAGTCATACCAGGGAACCATGATGTTCGCTTAATATGTCTTTCGATGCATTTGATGATGCATCAAGTGGTGGGCACACTGTACCAACAATAAAGTAAAAAAAAACCCCAAATGATTTGTAAAATTCACTAAAAGGTATTTCAATTTTTTATACACAGCAGGATGCGCAAACGTCGTTCAAATATTTATATACATTTTCCAGCTCAATTGACTATATTATTCCCATATATTTTTAGATTTGTAAGCCCAAAAATAACAGGAATAAAAGCTAGCACAAGAATTTTAAATGCTATGTTCAAACTTGAACTAGTTGTAGCTGTTCATAAATATGAGACAAGAGTTTTTTGTCAATATTATGAGTGGATAGCATTTTGTGCAGAGCTTAAAACCATTTTTCAAACAGTTTCTACAATTTTTCTTCATGCATCAATTTTATATCGCTTAAAGCTAGACAAATTTAGTAAATTGAATTCTTTTCAAGAAAGTTAGCAGCTAGAAAACGTTTAAAATAACTTTATTTTATTGTTTTTGTGTACAAATGAAGTTTCTCTTGAAATTTAATAAGCAGCTGCCTAAAAGTATGCAATGTATTTTTCAACAACGCACGCTGATTGGTAAGTCCACGTTCTCGCACTTTCTCGCTCACTCTCCATTTGTTTCTGTCCCTTTGGCTGCCACTAGGGACTTGGCAGTGTGTCGAGGTGCGAGGTGGACATTGTGGGCGGGGCCGGTACAAACACGTCGCATGCATAAATGCAACTTTTGGCCCGCACATGAATGCATCATTGTTACTGTCGGAGTTGCTGCTGCTGTTGTTGTTGTTGTTGTTGCTGTTGTTACTGTAGCTGATGTTGGCATTGCAACTGAAGTTACTGTCATGTCAGTTCTTGCCGAGCAGAACGATATTTTAGCTTCATGTATACACGAACAACACCAGCAGTAACAACAACATCACTTTGCGCTGTCCTCGTATAATTTCTGCTGTCTGTGTTGTTGGCATGTGTACGTGTGTGTTTGTGTGGGTTTGCTCTTGTTTGTTGTCATCTTTGTTGTTGTCAGCATGTTGTCCAAAAGTGGACTCTCCTGGTGCTTTCTGGTCCAGCCGATCACTTAGTGCAGCATAAAATACATTAAACAAGCCAGGCAGCCATTAGAAACAGCCGGTAAACTAAGCAAGATAACTACAAAAATTCACTAACAGAATTTTGATTTTCTTTGCCATAAAAGGAACAGAAAGCGACTTAACAGCTAAGTCAAACATGCAAAAATGCCTATCTACTCGTACTTTGCTATAGACAGCAAAATGATTGATGACTACCGCACAAAGGGCCGCATTTTATAAAGAGAATTGAGTCGAAAAATAAACTAAGAGTTCAATTAGTTCACAACATGCAATCAACTATTTTCCTATTGTTTTTAATTAATTAAATGTTCTGTGTTAAAATACAAAATTCTTGAAACATGTACAGTTCAAATTATAAAATATATTTTGGCTTTTATTGGAGTAACATTAGCTAACACCTCAAATGGTTTGTAAACTTTTTGATGGGGCCAAAAAGTCTAAATTTATATTACAAAATATTTACAAGTCCATTCAGCTGCGTTATTTGCTGTTCAAACCAGCAAAAATTAATGAATGTGTATTATTTTCTGCTGTTTGCTAATTAAAGTTGACTGCCTACACGCAAACACAAACACACACAGGTGTGTATGCATTAACCTGGCTATGAAGCCCAAATAAAGTAAACAAAAACAAACTGAACTGCGGTAAAGAGTTTATAAAACAAGCAAATACGCTTGATTTTTAATAGACCAATGCTGAACTCGAGAGCATGCCCTTTGGTGGTTTACAGAATTACAGGGTATAGCGCATAATACAAATTTCTACTATTGGATTGCAAGCCAAAATATTAGCATAAATATTTTGTAAATAAATTCGGATGTGCATCAGCGCACACACACACACACACACACACACACACACACACACATGTAGCCAGATAATATATGGATGCATTAGACATTTGCATTTTGCTGGCACCCATCAGATATTTACATGAAGCTTCACTTGTCTAATGCCACAACTTTTCCAAATTATTTCGCAACAAGAATAACGATATTAAATTATGTGTATATATGTGTGTGTGTGCTTGTGTGTTGTTGGCTTGGCTTTTGCCATTTTAGTCGCCTGATTTGATAATTTAAAATGTTGTTTAAGGGCTTACACATCACAAGCCATCGTCATAACGCAATTTCACCATTGATGTCATTCATAATCTGCTCTTTTTTTTTATTTTGTAGTTGCCTCATTATGCGAGGGCATCACATAAATTTGCGTTTGTCACGTTCCAATGTCGCTGGCCTTGTGAATGCTGCTTTAAGCCTGGCTAAGTCTATGAAGACCTTAAGTGAGTACTTGTAGCAAGTGAAGTGCCTAGGCAAAAATCAAATTCAATTTGCCTTTACAAAATACTTTTTTAATTGGTTTTATGCCTTTGTTTGCACATTTTCGGTTAATTTCTGAGAAGGTTCAACAGCTACGAACTGAAGTCAAGAAATTACCACAGTGCGGGGAGAGGATTTTGTTGCACTGTGGGTCAAAGTGCATTCTCTGCTGGTGCCTGCTTCAGTGCTTGCTTTATTTCAATTTAGTGTTGCATAAAACGCGGCGCAGTTAAATGGCTTCAAGTATGCGTCAGCTATTTGTCAGCGTATGTGTGCGTGTGTATGTTTGTTTGTGTGTGTGTGACAGACAAAACGAGACAAATAAACAACAATTCATTTAATGACTCGCACAGTGTGTCACTCATACAGTCAGTCAGTCAGCCAGTTGGGCATTCACTCAATGCATTCACTCATGCAGTCAGTTGAACTGACTGTTCTCTGCACCAGAACTACTTCAATACATCCTCTTCTCCCTTCTCCCCTCTTCACATTCCACTCTTCACTCTCTTAACTTCCACTACTGCACGCACTCATCATTCATATGAGAAAAACTCACATGTGGAGCGGCATCTATCTTCATTTCAAGCAGCATTGTCGTGAGTTATTTGTGTGGCCTCCTTTTGTCTATTTTGCAAGCTTTGTATTGGCCATTGTTTGTGCGAGTAGACTGTAGTTGGTCCAGCTGTAAATGCAATTTTATGTTACGCTGACAACAATACAGACTATAGGGCACAGTTAGTACACTGATAAAAAAGTTTAGTGCTCAAATTTAGGATATTAAGTAATATATTTGCTAAGTTTTATGAGAATGAATTATTAATTAGAATATTACTTTTAAAAGTTCACAATTTTATTGCCTTTTAAAAACAATACCCCCCAACTGTCTAGTGAAATCCCATTTTTTCCAGTGTGCTTGTACAATGTACAAGTATTAATGCAGTTTGCAGTTACCTTCGCTTTCCGGCCATCGATTCATTTTGAAAACAACGAGAACAACAATGACAACAACTGTGCCAAAGTGTGGTCGTTAGAGCTACGCATTTGAATGCCAATTGTCGTGTACTCCTGTTGTTCTCAATGTCCTTGCCTTAGGCAATGTATGTAAATACACAACTGCCTTTCATCGGTTGGCAGAGTGCTTATAATTAGCATAACTCAAAGCCACAATAACAATTAAAAATGTTCGTTACGTATACGCACAGTTGAACATGTCAATTGGCAACTGAATCCTTAATGTGGTAGTTATCAGTTGTGATAAATGAGTAGAAGAAATCAAAGCACATAAGACATAAAGTTCATTGATCGAAACATTTGGACAGCTTAAGATTGACATCGAACTGAAATGGGTATGCGTAATAATGACTTGGAAGATTGTGAGAAGTTGTATGACAAATGTTTGCCAGACGACACAAGTCTGACCTCCTTTCACTATCGTCAACTGACCTGCAATAAGCTATTAACTGAAACTTTTGACAGAGGTTACAAGAACTCAACTTCACTCCTCCTTTTGAGGACACGTGCAACTGCAAGCTGAAGTCCGATTAAATGCCAGTTGTAGGACAACATTTGTCTTTGATGTCCGAGTAAATAGATGCGTGTGTTTATGTTAGGCGTTAAATTAAATAAATATTTTTGTTGCCGCTACCCAAATCAAAATGCAAAGCAGCTGTCACAACAATAACAACAAATGCCAAACTGTTTAAATCAAAAAGTTTTTAAATGAAACACACATTTTTGTGGCAGATAGGCAGCCATTTAGATAAGCGGCTGTTACTGCTTCTTTTTCTTTTTCGGAGTCTTAACAAAATGCAGCTCACGTGTCTGTTTAACAAGTTCAACTTCCCACACACACACAGACACCTGTGCATACCTGTGTTTTGCTCCAAACTCTTGGCTATGCTCCTGAGCTGTCATTTTTGTCACAAATTCAAGTTGCGCCTGCTCTAAATGTTGCACTCTGACCTTTTCACAGAGTTACTCTGTTAGAGGGGCTCGTCTGACTTATTCATGCCCTTTGTGTACTTGTAACTCCCTTTTATTTCTCTCTTTTCATTGAGCTGCAACACACGCTTCTCCTCAGCTTGTTTCACTTTTTCCTAAGTTCGCCCCCTTGAACTTATTTAAGCTGCTACTTATTTAATTTTATGTAAAGTTCTTGCTACCTTTCTCTATTGTTGTTGTGCCTGAGACGTGGGGTTTAAAATATAAAAAAAAAGAAACAGAAAAGTTGTCCGACCAGCTTTTTTGTTTAGCTAAAGTTAAACTGTTGCAAACCAAAGCAAAAATAAAAACCAACTTTGTTTTAGATATTTCCAGCTACCAAAAGTTCCCTTTTCTCTCCCCTGTTTCTGTTGCTGTTTTGCTCTTGTTTTTGTTCTTTGTGTCGACTTCCTTTGACACAAACTGGCAGCTTTTGTGTTTCTTTGCGTGCTGCAATTTCCTTGGGGCCAAAGCTCCCCATTTCGTTTGCATAATTGAATACACACTTTGTGGTCAAACTGCTAGTTGATTAGATCCCCCTTTTTGCACTACTGGTAGTCTATGCTGATTAACACCTTGTCATGAGCTTAAAAACATTATCAATATCAAAGGTTGTTTATTATTTCAACAGATTTTTCATTTATTTAATTAATGCTGGCTTGTGATTTGTCTACTGAATTTACTCTTAATCACTAATGAAAAGATTGTGTAACTCACTTTATTGAATAATAAAGTTGTCTAACTACAAATGTTGCTATTTTTATCCGAGTTTATCTTTAATATTTTGTTTATTAACGTCTAAAACTTTTCGCGCTGCTGTTGCCGCATAGAAACCAACAGCTTTGTTAGCTTGTGTAATTAGCAATAGGATTTGAAAGAGCTCTTATGCTTAGTTTTGCAAAGGTGTTAAGTTTAACCCGACTTGGGGAAAGCTTACAACAAATGCAAAAGTCAACAAACTGCAGATAAACTGTCAGCTGCGGCAGTTGCTTAAGCGGAACATACTTAACTTTTAGTGCAAGTTGCGCTTGTTCAAGTGAAAAGATGGCATAGTGGAAAGAGGGGAGTGGTAGAGGTGAAGGCTAAGAGGTCAGGGGTCTACAAAAGGTTATAAAGCACTTTAATTAACTTGCAGACGCGAAACATTCAGCAAAGTTTTCAGGCATCAACTTTGAACCGCAAAGTAGTTTATATTGCAAGGATTGCGGTTTGCAGCCAAGGAATGCAGCAGTTGGTTTGCCGAGGCGCATTATATGGCCAATAAGGATACACAGCAATGTATCCTTATCTTTAGCCTGCTTGCTGCTGCTGTGGCGACCATAAAACACAAACACACACGCACACTCACACACACACACAGGTGGAAATGGTTTGCTACTGCTGCTTACCTCGTCCGTTCTGTGTAATTAATTTCTTGGAAAATATTTTGGAGAGCAGCTAAACCTTTTGAGAGAGGTAGATAGAGTTGGGACTCCTATGTGGTTTCTCATCAGCCAGCCTGTTATCCTGACGCTATTTGAGTTATGCACGCGGTGAATTTGCCATTTCGACTGTTCACATTTCGTTTCCTGATTTTACGGCAGTTTAATTAAGCTGCGGTCACACACAGCAAATGCCATTGACAGTTTCAAGTTTTTTGTTTAGGCATATATTTTGTCTGCTTTCCCACAAGAGTTTTTCTGGGTCATAATGCATAAGACAAACAATCAATGAAGCACGTGGCGCTTAACTTTCGTTGCTTTTCTTTGGATTTCTTGTTGCCTCTTTGGGTTTTTATTATCACAACACCCAAAAGTGAAGAGAACTTAAATAAAGCAAACAAATTTATGTGTACTCCCGCTTGGAAAGTTGCTCGACAGATATCTGTGAGCGATAGAAAGCCGAAAGCATAATTTATTGGTCCAACATTCATCAGCAGGACGAACTCATCAGACTGTAATAATTCGCTATCAGAGTGCACGAACAAACTGAGCAAGGAACGACAGCCCCAGGGAGACTGTCCTCTTATTTTCGGCACCAAAACTAAGACTTAAACTAAGACTAAGACTCTGTTGTATGTAGTAGTAACAAGCAAAGTGCCGCCTAGTTGGCTTAGTAGTCAAAGTGAAATTGAATGAAGGCACGAACCTCACAGTAGATGTGGCCCGCTTTTCGTTCGGGCAAACAAATAAACATGAGCTGGAGGAAAATGCGACAAGCCAGTGGGAAAATAGTTGGTATAAAGCATGAAAATGGCATAGGAGTGTAGGGAAGAAGTAGCTAAAGGGAGTGCTGGTGCTGAGTTGAAGTAGGAAAAAGGAAGGGGAAAGGGAAGGGGAAAAGGAATGGCGCAATGGCAGTGTAATGTCAAGTGTGCGGAAGCATAAAACAAACTCCGAAATGGGTTAGCTTGCAACTCTTTTTGTTTTTCTTTTCTTTTCTTCTTTCAGTCCCAGTTTTCCCATTTCACCAGTTTATGTGTATGTGTGTGTGAGTGTGTGGATATTTGTTCATGTCAAGTGTCAACATTTACTTGGTGGTAACACAAATTGTATCTGTGGTCATTTTCGGCAGCCACACTAGTGCCTATACTAAACAAACACAGATCAATTGTGTACACATAAACATATACTAGAAATTTATACAAAAAGAGCGTTTAGAAAATAAAACAGAAACTTTTTTGGATTTATTCTGAAAGTTTTGTCAAACTTTTTTGGAAACTACGATTTATAAAGTGAAATGACGTGAATGACGTTGTAATATTCGGGGGATTTAAGTAAAAATATTAATATGTAATACAATTCCTAAGGTTTTATACTATGCACTGTTTTGGGTCAACTGTTTTGTGGGAGCGACCCATAAGCCACAAGTGTCGCTCCGTCTCTCTCCTTTTCTGTGACTCTTTCTCTCTCTCACATACAGAACGCATACCGATATTTTGCAATGTCTATGTTTATATATTTTTTAAGCGCGTGCATATATCATGGAAAGTACTCGAGATTTTTCATTTCAGATGTGGCCGCTAACTCGTCTTCACACTTGCTACTTCCGTCTCTTTTACTCTGTGCCTTTCTCTCTCAATATTTCATTACAGCTCTCTCGCTCACGCTGTTTCTGATGGTCTCTTTGTGCATCGCAAATGAAGCCACAATAATAAAACTATACTCATCATGTATGTGTGTGTGTGTGTGTGTATGTATGTGCACATGTCCCATGAAGTCTCGAGTGTTAGATTTGTGTGGTAGGAATAGGGGGAGTGGCATAATGGCAATGTGCAACACACACAAATTATAGTTTTTAGCTGACTCTTGTCCCGAAATCCGTTTCTGGTCTACTGCGGTTGCTTCTGCTATCATTTGGCCTGTTAACATTTGGTTGTTTGTTTGCTGAACTATTGTTGTTGTTGTTGTTATTGCTGTTGTTGTGGCTGCTGTTGGTTTGGCACTCTCGTAATTCCTAATTTGTTTATGTAATTGCACTGTGATAAGTCAAATATGCATTTGCTTAAAATTACATTTATGGTCGTCCAAAAATCAACTGTAATTTTGATTGATGGCAACTTTGAGAAAGCGTCTGATAAATTTAATGCTTGAAACATAAAGAAACTAGTAAAATGGAATGTACACAGTATATTTAAAAGCTTTAAAATATAAAGAATTTTTGAATTAACTTTAAATTTTATTTCTACTTATTTTATTAGATTTTTAATATGTGTTGGACTGAATGGCAAAATTGGGTAAATTTCTCTTCAATCTCAGTAGTATAACAGTTTTCAGGTAAATTATTTATAGCACAGCCAAAAGCTACCATAATTTTGTGATAAAATAGCAAAATAAATGTTCCTTGTATTAAATATGCTTTCCTATAGCCTTAAAGTTACAACTCCGAAATATAAGGAAATTTCTAAATCTTTTTGAAAGCTTTAACTTATAAATGTATTTATAAAATCGCCTTCGAAAATAAATCATTCTTATAAATATGAGTCTCAAAAAATATATTATAAGTGTTTTGTTCGTACTAATGTTTTGTTTAAGAAATTGTCTTATAAACTTATACTGCATACAAAAGGCTTCAGTATAAGTGAAACAATAGTGCGTATAAGATTCTGTTAGCATAACCTTTATACTAATAATTTGCTCTAAAGGAATATACGCTACAGTGTTCTACAAGAATTTTATAAGAGCTTCATAAGCGTATAAGAACATTAATATTGTGCTTATATTTTCAGAGAAACTTATATTGTATAGTAAACAAACTTATATTTTGCAACTTGGCTAACGGTTTGTGACTTAGCTTTTATGGCAAAAAGCTTTTCATCTTTCAGCAGCCTTCATTTCGTTAACTTTAGTTCACAAACCGTGGAGAGTTTTGTGTTGTTGAAACCCAAGTCTAAATTATAAGCTACTTGAAAAACCCGTAGTTCATTTATAAAAAAGCTAAGCATTATACATTAAATGATTTAATCAAAAGGACTTTATAAAAGTTGTTTAAACAACTGAGGCATAAAAAACTAGTGTAAATAAAAAGCCAAAGGAACGAGTGTCAAACACATTACACACACAAGCACACACACAGTCTCACACACATATGGTTGCATGCAACGTAATTTGCAGCCATTTTGTTTTGCATATCTGAGTAGGCTTAGATTCATTATAAAACAGTTTGGTCTGCCACTTGCAAAACTCAGCCAAAGTTTAATTGTTCAGTTTTTGCTTCTGACTTTTGCTTTGCCTTTTATTCCCTTTCATCTCCTCCTTGCTTCCCATAACATTTGCTTAAAACACCAAGCACATTCATATTTTAGTATATATACACATACATATATGTATATGTATATAATTATGTGAAAATGAGAGGGATAGAAAGAGTGAAAGAGAGAAAAGTTCTTTGCTGCTTTTTCTAGTCTCAAGTGCAGTTCATTTTTTGTTGCCCTTAACTGCGTGAGTTAATACCCAAAGAATAATTATCCAGTGTGGGAAAAGGCCAAAAAAAATTAGTGTCAGACGAAAAGGAATGCGTTTGGCTAGCAGAAGCCTTTCGTGGTCAGGGAATGTAAATTTATTCCAAATTCCAGACCATATTTCTATGTGTGTGTGTGTATAACCATTAACTGCTAGTATGTGGCTTGCCAGTGCGACAGGACATGTGTGCAATTTATAAGAACTTATCGATATCATCAATCAACTCAGTACACACAGCAAAAATGACTCAGAGAATTGACCCCAAAGCTCAAGTTTCCGTCTCGGCAAACTGCAAAACGCTTCAGATAGACGACTACATATAACTTTATTAAGTGCTGCATCGCTTGTCAGGATGTCTTTTGAAAAAGTTTCTGCCATAGAAAAGTGAAACAGCATCCCACAAAATGGATGAAAAAAAAACTCATACACACAAACACACACACTCATGTGTCTGTTGAAACTACAATTGAAGAAACTGCATTGATAAATGGAAAATGTTACCAATATTGTTGATATGAGAAGTGCTTTGTACCTGGTCATTAATCTGCTGCAATTACCTTTTGATTCTCAATTAAAAAATATTTTCTTCTGATTTCAATTGACACATCAAATCAATTAGAAAATTTATTGCAATATGCTTGCATTCAATATGAAAAATGTTTCTCTTAATAAACAAAATAGATAAAGTTGTTGATATAAAGTTTTGAATTAAAAATCCCAAAGTCTTTTTAAATTGGAATTGCAATTGATCCGTTTTAGTGCAATTTGCCAAGAAACTTATCTACTTTTTAATAGCATAGCAAAAGAAATTGATGCAAAGCAAAAATGTATTTGCAAATATTCTCAAATAGTTGAGTAATTGATACAGATCAATTTCAGTGCCTTAACTTTAAAGTTCATTTCACAGGGAACTTGCAAAGTTTAGTTATTAACTGCAGCTGCTGAAAATTTGTAAAATTTTATGCATTTTTCTGCAATTAATTTTGCGCACAAAATTTAATTTCATGCTAAAAAAGTTAACATGAAAAACTTTAAAACAAATTAACTAAGCGGCCGCAAGTTGCTGCTTGTGCGGCTTCATAATTAAGCACCTCAAAGACGCAGGCCCAACTGCTTGCAGTCTTTAATGAAGAGCTAGAGGTACTGGCTAAGGGTTGAGGCAGAGGTTCAGCCAAAGGAAGTGGCAGTGGGCAACTCTTTACCGTTCAACGAACACTCAACACTTTACTGTTGCCTGCCGGCACAACAAACGGGACTTGCAACAGCTTCTCGGGCTTTCTGGCCAGCAGGCAGTAGTAGGCAAAAACTACGTCGAGTACTATTTAAATCAGAGTAACGACATAAAAAAAATTGCTAAAAACAACAAGCGAAACACTAGTTGGTAAAAAAAAAGGGATTGACAATCAAATATCCTGGAAAAATGCACGAGAGTCTGTTCTTTAGAGAAACAGAAAAGTTAAAATGGAATGGTAAAGTTGAAAAACTTTCGAGGAAACAGCATATCAGTCCCGTTTCTCAAAAGCTTACAGGGTATAAAACTGCAGTGCTCTAGAATCAGTATCAGTAGCATAAAGTGGCTGGCAGGACTTTTGCGCCCAGGCCAAGTTAAATATGATGGGCAAATGGAACAACAGAAGGGCAGAAGGCAAAGATACAAGATGAGAAATACGTGAAGCTGCAACTTTTGAACCCTTTTTTCCGAACTTGCCTTCATCACATTCAGTTTCTTATTTCAACTTCACGGCTATTTTTGTTATCTTTTCTTCTTTTTTTTAGCGTTTTTTGTTTTGCTTCCGTTTTGGGTTCCTTAACGAATGCAGCGCGTTGAAAGTTTAAAATTAGCATTCTCATTTTGTGCCAGCCTCGTTGTTTACAAGCTCAGAGACTTGAAAATTTAGCAAGGCCAGCAGGTCAGCAGGAGGTGCAGTTTGAGGAAATAAGGGACAATTGGGTTATTCGGTGTCTTTGGGTTATGTTAAAGTTTTTCGTTCTCCTTAAGCAATGAAATAATACGGTCTGTCACTTACCAATTAACAAAAGTTTCCAAATATGCATTTGTATGTTGAATGCTGTTGAGTCCATTCAAATTAGAAGCAGACAATTTATAAGCTTCGCTCCTCCTCTACGTCTACAGCTTCTAGGGGGGGCGGGACGCTGTTTTCTTCCTTGAATTTTTTGGATAATGTTTTTCTATTCAGTGCACAATTGTTGACGCTGGATTTTTTGAGCGTATTGGCGCCTTGGCGTAGGCAACTGCATTTTGTCCAAAACTTTTTTGCTTTAATTGTTGCATTTGCTATGGACAAGTATGAAGCAGCAGTAGCACAACAACAACAACAACAATTGCAGCTGGGGCAATTAAACTTCCAGTTCGTTGGGCCTTTGGCTTTTCTGGCAATCGTGCAGCAAATTACTGACCCCGTTTAGAATCGACAATCGTCGTTGACTTTTCTCTTCTCTCGGTTATGTTCTTCTCTATCTTTTGCTATCTCATTCCACTTTTTTTGGCTTTCTTTTCTTGTGCTTTCTCTTTCGCTTTTTGGTACTTTTCTGCCGCTCGCTGCAATTTTATGCAATTTTCTATGGCGATTTTATGTTGCAATCAAAGTGGTTCCTTTTATCTCCACTGCAGCTTTAATTTTCAGCTTCCTCTTTTACATTACATAAGTCTAGATATATATCTGTTTATATGCTATATAATTTTCTGCTGTTATTTTACGGCAACCTCGTGCTCAACTGCGGTTGGCATTGAATTCCAATTGAAGTGCTGCAAAGAGAAAGAATGCAAGCAAAAATTAATATAAAATTGTTCATTATTTTGCCATTTTTCGCTTATTAAAAGTAGACAAAAGAAGCTAATTTTAAGTTGCTCAGTTTCATGAACTGTTTATTAAAGATTTTAACAAGTTCACAGTATTATATTTTCATTGACAAATACGCACTAGAGTGGATTGATTTATGAGTTCTTCCCGGTTGTTGTCATTACGAATCAATTGGTTAATTATGCGAATAAAACAAAGGGGTCCCTTGGGCGGGATATGTGCAGTTGATCTGAGAGCGCGTTGTGTTTAATATTGTCATAATAAATATTGTGCAAGCACAAACAATAAGAGAAAATCTTTCTGGTACACAGCGCAGCAAAAACAACAACAACAACTGCAACTCAAACTGAATTATTAAGTACAGTTTAAAACTGTGATAAATTCCAAAGGAATTTGATTATATGTCCCCTTTTAAATACCCATTAGCACACGAACAGTTAAGCTTAAATAAACTAGTTTTTATGCAGTGCACAACTCAGAGCTTAACTGGAATGATGGGTATACTTTAGTCGGTACAGAACTAACTCATTTTTAATGTATTTCATGCATTTGACACTGCTATGAAAAATAATTAATTAATTCAGTAAGTGAGGTACCATTAATGGAATTCCATAATACGGCTTCCACAAGTCAAATAGTTAATTATTACCCAACACAAAGACTTAGTCAATATATTTAAAAATTTTTAAATTATTTCTGAAAGAAATTCTGATCGACAAATTTCCACAATGAAAAATCGTTTTAAGCCGCACAACGAACAGCTGTCAATTTCTGTCAGCGTTATTATTATTGAAATTGAAATTGAAATTGCAGTTGCCCGGAATTTAAGTATTGTCATTCGCTTTATGTCAAACCCGTGCATTACAATGTTGAGTCTAGTCTTAGCGTGTTCCATGTCATCTCATTTCAGTCTATCTCGTTTTGTCTCATTGCATTTCATGCCATTCCATTCTCTACTCTAGTCTTGTGTCTCTTTTGTGCAGTGAATTACTTTTCTTGACGTTTTGTTTGGCAACAACGAGAGAAGACAATGGCCTCTCCTCTCTCTATGTGTTTGTGTATAGAAAATTACGCTACATACACGTACACACACTCGTGCACACAGACGCACTGCCATGTCACTCGACTGCTATTTAATTTATGAAGTAGAGCGCGTATAAATTGTGCATTGTGGCAAAAGTTGCAGCGTCGCTTACCACTCGGTCACCAAAGAGGCACAGGGAAACAGTATGAGCTTCGACTGGGTTTGGTTCTGGTTTGTTTCTGGTTATCATGCATATACTTAATGCTTTTTTTCTCTGTTTCTCTGTTTGTTTCCCCCAACAAAAGACAGTTTAGAAATCAGTCTGACAGTCCTGTCGCTCTCATTGTCATTGTTTTTTGGGCTTCCAATGTAAGCTTCATAAGCTGAAGTACTTATATGGAAATGTTTTCAGCGATTACGCCCAAAAGCCAAAAGCCGACAAGTGTAGCTTTAATACGTTAAGGTGGGCAGCTGGGAAAAGTCATTAAATGGCTTTAAATACGCTTTTCTCAAGCACATTTTCGATTTTGCCATGGGGACTTGCGTTTATCAGCCTCTCAAGCGCATCTCTGGCATTTGTGTGAATTCTCTAACAATAGTTTAAATACCGGCTGTAATTTATGTGATCACAGAGTCCTAGAGAAATGTGCATATAATAAATAGTCAAGAAATTCATCCAGTAAAACAGCTTTTAATATTTTCAAGCAGCGCTTACTGGAATTTGCTTTAATTTCCATTATTTTCCATAGCTTAAATGTTTCTGTGCACAGTAAAACATAAAACTATTAACTACTTCTAGCACCAACTATTAAAGTTGACATAAAATACTGTTCAATGCCATGACTCTACATATATTCCATCAAATTATCTGCGATAGTCAACCAATTATGCAAAAAACTTTATGCCACCCATAAAAAGTGGAAACTTTGTGCTAACTACAAGTGGGCAAGTCTTTAGCCAACCCACTGTCCACTGGCCAAGAAACCACAAGTTATTAATGCGCAACGTGATCCATTTTGCACTCAATATTTCAAGCTGAAAATAAAGCTGCATCATCGTTTATCTACTCAATGTCGCCAGCAAATTAGTTTGACCGAAATTTACGCTCAGTTAAAGCACATTTAACGCTTTGCCATTTATCGGAAGCAGAAATTAGCATTAAAGAAAGAAAGAGGAAGAGAGAGGGGAAGAGAAAAGAAAGTGAGTAAAAGAAAATGACAGAGAGAGTGTGAAAGTGGTGGGCAAAAAGTATCTCTAACAAGAAACTTGTTGGGAATTTGGGTAAAATTAAATTCAGAAATTATTAACTGCTACCACGAAGCGTTTGCTTTCATTATCGTTAAATGCCACATGCCACACACACTCAAACACACGCACACATTCAAACAAATCGCGAGTTCCGCAGTGAGTTCGCAACGGGTCGACAACTTTTTGATTATGATTATGTGGGCTGGTTTAATCAGCATGTGGCTTATAATAATTAAGCTGGTGATATGCCAAAGCGATTATTATATTCATAATCGTGATGATTGTCATGCGGTCTGTTAAAGACATGTGCAGAGAGAGTGGAGAGCGAGGGGCGTGGCGACTCTTTGGTAAACTGAATTCAATCTGTTTGCCCAATCGATATACAAGGGAAACATCGAGTCAGGCAATAGTTTTGATTTATTTGCAACAGAAATAACCACAGCCATCACAACTGCATTAAACGGCAACTCATTCAAACAATTGACATGGCCGCTGACACGTGTAATCCACAAAATATCTATGTGCATAATATATATAATATCTAACATAAAATTTGTGAAAAATGTCAGTGGGAAAAACTTGACTAGACTTTGCTTCTGCTGCCTGACCGAGCAATTTTGGCATTGTCATGCTCAACCAGGCAAAAGTCTTGCCACATCACGTCGCATCAACGGAACGGAAAAACCCCAAAATACCGAGTTACGACTGAACAGTTCTGCTTTTCCAGCAAACACAAGTGCAGCGACTATGTGTCAGTCTCAACAGCTGGATAGACAAATAGTCAGAGCGTGTAGCGAATGGACAAAACTATGACATACGACTGCCTGAATGCCTGGATGCCTGAATGCCTGACTGTCAGTGTCGACACCGATTCATGATGATGTCGGATAAAGCGCTATTCTCGTACATCTCGAATATGTCGAATGCATGTAGCTGCTCATGAAATGCAGAAGGAAATAAGTGATGTGAAATAGTTAGACACATGCTGTAATTTTTGGAAAGCAGCACAGTTAATGAGTGCGTTATGGATTTGAAGATACCCTATAGAAAGTAGTATTCAGTGGAGGTCTATGAAAGCGACACAATGTACTTTAAATCTAAGTAGAAACGATTTTTAAAGCACTTTAAAAGTGATTGTATATTAAGTCTAATCAATTAATTGAATTGGAAAGCAGTTAAGTAATCTAGAGTCTAAAATCTTAAAGAAATTGTACACAATTAGCAATACATGAGTTTGAAAAACACAAAATAAATATGTAGAATTAACAATTATGGTAGATTGCAAGTCCAGGATGTTATAAAAGAATTATGAAATATTAGGCCAACACAGTGAATATGGTTTATATTAAATCTAACAAGCAATTCATTTCAAAAGCCACTTTAAATAATTCAAACTGCAAGCCAACTATGATTCAATTGAAATAATTCCCTTTAAAGACCAAACTTAAATTTCATTCGCCATTTATTTGAAACTTAAGTCTTGGCTTTGAAGCAAAAGTTCATTTGTTAGTCGTGTCGACTGTAAGCTAGTTCATTTGACAGACAGCTGTCATTGGTTTCCTTTGCAGCATGATGGTTTAATCCAATTTTCGATGCAATTGTCATCGCCACTGAGATATGTACTCGGTACTCGGGACTCGGGACTCTTGTCGAATTGAGTGGGCGTCACTGGCGGTGGGGTGGGCGTGGCAGAAACAGAGATAGAGACAGTGACATGAGTTTTACTCATAGCTAAGCCAAAACCACGATGCGCGTGAGTGATCCACGAATAGAGAGTCTATGTTTGTGACTCCATTGCGGTCTGACAGCGTCCATTTTTCTTTCATTCATTTTTTCTTGTTTTTTCTTTTGTTTTCATGTTTTTACTGTCATAGTTCTAACGTTCTATCGCTACTGCAAACTCTTCAGCTATTTTTGCATGCGAATGAGTAACTCACTGGGCGAATTCCAATACCCTGCGGTTGTTTCTGTAATTGTCAAAATTTCTAACCAACTGACGCGGTCCACTGAGCACCTCGACACACACTCAAACACACACACACACACACACACTTGCTGTTGTCAGCAGTGTTAACTCTTGTCATAAGAGTTGGCAGTATTCAATGGAGTGAAGGAGTGACAAACACAATGCTATGAAATATAAGCTCTTTTTTAATTTCTATAGACTAATCAAAGACAAAATGTTAGAAAAATTTAACCTAATTGGCGACAGCTGCGAATTACAAATATAATGGTGCCAAAGGTTCTTTTTGGGTTTATTTGTAAGTCAAATCCTTTGATGAAGTTGAATGAAATCACAGGTAATCTGCATACAAAGTACATGCCACTAATTACTTTGCGTTTTATCGCTACAAAATAACAGAATTGAACGAATTGAGAGCTGCTCTTTCGTTCACGTACAAATTCCAACTCATTGTCAGCGGATTAGTGTGGCGAATGAGCACGAAACGAAGTGGGAGAGAGACAGACTGAGCTATAGATAGAGACAGAAAATGATGGGCAACCACGTGGCAATGTACAGAAATTGTTGAACGCCCTTTTGGTCTGTTGCTTGATGTTTGATGGTTGCTGTTGCGAATTGGAAATGGAAAGTGGTTATAATGGAATGGAATGGGTTGGGTTGGGTTGGGTTTGTGGTGGGTAGGGATGCGAGGACGTCCATTGAGAATGGCCAACAAATTGAAAGCTCAATCATGTTGCAGCAGCTGTTCGTGCGAGTGGCCAATACCAAATGTATGTTTTGTTGTTGCTTTGTTGGTTTTATGCGACGTTGAAGGCAACACCTCCAGAGCTGAGCCACCAAACCACACACACACACACACACACACACACATATACAGAGAGACATAGAACAACACACAACAGAAGAGGACCAAACACGATGCTACAAACCGAACGCACATGAGCAAATTATGTAAATGTCATTAATCCTTATAGTACACAATAGTTTAACGGTTCGGCGCTTTATTGTCACGTCGACATTGCTCAGTGCGTGCCATCAACGGGAACAGCAAACTCGGCACTCGGCACTCAGCACCCAAATGACATTCGCAACGCTTGACCCCTGCTTCAATCCCCTCCATCACAGATCCACTCAACCCACATTTAAGCCTCAGGTCCTAGATCCTGTGCCTGATGTGTGTCAGAGCTTTTTATGCACACGTGCCTGCTGGCATTCGTTGAATGTGAAGAGTCGACCAGTCCAGGGTCATCAGTTTGACCCCACAACAGTCTCATTTTACCAATCCCCATACCTTATCTACTCCCTACTCCCAGCCACACCTCCTTTTGGCACTCCAACATTTTGTGTTAATTACGAAATCACTCAGCGAACGAATCTCGTTTCATGAATTGAGAAAACTTACCCATCTGCTGTCGCTGCCAACTCAACATATTTCACAATCAATTGCCAAATGCTACGTGATCAACGTTATTCTGTCATATTCATTTAGCACAGTACTCTATAAAAGTATGTGCCAGCCGGTAAGCGGTACATTTGTAATTGTTATTGCCGTGTTAAGCGACCAACGTAGAAGGTCATAATTAATATTTATAATTTTTATATATGAAATATTATTTTTATAATTTTTTACTAATATTTTTATGATGTTTTATGTCAAAAATAAAATTTTTTCTGCAATCAGATTATAAAAGATGCAAACCTGCTTTAAACCTTTATACTTTCTATTTGCAATTATTTTTATTTATTCACATATTAAGTATACGACACGAACTGTTACAAAAGAAACTTTTTTACCGGGTTTTGCTATAGCTCATAATTAATTCTTATTTTAAAAACTTAATTTTATCACCTCTACCGCATATTGTTAAGTATACGCTACGTTTCCTCATAATTGACACATCAATTAAACGAACCGCAACCACAACATTCAAACACTTAAACTCCAATCGAATTTCATAAATACAGCACTTAATCTCTTTACGTTACGTAGTGGAAAGTTTAATTTCTTAACTCGTTGAATTTTTAAAGTATTGTGTGGCATTTTCGATTCAGATTCGCTTCAATTCGATTGGCAAATGGAATGCAATTATTTGACAATTGGCTGGTAATATATCAGATTGCATACATTGTTCGCTCAAGCAGTGACGGCACTGCAATGAGCTGAAAATTGAGCAAGCCACGCCCTTTTTTATTCAATTGCATTTCGAGCTCATACAAGTTTCTTAATGGCCACGGCCTTTAAATTAAATGCTTGTTATTAAAAATTAAATACTTTCCATGTGCCGAACATGCGAAACCCATTCGTGGGCTGTGTAAGTGGGCGTGGCGCCTATTGTAATTGTTTGGGAAAACAACAAGCGGTGTGGAAAGGCCATAACAGCGATGCAATGACCATTGCAATAATCATAATGGCAACAATGGCTAAAGAGTTCACACCATAGAGCATTACCTAAGTGGACGTGTGTGTGTGTGTGTGTGTGTGTGTGTGTGTGTGTAACTAGTAACTACTGACTATTTAAGCTAACAGCTGAGTAGTGTTAATGTGTGCGCATTTTTCGAATGCTTTTCTTTTTGCGCTTTTCCACAGACACACACACACACACATACACCAAATTCATTTGCTTTTATCGCATTTGCCATTGGCTTACACGATTAATTGTTGCTGCTCATTATCATAACACATACTAGCACACAACTAATGCCAACAGACCTGAGCTCCACCCACACATCCAGAACACGTGCATAATTAACACACGCACACATTCAAGTGGACTTGGTCATATCATTAACGTGCTTGCCGCATAAATTCGGCGTGATGGTAAGCAAAAGAAGTACAAAAATAATACGTAATCGTATTTAGGCAGGGTGTGCTCGACTAAAATATACCCTGTTAATATAAAAACAGTTTGTCTCGAATACTGAGCAGTTTTGGTCCTCAAAAGGTCTTTAATTTGCAGTAAAACCATCTTATGCTATTATATTATTAAGTATACGACACGAGTTCCAAGTAAGAGATTCTTAAGACTGCCCAGAATGACTTAAACTGTACTCCACCACATCGCTATCTTAACCAACCCTTTATTAGCAAGTCCTTTTACAGGGTATGAAAATCACAGTTGGGTTTTATGCCCATAAGGACCGAAAACAGTAAGTGAACTGAGAGAGCTTGCCACTGAGTGCTTCGTTTATTAATTTGACAGAAACATGCGAGCCACTTGTTAGCATTGCTTTTCTGTACTCTCTAACGTACTCGTAAGGAAAGCCGTCCACTTAGCCTGGTCAAAATCATGATCCGAAACTCAATCGACAGCCTTTCAGAGCCCAATTTCGTCGACTGTGGGTTAAAGTTGATGGGCTGAGGCTTATGTCCTGTTGCCATGCAATTATGGCAGATTTAGTCTTCAATTTAGTTAAATATTTAAAGGGCAAATATTTGCAGAGAGTTGTCCAATCAATGCAAAGTACGCTTCGAGATGATGTGAGACACAGCTTGTTCACTTTAAGGCGCACTTCATTTCAAATAGAGTAGTGCATCTTGAAGCGTACTTGGAAATAAGGTGAATTCCCCATAGAATGAGTACGACGATGTCCTTATTGTTGGTCAAGTTGGCATTGATTAAACGAACATTGCTGAATAAACTAGAGCAAAGTATGTGATAAACTTTGCAGCAAGTTGAAAAATACACAAAAGAGCATGGAACAGAGACAGAGACTGAGTGAGAAAAGTAGAGAGTTCACTGTGCTAAATTGTAGAAAGAGGAATTGCAATGAAATCACCCAGGACGCAAGTAAGTACGTAATTGTTAAGTGCTCATTAGAAATGCTTCAGTCGAGTTGAATCGAATCGAGCTGAGTCCAGACAAGAGCCAAAGCACAAGCTCAAGTGCATTTTCAATTAAGTACAGTAAAATATTTGGCTGCACGAGAAGAAAAGTGGGTAAGTAGCCAATAAACAGTTGAACTTACGACAAGTCCTAATAGCTTTTCGTTCATTTATTCTACAAACAGCAACAGCAAAGAAAACAACAACTGACAGCCACAACAAATCCACACTTGAAATGAATTGAAAAACTTCTGACTGAATGCGAGCAAAAAAACACATTTAGAATTCATTGGAAATCACTTCAAATAGCAGTCAGCACATCCCTAACTTTATTATTGTAGGCCAGGCTCAAATCGTTGTTTGTATTAAGAAAAAACTTTCACCTCCTTATGCTGGTTAACCTTGACTTTTATTTGCCCGTTTGCCCTGTATACTTATATGCCATTAGCTGCTAGTTAAAGCTCAAATGCCGCAGGCGTCTGCTTACCATCCAAATGAAAGTGAGTTTAAAGTAGGGAGAGCTCTGCCAAATTAAAATGTTGATTTATTTCTACCTTTTTTTTTATTCTGCTTTAATAAGTAGGGGGAATAAAATGAAAACTCGTATTGACCTTGATGTATTTTATTGACTTTATGAGTTTTTAATATTTATTTTCAGTCTATATTTCTTCTGGTTTAAAGCAGATAATCTTTATGGCATCTATAATACCTTTGACTTTATGATTCAGTCTTAAAACAAAATGTTTTGCATGCAGTGAACTATTGAACTTGGTAAGGAAACTAGATGCAATGCAATTGCAAGCAGTGGCAAATGGCAAAACCACATTTTCCATTTTACATCTGCAACTGAATCTGTTTGCAATTCAGAGAGAAATAGAATCAGAGTGAGAGGGTGTAGTAGAGATAGAGAGAGAGACAGAGAGAACTAGAGAGAAAGTTTATGCCACTTGAGTACATTGCTTTTTGCAGCCGATTAACAACAAAAGGCAACAGCAGGCTAAAAACTAAGATGTTGGCAGAACAGAACTTTTACCGCTGCAACGAGCAACTGGCAACTGGTAACTGTAAGCTGTGTATGGGTGTGGGTGTGTGATTCTGTTAGTGTCTGTGGCAAGTTCTTGGCTTGCCAGTTTGCCATTTTCATGGACCACAACATTACCTACTTGAGTAATGCAACTAGAGTGGCATATTGACTTTTTACGGCCAAGGGACAGAGCGTGGGTGAGAGTGGGAGAGCAGCATGAGCTGCTTTGCATCTGCGTGATTCTTGCTGGTTGCATGCCACGTACTTGTTCTCGTCTGCTCTATCAATAACATTTGATTTTTATTATCACTTGCAATTGTTGCTGTTGTCAAATGCAGAGCACTTCAAATAGGCAATAAGCATCAGCATTTTCTCTACCTCTGCGCACTCTCCCCTGCTTTCCCCATTGAATTGCTTTTGATTTTGAAGCAATTTGCATATGCAGCATTTTGTTTAATATGGCATTAAATTTAGCATCGACTTGCCCAGTTTTTAGTCCAGAGTTTGCCAACAAAACTTAACAACAGGAAGCTGCTGATAACAGACACGTACACACACTCACACACACACTTGTCGTTATCAAACTGGCAGCAAACTGTTTTGAATTACAGCGGAAGGTGGCAAGTTCAATGCATTCATGCCATAGATAACACAACTAGTTGCCACATAGCACGTTAAAAACTTGCAACTTATGCCTCCACTTTTCATATTTTTCATTACAAACAAGTGTGCACTAAACACACGTCGTTGTGTGTGTTAGAGTGTTTTGTGTGTGCACATAAACAAAAATGTCAGTTCTTTGTTGCGTTGTTCTGGGCGGCCGGAAATTGTTGAACGGAATTTTCGAATACTCAACAAAGTTTGGCAAGTAAAAAGAGTGAAAATGCCAAAGCATAAAATATGTTAGCACGCAGGAGTTGTCAACTGTTTTGTGTGCTAAAATTAAATTCATTTAGCCTTTGCTGTAATTTAAACATTTAGTTTATTAATTTATATTGATGGAAATATGACAAATTATATCAATTGCCTCTTAAAAAATTAAATTAATAAGTGAATTAAATGTATAAAATTATGTAATTGCCTGTTAAATAATATTTAATAAATTTTAAATTAATTTTTTTTAAAAAACAGAAGTCTTTGCAGTTTTATATGAAACACAACGCTGCTAAAGCATTAAGTTCAGTTCGAAAAGAAGGCATATTGCGTAAGACTCTGCACACACAGTGGTAATATCCTGTCTGCTGGATCAAGTATGGCAAAAGGTAGGCAACAGCAGGCTGACAGACGGCTGTCATGGCTCCCTTTCAAGCGAGACATGTATGCAGTTATGTACATAGGGGAAGGGGGGGAAGGCTGAGAAAAGTTGTTCAACTTTTAAGGCCAGCAAGTATAGGGAGCGCAGTCTTGCTTTTATCGTGCCAAGACATTTTCTGTAGATGACAAGTTATACCACGCATGAAATAAGCAAAGAATACAGCCAAGTTGTTTGTGTTGTTCTTATTGTTGTTGTTAATATTTGGGTTTGGTAAAAGTTGTTGCATGTATCAGTTAAACTTTTTTCGAATGAAACGAGCAGCAGTTTTTAGTCTGCATAAAACTTGTTAAACGCTTAAGTTTTAATTTGAAATATATTTAAAGTTTGTTTGTGTATAAAAGAAAATTAATTTTATAAATTAAAGTAAATAAAAAATCAATTATTAAAAAATAATAGACTTATTTTAGCTGCAACCTAATCACAACTAATAAATAAAATTAACTGTAGAAAAACAAAATATTAAACATAAATCTGTTGTGAAGATAAACTAATTTCAGCTACATAAACTTTGTAATTGGCTAATGTTAAAAATTTGATAAAATAACAACAGCAAAAATAAACACACTGACAGAAAACTGGTAAAAACTTTAGATCAAATGTGCAACGTTACATAAATTGAAATAGTTTTGTCGACGTATCACAAAATGCATACAAAAACTTCCCACAAGACTTGACATTTTATATAGTTGTTGGTTTTTTTTGTTTTTATTTTAATTAAACTAAACTTGGATGCCAAAAGTTGTTGTCCTCAAATCCATTTTCCCCCATAAGGAATCTACTACTTGTCCCCACACCCCCCTCGACAATAAGTGCAAGTGCAAACAGAAATGTCTGCGTAGCAGTAGGCAAAAGTCATTTAAAAGTTTTTGTATGCTTGGTCAGACATGGCTCGTATCTTGTATCTCACATACGAATCTTATGGATATATATGCAAATCCACCCTCTTCGTGCATAGTCCAAACAAGTAACAAAGTAAAAACCCTTCTTTGCAAAAACTTTTTCGATATTTCAAATGGCAATGTATAGTATTAAAAGTAAAACAAAAAAGAAAAATGAGAACTGCCCCTTAGACAATAACTTTGGAATCCAATTACTTGGCCATTCCCTATGCTATTTTCTACTCCTTTCATTTCATAGCTTTCTTGCCGTCTGCATGTTAAATTAGCCAGCAAATTGGTTGTGGCAGCCTCAGACCGTCAATTTAAAATCAAATTTGATTTTGACACGTCACAAGGGTCAAGTTGCTTTGATGAATGACTGACTTACTGACTGACTGAATTTTTGAAAACAATGCACGTTACGTATACGAAACGTGTTAAGTGCTGAGAGATGGAATGTGCCACTGCAAATTTGATTCTGACAATGGGAAAACGCAATAATTTACTTACTTAAGTGTTAACTCATTTTCCACTCAACAGGAGTCCACAACATGCAATCCATTGCACTCAAGTCATGGCAACAACAACTACAACTACAATACACTATGCGCTTTTCACCTTAGCAATATAATGGCAATCATCTGATGGCATTGGCAGCACTTCAGTTTAACCGCAAACTCAGTCTCAGTTTGCCACTCAACCTGCAAGGCATTGTATTGAAATAATAGGGGATTGGCTGGGCTGGGGTGGGCTTCAAAACGGGGGGAACTAAAGCTAAACCGACTAGGGGTGGCAGCCATTATTCATTTAAACCAAGGATTGAGCAAGTGTTCCATTGCACAGTCAACAAATGGCCGCAGGCAAACAGCATCAACAGAGGCAACTGAAGCAACAGCAAAATCAACCTGTACTTTTCCTTAGCTCATCTTCCTCTTCCATTTTTCGTTCCTAAGCCAGCATTTCCTTTGGGGTTTTTTCCCGGGTTTTGAGGTTTTAAGGGGGAAAAGATTTGGTTTCGAATTGTTTGCTTATTGCTATACAAATTGAGTGTGAGTAAAGTGTGTTTGTCTAGCATGTATAAGCCACTACTGAAATTGGTTTCAAATAGATGGCAAAAATATGTGAGCCTATGATTGCAAATATCCATCTGCCTGGGGCTGTTTTTTTTTTTTCATTGAATTGACTGGATTGCTTGGCACCTGCATAATTTGAGGGATTAAGTCTGTAAATATGCAAATTCATCAATTCGTTGATTTTGGCATTTGTTTAGAATTTCTTTAAAAAAGCAAAGAAAAATGTTAAACAATATCTGTTTATCTTGGTATTCTCTTTAATTTATTTAATTTTTTTTAATAATTTCTTTACGTCTAGTTTGGCTGCCTAATAGCTTTCATTTTACTTTTATTTAATTATATCATTTTTATGATTTTCTAACCACATCTCCACAACATTTCAGCATAAACCCCACGGCGCTTTGTCTTCATCTATTTATTTTACATAGTTCAATTCTCTTGCATCAATAACTAATTGAAACATCACATTGAATTGTTATTAATTGAGAGAGTTTCAAATTGAACGCACAAATAATTTAATTATAAACTTACCACGCACAGCCACAGTGAAGAATGGAAACTGCAATTAAAAGCGAGAAAAAAAAGATATTGGAATTAAAGTAATTGAAATAAAATGCACAATTGCTTTAAATGTTATTGTTTACTTTATTTTAAAGAGCGAAAATATAACACTTTGCAATTCCGGTCAATGTTTCCTTTAAAACTTAAAGTTAAAACGCACAAACAAGAAGCACAACAAATGTGCTGTACATGGAACCCTGTCGAGGATGCGAGCGAAACGTACATGATTGTCAGACATTTGTTGTTGTTGTTGTTACTGCTGCTGTTGCTATTGTTGTTAAGATGGTTGTTGTTGTTGTTGTTGCTTGCCATTTGAGATTACGTTTAGTTGGCATGTAGAGGCCGACACATGCCTACAAGCTTATTTATAATAAAAAATCATACATGGCCGCACAGACAATGAGACAATAGAAGATGCTCTGCCAGTGCTGACAAACACAACAACAAACACAACAGCATTAAATATATATATATATATATAAAAAATCCAGCTAAAGGCAGCTGGGAGCCCTGTCTAGCTGGAAGTCCCGCCCATGAATTGACTGTGCCTAGAACTCAGCTTTGGTTGAGGTTGAACCATCATTAACTGCGTGCCTTCAACTGCCAGTTTTGCTGTGTGTGTGGGGTTTTGGTAGCCACACACACACACTCATACAGTGCCAGCACACCTCATCTAGCCATTCATTGACATCATTTCTGTACTGTAGATAACATTCAGTCAAATGCTCTGTGGATTATCCCAACCACCTTTGGGGCAAAACCATACCAAGGCTATAATGAAATTTTCGAAATATCTATGATGATTTGCGGTTGCCATGATTGTCGGATCTGCTCACACACCCACATACACACAAACATAGCCAAACATCTACCTATGTATGTATTTGTTTCGACACTTCCGTGTTTTTCCTGCCTTTCTTCTCATTTATAATATACAATATTGTGTAAAGGGCGTTGGACTTTAGTTTCCGGCCATTTGAAGTGACTGAAGTCACACTCAAACTCTACCACACACACACACACACACACTGACACCCATTGAACATTGTTTAGTTTTTGCTGGACTGCCAATCTGTGCTACCATGTGGCAGCTGTGGTTACGCCACATGCCCATCAGTGTGTGTTTGGCCACATGATGCCAACAACATTGTCATTAATTTTTGGCAAATTGAAATGATGTCCCAAAAAACCTTTTCGCTTTAAATTACCTCGGTAATAACTTTCTAACAACATAAAGGATATTTTTGTGCCATAAACTAGTTGGTTTATTAGTCCAAGGGACTCGCACGCTTAAACATAAAGTTTGTGGCTTAAACTGACATAAATTGAATTATTAGTATAACAAGAATTAATCGTAAGGAAAGTTTGCTCTTTAAAATTGTCAGTCTTAAAAGCTGTAAAAATGTTTTACACGTACTAAACTTATTCCTTTACAAGCTTTATTAGCTTTTTTTTTTAATCAAATGTTTAAACATCTTTTACTGAAACTTACTTGAGAGTCGTATATTACATTGTCTAGAAATTTTCATCTTCTAATTATAATTCTTTGAGGAATTCTTTCTGATGTTTCACTATTTGCAGCAGGGGTTTTACCTCTCTCTCTTCTCCTCTTTTACTCTCTTTCACTCCCTTTCTTCTACTCTATTTCTTTTATTCTAGCACATTTCCCTTTTCTTACTTGGCCCGCGTTGTAATCTGAAACGAGATTTTAATGGCACTTTTTTATGCATTTATCGCAACATTTTTCAATATTTGCCTTGGCTTGGGCGTACAGTGGGCGTAAATTCAAACTGGCAGCAAAATAATTTTATTATTTATGGTGATGACGGTGACAAGGACAACAGAACAAGGAACAAGCAACAGAAACAGGAACAGAAGTAAAAACAGCTGAAGTAGGAGTGTAAAATTCATACAGTTAAAAAAAAAAGGAAAGTTGTAACGGAGTTATTGTAAAATTTGTGAAAAATATAACGAATATGAGCATTCGAAATGCCATTGCTGTGGCAATGGAGCTAGAGTTACGAGTTGTGGCTGAAACTGGCTCAAAATTCGGGACGTTTGCTCGGTAGCTTGGCCCGAATGCAATCATAAATTTTTGTGTGGCATGCAAAATAACGTAATAACATTAAATATGCAAATGCCTTTTGTCAGCCATGCATTTACACATGGCATACATACACAGACACTGACACACACACGCAACTCACAGACAACACATGTGCATATAAACAGCAAGCAGTGGAGTGCACCCAAAGGGGATTCTGTTTGTGGGTCAAATTCCAACTTGATTTTTCAAAAAATATATAAAACAATTTGTACATAAATTAATGTGTATTTTATAGAATATTTGTATATATTTTTGGTAATTGGCATGCCACTAAAATCTTGCAAATTTTAGGTTTAAACTAATTGTGTCAAAGTCAACAATTGATTACCAATGCCGACCATAAGTGCGTATTTTGTCAAGTACCTCAAAACCAAGGAATATTTGTTTAGAAGAGTTTTCATTTAAATTATGAAATCTAAACTAATTTATTCAATTCACAGTTCATTGTTGCATGCTGTAAGTCAGCAGCAATAATTGTTGTCATATGCCAACTAAATCAATATAAATAAACCACAAAGGAATTTCTAAAAATAAATTTAATAATAGCATTGTGTTGATATATTTATTAAATATTATATTAATTAAATAAACCAAAAATATGCCATCAAATAAAATAATAAATTTGAAGTGCATTGTCAAAATTCTTGTCAATGTGTCTGATAAAAATCCAAAAGTCTTTTTAACTATGCTGCAAACATACAAAGGGTATTTATATTCATATGGTAGCTTGCTCTTGGTTGCTCATTGCTGATTTCCATAGACCCACGTCACTGTACTCCCATACGCCGCCATCTTTAGCTGCCAGCGCCATCTTGAACTCCATCTTGGTCTTTCAATATTGTCGATTTCATCACACATTTTGCAATTTGCATAAAGTGAAAATGATGCACATTTCTGTTTTCCTACGACAATTTGCCTTTATTGATTTTCTTTGATTTTCTTTACACACACAATCGCACACACACACACACACTCATTCATTCACTCACTCACTCAGAGGACACTTCGTGCTGCTTTACATGTGTTTTGAATGACGTTGAGTGCTACTATGCAAACATTTTCTAACGAACACTTAGTGCAAATAGATTGAACATAAGCACAACTCTGTGGGTGTGCCTCTAAGTATTTGAGTGTGTGTGTTTGCGTGTGTGCGTGTGTGTGTTTATGCAATCCGCATACATTTCTTTTCGCTCGCATTTTATTGCATGCCAATTACATCTTATATTTTTTTGTGTGTGTCCTTCCAGCTGGCTGCAGCTGCAAAAGCAACGCCTTGAATTTCATTAGGATTCTAGTTCCAGTTGTTAAATCAAAGTTGACATTATGCACTACATTACATTTTATTCGGGGGACTTTTTCCCCTCTTTTTTACTACATACACGAAACTGTTATTACTCGACAGACCAAATATTAGCTTGTCAGCAAACATTCCAG
The DNA here is from genome assembly GCA_035046005.1 of Drosophila acutilabella. Taxonomy (NCBI): domain Eukaryota; kingdom Metazoa; phylum Arthropoda; class Insecta; order Diptera; family Drosophilidae; genus Drosophila; species Drosophila acutilabella. Next base: position 553,667 of record JAWNOK010000022.1, on the reverse strand, counting down.
CAATATTTACCCAACTCTGCTCTATATTAGATTAAAAGTGAGTGCGAATTTTAATTCAGAATTTTATGAGCGTAGTGTGTGACAGTTTTTGTGTCTGAAATGTATTTCATTTTTAAATTTAAAGCTCTACTCATAATTGTTATAAAAGTTATAACTCGCAGAATTGATAAACCAAAATCTATTAAATATTTAACTAAAGAAATATGTGATAAATAAAAAAATTATTTACAAGTCAGTCTATCATTCCAAACTGCAACAAAAGTGCAAAAAGAATTTAATAAACTTGTTGAAAGTAATTTACATCTTACTGACCAGATTTGACTGTGAACAAGACACGAAATATGCCAACTAAAAATTTGAAATTTGCTCTTTTCTTTGCACCTCTCAGTTAGTGTTTTGCTGTACTTATTCCCCTGCATGTGATTGTCTCTCATGTGCATTGCGAAGTTTCGAAGTGCAAGAAAAAACTTTACAGACGCAAGGAGCAGAGAGAAGAGAGTGAAGAGAGTGCAGAAGAGTCTTTGGCATTTTCACATATTGCTCAATAAAGCGTGCTCTAAATATTTGGCACACATACACACTGAGCATTACCTGTCAAATAAAGTTTGGCCAGCAGAATACAAATTGGCAAACTGTTGAGAAATTTTGTAAATTTCTAGTGCTCACTTCAAGTTGCAAATTTTGAGAGAGATTGGGAGTTGGGGGGTAGACTGAGCGAGTGCGAGCATATTGAACTTTGTCAACTTTTAATTGATTCAATCGGCTGTGCATATTTCATAGCTTATGTAAGCCAACACTGCCCAAAATACCCAAAATAGCACCAGCAAGAACAAAGTTTACAGATTGCAGCTTAAACACCCAATTACGATTGTTGTTTGAGTTCCCTGCAGTGGCAAACGTTTAGATTCCCTTGGCTGTTGAAATTAGTTTTGGGATTTCATTCTGTAGTTTAATAGGATTGCTCATTAGTTGCTATTGGAAAGTCCGCAGGTAACAAGATTGCACTTACAATGGCCAAATAATCACTTGCTGTGCATGGAGATGGTAACAACACTGCAAGAAATGTGTTGCAATAACAAAACTATATTTAGTTGGAGACTTAATTTAGTTGTGGTATTAAAAGTACTGTCAACTCTTAATAAGCAAGGATTTCATGCTTTTGCTATGCCTAATTTAAGCTGTTCTACATTATGAGTCGCATACAATTGCCTTATATTTTTGGGGACTGACTACGCATCTACTTTTCTGTAGCTGCAAATGATGAGCCATTAGATCTCAACCACATTCACATTCAAATTCACATTTTCATTCGCAGTGGCAGTCACATTCGCATTTTGGATTCGCAATTGCATTTACAATCACATTCACATTCAGAATTTAGCAGTAGCAGCAGCAGTAGTCGTCGCACGATGGCATTCACAATCAACCACTTGGCAGGCCATAAATTTAACACACACCTAACCGCAATGCACACACACATAGAGTGTGGGGTAGCGAGAGGGTAAGTGGGAGCGAGTTAGCTACACACTTCCACACGGAAACCAAATCATTAGCCAGAAAAATTGACCAGACTGCGAGGCTGTCGACAGGATATGCGACCAGGCCACAGGCAGCACTCAGTACGCGAATATTGAATTTTCGACAGTGAGGAATAATTTTTTGTTAGCTAACCAAAGCAAACGCAGTTTGACGACCACATGAGTGCCTGCACTCCCGCTCATTTCCCATTTGCTAACCCATAATTATCTAACCAAAAATATATGCCTGCAATTTACAACATGGCATACACAGGCAGCAACACACACACACACACACAGACACCCAGGCACACACACGTACATATTTATACAGTGGGTCAACCCACAAAAGGGTCAACCAGCTGCAAATAGCTGCAAATTTAACACGAATTTTTGTTACTTCACAGTGGCTGCTGCTGCTGTGATTTGTTTATTGTGGCTACACATTTATTTCAATTACATCTGGAGTAATAAAAACTCGGCAAACGTGGGAAATAAAGCAACCAGCAGAGAGGGGAAAGCTTAGTACCTCTCCAAGGACTAAAAGAAGCTCTCAACTGCATAAAGCAGTTTTAAGCAAAATATGTATAATTCGGTGTTTAATTGTACAAACTTTTGTGGAACAAGGTAAAGTAGAATACATTTATAACAGAGAAAATTGAATATTTAAAGAGCAGAGCTACTCGGTCCATCAAGAAAAATTACATTACTTTCGACACTCATATGTAGAAATATTTCTATAAACCACTAAAATTATAAGCCAATTTTAAACCCAATAAATAACAAATTTTTGTAGTGTATTTGAGTTCAGAAAAATATTTATTCAGTTAAAGTAAACCCTAATAATACCAAACCAATAAAAGAACGTAATACATTTAGCTCGTCATGGTAGCAAAATATCAATACTTCATTAGAGATTGATTGCTCAAAGTTGATGGTCCTTTATCATGTGTCTAACAACAACAAACATCGACAACTGGCTGTTGTCTAACGCAGAAAAATTCAATTATTTCCGTTTAGTAAACAGCAAATTGATAATGAACGATGAACTGCCCTGCAGACAGTTAATAGCAGGGCACACACACACACACACACACACACCCAGACACAATGTGAGTGATAATCAAGCTCAGAACAGTTAACACTGTCAGACAATCAGTGCGATAGAGACAATCAACAATTTCACGCTGATTAAAATCACACTATTTTCACTGAAAGCCAACTGAGCGAAAATTAAACGGCGCAATGGCAATAACGTTGAATGAAAAGCCATATCATGGTTGGAATATTGACCAGGATAGTTTGTGTTAGTGTGTGTGTGTGTGTGCCATGTGGAATGTTGCTAAGATAAGAGTCACAAAGTCCGTGAGCATTTCATCGATGAGCCATAGAAAACAATTGCAATGCCAACGAGGCACAAAAGCACCGTTAAGGACAATCGGCCATGATGCTGAGCTGTGTGCTGCTGGCCATGTGGGCATAGTAAGCACTGTACGGCACAGTAGTACACTAGTAACACGCTCAAATTTATGCATTGTCCAGCAGGACGACTGCACAAATGCCGCGGCAAACACGCTGCATTTATCAGGCAACAATACTGCCACACATAAGTAACGCACAAAAGCCAACAAGCGCAGCAAGAACAACACTTGATATAGGAAAACAATACTGACTATAGCATGGAACAAGAATCAGCAGAACGGCAAAAAGGTCTACTGACAATTGCCAGCAATAGAAACTGGTCCAAGAGTCGCGTGTGAACACGGCCTTATGGGCCTTAAAGGAAGTTCCAAGTTTCAGTACAACATTTTCGATAAATGAATCATGGGAGAGACAATTTTGTGGCTTTAAAATAACAGCAAAACTTTCTTGCTGCCTTAAAGAAAACCCACATAAAAGTGTTAATTGCAAAATATACAAGTTTGCAGTTTCATCTTGTGAAATACTTGGCGAAATGATAAAGAAAACAATGCTCTGAACACTCCAGTAATTGTTATGCTTTATAGACCACCAGCAGCAGCAGCAGCAGCAGGAGAAGAACTGGCAACAGTTGACGTTGTCGGTGCTTTTGCAGCAAAACCAATTATGATGGTGCAGAGCCCATTAAAGGCAGTACCCTCATTGCAGCAGACTCGTCGTATACTTAACTCTATCTCTTTGCTCTTCCTTCACACACACACACACACATACACTCTTGGCTGTTTTTCACTCATTCGCCATATGAGTTATGTGTTGCGCAATTAACATTCGCATTGCTGGCACAAAATTTTCTTTTGCATGCAATTTTTTGGCAGAGCACTTAAAATTAAAAATTACAATTACATTTAACTTGGCACAGTCTGTCGCCCGTAGTTTCAACAATTTTTACACTGCGTCTGTTTACCACTCAGTTTTTTGTTTCTCTTTTTTGTTTTCCATGACACAAAATAAATGAAACTAAGAAGTTGCACTTGGCGTTACTTTATTTGCCACTTGCTACAAAAGTTGCCAACTTGGCAGCCAAGTTGTTGGCTCTGAACAAAACACAGGTTTGCCATTTGTCGGGTACACGCCCCTAAAACAGCTACCAGCTACCGCCTATTTATGTATGACCAATTGAAAAATTCATTAAGTACCAAATAGACGCATTATGTACCCCTCGCACCCCCTTTGTGCTCCCTCCCGCCCTCACTTACCCTATTTTATTGGCAACGCTGTTGCCCCAAAATGTTGCACTAACATGACAAATATTTTATGCCAAAAAATATTTGTGGTGACGTCTGCATAAAATGCTTTAGTTTGTTGCCCAACACTGAAATATGCAATTGATGTGTGTTGCAAAATTAATGTGCTGCCAATTAACCCCAACAAGCGGCTTACATAGCAACTCCCCCACGACTACGCCCCTCCCCCCTTTGGCAAGAAGTTTTAATTGCATAAATTTGCGTAAATTTGCGACGACAAGAAAATTTTTGCTGTAAAATGTTGAAAATTTTGCAAAATTTGCGCTAGTAAAATAACAACGATTACAATGTCAATAGCAGCCGGAAAATTGCAGCTGATTATGAGTAAGTTTTCCAGATTTTCCAGTGGTAGCATGGAATTAGTTTCATACCGAATTGGCTGTCATGTGGTTAAGCAAACATTTTATGGTTGTGAGTAAAGAAATTGAACAAACTTAAGATAGATGGCCTTGACATGCGCTAACATGCATTGTTTGCTTGGGTAAATAAAACCTATATAGAAGAATATATGTAGAAGGTTAACAAGAGATTAAGATGAAGCCGAGTTTCGTGTTAATAAAAATGAACCAAAGTCGGTACACACAAGTGGGGTTTATATGATTGTGAAGATGAATTCGAGTGGGCATTATAAGTAGAAGACGTCTTTGACGGCACATTTAGCACACATTAATAAAACCACAGGAACGTGAGGCGAACAAAGCAATGAAGGGGACTCAAAATGAGAATGGAAAGCAGGGCAAGCTGAATCTATGACACTAACACAGTCACACACACACTGACAGCCACAATCAGTCATCATAATGATGCCCAGACAAGGTCGAAGTCCTGGCAACGGCATAAAAGACATCCCATTCAAATGTTTGGCAAGAGTAAATTAATTGAATTCATTATGTCTGATGTATGAGTACGAGTTGAGTTACATTATAAGAATATATACGTAGTTATGCTTGTACTATATATTTTCAGAGTATCAGCATGTGCTTGCAATGGGCATTTAATCAAATGCTTTGTATGCCGTCACATTCCATATTAAATATCATATGAAAGTGCCAAATATTTCAGTTATGTCGTGTGTACGCAATATGCATTATCCTTTGTTGTCTACTCAAGACATCACCAAAATAATCATAAGTTTAAGGCTGCAAATGGTATCAAAACTGTGGTCAAGGAAATTTGATTAATCAGAAAATGATTTAGTATTATATTGTGCTTAAATAACTTTTTTAGATTAAAGTTGTGTATTTGCTAGTCGTTGTAGAAACCTGTTAATAGCCATACACAACCAATTATATGCGTAACTTATGTGTAGTTCATTTTATCTTTATTTATTTAAGGTTCGTCTCACTTGTACACAAAGAATTAAGTTTATATAGTCAAGTTCTGTGTTAAAGAACACATTCACGTTCGCCAACCTTTTGACCTTTTCGACGTGTTTGCCATTTCGAATTGTTTGCGAGGGTAACACCACAAGTAAGTGACTTTCATATAAGCTGTACTAAAAATATATTTTAAATTTTAATGAAAGTCTTTTTCCTAGTAATCCAGCCCTCGTTTGTATATATGATTTGCGGGCTTCGATTTAATATTTGCCAGTTGCTGTTGTCATTCACATTGCCATTGCTCATGTTGTTCTTGATTTTAATATTGCCTACACGCAATTCGCATTATTGTTGTTGTTACAAAATATTTTCAATGAATATTAAATGTGGATACATTTTTAAAAATTTGATTCTGTTTTTATTTTCATTTCACATGTTGGTCTCATGCATGCAATTCATTTTATCATTACGCGTTGTATCAAACAAATTACAATAAATATTGTTTTTGAAGCTCTTTTATTTTTATCAGATTGCTTGTAACACACAAATACGAGCACACACATGGTAGTAAACATAATAAAATTGAAATTTCCATGGCTCAATCAAGAGATATGAGAAGACAAAATAAAAACTTAAAGAGAGCAAGATGAATTAAAGATTTATTTCGAATTTTAAGTAAGTCGTTAGAGTAATTTGACATTTTATTGATTATTTTACTCTTAAAAATATTTTTCTTTCAGTGAAAATCATTTTCTTTATCGCTTTTCATTACGAATTTTCTTATTGAAATGTTAAGAATTAATTTTCAACATATTTACGTATTCACAGCCTCAACTGTGAAGAAAATATGCATAATTTTATTGTTAATTAAGCGTATTGACCAACATTATTGAAAGTGGGCCATATGACATAATATTTACCGGTTAATTATGCAAGAAATTCGCATTAAAAATCAAAAGAGAATTTCTGTTGATTTCGTATTTTAAGAAAACTGTTGAATGTGAGAAATGAATGCAAATGATATGTGTATACACCAGCGAATGGAAATGGGCATTGAGGGATGCTAAAAGCTTGTCTTATCGTTAAGCCGCATAAATAAATAACATAGCTGGAGGACACGCAGACATTGCAGCCCTGTAAGGACACACGTGACACCCATTTAAAATCGGATCTCAGCATTCTAGACCAAGTTGGTAGCTGTGTTGCTGCTGGTGGTGGTGTCATTAATGTCCTGGCTGGCAGGTAAGTAGCGACGATGCTTAAGTACTTCAATTAATTAATTGCAATTTGTAAGGCGAAGTGTGTCGATGGCTCATTGCCAGCTGAGAAGAGAGCAACGTGGTGCCATAAAGTGCGTTTAGTGTGATACCGTCAGCATTAACCCTTCAGCCATGCAATGCACAACAGGATGAACAAGAAGACCAAGAAGAAGAAGGTATTTTCCACTATTATACACCCATATAGTTGTACAGACAACGGACAAGATAAGAGAAGACGCGATACCAAAGTCCTCGTTGCAATATTCAGTAACATGCTTCGCATACAACACGGCGTATGCTTGATATGCTCTGCTGTTGACGTGTTATTAACACGGCCAACCGCACAAATGCATCAACAGCAGACACGACTGTACACGACTACAAACACCCCTCTGCCACTGTTACCGTTACCTGGAGTGTGCTGGCTCTCAGGTGTTTTCATCGCCTTCCCACTTCTGGACCAAGAATGTGCGCGTTAAGGCGTGGCATGGCTACGGTAGAGCTGTCTCGGTAGCATAAATAAATGATGATGCCTCGGATAAGATTCAGCATCACGCACGGACTGATTGCCAGACAGGTGAAGTACATGAAGATGAACGACATTCAAAAGCTGAGATAAGCCTTAAACTTTGAATTGAGCACTCATTAAGGCACTGCACTACAACACATAAATACTCAGATATTATTTAACTACAGACACTTAAAGTTTGACTAAGTATTCATAAATATAAATAAATTATTTGCAGTGGAAAATTAATATTAATGCTTATAAATAATATGGAAAATCTCGAATAATCGTCTCGACTTGTGCTAAGTTCAAAAGGCCATAAAATTTGATGGTAATTACCGCAAATCGCCCGCAACTAATTTAATAATAACAACAAACAACTTGACCAGAGTCTGCAATTGCATAAACTGCCTTGAAGGGCCATTAAAAACCTCTATCCCGCCCAATTTCTTATCCATCTCCACAGTAACTAACAAGTATATATTTTTGCGCCAAATTGACGTTCATGGGGAGCAGAAAAGTTTTACAGCCCTCAAAGTGGCGCTGGCAACAACGACAATCAGCGAGGACATCATAAAGCGGCCCAGGAGCTGCCGTAAAATTGCTGGAGGGGGGGATGGAGAGGGGAGGACAAAGTACTGAGTGTTACCTCGTACCGCACTTGGCATAAAACAATTGAAGTAAGGCGTAGGTCATAAAAACTAAGTGATACTCAAACTGTGAATCAAAGAAGAAGCAAGTGGAAAGTTTCTGAGTCAATTTCAGTTTCAGTCTCTGCATCTGTGTCTGTTTGTGTCTGAGACTGTGATTAATTGCCACTCAAATTGTGCCAGGCGCGACCTTAACAATATCATTAAAAGTTTCTCACCCAAAAACGGTATCAACGTCATCTTCATTTTGGGCTTATGATAATAATTGGCCAGTCGACTTCTGATACCCCCAATGTGCTGTCAATATGGCATCAACCTGTCAAATTTGCAGTCGAAAGTTCAACGCAGAAGGCGTGTCAGAACTTCCTTGTCATGAACTCAACTCGAACCCAAATTTGACTCAAGTTCCTGACTGCCTTGCCCGCCGGTCACAAAATTGATGGTGTTTTTTGGAGCTCATGAATACGTCAAAAACAAATACGCATGAAATGGGCACTTGATTATATTAGATTGTCGAAATGTTCTGATGTCCACTGACAAGGGAACTGCATCCCAAATTATTCACAAGCTAAAAGTTTAATGAAATTTTAGCATAATTCTGACAGAACAAGATTAAATATATACTATATGTGTTGTGTGCTGTGATTGGCAACGATTCCAACAGATTTTACACTCATTTGATTTTGTTGTTGACTTTGAAACACGTGCGTGGGACAAAGGTAAGAAAGGCTCAAGGTAAAAATAGCTTTTGATACATCTACAATAGAAAATATTCTATTTAAAGTTATCAATGACCTTAAATGTCAGCCACAAGCATATTTATATGACCTTTGGAGAGAGCTGTTAACGTTGGGCGCCACAAAGGTTAGAATATTTAATATATCAGTCTATGAATTTTTATGTTCAATTTGATTGCACATTATTAACATTATACTTTTTTTTTAATTTATGATACTAAAGGCGCAATATGTCAATATATTTTGCCATAAAATACAGTTTTTTTAGTCCTCCATAATTTACATAGCAGCAATTCATTACACTTGGCTATTGTTTCCAAAAAGGATGCTGAATAAATACATGTCAAGAATCGCGTAATAAATCACGACCAGCTCTCTCCTGCACTTTCTCTCTCTCCCACTCTCCCCCACTCTCTCTAGCTAGAGAATAATTTATTTTCTAAGCCCCATTGAAGTGTTATGCCGTTAGTTTTTTTTTGTTTTTTGCCTCCGTTATTTAAAGCATATTGTACAAATTTGAAGCTTATTATAAGTTTGCCACTTTTTACGATTGTTTCGATCTGTTTTTGCGCTTGATTAAATTTTGCAGCTCAAGTTTTCAGTGCTTCATTAATCATTTTGTTTTGAGAGGTCTGAATGGTTCGAAGCTTTTTGGAGTTTTTCATAGTTTTGCTGAAAAAAACTGCATGGAAATATTTAAAAAAAATAGTGTGGGAAATGATGAAAATCTTTTGCTTGAATACTAATGTTATTGCTGTTGTTGTCGCTGCACTTGGCAATGCCAATAATAAAATTTACGCTGCTCACAGCATTCGCAGCTGGGTACAAAAACGAAAGAAATGAAACTAAAATAAATTCCTCAGTTCTCTCAACTTTTTCTTATTTCTCGCTGTCTACGGTCAATAAATGGCAGCTGCGAATACGGCGAATGCAGAATACTGAACTGAATCAGTACTAAATAAATTAGGGAATTAAAACTGGCATTTCTGTATGAGTAATGGCCCCGAAGTTGCGAACGACAACTTTTGAGCTTTAAGATTTGTGGGAATTTTCAGTTTTGAACTGGGACAGATAGAACGAGATGCAGAGAAGCATTTTAATTATTCCATTTTTCTAAGTTGCGCCTTAAGAAAGTCTCGCGACGACTAAATGAAAGTGGTAAATTTTCGTTGGCCACGTTCACGAACACAAAGGCCTTCATTTATTCATCATCAAAATGGCAGCATTGGGGCTAAGACAAAGCTCTCATTCCCCCTCTGTCTCTGTCTCTTCCCCTCTCTTTCACTCAGTGTACTTTTGGCTAGAGTTATTTGTATCTGTGATGCAAGGGATTCACAACACAACTAACCGCAGTAACCAGCAACGCTGGCGACCACAATGCTCAGAATTTCTCTATGTCTGAAGGCAAAAGCGTTGGCCAACGGGGCGGATGAGTTTGGCTTGTTCATTTAGCAGTCAAACGGGGAGCCAAGAACGCAGTAGCAGAGTTTGAGAATGAGAATGAGGACAACATCGCTGTCTCCGTTGGCTTTCCGTTTCCTGGCTATTTGCAAATTTCATGGCAATATATTTTTGCTGGCCAACCAACTCAGTCTGGCCATCATCAGTCATTTTGTCTAAAAGAATATATTGCAATTAAAAGCAGAAAATATGCTTTTACACTGCCCGAGAGCGCTACATAGTTTGCTACTGTTCTTGGCTCTTAGCTCTCGGTTTCCCTCTCGTTCTCTCTTCCCCTTTTCACTCTTTCTCTTTGCTCTATTCGCTCTTTTTGGCCATCTTACTTTCGCTTACTTTATTTATGAGACACAACACTTGGCTGTACACCGCCCACTGCATTTGGCAACTGCAAAAACTTTGACTGTTTCCCCAGCTTTCTGTTCGGTTGGTTACTCGCTTGTTGCTGTTGATGTTTTACTACCCCCAGCAAATTAAAATTGCTTCATTTTGCCCCAAACGCAGCAAGTCATGCCTGCCTGGTTGTGGGCATGTAGGGAGTGGCAAAAGAGGCGAAGAAATTTAATGCTCGACACTTAATAAATTGTCTGAGGGTAGATAGGCTGTAATGAAATGGCAGCCCAGAACAGGCCCCTGCCCAGTGGAGGCCTTGGTCCGCACAGAGTCCATTCAGTGCACAAGATTGAAGATGAAGACAAGCCAAAAATAATGTCTTTACGAAAATATAAAAGGTTCTCAAATGGTCCATTAATAAGTGCTTAAATCCACTTAGCGTTGTCTTTTCATTCTTCAAGCTAATGCAGCTGCATACAGTTTTCCATTTTCATTTCCATTTCCATTTGTCACCTCACAAAAAAAAGAAACTGGGAACTTTAAGAAAACCTACACAAAAACGCCACGCATTACATATAAAATTTAGCGAGTTATTTGTGAAATTTCAGCGTTCTCAAGTAGCTAGCATGTGTGACCGGGTATAAAGAATGCCTGGCAGGCCTCTTACAGTCGCTGCTGCCATTTGCTCACTTGGCACACACAACAAAAGACAAAACAATGAATGTCATCAGGACAACACTGAGTTCTTATAAGATTCGCCCACGTACGTTGAATTTATGATGAGTTTTCAAGTCGCTGACGTTGTACACATAAACAAATATATATATATAAGTACACATATATACTTATGTGTAGTATATGATGGAGCACATCCCAACCCTTTGCTTTGTTGTGTGTTATTTTTATTTTTCTTACCAACTGTCAACTTTTCCCCGAGACATTTTTCAGCGACTTTATGAAGCGCACGAAATTGTTGTTAGCCAGCTGAAAATTTGCTTTGATGGAACAAAAATATATAAAGCATTTAGCCAACAAAAGTTTTTTTAATGAGCATCACGACATTGTTTCTTTTTCGAGAAAGCAGAAAACTTTTCATTTACTTATATTAAGCGATAAAACCTTGAGCTATTAAAATCTATCGTGGAAAATTATTAATCAGATACAAAAGTTTCTGAATGGCCAACTTAAAAAGTTGTTACTTAAGGTTTTCTTCATGATATTTTCAGTAAAAGTAAGCAGCTTTGAGCTTTGCGTGCTAAAATCGTTTTCGACATTTGCCCCAAAGCGTAAATATCAATCATACGCCGCGTGTGCTGTTTACTTTAATACCCAGAAACAATTTCTTAGAAACAACATTACTTTTAAAGCCCTAACAACACATGTAGCACTTGTGGATGCTGCTTACCCAAATTGGACTAGTGGAAGGGTTGCCTGACAAGAAGTAAACCTTTCACACTCGAGTTTAAAGACAAACTGACATATGGATAAATCCCTTTGTGTGTGTGTTTTTGGGGGGCAAGGGAAGCTGCTAAACAAATCACATCAGAGCAAATAAAATCCTAGCTAAAGTCAGCACAAAAGAGCTAGAAGGAAACGCACACACACATTCACTCACGCACACTTACGCTTGTAGATGATGGAGTCACCCCGTTTTGCCGTTAAGTAATTCCATATTTTATTTGGCTTTGGCCAAGAGTTGAGATATTGAGCACAATATATATGTGTTGCTGTACAGCAAGACAAGGCCAAGAAAAACGGATTTGAAAAAGGTCCTCGACTACGATTTCAACTCCAACTCGGACTTGGATTTGGAGTTGAACAAAAAGCAAAGTAGTCGCATTTGTTTGCGCATTTGCACGTAGTAGGAAGGTAGCACAAATAATAAAAGCAGAAGCAAAACAAAAAAAAACAAAAAAAAGCGAAAGCAAAAGAAACTTATTTAAAGGGATTGCAATAAAGTGCCTGGCACATTGGGATTTGTCCCTAACGCTTTGCTATTTTTACCTGCAAATATTTGGAGCACACACTCACGGTATTTGTAGGTGACGTGTGTGTATGTGTGTGTGTGTCCCAAATGAAAGGATTCTTTTTTCGCCACATGCCAATGATGGGCCTCTGATGTGCCTGCCTGTTTGCCTGGCATGTCTCCTATCTCCCATCTCCTATGTCCTGTCTCCTGTCTCCAGTCTCCAAATGCCGCTCGTTTTATGTGCAATTCCCTAAAGTGCTTTATTTGGCAAGCATTTCAGTTGGCCGCCTCGTTGTTAACTCTTTTGGTTTCTCTGCTCTGCTTTCTTTTTGTTGTTCATTTTTAAGCTCTTTTTTTGGACATTTTTTTAAACTGTTGCATATAATTTATTGTAACTAAAAGTTTTTATGTAAAGGCTTCTAGCTTGATCTTATTTTTCTTTTGTTGCTCTCTTGTGTACCATTTTATAGAGCGGCCGTCTATATGTGTTTTTATTTGTTTGAGTGTGAGTGTGGGTGTGTGTGCCACAGTTTGAGATTTTACTTTGGCAAAGTTTCAACTGTCAACGTGGACTTTTCTGGGGATTAAAATTGACATTAAGCTTAAGATTAGTAGCTGACTTGCTTTGACTTCTTTTTACAGAAAACCCTTCCACATGAATCCAAACTTCCATAAAACTTGTTTGCTATTGGAAATCTGTGTATTGTGGTTAAGTCCTTTGAATCGCCACTTGACTTTTGTAAATTCAACGATAAATCACTGGCTTTCAATAAACATGTTGGCACTTAATCGAATTTACAACGCATAAAACAGCTTCAAAAGAGTTTACTCGCAGGTATTTAACTGTTTCAGTAATAAGAAATTGAATTATTAATGTGAAACAAGTTGCTTAAACTAAATGTAATTAAAGTCGTGTATAGTAAACAAAATATAGCAATTACTGTGCTTAAAAGAGGCTTATACATTTTAGTTATTTAATGAGAAAACGCAGAAAGAATGCGACAGACAGGCCATACCTTTCCCTCCCCAGTTCTCCACAATTTGACTGACTAAATTTAACAAGAAGTCCCCCGTAATAGCAAAATATTGACATTAATTAAAATGTCATTTAAATGAAATATAACAACGTTGGCTACAACACTGAAAAATGTGCCTCTATTATGGTCGGCATTCAACAAAAGGGACACAATAAACAATGTGGGCCAAAAGGAGACTTTTCTCAAGAGGGCACCAGCCAGTTTGAAGGTTGTGGAGTTAAAAAACCCAAATACAAAGCAGACAACACTCGACACTGACAATGGCATTGGGATTGAAGTACACCGACCTTCGACTGGGCTCCTTTCCCTCTTAAACACAAACACACCCACACAATACATGTGGGCAAAACGCTCCATTAGGGTAATGAACAAGTTAACAGGCGCATATTTCTCATTTTTATTGCTCTGGCCCGGGGACTCGGTCCGATGGGCTCTGGGTTCATGTAGCGTTTAAATTTTTAATTTCAATTGCATACGCAAATTAAGTGCCACGCCTTCACCGATCATACCCGGCAACTGAAGAGTTTCGCAAACACTTCATTTCAAAAGTTGTCAGTGGCAAACAGAGGCCAAAGTAATTATAAATAAATTGAGCAATTGAATGGCGCACCCCAAACAAAATTGCAAATATATAATCAACAACTGGAGTGAAAGACTGCAAAAAATAAAGAAAAGAAATTGAAAGTTATTTGCTAAATGAACCACGCCAAATTGTTACCCAATTTCAGCGATGATACCCTATAGTAAAGAAGCTGCCAAGGAGTTTAACCTCTTATGTAAATGCTTATGATCAGTTTAGTTGTTTAGACTGAGAAACTTAGTTTATTAAAGATTAATAATAATTTAAAGAATTAAAACATATATAAATTAAGCAAAATTAATCCAAAAGTGTTATTTAAGTGGCAACAAATCTAGTAAAGTCATTTTAATAAGCACAAAAACTAGTAAACACTTTTGAAAAGTGTGTCCAACTGACCAACAGCAAACAAAGTTCGCCATTATTCCGATCGACTGCCTAAATAGCTGGCTACCAAGGCCATTATGCTGTGGTCGTGGTTAAAGCCAAGTCAACGTCGTCGTCGTCGCGTCGCCAACTCATTTGCAAATGGAGAACAATATGAGTCCCAGACTGACAATGAGTAGGCAAAAATTGTTGGCAGTGCTTGAAATTGGCTGTTTAACTTGCTGGCTTGTCTCTCAGTTCTCAGTTGTCCCGGTTCTGGTTCTGATACTGATACTGGTTCTGGTGCTGTTTCTGACTCTGGTTTTCTGCAGCCTGTTTTGTAAGCTCTTTGGAAGCTGATTCAGCACAATAAGATTAATGATTTCTCATCGGGTCTGTCTGTTGTCCATGTTTTTTGTTGGCATTGGCTGGATTTCAAGCTAAAAACTTTGTGGCATTCATTTTGTTTTTTGCCTGTCTGACTTTAGCCAATAAAATGAAATTAAATAAATTTTTGAAGCAAATCTTATTTGTTTATTGTCAGCTTTGGTTGTGTCCTTGCTTGTATCATCTGATTTTCTCACAGTTTGTGCTCTTTCACACTCTATTCCCCTCTCACTCTCTTTCTTTCTCTCTCTCTCTCTTTCTCCTCTTCTCTATTGCCGATAATTCTTTTAGTTTGTTTCATATTGGCTTTAGCATCGTCTTATTTATGTCAATTTGCTAGCGAACATTTTCTAAGCCATTTGCTCTTGGACTTTATGTTTATTTTACTTTCCTTTCATTTTTGTAATATTCCAAAGTGGATGATTACAAAGTTTGAGCCTTGAAACAAATTGTGACAGTAAATTCCATCTTGAGCTTGTGTTAAGAGCTTCAAAATTTGAGTGTAAAGCTATATAATATTTATAGTATCAAATCATTAAATTCATGACAATTTTTTCACCAGGCAAAAATAAACCAATTGGAAAAAAGGCACTTTTATTTGTTTGTCTGCTAAACTCTTTGTGCAGAGCTCAAATGACAACTGTGTAGAGTCAAATATTGATTTTATTGTTTTAGATTTCGAACAACAGGAGGCACTTCTGGCTTTTGGAACGTGTCAAATCCGCAAATAAAAAGCATACTTCATCATGGTAAACAACATGAAAAAAAATGTTTTTCAAAAACATTTCAAATTTCGTCGGGACATACAAAAATCCTTTGGCATATTTTTTGAACATGTCCAGCAGCAATTTAAGCAATTAAAGTAAACAATATAAAAGCAATATAAACTGAAGTTTACACAAAACAAAAAGTGAGAAGGAAAATCTATCATGGATCAGCTGAAAAGCGTCAAAATAAATACACTACAAAGGCTGAGAGGTGTTTTTCAATGAAAATGGTGGAGGAGTACCGTAGGGGGCTTGATTCAAAGGGCAAACGCAAGTTGTTATGCAAAATTCCACTGAAGTGAGCAAATATTTAAGCAGACCAACAAGAAGCACAGCAGCAATCGGCATGCTGCTGGTCCCCTTCTGGTATAACTCAAATTGCATGCAAATGTATGCACATAACAGCAGGCCCAACAACTTGAACATATACCCCAGAGCCCCCTAGACTACGCCAGACCACCCTAGACCACCCTAAGCCCCTGATCCACACACCGTTGCCAATCTGTAGCCAATTCCCTGCTCTGTCAATCCAACAGTTGGGCCACAGCTGACACCAGGTCTCATTGACTTTTAAGCCAATGCCAAATATTTATATAGTCAAATAAGCGTTGCTTAAAATTGAATCAAAATGGAGGAAAGTAGAAAAAGAACGACACAAAATGGTAGAATTTGACGCAAACACGTTTTTAATTTGCAATCTCTCAGTCGCTTCCTCTCTCTGTATGTGGGCTATAAATCTGTCAAGTCAAATGCATTCACTTTAAACATTTCTTTTTCTTCTCTTACTTCACGCTGTCTTCGCTTCACTTTTGGCAACAGTTGAGCAGTTGGAGAGGAAGTGAAGGACAGCTGGTGTGTTGGCCATGCCGGCCACGTTCTGGCCAGGAAACCGCAAACCCAACGCTCAGCTTGGTCGGTGGTAATACAAACGACAATTACAGCTTGCCTTCAAATGAACGTACAAACAGACGGACCACAATTTGATGGCCCCAAGAGCAAGACAGAGATAGAGTGAGAGAGAGACGCACAAGCAAACACATCAAGGCAACATAGAGAGAGAGAGAGACCATAAAGGAGCAAATCTGTGCGGTTAAACGCAAGTGTCAGCTGTCATTTTAGTGTGGAAAACTATGCAAAAAACCAAAAGAATACAAAACGAGCGAAAGGCAATAATTCTTTTGAGCAAGTGTAACAAGAAAATAAGGGCAATGACAACCAGATGTAATGAAAAGTGCACAAAAAAGACCATAAAGACTGAAATGAAGGAAAACGAAAGGAAACTGCCAGAAAGAGATGGCATGCAAATCTAACTGTCACTACGAGCAAAATTGTGCAAGATGTCAGCATATGTGCGGTTCGGAAAAACTAACAAAAAAAAAACTTTGATGTGCGTGTATTTTAGAGCAAAGAATGCAAAGAGGGAGAGGGAGAGAAACAGAGAGAGAAGTAGAGCAACAGAGCCTAGAACGGATTTCCATATGGCAAAAAGATAAATGACAGTTTTAAGTTTTTGCTTCGCACACTACCTTAGATTAAAGTCTACTCAAAGCAACCGCACAAATACCAAAAAAGAAAATCTCTGTAATCACTAAAAATATAGGAGTAGAAAAACTCAAAGCTGCTTTTAAGCGGCGAGAAAGAGTTTTGTGTTGTCAAACTGAAAGTCGTTTAACTAGATTGCGTGATGCTTGTGAGATGCAAGAAGCTGCGAAACAACACTATAAATATAAAACACAGGCAAGGGACTTAAGACTTGTCAGGACTCAGGCGCACACTGTAAAATGACAAGTCCTTTGGTTGTGCTGACCAAAGTGAGCTTAAATTGAGTAGAGGAAGAGTCTTTAAAGAAGTTTGTAGACTTTCAAGTTACTCAGAAAATAAGAAGTTTTGGAATCTTATGAACAAATTTTAAGGAATTTGATGGTAAGACTAGTTTTCAAAAACATCTACTTACAATCCTTTCCAAAATACCTTTTCGAAAGCACTAAAAACTGCAGTCAACCTTAGGAGCTGTCAAACTCGTTGCTGTATTTTAGCTGTGCTCTACATGTGATCATTAAAGCGAGAACTGACCGACTAAAAGTGACTATGGATAGACTGCTTTCATAGTTTGACATCTGCCTAACTGACAGATTTTACGGCCAGTTGAACATAATGCCTGCAAATCGTCTGATTATGTGCCGTAGCCTTAGGCCCATGGCCTCAAGTTGTGCTCATATATGTTTGGGGCTGCTGTCGATGATGGCCAAAAGCAGCAAGTGCTGCCAGATGTCGTGTTCTGTGCAAGATTTGCATAGCATTGCAGTTTCCTCTTGTTTTAGCTATAGCTAAAGCTTTTGTTTTTATTTTTTCTTGTTCTTCTCCCTATGGCAGCGCCAAGAACCTGCTGTGAATTGGCGCCGAACGCTAAGAAAATGTAGTTAGTGTGTGTGTGTTTGTGTGTAGACTGTGTGTATACACTAAAATCATAGTCATGTTCATGAATAACCTTAACTGATTACATGCAAAGCAGCTTATAAAGAAACAAGGACCACAGTGACAATGGAAACAACTCAGCCCAATGCTTGGCTAATATACTTGTTAGCCCGGCCAAGACATAAGACTTGATAAGAATCTAGTGCATTGTCTCGGCTGAAATTTAGTGCAAGTTTAGGCAAAGGTTAACTATTTAAAAACAAGGTTTTGTAGGCACTAAAGTTATGCCTGTAATATTTTTAATGCAATTTTTGGTATAAAGAAAATTTAATGATTAAAAATATTTTAAATTTGAAATCTGTGCACAAGTTCATGGTAAATATTATACAGTCTGCCAAAATAATGATTGGCGTGTGTGTGTGTGTGTGGCAACTTGCTGACATGCCAATAGGCATGCGGATAGACAGTTGGTCAGGGAGTCGTACAGTGTTGCATGCCACTTCAGCCATCACTTGGCCGCAATTACGCGCTGTTAATGAACGTCAATTGGGCGACCACAACAAGTTGAAAATTATGCTCCCATAATGGCCCCGAGTGTAGCCGATTGGGCTGACAAAGGGGGTGTGGTGTTGTAGGATAGTGATCCGTCTGCCGCTGACAGGTGGCCCTACACTTAAAATGTTTACCCAACTGATACAGTCTGTCTCTCTTACGCAACGAGTGTGTGGCAGTTGCAAGGTCCATAATGCAGCCAATTAATTATTTGCCAATGCGTGTGCACCGCGGGTGTGTTGAATGACAGCTGCCCATATTATTATTATTCCCACATACACACCAATTTACACACACTCCTGGTGATATATATTAACGCCAAAGGACACTACTGCGTTTGTCTGCAGTGCGCGTGATTTATATTTTAATATGGATTGCTTTCATTATGCATTTTTCGCCCATTTTATTCCGCAGCGCACACGGAGAGTAATTGTAATTTCTGTTGTTTAAAAATTTATGACCATCAATGTGCCGGAAGCAAGCGACACGGTCCGGCAACAGAACAGTAGAGCTGCCCCAAGCACCAACTCCAGCTCCAACTCCAATTCCAGCTTCTTCTGGTCTTTGGTTTCTTTGGTGCTCTACCTTGTGATACTCTGTTAGTGGGTGCGAAAGCAGAGTGAAAATAATTGCATTTTCCGTATGTTCGTCCACCAGGAGGCGGGAGAGCAGCTTGGTAAATGAGAAAATTGAAATTCCATATGGGTAAGAGGTACATAAAAAGTAGATGCAGGTATTAATTAAGTCAGGCGCTGTGGGCCATAATTAATGTCTTAAAAATGCAGTCGGTGCTTTGAAGTACTTTGTATTGGCAACTTGCCAGCTAAGCAGTCTAGCTAAAAACTTATTAGATTGGTAAGCAGCTTTCCGCACACTCATACACACACACACAGGATAAACTCTTGGCTGTTAACATCATTAGATGTTGTTGCCTCCTTGTCCTATAATACTCACTCGAGGGATGTGCAAAACTTTCTCTGGGGTAAAATCAAAATAAATAAAATCGCATAATAAAAATTGAAGTGAAGCAAAGTTTGCGACGTGCTAACTGCGTGTTGCTGCCAACTTCCAAGCCAAATCAACACCTGCGAAAGTTGCTTCCTGATGCCGAAAAAAAAGAGCAGGGAAAAAAAGCGTAAGCAGAAATAGAAAATCAAAGGTAATAGCAATAATAATGACAATAAACTGGAACAGTTAACTACCCGAAGCAGCTGTCACTCCCAGTCAATAAATTGACAGGCAACGCTAAAGCGTACAATTACTTGGGGATTATCAGCCAATGTGGACAAGGACCAGGATGGTTGTCCTGGGAGCACACTCATCCCTACAAACATAACGAGCTTAAGTTTAGCTGATTATTGAAGTAAAAAGCAGTAGTTATCAACTTATAATTAGGAAGAGCAAAGTAGATATTAAAGTTCAACAAAAGTTGATCAAATTAAATCAAACGAAATTAAAGACTAAGACTAAATTTATTATACTATTTTTTACTACTTGGTTTGCTTAAAGTTGTAGTTGTCATTTGAACTGAGTTCGCATTAAATTAAGTGTAAACTCTTTTACAAGCATTTTTACATTTTTATTTCCCTATACAGTTTTCTTTTTATGCTCAAAGAAAACTCATATTCAGCTGCCAAACTATTGCAAATTATTTGTATATTTCGCTTGAGTAAACATAAAACTATCCAGCTGAAAGTAATATCTAACTACAAGTCTGTTATTTTAGCCAATAGATAAACAGTTTCACACAAAGTTTTTATTTGAGATTTGCCAGGTGATTCAATTATAAATACATACATTTATTTTTCATGCTAAGCTGACTTAATCAAACAATGTAACTCACGTGTGTGTGTGTGTGTGCCTGGGCTTAACCACGAAACCAGAAACTCATTCAACGTTCTGCCAGTTCCAGCCAAAGTCTGCATTACAGTTTTGAGTCTACTTTTGCTAGCTATTTGCAGTCTTTATCTTGGCTCTGACATGATTTATGTGCAGTTTGTTTTATCTTTTACATTGCACACAGACTTAACAATACTTTGGTTTGTTATACTTTCGTTGCTCACAGAAATATTACATATATACAATGAATGACTTTAAATTTTTGGCTGCCTTTGGGGTTATTTTGGCATGTATTCTTTGAAGCATTCAGTACGAAGTTGTTATGCATTTCGACCACAAAGACCAATTGCCGTAAGCTATTGTTAAGCTCTCTGATGCGTGTGTCGTTGCCACATTCAACACACACGATCAGGTAGTAAGTTTTTTTTTTCTATTTTTCATGGGTAGTTCGAAACTTTCGTTAATGCTGCGAGTTAAGTGCAAAAAAATTGCCTGTAACTTCAGGTCTTTGCGTTTTTGGGGAACACGTGCGTTGGGCAAAAGTTGCATAGACTTTGGCGTCGACAAGAGGGCGTTACCAGTCATAACTTTTTGGCCAACAAGTAAAAGGGAACAAAAGCGGCGCAAACAAGCAAAAAACGTTGCACAGGCTCGCGAATTTATGCACACACACCCCAAACACACACTTTGGAGATTTGGCATGTGGCATATGGATAAACTTTATGGCACCAGAAAGTAGAAGAAACCGTAAAAGTTGTGTTTTTGGGACAGTTACCCTCCTTTTGTAACTTGCCCCTTGCCCCTTAACCATTTGCTTGCCCCTCACGCATTAAACGCATTAAGTTCTGCGCACAGAGTTTGCTTTTTAATTGAATTGTGTGGGCCGATAGGGCAGGGGCATGGGCGTGGTCTTAGTCGTTGTCGTGGCCATGGTCGGAGCTCTTTGTTTACACTTGAAACTAAATGCAGTGTCTGTCTGTGATGTTGGTCGTTGGCGTCGTGTGGAAAAATCTAATTACTTGGCTGCTGTTTAACTAACTAGTAACAAGAGAGAGACAGTGAGGCAGTGAGGCAGCGACGCCTTCGAGACAGCTAGAGCAGATGTGTCACTGTTTTTGTGCTTAACGTTGGCTTTAACGATGCTCAGCTCTACGTGTCGTATGCGTAATATTTGCGCATTGCGCATCACGTATACGTAGCGCACTCCCTTTGTTTCCACTCCTCGTCCCGTACTCGTTTTCGTCCCTGGTGCGACATTAAGTGCTTATAATTTGAACAGAAATGCGCGTAACTTATGATGTTTACACATGACTTACAAATTGTTTACGTCGTTTGGTTTCCGCTTACGTTGAGCTCCTCCTCCCGCTCTCGGTGTCTCGGTGTGGCTCTCTAATGATACAGATGCAGATACACCCTGCTAACCGCATATAGCATTAGGATGTCTGTGTGTGTGTATGCGGTGTACTGGTAATGGCAGCAGCTGCTGTTCGAAGCCGACTGGCAGTCAGAGGATTTGCTTAGCTCTACCCTCGACCATATTTGTCAAGCACTCGAGCACGTTGGCGTTTGTGGTGGTGGCCTGGCTAAGCTGGCCAAAGAAACTTACTCTTAACGGGGCTAAAAGCGATACGCTGCAGCTGCAGCTCGGGTAAACAGTTTGCAAATAATCATAAAGCAAACTAGAAAATAAGTTTATTTTAATGCCATGCCACTATGAAGTGCTGTCTGAGGACACTCTTTCGATTAGTATCGTGTAATAAAAATGAATATAAATAAATAATTTCAATTACATTCAGTTCGAGTGCGAGTGCGCGAACGAGTATAATAAATCAATGTCAATCAATGCGGAGTGCTATGGAAATTGTGATTGAAATCGATATTTTGCATACGCAAATGTGGAAAATGGCATTTAATTTGCATTATGCAAATCGATTGATAGTCCATCAACTGAATGCATTTGCTAACATTCCCCAGCAAATCTCTAGAATCCCCAAGGCTACCACCATTCACTGTACCAGTTACACGACCAGCCAAACATAAGAAAAGAATAGAATGAAAGCAGGGAATGTGAATTGCATTGAATGTTTTGCTACTTTGTTGACAACAAGTTGAGGAAAAACATTTGAGATCGATTTCAGAAATTACATTTTCCCCTCTGCAACCAGTTTTAGACAAGTCTGAACTAAACCCATGACGGCAATAAACTAAAATTAGGTTTTTTCCTCTAACGCTGAATGTTGCGCATACGCGCCATGAGCCCAGACGGACCGTAGCCTGTTGCTAAGCCAATAAACTGGCGGAGGACTAAAGAATTAGCCACCGTCTCGTTGCTGTGTCATTTTGCATAATATATCAAAACAATTTAAGCTTAATTTAAATTAATTACACCCACTCTCCAACTTCAGTTCCTTCTGCTTACTTGAGACCAACTTTGCAGTCAGCAAAATTAATTACAAGCAATAACAACAAAGTAAGTCTGTTTTGGGTGGCAAGAAACAAGGGTCCTAGATGACATTTCCTCAGAATCAAGACTGCCGCGATGACTTTGACAGCCAAGATTGGCAACAGCGTAAAAGCCAACAAAATAAGGGAGAGCAAAACGGCGGGAAGCTCAAAAAGTTGTCAAGTGTACTGTTTACTTTCTATGTTTGCTCAGTGAGTTTTCATCAATTTTAGATTGGGAATCAATTAATTTCCTTTTTATATGCCACACAGACAAAATCAATAAAAAATTTAGATTAAAAAGTCATCCTGCAATTTTGTGGCTCAACTTGTTGAAGCTAAAGTGCAAATTGCGTAGTTAAATTACTGGTTTTGTGTTGTATAATTGAAGAAAATCTACACCATTATGATTAATGACTGAATATTGCTTTAATTATGTATAGCAAAACAGAAGTTTCATTTATCTTCAGTCAATTTCACTCAGCACTTTAGAATGGGAGAAATTCTAGCAGATTGTTTTTCTGCATTCAATTAAGAAAATAATGAATAATGGATTTGTTTACACAGCTTTTACACAATTTAAGCATAAGTCTGTTAATTGCGTGTTTTGGGCACTGAATTTAATTTTGCTTAATAGACAACGATTTCCTGTAATTTTTAATAATTTGAGCTGCATAAATTGAAGTCAATTTACAATTTACAGAGATGATTTTATGTAATTAAATCTATTGTTATGCAAATAAATACAAATGTATATTATGTAATAAATTTATGAATAATAATTGCACTTTGCTTACCAACTGAGTGCTCCCCAAACGGGGGAAAACGATTTTCCACAGCTAATCCAAATTGTCGTTTTGTTTATGGCACATAAATGCACTTACACACACACACATGTAAACATGTACACAAATTGATATGATGCTTTTTATCGCTATTCCAATTTACACTTGATTTTTTTTTTATATTTTGTGTGTTATGTTTTGTGGTGCAGCTTAAAATGTTTTATAAGCCTAAATTATGCCAGCTAGACTTTATAAAATTTTATGGACGTTATTAATTTGTGTCGTAAATATACAAACACATATATTTAAATGCATGCTCAATTATTGCAGTAACACGTACACAACACTTTTACACACAGCTGAACACGCACACAGACACACACAGTTTGTGTGAGATAAAAACACTTAACTGCATTTATGGCATCGATTTATTGCTCTTTGCCATCTGAAATTTGTATAAATTTTTATATTTTTATTTTGATTTTATTTCTGCGATATTTGAACAGTAATTTTGATGAATTTCATAGCAGATTATATATTTATTTATTTACTGTATGCGTACGTCAAACACATTGATTTAATTTCAATAATTATTGCCCTAAGCTGGCACTAAACTTGACTTTGATGTGTGACATCTGTTTGTATTTTGATTTGATTACTCACTTTAAATTTATTCAAGCAATAAAGGTACAATTTTATTGTATTTAAATGTTAAATTAGTTGATTATTTGTTAAGTTTTCATAGGTTAATATGTTTGCATAAGTAATTTAATTGTCAAAACTTTGGTTAGTTAAGTACTATATATTATAAGTAGTTGATGGAGATTATTATTTAAGCTGTAGCTAGTTAGTTGCATTTGATTTGCCTTTGCAACAAGTCAACACACTAAATGTTGGCCTTTGCCCAACTTTGCCACTTCAATTGGCAATTTAATTTGATTTCGATTTGATTTCGATTACGTTCAACGCACAAACGGAAATTAATGCGCCTCATTGAGCAACATGCAATTGAAATTTATCAAATTTATTTGTTGATTTAAACATTTTCTTGACTCGTTTTTATTTAACTTTGAAATTTGGGAGCCGGTATGGAATTTAATCGCGATTTCACACGCGTATCTCGAGTTTGTGTGTGTCGAGAGTGTCGCGAGTGCCAGTGTTGGTTAAGCAACCACTAAACAGACGTGACTTGGCTCGTGGAAGGATGTGTGTTGTGCACGCTAACAGCAACGCCGTTTGACTGAAGACGGGATGCTGCTGTCGGCATTTGGCAGCATTGCGTTTTTCCACATTTTCTTGGTCAATGTTAGCAGTCACGAAGTGAGCGACTCAAAACTGTTTTCGAATTTATGTTTGTGGATGTCAAGTGCCAGTGCGCAGGACTGAAACTCTCTCTCTCGGTCTCCTTTGTGCTCTCTGTGTCTGTCTGTCTGTGTCGCTCTGTTTGTTGTTCGGCTGACACAGTTTTTGCAGTATTGTTGTAGGTTAGTGCCTCGTCCTTAAAGTCGCTGCGTATTACTTAATATGCTTAGCACCTTCGACTCGCTAGAGTCAGAGTCAGACTCAGTGAAAGAGTCAGAGACGCAGTTTTGTATTTGGGGATTTAGCATAGCATAAATGATTCATGTGGCGTTATTAAAGCCACATGTTTACAGAATCCAAACAGCAAGCAAAACTTTCTATTCACATCTTTAATTTAGCTTCGGGACAGAAACCCAAACAGACACACACACACTTAAGTAGTAGGTCAGTGTGATTTGTTCCTGGGGCTCGGCCACATTTGTCTGGTACGGTGTAATAACTTTACGAGCGACAGCTGCAAATTCATTTATGTTAATTTGCTCGGTTAGACTTCTTGGCCGCAAAAACCGGTTGAACTGAGACAGAGAGTGAAGTGAGGGAGAGAGGAATAAGGGGATAAACTGAGTTAAGTTAACCCCATCTACATTTGGTTGTGGGCCAGACCAAATGCCAGACGCATTTACAGTAACAAACATCTATCAGCTTTGCACATACATATTCTTAATGTTGCTGTCATTGCTCTTGCTGTTGTTTTATATGCTTCGCCTATGGCTGGCTTGTTGACAGGGGCCAACGAGGCGTATGCGTTATTTTAATGAGCTTTTTTTCATGAGGATTAGTTTTATGATTGGGCATATTAGTCATGCGCCTCTGTCCTCTGACCTACCGACCTTTTGTCTCACAATCCCAAGTTTAATTATGCTCTCTGATGTGTTGCCCTTTCTCTGCCACCCTCCTGCCACTCTGTCTGTCTCACACACATCCCCTGTTTGCGTGTGTGTGCTAGAGTGTATGCGCCTTTGTGTGGCAACAACTCATTCATGCTTTATTAGCCAAATTTGGTTGCTTGGCCAATATTTGATTTGCAATCTGTGGCTGTTGGGCTCATTTTAAATGCTTTTCAAGCAAATCGTTTGAAGTACGTAAATTTTTAAATCTTGCTGAATTTAGCTGAAGATTTAAGTTTTAAACGCTTTAAAACTTTTACTAGACTAGTAAAACTTGTGCTTAAAAGTATAAAAATCGATTCTCTTCTGAATTTATTTGAGTTTGTTCAATTTTAAATCAATTTAGCGCCTACTTAAAGTTCAATCACTTCTAAAAACGTTTAAAAGTAATCGACTTAAGATTTATTCATTCGTAAAACAGTTCTAATTTTAAAACAAATCCATCAAACTTGTCGGAGTTCAGCTAAGCAGCCAATCCAATAGCATTAGAAAGCATTACTTTGGCGTCAGTTTGAAGTATCGCTTTCATATTCAAGTGCTCTGTGGAACATGCCATAAATAGCTTCATCAAATTTAGTTATCAGTCAGTTCTAAAAGTTGCTAAGTAGCTTACTCAGCAAACTATGCGAGATCTTAACTAATGGCCAAAAATATACGGCAAACTCAGTCACAGATTTTTGGCCATACAATATGATGCAAAACTCTAGCCAGACAGTCTGTAACACTCAAAGTTTTCGGCTGCGTAAGGATACAATCATAAGTAATACGCAACTAACTTTTAATCCATTGTGATCCACTGCACACAGCGATAGGGAGAATAGATGTGAGCAAGGGAAAGCGATGAAGTGATAGGAAGAGAGTGGTAGAGGAGAGCGAAAGTGCGGGCGGATGCCGTTGAAATGCGCATTCATAACTCAAAATGGCAAACTAATTTACGCCAGACTTATTATCTCTCCCGTGGCAACACGTTGCCCCAATCCCTGCCACACGGCACAGGCCCAAGACCAACAGCAGGCAGACAACGGCACAGTTGACAACGTTGACTGTGGCGCCACCATGTTGAGCGCTAGACTAAAACAAGACAGCAAGCAGAGTCGAGCTTAACCGACTGTTGTATACCCTCGAAAGGGGCTGTACACTTTGTTGAGCCATTGGAAATAGAATTCTCCGATTGGTTTCCTCGCTTTCGTAGAGAATATTATCGACTCTAAGTTTAAAAGTGTCAGACATTAGTAAATCTATTAATCTTTGGCAGTTTCTTTGGCGATTTCTAGAGCGCTTTAAAACTTCTAGTGGGTTTGCAAATATTTCTAAAATATCTATCAGACTATATAACCAATTTCTTATAAATCTCTTCAATGCTCGCCACAGGGTATAACAAGTAAGGCCAAAAGCTCAGGCACAGACTAAGGTACGTTGTTGCCACTTGGGCACTGGCAAATACATTAACACCGACACAGCAGACGCACGTGCAACAGACACAAAGACACACACACAGGTGTACACTGTACACATATACAGAGACAATGCAGTTGCGGGTGTTGTGGCGTGTGGCATGGCGCATGGGGCATGGAACATGACGCGCCACCTGCCACTTGCTATAAAAAATGACAAAAGATATCTTTCCCTTGCTTGCCACGCTTTTGCAGGTGTTTTGTCAGTTTAACGCGAGACAGGGCGACCAGTCTCCGACTGAGTCTCAGTCTTATACTACAGTTTCAGTCTCAGTTTTTATTCCAGACTCAGTTCTATGTATTATTTACACTTGAGCGAATTGTTGCGCATTCACCACATCCACAAATGAGAGTTTTGGGCAACACATTCGTGTTGAGGATAAGAGCATCAGATGATGCTGCAAATGAGCTGCTGCTGCTGCTGCTGTTTGATTTTCAATGGCACTCAAACAACATGTCACATGTCGCGTGATTCAAATTGAAGATGCTGTCGCAAATGTGCATTAATTTGTCAGAGCACTGACAAATAAGAGCATGACTAGGACTACGACTACAAGTACGAGTACAAATTAGAGTTAAAGTACAAGTACAAGTACAAGTACTGCTCGACTTGCAGACTAATGCAATTTGTCGTTTGGCAAAAGCGAAATGCCTGAATAATGAGCAGCTGCTCAGCAACCGATCGATTCGGTTATAGAGATTGCATTTGTGGCACTGCCAAAGTGAGATGAATGAAATAATGTATAGTTCTCAGAGTCAGCTCAAAGTTGATTAAAAACCAAGCAGTTGATATCTGAGACTGAGACATGTGGCTTAAAGGCACCAAAAATTCAAATGTCTATGAGTCTCAAAGAGTTCTTTAACTGCTACTCACATTTCTCAGACATTTAGAGAACATTTACATATACGCATTTTATGCTCACATTAGCAGACATTAGTCTACAAAATGTGTAGTTTTTTTCCCCTTAATTATGCTTCTTTATATCCTTCACATGCTCTGTGTCATTTTTTCATTTCACTGAAGTCGCTGCGCTTAGCTGGCTTCATTTTACGAGCTGTTAAAGCTCATGGTGATTCCAGCTTCATTATCTAATGCCTATTTTCAATTTTGTGTGTGTGTATTTGGTTGTGTGTGTTTGCTTTATAACAAATGCTCTTTAATCCTAGAACTTTTGCTTGTGCGTTCGTTCGCTGGCAATAAAAATATTTTAATGCACATTTTTTACGGTTGCCTTCTGGGCTAACCATTAAAAGGGCTGTGGCACGTGAAAAATGTAGAAAACACACCAAAACAGAGAGCGAGCACACAAAACACAGAAAACACACAGAATAAACAGGAGAAAAATGAAATAAAATAATAATAACAAGAGGCAACGTGCCGAAACTCATTTCATTTTGGATGATTATGTTTCTGATGCTGTTCCTGGAAGCTTGAAACTCGGAATGCTCTTGAGTTTGGTTTTTTTTTTTTGGGAGTTGAATGTTGGGTAGCATATAGCCTAAACATGGCCATAAACTAATTGAATATTTTAGGGCATTATCTAAGCCATTTATTGTTTGAGTTTCGCTTCGCTGCTTTTCATTTGCACCTGACTGTCTGTCTGCCCTTGTGTTTGTTTTTTGTAGGGTTTTGGCCAGCTGAAAAAGGCCAGAATAAAAAAAAATTCAACTGACAAAATCAGCGCTGGCTTCTGATTTTATTTATTTATTCCACGCTTTCTTTTTACAACCCGATGACTACGCTCAGTTGCCATTTGTTTGGTGTTTCGTATGCTAAAATACCCTTTAAAAGCAAAAGTATTGCATAAACATTGAAAAGTAGTAGGTAAATTAGTTAAATGCATTTTGGATCGAATTTGTGAATTAAAAATCCACTAGGAGGTTGAAATCTTCTCTTAAAGTTACCCTAAACAGCTTTTAAACTATTTTTAATATACAACAAATTTCAAGGGGTATTACTGGTCTTTCATTTATGACAACAGCAGTGTTACCTGTGTTTTTTCCTGCTGCTTTTTTTACCTTGTATAATTTTTTCCGGTTTCCATTTAGCTATCATCATAGCTGGGTAAAAGGATTTTCAGTATTTGTATTCCTGACTTTGTATTTGTTAACGTTCCTTTATCCCCCCACCCAACCCCTTCTAATTCAACAATCTTTCGCCTTTAGTGCTTGACTTTAGCTACATTTTTTTGTTGTGTTTTATTTGATTTGATTTGAATTTGGATTTTGATATTGTTGTTTGCCCAGAAATTGTGATGGAATTTTGTTAGTTATACGCCATTTGGCTGTTGCTTTAGCAGAATTAATAATAACAGTATACATAAGTTAGTAGGTGGAATGTTATAAGCCAAATCCTTTTAGACCACTTATTGTCCAGATTAAAATTAATAGCTGAATTTAATTAAGCAGTCTTAACATGCTGCAGAACAAGCGCATCTCTTAAGGGCTTAGGCAAGCCGATGATGAGTGGTTCACACACACACAGATACCTAGAGAGTATATGTAAGGATATGCGACTTAGACTAAGTAGAAGGAAGAACGACAGCCTGACCGCAACCAAGTGCAGTGGCGACAATAACAAATGAAAGCTGTCGGAACAGCACAATGACAGCACAATGAAGTGAAATGGAGTGGAGGGGGATAAAAGAGTGTTGTGAGTGAATGCCAAGGGATACTGGGTAAGGACAATGATGGAGACGTGCGCATATTGAGCATAAAACGCAAAGATTTAGCCTTACATGGTCCAAGATGACTTTGCTTAGAGCAACATATGCCGTACAAGGGTCGACAATTTATGGGGTATGAACTACTTTGGACACACGAGCACAGCTACGGATATGGACAGGACAGTGAAGCATCATCAGAGCTCAGATACTAAGAACTCAGGACTCAGGACTAAGCAGGAGCTGGAAGAAGTTCGTCAGTGTGGTTCATCTATCATGTCCGCGTTGTGTTTTGCACAAGATCAACTCAAGTGATTGTTGTGCAAAAGAAAAATCTAAAATACGATGGGTTTGGGGATGAGGAAAAACTGATGGAAAATGAAGGAAAATGGAAAATTGTTCAGCAGCATTGTGCCAAGTGGCTGTTTATGAAGCCTCTGCCTCGGTCAGCAGCCGGAAGTTATCAGTTGGCTAGGGCCAAGTCGAGGTTTTTGGCCATTTTGCTGCACTGCATATCCAACATCACTTTCAACTCTACTCTTTTTACCCAGCTTTCTATTTTTGTTGTGTGTTGGGGGAAGCGAAGGAGAGTGGAAAGGAAAGCCGCCTTAGGGCCTAGCCAACAAATGGGTTTCTTAAATTGTTTGCCTCTTGCCATTTTGCTATTTTTGCTTGCAGTGTTGCTCTTGTTGTTGTCACAGTTCTTGTTATTGTTATGGTTACTGTTGCTGTTGGCTTCCTAAAATAAAATTTTTTTTAGTTTACAGTTTCCGAATTTACAGTGGGGCCACACACAAAACATCCTGTGCTCTAGTAGAAAGGCAATCGACTGCTAGAAACCCTTCACTTCTCTTCTCTGCATCTCCTTTTGCTCCTTTAGTGTCATATCTTTCTTATGCTCTTGTCCTGTTGCTTCTTTGCTTCCGTTTCTCATTCTCGTTCGTTTTAACAACGTTAATAATCTTATTTTGTGCCTCAATGGAGCTGCCTTTTATCCAAAACCAAAAGCAACAACAACAAAATCAAAATATATGCATCATGTCCTTTTTAAATGCAATTTCTCGGCCATGACTAGTATTCTGACCATTGCCATGCCCCATAGCTGTCAGCCCTACAATAAATCCCTTTATTGTTTCAAAACAGCAAATGCTTTAAATGATTTGCTTTTAAAATTCGTTGCTTTAACTTGCCTGGAATTTAAGTTGAATATTTCAGAGACAGAAAGAGACAGAGTGGGCGGTAGATTAGCGAGAGGAAGACAGTACTTTAGCATAATAAACACAAACACTTTAGGACTTGTCGTGACTGTGCTTAAATATGTCTACCAGGAATTTGCACATTTTTGCTTAGAATTTTCTAAAACTGTAACTCAATTCGCTTTAAGCACAAATGCTGGCAGCTAGATTTAAAGCAGAAATCATTTTTTGCCTCAAAATAAAGCTATTTGTATCAGTTGCCAATACAAAAAGAGACTTCGAAATGCTTTTGGAAAAAAGACGCGAAGGCAAAAGGAATTTACACTCGTACATTATAAATATTTTCTTTCTTTGGTGCCGGCATGTTCCCTTTTCCCTTTTGGCGTTTGTGAATTCCCCTACATATATGCACAGTGTGGCAAACACATTGAAATCCAATTAATGTAAATAAATACATGTAATTCCCATAAAAAATAGCCATGTGCATGGGTGTGAGTGAGCTGTCTTTCTACCTTATTTAAAGCAGAGAAATCTTTGGTGTAACCGGCAGAGAGGTGTGGCTTGTGTGTACCCCCAATGCAATTAACGTTGCTTTTGTGTGGCCTCCACTTTTGGGCAAACTCTCAATGACCATTAAAGTATCCCTGCCTTCCCCTTACACTGTCCCCCCCCTCCAGGATCGTGTCTCTATCTCTCTCGCTATTTGCACTGTGCTTAAGCCCGGGCAAAGCAAGTTAATCTGTTGCGATGTGGACTCCTCTCCACGCCCCTCTTTGCCTATATCTCAACACACACTAATACAATTTGCTTGGCCATTTTTTTCCGCGTTTCCTACCATTCGCTTGTTGCAGAACCAAAAGCAACAGCCAAAGCAACAGCCGTTAAGCAGTTTCTCTCGTTTTTCATTTGCCTCACAAGATTTGCTTTTCTATATGCATGGCGTTTTTTCTACGTTTCCCCCCAAAACATAGGGTATCTAGATTTTATCACACAATTTGTTTTAGCATATTTTATAAAACTACAGCAGAAATTTCTACATAATTAACTGATTGTAATTCAACTTATAAATTATAATTACATATTGTTTTGAATTGCTAAATCTGTTATTGAATTCAATAAATTCTAACAAATAAATTTGAATTGATATAGGTAAATTGTAATGAATAAAATGGCATATTGTTTACAATGGGAAATCAATTGCTTCTATACAGTTTTTATTCTATTATTTAAAATTGTTTTATACCTTTACATTTATAAATTTAATCCATATTGCAAATGAAATCAATATTTAGACAATCAAATTCTTTTATTTATTGGTATTAAACTTTGTTTGAAACTTGTGAAGGTGTTGAGAATGGAATTTAGTTTCATAGTTTCATATTAAACATTTTTATGGATTTTCATTTACTGAAGCCTAAAAATAAACTTTCAATAAATTCATACAAAAATAGTTGAATTTTTTTTTATTTTATAAACATTGAAAGCTACCTTCCATCTTTTAATTTATTATTGAATTTATTTTGTTCAAAGCTAACAAAAGCAATAAAAATGTATTGAAGCTTTTATAACATTCGATTTTAAGCATCCCACTCAATAACAGGGCATCTGTCAGTTGTGCAGTTACTGGCACTTGATATTTTTGGCGCTGCGAAGTGAAATTGCTAACGGAATTAGCACACCAACAGCAAACCAAGAGGAACAACAGCATTACGAATGATTCTGATACTGATTCCCCGAGTTTCTCTTGGTTTTCTTTCACAACGTTTTCTAACTGCAGTCTGAGAAATATTTTTTCTCTCTGCTGAGTAGGAGGCAGGGGTGTTTATTGGGTTGGTTTGTATTCGCTGGACGTTATCTGTTCGTGTAACATTTGGCTGGCCATTTTCCACGTTTTAGCCAGCTTTTGTTGGCCTTTAAAGCCATTCATGCATATTTAAATGTTATGTGGCCATTGGTTCGTGGCTGACTATGAGAAGAAGCTGCAGCAAATGTGTAGATAGCATAATTGATTAGATGTGAAGTGCTTATAAGCAGACGGTGTGGCATCCGAACAGACTGCGGGAAGTTTGCTGGGTCCAAAAGATTTTGTAATTCGCTGAGCAACCGGTAACATTTGGACATTTGTTTGCCACTTTGCTTTTGGCCTATATGCTGCTGGCCAAGCTAAATGTTCATTTGCTACAGTTACAAATGGAATTCTATTGTTTTTTTTGGTTTGTTTCCCTTTTTGTTATGGTTTTTTGCGCTTTCGTCACTTTTTGTCATTTTGACAAAACGAAGGACGTGCAACAGGACATGGCAAATGGTTTCCAAGCGCATCCAGGAACCCAGCGAAGGCACCAAGTGTGAGAGCTGTGAGCTGTGAGCTATGAGCCGTGAGTGAGCGACGTATCGTCCAAGTTTTGCAAGCCAGTCGACCGCTTGTTATGCACACGCTGATGAAAGGCGCCTTTTTTAGCCATTTTCTTGTCGTAGTTATTGTTGTCGCTGTTGCTGTTGTTGTTGTTGTTGTTGCTGCTAGCAATCAAAATCATGTTTGGCCAACAGCTGGCATGCGCCATTCATTCATTGTAGCAGTCGCCTCGACGGGCGACCGCCTGCAATCATTTTTATTAATTTTTCCCAAAAGGGAATTTATGTTGGCAAACCAACAGAACAGTGCAGAACAGCACAGCGCAGGACAGGACACGAGTCGACAGAACAGGAGTAGGACGCATTGGTACAAGAGCTGGTCAGAGTATAACAACGGGACATCTCACAGACGGATATGTGCAGTCATTAGTTATATGGCCAGCTCATAAAAATACCAAAAGGAAACAAATAGCAAAAACTCCAATGCCAATCCATGTAGAGAGACAGCGTCTCTGCCTAATTGGATATTTTAATTACATGAGCCTTAAACAAAAACGGCAATAACTATACTCAACACTAGTCAAAATTGCCAAATAATAACTGCCAACCAAAAAGACTAAAAAAAAAGAAACTTGAACACATTCGCATTCAAATGGCAAAAGACGTTAACGATGTTGCAGAACCAAATTCCCGGCCATGTAATTTGTTTGCGTAATAACAATTCAGCTCTTTCAATGGTTCTCTTCTTGTGGTTGTGGATTTGGGTTTGGTTTGGTTGCTGTGTTGGATTCTATATAGGATTCTGGGTTGGGTTTGCTGTCTGCTGCTGCCGCGACGTATATGAAATGATGTTGGCCTCATCTGTTTGTAGACAGAAAATCAGCTGCTCAAATTCACAGACAAACAACTAAATGAAAAAAGGAGAGATATATAAACCAGTCAAGCAAAGGCGAATTAAAGTCGCCCTTTATAGAATTTTTTTTATAAAAATTAAAACTGTTTTTCTTTATAGTTTGAACTTGATACAAATGAGTTCCATATTTGAAATATTAAATCAATTTCTTTTACTTCCTAGGTTAAAAAAAAGGATTTTTTTCTATTTTTAAAACAATTCAAATGCGTTAACTTTGAGACCCATTTAGTAGTTTTAAGCTGTAGTAAACGACCAGTTTTATTTAGTTTGAAATATAGACTAAATATTTTCTATTTCCACAATTACTTTAAAGCACTTTTAATCTTATCCAAACATATTCCATTCTAAGTAAAAATCTCATAAGTTATCTTAAGCTGTTAACTCAATTGGAACGTGTAACTTGCAAACATTTTTCACTTAGATATATGCAAATATAATTTATAGATTTTATATGCAAAAATTTTAAAGTAACCTACACAAATCGATGGACATTGAGGCAGTCTGACTGTCGCCGGTTAGTCTGTAAGTCTTGAGGTATTTACATTTGATTTACAGTCAGTTAGAGTGCGTTACAAAACACCCTAGAAAATTCATCATACTTTTATTGTCAGTTCCATTAAAACCAACAGTCACAAAAGAGCGACGGAATCTGCTCATACCAAGAGTTTTGCGTGACGTTTGTAATGTTGGAATGCTCAAATGGCGACGTTGGCGCCGACGGCAAAGCGAATGCACATTAAAAAGCAACAACAACAAGAACAATATGAATGATACAAGAAAAAAAGAATGTAGAAAGAGAAATATACAAATAAAAATAAAAGAAACTGTAGCATCTTCTGCTTAGTTGATGTTGTACTGGGGAAACGGAAAGAAAAGAAAAGAAAAGCTCATATAGTCGTTAAAACCAAATGTGCTGATTTCATTGTTGGTTCCCTTGTTGTTCTTGTTAAGACATATTGTGGCACGTTGTTGTTGTTGTTGGTGCTTTATTTATTGTTGCCACTGTTGCTGCTTTCCATACCCAAACAATATTCGCGATATACATTTTGTATGAAAATTAATTTGAGCTCTCGTTTTTTGTATTTTTGTTGAGCTTTTAGTCCTAATGGCCATAAGTAGGCATACTTTGTAGCACAAAATCTGTTTTTGGCTGCCCATTTCTTTTGGTGGTGCCACTGAGTGGTAGCAGGTGGCGCCCCGTTGCTGCCGCTGATGGTTGGTCACGAAAAAAATCAAAAAAAAAAAAAAATAAGCAGCAGGTGCCATGAGGCAGCAAATGAAATGTAAAGCGGGCAATAATGAGAGCATAAGCAGCAAGCATTTTATAAACTTGTCTTTGGCTCAGACACGGCATTAAAAACTTATAATAATTGGCTATTTCTAAGTCCCAAAAATATCTACCTTCTATAACAAATTATTTATACATTAGTGTGACTTGTCTCCCATGAATTTAACATTTTATTTAGTTAGTTTTTATAAAATTCATTCAGTTTTCGCTTACCTGCCCAACAAGTTTGCAATAACTTCAAAAGTTTGCTCCACTTTATTGTCAGCTCTATAAATATTTAAATAGCGAACCTGAAATATAAGATTAAATTTAAAAAAATTTACTCACTTATTTAAATTAAAACAAATTTAGCTTAATTTATATTTCAAGTTAAAGGAAGTTAAGAAATATTCTACCAAACTTCTTTGTTATTATGTAACCCAATAAGCTTAAAAAATACCCCTGGATTTCCCAATCAATGACAGCTTAATATCTTTTGCCAAAGACTAACTCCACATTCCGTTGTTATTTATGTCTGCAAGTAAGACTGATTAACTTGTTATTGCATTGACCTTATGTTCAATGTTTGCTAACTGCGTGGAGTTCATTAAATGTGTATGTGAGAGGCAATTACGTTTTCAATAGTCATAAATCTTGATGCTTAGCTTAAAGAGGAGCCAAGTGAGAGCTGAGTTTATCGCACGTAATTGTTGTCAATAAGTTAATATATGAACTGGCCAAAACTGTTGTTAACAACAACAGCCATAAAGGCAGCGAGAACAAAGGGGGGACAGGAATTACGCTTATCGGGCAGATCAAGCCCCCAAAACGCTCGGCAACAAAGCCAAATTACACACAACAATGCCAAGTGTCGTTTAAGTGACATAAAAATAACGCAAATAGGTAAATCAAGGCCAGAATTCTCCGAGTGTCACTGTCCAAAATTATCTGCAGCTTAAATAAAAAATGTACAGAAATTCTAGAGAATCATAAAAAATAAACAGACACAAACAGAGAAATGCCAAGTGAAAGAGAGAGAGAGAGAGGGGAGGGAAGGGAAGGGAGAGAAAAAGGTAGACACACCTGGATGTTGGGCAAAAAGTTGTTTGGCAGCCCATCTTTCAAATTTAATGTCTAATTTAAATGTTGTAAATACCAAACTGAGTTGCTGAGTGGGCGGTTGTGCCTGTAAGGTGGGCGTGGCCAACTTTGTTATGCAAATGACTTGCGCCGGCAACGTAAAATTCACACAGTTAACACCATTGCAAAGAGTGTTACGGCCAGGCCAGGCGTTGGTCAAAGGCAGTCCCCTCTTCTTTCTCCATTCCACTCTTCTCTTCACACTTCTGCTTCCCTTCTCCTGCTGCACTCAATTCCAGTTCAGTTTCCCCCTAGAAGTTCCCTACCTTTTTTTTGTATTCTGCTGCTCCAGTTTCGAATTTGCAGCCACGACGTAAATATCATTAACGTGATTTTAAAGCCGGCTCGTAAAACTGCCAGGACAACAGCTAAGAGCAGCAGGCTGAGGTCGCTGGAGTGTCGGGAATTTGCTTTTAATTTCACAGCCACAGCCACAGCCCCTTCCGTAGCCACTGCAGCCAGCATGGGAGTTGAAATAGGAGTAGCCACTGTGGGCGTGGCAAGCTACTGCCTAAATGCCATTTGGGTAAATGCAGTTCAACGGCAAAAGTCCACGCACCTGGCTAAACCTCCTTCACCCCCTTTTAAAATTATGACGCTAAAAGGCGTCTTCAATCCTTTCCCCTCCTCCCCTCTCCATCTCTGCACGCGAACCCCAAAAAAGTTTGCAATAATTTGAAGCTTAGTGGGGCTTTTATTGCACTTTTAATGATGTTTTGCTTTTGTTTATAATTTTTTTTTAAGCGCTGCAGCTCAGTGACAAAGTTTAAATCAATTTCACGCTTTTAATAATTGACGTGTGAATATTCTAGCAGCATATTAAATAAAAAATATAATAATTTTCCTTTTTTGCTGGGCTTATAAAGCAACGATACCCTATTAAAAATTCAATTTTTACAGCAAATAAAAATGTTGCAAATGTGTGAAAAGTAACGAAGCGTTTAAAAACGATTTCATATTCTTGTACGACATGTAAATAAAATCAAATTACAGATCAAATGCGAGTAGAAATCAAAGTAGGGTAAAAAGCAGCAAAATTGGCTAAATTTAGCAGTTTTGTATAGCGGGAAGTGTCAGAAAGATAAGAGAGCATGTGAAAATAGGCACAATTA
Source organism: Drosophila acutilabella (assembly GCA_035046005.1). Taxonomy (NCBI): domain Eukaryota; kingdom Metazoa; phylum Arthropoda; class Insecta; order Diptera; family Drosophilidae; genus Drosophila; species Drosophila acutilabella. The sequence goes on along the minus strand of JAWNOK010000022.1, from coordinate 515,681 downwards.
TTTGAAGACATAAAAAATTCCTTTAATAAATTATATATAATATATGCAATTTTTACTCTACATCAAAATGTTGAATAAAGTATTAAAACATCTGTTTTGTTGACTATTATTTCAGGCAAACAGTTAATTTACATTAATTGTTAATCAATTTTATTTCATTAAAATCATTTACCTGCAAAAAAAAACTGTTTCTCCTAGGTAATTGTTTTGTTTTAATGTTTATTACATTTTATTAAATTTGCCACACTTGACTTTTAATTTTTTTTTTAGTAATTAATTGTAATTTTTAATGTTTTGTACAAGCTGCAATTGTCAGGCCGATTTGCAATTAGTCAACTATTTGTTACAAAATATTTTGAACATTTAACAGTGATATAAATAAATGTCACCCACGCACTTTGACATGGCATTTCGCTGGCTGTCTTCCCGTCTACCCGTTGACCTCCAACCTTTGTTGTAGGAAATTCGCTGAATAATTAACCGACAGCATAAAATTACATTACATTAAGTGCTGCTGTTGTTACTGGGCCTGGAAACGGCAGCTGGACTGGGCCATAACCGGAAAGAGCTGCGGCCAATCTTTCACTAACTCCACGCAACGAACCACAGGCAGTCACCCAAATACCCCAATAACAGGAACCACTGAACCACCCGACCAACGGACCACCATGAAACCAACCCACCACAAAAACGAAATACACACAGAGAGAAGTTGTTGGGACACGTGACTCTGTCGCTTTGGTTGTCTCAATTGTGGCTCCAATGAATATTCTCATTAAAATTACGCGCAGCTGTTCACTGTCCAGGCTTGCTGCGGGCAAAGGCGTAGAAGAAGGGGAAGATGGGGATGACGGGGAGTGGGCGTGGCTGAGTGGTTCTCTGGTCGTTTTAAATTTACCAACAAAATGATTTTACGCCATTGTAATGGCCAAACATTTAACAGTCAGGAAATGTTGCTGAAGTGTAAAACGTGTGCCTCTCAACAATTTAATACGCAAATATTATGCAACACATATTTGGGCGTGGCTGTTGTGGGCGGCAGTAACAACTAGCAATGATGACAGCCAGACAAAACATGGACACAGTGGCAGTGGCAAGAGTCCTTGGCCCAACAGCATATCCTTGTACCAAAACGTAACAAACATTCAACTTTGCTTTCAAAAGCATTTGCAAACATTTAAATGAAAACTTTTCTCATATTTCATTTGCTTGTAATTAACTTAATTTACTTGTTGTTAGCCATGGCTCGTTGCTGTTTCTAACAACTTTGCAACTATCTCTCTCTCAGTCTATCCTTCTCTGTCTCTTTAAGCCCACACTTGAGTGAAGTTATCTAAGTGCAATGTGTGCTAATCAGAGCCTTTTAACACATCAGTTAAAAGCCAAATAAATATGCTTAGCTAATATTTATTAGGAAAATATTAAGATTTAATTACAGAAAATTACTTGAAATTGCAACACATATAATAATTTAATGCAGTTTCCCTTAAGGAATCTTTAAAATATGCAAATTGTATTAAGATAATCTAGGGTATCGCAATCAAAGCTCAATTTCAGACAGCAGCTTGCTGAAATTGAGAGCCTTGATCAGCTTAACTTTTTTCAGTTTCCGATTTCAATGGCAGAAATCAATGCCCAAGGCTTTGTGGTAAAAAAGTGCAAACACATCTCTTTTTTTATTTGTAATTACTTTAACTATATGGACATATGGTGATTTAAATTAATTTTGTAACCTTTATGACGAATGGTCGAGCACGGCACTGTTGCTATCCAATTTCGGTAATGAGCTTTTCAGCTTAAAACGCAATTGTATTCAATTTGTCAGCAATATTACGTGCAATCCGATAAAGCCAACACAAAGTGACAACAGTGGTTCCAAAAAAGAGTTGCCAGCTCCATTGGTTGGGAGTGGGTGGGGCGGGAGATAACCTACATACATGGAAGAGGTATGTGCACAACCTCTCGGTGACAATATCCTGACATTGCTGACACCACAGCCGCACACCACCGCACACACAGCAAATAAACAAAGCGAACAAAGAAACCCAATAACAAATTTTTAAACAAGTGTTAAGGCCACCTGAGCCCACGTCATTGACAGCGACGCTCTGGAATCGAAAGCGAAAAAAAAACTGCAACAAAAGAAGCGAGAAAAAGAATTATATGAAAATGGAAATGGAACGAGCATGGGAAAGTGCTTGGGATAAGCCTTCGGTTGGGCCTTCTCAGTGCCTACAAGCCAAAAGCAACAACAGCAAGTAGAGCTCGGAATTGTGGTCAGATCTGCGTGTGCCACGGTGTTAAGTGGAAAGCCAACAAGTATGCAAGCAAAAGCTGCACTCACCACATTTACCGTTCCAGTTACAGCTGCAGTGGGTGCTACAGTTGCAGTTGCAGTTGCAGTTCGAGCTGCTGTGGCAACTCTACTTTCTCCATGCAAAACTGTTCAACTGTCGCTGACACCGTAAATTCTTGGTTCTTTTACAGACACAATGAATGAAGATAATTACAGAGAACAATTTCACTGCGATTTCGCTAAATAATTTTGGCTTAAAGAGGAGTGTAGCTATTTTTACTTTCATAAAAGCTTTGGTATATAATTCACTTATACTTTATAAATTTTATATATTTAAAAACTTTTGTGTTTTAAATATGGTTTTTATTTCTACCTTCCAGGAAAACATTTTTTATTAACTGAAAATGGAACAACTGCACTAAAAAAGTTTATTTGTTGCTCTGCCAATTTATTTATTTATTTAAAATATTAGTTGAATTTTTTTGCCTGTCGCTGATTTTAATTCACTTTAGCTTTATTTATTTACTTAATATTTATTCAAATCAACTTTATTGACTACATTTACTACTCATTCATTCAGTGCCGAATTCCTACCTATATTTATAAGCTCTTTAGCGTATTAAAGTGAGCAAGAAATCCAAGGTCTTGCTAGAGTTTATGTAATGAAGAATGCGAACCTTTTGAAATATACAATATATATATGCATATTTCAGCTACATTTACGCTCCGTACACAGTTACATGCCGAATCGTGTCTATCTGCATTTATGATAAAAATAAATGTGCTTGTAGTTCCATTTTTGGCTTTTTTTTTGCTCCATCTTCACATTTGGTTATGAGCTGGCAGCGGAAGTTCACTTTATTTTCTGTGATTCTCCCTCTCGTACCCAACTGATATCCCCTGATTTCATTATTGGCTCTTTCTGGTTGATTCTGCTCTTGTGCATCAATTTCAAATTTGATTTTGTGGTGTGTCTCATGTGGCAACTACCAGGCAAAAAAAGCCAGGGCCTACCCTTATTCCACGTTATATTTTTTTGGGGTCTAATTAGTTGATATATCGATGTATGAGAAATATCAGGTTATTGCCTTTAAATTTACTGAAGCAGAAACGTTTGCGATGTTAACGATTTCCGAAAAACATTTGAAACGTCATCAGACAGTGAGACAATTAAATTAAGCGACAGGCATGAAATAAATGCGAAATTGTGCTCAATTTGATTTAGTGGCCAGAAGTTGGCAAAGTCATTAAATTTAGAAAACAACAAAAAATTAAAGCAGCTAAAATAATTGTGCAATAAAGGAAAGCCAAAACTGAAATAAAGAAATACACACAAAAAAATTTGGAACTGTCGAAAAAAAATATAGAAAAAATTGAAGGCGAAAACGCGGGAAATTTATGAGCCATCTTTCCGCAGTAACACGCACGCACATAACGAGCTATAACCAACACTAGTGTACAGAGTGTGACACAAACACGCACACCAATAAATGTGTGTGTGTGTGTGTGTGTGTGTGTGTGTGGCATTTCTAACAGTACTTTGTTTTAGTTTTAGGGCACATCGTTGCCACACCATCGAGTCAATAAAACGCAGGCAACAACATAAAATGAACTGTACTAACAAAATGGCGTCGTGGCATCCATTCGCCTCATATATATCCGGTCTACAGACCCGGGCCTAGTGCTCCATAGTCACCCATTAAAGAATGACCAAAGATGCCCAAGCTCCGTCTTAGTCTGCACTTAGTTGCAGTCGATGGAACTGCTTTGCTGCCCCCCCCGCACACTCCCGAAATCAATCATCAAGTTTAAACGCATTACACTGAGCGTTAAACGATAAGCAGCTTTGTTGCAACGTGGAGTTTGGGTGCAAGCTGCTGTTAGCTCTATCTAATGCCACATCGCAGACAAGCACACACACGAACTCACACGAACACACACACACGTTTAGCTCCATCATCAAGTTGAGCTATTTTATTGTGCTGCGACCTAAAAACTGAAGCAATAATACGCTTGCTTGCCCCATGTTGCAATGCCGCTGTGTGTGATTGTGTGTGTGTCGTCCACGTCCCGCTATAACTACGCTCTATATTGTATTGTATGCCATTGTGTAAGTAATATATATATATATAACGTATATACATATATATTTATATATAAACCATATATTTTTGCTGGATTTACGATGCAGCCAAGCAGCAGCCGCAGTAGTATCAAAGTTGTCTTTATTTGAAGAACGGATGAAAGCCAATGGGTTAGACAGAGACAGACTGAGAGTGAGTACTGTTTTGTGTTAGAGTGTGTGCATACGTGTGTGAGTATGTGTGTGCGAGTAGTGCAGAAAATGAGCAGCTTACTGTAAATCACAAGTGCAAACGTAATGTCGGAAAATGTGAACAAAATTTATACGCTAGACCAAAAAAATATTAGCAGGCTATTAAAGACATATCAAACCCAACTATAAATAGGTTTCAAATGTAGCTGGAACTTTATAGGGAATCGTTTGAGTTGTTATTTTAGAGTGTCAGTAGCTTGTGCTAGAAGACACAAAGTAACTTATCAGTCTATGGATTCTATATACTTTTTCTTTCTGTATAAAAAGCTGGCTATATTTTTAATGGTAACAATTTTTCTTTTAGTTTTGCATATAGTTTCTCTAATTGGAATGCGTAGCGTTCTATAGAACTACGTCTCCCTTAAGCCCATTCCTAAACATTTAACTTTCATATTTTCTTGCGTAAATTTTCTTTCACTAATTAAATAGCCCATCACTCCATGCAATGAATTACCCGCCCCACTCTCTTCCTTTTCCTATCCTTCTCCATCTTTATAATGTTTGAGCAACTTTGCAATCAGCACGCTAAAGTTTAAGACTCGCTCACACACAATCACATGTAGTTGAAGACCATTGAGTATAGGGTTTCCATTTGCTCAAACATAAAACTGAATGCTCTGTACGCTTAGGGGCCAACACTACTGCTACTCCCTTACGCCCCTACGCCTCTGCTCCGCCCCATCACTTGCTCTTCCTCCCTCAATGCGGTGGAGACCAGCACATGGCCCACTTCCTGTCTGTGTGTGGTTACAAAACTATTTATTTAGTTGGTCATTTTGTTGTTATTTGTATTTGTAATAGACACGCGCACAAATACACACACACACACACACACACACACATACACTGTTCCGACTGGCGTTATAAGTTTGTACGCTGTTCGTATCTCATGCCCAGCGCTCGCTGGTATTACTGGTATCTGTATATGTCACCAGAGAGACGCACATCCGGTCAGATCTATAAATTTCCGATGTGCCTGTGTAACTGTGTGTGTGTCTGCGTGTGTGTGTTGTCGGTGAAATTGTGCGCGCATTTATTTATTGTTGGCGCTAACTCGCCAGGCCAAAAGTGTGGCAAAAACAATGAAAAGGCAGCAACAACAACAACGACAACAACAAAAATACTCGTATACTAAAAATGATATAAAAATTGTGTCGTTATATCTGCCCCAATGTATCTATGTGTGTCTATCTGAGTCTATGTGTGCGTGTGTGTAACGATTATTGAAAAAGAAAAGGACACATAACAACGGCATGAAATAAAAAAAAATATAAATAAAACAAAATAAAAGCAAAGGAAAGTAAAGGGAATAAAGAGCAAAACGCGAGGAAACAATACAAATGCAGTGGAAAAGCGGATATCAAAGTGCGATTTATTTTTATTAGTTTCGGATGTCAATGTGCGGGAAATTGAGAAATTAGAAAATATTATACACGCTTCTGGCTTGTTAACGCGCACCTAAATGCCTGAACTCACGCACACACAGCCACAGACACTTACACACACACACTCTTCTTCTATTGCAATTTATGTTTGTAGTAGTGTGCTTTGTTCGCTGTCAACAACATTTCCTTTATATTTTATGATGTTATTTGATTTTATGAAGTCGTTTCTACCGCTGCTTGCTCTCGTGCCCTTCGCAGCTTTTTATTTAAACATTTTTCTATTTGATTTACGAAACTTTTGTCAAATTTGAATACAATTTTATGAAAAGTATGGACTTAATTAAAAAATAATATAATATAAAGCCATATAGCAGCTAATTAAGCGGTTTTTTCTTAATTAAAAATTTGCTACAATTGTTTGTACATACTTTTTTCCATTTTTATTTTGTTTGTTCACAAAATTCAACATTTAATGTCAATAAAGTTTCATTTACTGTATTTATTTTAAAGCATTTAAATTTAACACTAAAATAAGACAATAAATTGCATTTTTGTATAGCTTTTAATGCAAAATAAAAAATAATTAGACTGCCCCAATTGAATTTGAATTGTTAATAATGAAAGTTTAATTTATTTTAATGATTTTTAACTGAGAATAAATTGCTTAAAATTTCAAATAACTAAAGGCTATCGTATTAATTTGGCAGCCTGTTAGCACACTGCAACATAATCTAATCATCAGTATGCATAATTTTTGGGAGTCAAACACAACTGTGGAAAGTGCAGATAGCATAAGAGAATTGTGCGAGTGTGAGATATATAAAATCAATGTAAGTAGTTTATAGGCACACAACAATTAGCACTAAAACAAAAATCAATGTGACAACAGCATAAACAGCAATCGTAAAATTGCCATCGCCTCATGGCCAGTATGAAAGAGAGCAATAAAATTAGACATAATTACAACAGAACTGCCCACATGCCAAATACGCGTACACATGCACAACAACTAATACAATCAATGCATGAAAACACACACACACACACATCCATGTGCACAACATACATTTGCGAAATAACATAATTTGCTGGGCAGTACACAAAATACGAGAATTCCCGGTTAACTGTTGGAGATGGCGGGCAAAACTATTGTGAAACGTCGGCAAAAACCAACAACAAACACAAATATACTAACAAATACACATACACACATATACACAGATATATGAATTTACTACCAAAACATGTGTTGGAAAGAAGCCTTTTATTAGCAAAAATTGTGTTCTTGTTGTTGCTGCAACTCGTACGTGCTTCGAATTAGTTTTTTGCGATTTGAATAAAATTGTTTTGAATAAATTTGAATGCCACATGCACGCTCACAATTTCCCTCATCCAAAATACACACGCACACAAACACACACACACACTCACATTTACTACAATTTGCAATTGGCAATTGGCTCGGCATAGTTTTACTCTAATAAATAGACACAGTGCTTTTGTATGCAACGCAGTGTGGCATTTGTTTGTTGCACTCGTTGCTCAACTCTTGGCTCGGTGTTTTGTAATTAGCCGAAACTTATCAGCTGAAAATCCAAGCGAAAAGAGAGCAATCATTGCGGTTACTAAATTGGTTAAATTTTTGAAGAGCAAACTAGAGCTAGTTGTGAAAAAATGTATATAGTTTGCAGCAAAAACGTATGTTTTTAAATTTTTTAAAATTAAGCTGGCATGTTATCTTAATTTAACTAATCAAACTATTTATAATTGGCTGCTGTTCATCAGAAAAACAATATTATGCTAATTGAGGGTAGAAATTTTGATAAACAGACCGTATTTAAAATTATACAATAAATATGTTAATGTGTAATCAAAATATGATTAGATTTTCTACTTAATTCAGACTCTTTTAGATTTAAGGCCAGCTGTGTGTCAGCTGAAAAGTATGCTACGTTTTTTGAACTGCTTTAAAACCGGATTTGCTTACAATATTTTCAGCTTGCTAAATAACTAAATGTTTCATTAGGAGTATATTTAAAATTTTGAATGTGAGAATGTCAGTTTTACTATTTGACAACTTTGCATGTCCAAAATAAACTTGAATTGAATTCTATTAGGCATGAATGGGCACAGCATAAACGCAGCCGCGCCTCAATACACACACACACACACAGACGTACACGCGTCCACACACAGTGCAAATAGCCACAGCACAATTGATATGTACATTTGGAAAACATGCAGAAAGCCAAATAAAATGCCAGTCATGCCTTGTATGAGAGAATGTTGCCAGTAACCAGAAACGCATTGCAACGGTTTGTTTCAAAATTTTTAGCACATATCGCGAGCATTTTTTTGTACGTCTGTAATTGAAGCAATAGAAACAAGCATTTGTAAACCTCACCCTTTTAGCTAGCAGAAAGAGACCCAGGACTAACCGCCTGGGAAACGCTATCAATATTGGCTTGCGAACACTTTTAAAGCGCCTACACTGGATGCAAATATCTACAAATGTATACGAGTGGTCTGTGCAAAGGGTGTGTATTTGCGTGTGGCAGATACTACATGGCATACGTTTGTTTATCAATTTTGCTGTGGCATGGAAATGTGCGTCTTTTTTTTTTCTAACGAGCACCGCAGCCCAGTAAACGATGTCAGCTTTTGGGTCCCATTTGGCAGGCAATTGAAAATCTATGGCTTGAATTCGAGTTCGTTATGGAGATTTTACTCTAAACGCGCTTCTTGCCAATTAGCGTAAATGTAAATGAATTTTCGTAATTTAGTTATTTCATTTTTTCGAACATATTTTTGGCTGCGAATTTAATTAAAATGTGCGAGAAAAACATTGGAGAAAGTGTTGAAAGGGGATAAGTGGGGGAATGGTAAACTTTTCCCCTCGCTTTCTTGGCACTTTCGATAACAAATATAATTTGGGAATACACAAATAAATTTGCGTGTCGTACGCAAAATACATAAATAAAGAGGCGTTTAAAAGCTTTTACATTAAATATTCATGAAAGACGCATAATTAAATTATGCAAAGGCTGCGGCCGCGTGCCAAAACTTATAATATTTTCATTTACCAAACTGGCAAATGTTCAATAATAGTTTCAAGCAACACAAGCGGAAAGTAAAAGGCAAATCCGGAAAGTGAAGAGGGTGGAGAGATGGAAGAGAGACAAAGCAAACAGGAAAATGAGACAGTAGGTGCGAAATTAAGTTGTTATTTATTTGATGGGGTTGAAATTTTTGTTACAAGTTTGTTTAGGCCAAAAAAAAAATACTCAAAAAAGGTTCAATTAAAGCAAACGAAAAATTCAATTAAAACTTTCGACGCCTTATCTAAACTAAGCATCTTTCATCTGAGCTTCAGCCTAGTTTAACAATTACGTCTAAAAGGTGGTGCTAACTTTTGGCCCAGCTAACAGTTACTTTGGCTTTAAGGCAATGCGCCAAAAAGTATACTCTGCAGAGCATCGTAAGTCATACAAATTGGAGAACTGGAACAGAGACGCGACTTTCGAATTTATGGAAAAACTTTAGTCGAAAATCTTACCAAAAAAACAATTGATATGTTTGTAGCTGAAGACTGTCTACTGAAAGCAAGTCGAGCGTTTAGCTTAATTAAATTTGATTGAAGGACAGCAGAGAGTAGATGCCAAGACTTTAAACCATATTTATCAGCTGACTCTTGCAGACTAAATCGCTGCGGGAATGCAACTATCAACGCAACAAAACAAGACACAAAATGGAGAAAATATTTGCAAATTAAACGGCTGCAATGTGACGGAAGTAAGCTGCCCTGGGAGCAGGCAATATCAGTTGCCAGTTGCAAGCTCCAAGTTGCCAGTTGCCAACTGAGCAAATGCATTAAACTAAGCGCTGCGTTAAGATGCCACGGCTTGAACGTGGACATTTAGGGCCAAGTAGCTGCCAGCCTTTCTTTTCTCTCTCCGTCTTTTTCTTATTTTGTTAACCTCGTAGTTCTTTCTTTTTATTTTGCATTTGTATGCAATTCGCGTTTGTCTTCTGCTCAGTTTATTCCTTTCGAGCCAAGCCAAGCAGCTCCATTGTCTAAGCCATCGTCTGACATCATTTTTTGCACTATGAATATATAATTCCATAATCCCATTAGGTGCTAAACTAAGGGCGACAACGAAGTAGCTGCAAATTGTCCATAAGGATGGAAGCTGCCTCTACACTCAATGCATATTGAATAGCATAATGTATATGCCCTTTAAATAATCATTACCTACGGCAATCTGCATAATTTTAAAACTAAATATTTATGTTCTGAAAGTGGCATTATAGTTTGCCTCCAACTATAATTGTTAAATTAATTAATTTTGTATTTTAAAAACTTAATTAATTTTCAAGGAAATGTCTGTTTGATCAAACAAAGAAAAAGATAAAACAGAAGAACCAAATTTAAGCCAAAGCATTTAAAACTACTTGGCATTTCCTGTTTGAGCTCAATCGATTTTTTGTTTAAGCCTTTAAATCGAACAACTCTTTAAGCTCCCTTAATTTACCTTTACAATATCTACTCTCATGTACCTTTTGCTGGCTACAAATTAGTCTTATCATAAAGCAATTTAAAAACAATGACAACCATAATGTTGACCACAAGATTGCTTAACCCGTTGGTTGTTTATCAGCACTGGAGAGAACTGGATCTAAAGTCCAGTAGAGTGAAAAAATAACAACAGACTTTTTGGGGTAAATGGAGGCAATTAGTGCAGAAACAATTTGGCAATGAGTTCCACACTCAAGTGACGAAATAAGCAGAGTGCCGAATGCAAAATACAGCAGAGCAAAACATAGTCCCAACGGGTTATCATGACTATGATGGCTGTCATGACAGAAGCTACCATGTCTGACCCCCTAAAATGGGGGGGTGTTATCTAATGAGTGGTGCAACAGGATGTTGTTGTAAGGAGGAGGTCATTGAGATGAGTTCCATTCAACTGTCACTTACGTGTGCTGTGCCAACAGTTCTGCCCAGTTGCTGTCTGCTCCTGATAGACGACAGAACGAACCAAACGACCCAACGAGATGAACTTCAAATCGAGCGTTAACAGTCATTGGGTATGGTCGACTTCTTCGAAACCTTTTGAAACAAAGCAAGCGAAAATCATGTCAGATTAATCTAAAACACAAAAACCCGCTTTTAGTTTGCCCGGGCGTATACTTGATATTTTGCCAAACATTATGTCATTCAACTTCAACTGCAGCAGTACATATTTCGTAGTTAAATTTTAGTCTTCATCGTATTTAAATCACATTCTGCTGATGCTTCCAATTAGACATTGTTAGAGTCAAAGAAAACATGAGCAGAGCACATTTGTCAGCCAGAAAGCTAAAGACCACTGAGTAAACCAATTATTTTGCAGTTGTTGTTGTTGTTGGTTGTTTGAATTTACACAATAATCGTAACAATAATTGCATTTAAGCTAAAGCACAAAATATGTTGCGACAGCAACAACAATACCAAAATATGCAAGAAATCTGTCCCAAATTGTATGCCACACAAATTTTGCAGCTGTTAGCCAGACTTTTCTGCCTGCCATGCCCTCTTTTCTACCCGCTGCCCATTTATGTCTGTCTTTTGTTATTTTTAATTATATTTTATGCTAATATGTGTGTATGTGTGTGTGTGTTGACAAGGCACACGAAATGTTTTCCCAAAAATGTTTTAGAATTCAGTATTGTACAACGTCAACAGTTGACATGAGCGTTTCGTTGAGCAGGTGTTAGTTTGTCCACACCCACACACACTCACACCCATATAAATACACAAAAGCATATGCAAATTGTGTGCCCAGTTGCTGACATATTTCTCAGTTCCAAAAGTGCTCACACCATCACATCATCGCATTGTTCCCATTGCACAATAAACAAAATCAAAACATGGATTGCAACACGGCAAAAAAAAACCATCAACGAAAACTTTTTTAATAAATTTTATTCGGAGTTTGCCTGCTGTTTTTATATATTTATATACATATATTTATATATAGCACATGTATTAATGTATGTATGCTTAATTCACTTTACGTTGCGTATGCGTGTGTGAGCAGTAAAAACATGTAACATAGCTCTCGACTATGAGATAACCTTCAATGGGGTCCAATAAAATACAATTATATAAAACAAACTAGCCAAAAGTAGATTTAAGTAAACTATGGTTGAAAAACTACCAAAATGTTTAGTGAAATTAACATTCTACTGCTTTGTTTAAGCCACTTACACCCACACAGGGTATTAACTTATAAAATATGTAACAACAACAATTGTTATTAGACATAATGCAAAAAAAATTCAGTTACCGGAAATTCAAGTTTGTTGCATTTTTGTATTTCCGCATTTCCTGTTGCCATTTTATATAATTTTCATACCTTACCTTCTGCTGTGGTCGAAATATTTTAAATAGAGCAGACTGTATGTATGTGGTTGTGAAAAGAAACTAGCATTTTATAAATATATGTACGCACATGTAGCAACAATTTGCCCGAAAACTTTTATGCATGTGTAAACATTTTTTAGAAATATGTAGAGTTTTTGTTGCTCTGCTTACAAATTTCAAATTGTATTCAAAGTTTCGATGCATAAATTGAAGGGGCTTAAGCAACGCAACATATGCAAAGAATGTAAATGAATGAACAAAACAGTTCAGAACATTGAACTGAAATGAATAGCAAAATGAGCAAACATATTGGCTATCAATCAGGAGTTTATCAAATTTGAGTACCACAATGAATACTGATACTGTTTATGAGCAGAAATTGTTTATAAAATGTGATTTTTTTAAAGGTTACTGCACTTTAGTTATAAAAAATCAAAAACTTTAGTCTTTTTGCAGGGTATTTAATTAGTAAGCAGTGACTCGCAAGTTTTGCAGTGTTTAAGTACTAAATTTTCAGCATCATTAAGAGCAAAATGATATCGCAAATTGTTGAGAGCTCGGCAGCTCGGCAAAAAGTTGTGGCTGACATTGAAGCTTTTGAGAATTCAATGGCTGGCAGAGTGGCTCGGGTTTTCCTACCCCTCTCCCTGCAACACACTCTATCACTTTCTCTTTTTGCGCATGTGTGTGTGTGTGCGTTTAAGTGGCGTTTGTTAAGTACAACACGCTTGACATCATTATCTCGAATGTCAACAAAATGGGCGTGGCTGCTGCCGTCTACTACTACTGCTACTACTGCCTCTGCTCCTACTCCTGCTGTATGTTTATTATGTTGTTGGCTGTTGAAGTTTGCCCTCTGATTGACAACTTTGGCAACATTTTGCCGCTGTTGTCAATTGTCGCTTAAATCCAATTTTACACATACGCCACAAGAGTCGTAAACGGCATTTTAAACATCAGCAGCCTCAACATTATTGGCAACGTCATCGTTATCTGACATTTTGAGGGCTTCCAAAAATGTATCAGCCCGTTAACGGCTACATCAAGTGGTGATAGTGAGGAGAACTAAAGAGGGAAGCAGTTTCTGGTGTGTGTGGCAAATGGAAAGTGGCAAGTGGCAAGTGCCAAGAACTTTCAGTGACATGTCACGCACACACCAAAACGGAACCCAAAAACTTAAGCAATTTTCTTCCATATTTAGCTATCTGAACACAGAAAGTTCTTAACAAATTTTCTAGCTATAATTTCATCAGCATTTCTTGTAGACTATAACATTAAAGTGTTTTGTCTTATCAAATGATAAATTTCAATTCCATATTCATTTCCTTAACTTATGCCCATTTAATGTGGTTGATAAGTTACTGAAGTTTAAGCACATAAATTTCTATACCAACAACAGAAAGATTTTATTAAAATTGTCACACCTTTAAGAGCAGCTGCTAAATGCTTGCCTGTGTGGAATAAGGTCTGACGTGGCTCAGAATTGGCAGCATATGGCCAATGTACACGCTCCATTTATCGACACCAGATTGTCAAATGTATCTGCAGTAGGAATTGGAATGAAGCTGTAGATGAAGACGCAGATAAGAAGAGGGAGTGCCAAAGAGACATCCCACTCAATTCAATTAAAATGGAGCACTTAATTTAATGCCAAGTTCAGCGCAACCAAAAAGTGCCAACAGCCTGGCAAATCAAAGGAAACGGAAGGAAGGAAGAGCGCGCTGTGACAGCCAACAGCTGTTTGAGTATATCCTGTGCGTAGCTGTAGCTGTGTGAGTGTGTGTATGCCATGCATGCGATATGAGTCAATAATATTGTAACAGCTGTCTGTTCGGTTAGGTTTTCCTCGCTGTCTGTCTGCCAATTTGTCTGTCTCTCCGTCTGTCTGTGTATGTGCTGCCAATTTTAAATGGAAATTTAAATGTGCCAAACTCAGGGCAAAAGGTGAAAGAGCAAAACACCTGTCAGCTGCTCAGCCAGCGGCGTATTCGAATTCAATGCAAAATGGCGTCTGATAATCAAAAGCAGCATTCACTATTTAACAGTTGATTTGCCATAAGCTCCGAAACCGGAAAGAAACTAGCTGAAGGCAAATAAACCACAATGCTATATAGCATATAAATAGTAGATAAAAGCAAACTGTATGCGTAGGTGAATAACTGTTTGTGTTGCTATACATTCGCTTTGAAATTCTCTAATGTAGTTTTGACATTTATTGAAAGCATTTTGCGTACATTTCTTTCAAAAGGCTTTGAATTCTTATCACCAGGCGTTGCCTTTCTTACCCCAAAAGCAAACCCAATTTATTTCTCATCAGTTTACTTAAACGTGCTCATGATTATTTGTCTGTGTAAAGTGCCAACACTGTAAATGACTTGAAATAGGTATTAAGTTCATTGGCAGCTCATTAGGCAGGTCTTTAATATTTGAGCGCATTACAGGTGCGTTTATTTTTAATTTCCCCATTCCCCAATTTCAACCATTTCCATGGCGCCTTCTGGGCTAGACTTTGCCACTCAGACAGCACTGCTGCCAGCTCCCAGCTGCTACTGACCAGGTCGAAAGCAAGCAATAAGATGGAAAATTATATGAGGAATTTTGTACTCGTAGTTTGTGCAAAGCAATTTGCAGAAACTGCTTAAGATTGCTCTCGGGCACTCGTGGCTTTGTTTTGGCAGACAGTTTTGGGACCACACGACAATTTGTTTTGTGTGTGCGTGTGCACAATTTAATAGAGTGTGAGCAGCGGGGTGGTACGAGGGGAGGGAAGGAGGAACTAGCGCTAATAGCTGGCATTGCTTTTAATTGGCTTCCATTAAAATTAAAAGCAGCAGCAAATTTAATATGAGAGCAACTCAACTCGGTTGCTGTTAACCCCAGAAAGATGGAGAGAAAGGAGTAGAAATGAGTAGATATAGAAAGGCAGCTTTGTTCCACTCCTTGAGCTGTTTTTTCTGCTATTTAGTGATTTTTTTGGTTAGTTCGTTGATTTTCATTTCGACCAAAAACGTTTTTCAGTTGCTTTTTAATTGCAATGCTTGTGGCTTTCAGCAAACTTTTGTCGCTAATTTGTTTGGCTATTTGCAGCCACTCCATAAGCATATGTGTGTGTGTGTGTGTGTGTGGAATGAAATTAAATGCCTTGCAGAACGCATCAAAGTTGAGAGAGTTTCAACTAAGTAAAAGTTCCAAGTTCAACTTTAAGGACTTTTCGGTGGTCTAGAAATGTGGCACATGTGGCATGTGGCAATGTGGCATGCTTCAAATGGCAACTAATTGCGGTAAAGTAAAAGTTATTTATTTAAAGTGCTGATGGAAAGCAAAACTCATAAAAGTCGGTCAGAAGTGCAGTTGTACAGCAAAGGTGGTCACATGCAAATGAAGAGAAAGTGGGCAGGAAGGTGTGCTTGAAATGACACCAATAGTGTCAAAGGAAGAGTGTTGTAAAAATTAAACTTTTAAATTGATTCAATTTATAAAAACGAACAGAAATATTTAAGATTCCTTTTAAAGTGGATTCGTTTTGCTTCCGTGTGCCAAAAACATGTTCTCCCAGACGTCTAGAGCCGTGGGGGATTTTTCCAGAACAAATTAAACAAACAGAGGCAGGAAAATAAATTGAAAATTGCGCATACGCAATGTGGCAACAACGCAAATTGAAAATAAAAAAAGGAAAAAACTTAAAGCTAAAGCCAAAGCCAATGCGAAAGCTAAAGCTTGTTTGTATTGGTTTTCAATTTGAGGTAAGAATCGAGCAACAGGAGCCATAATCTAATGTGAAAGTCAATTCCTGCAAACAAAAGTGTATTGTCAATGCCAATCAAAATGTCAAAGTGCGAATTACATAGTGTTAGACAGAAGGACACTTACACTGCAGAGAGAGGTGGAGTGTGTGTGGTAGAGATTTAAGCAAGTCAACGAAAAGAACTGCAAGTAAAATGAAAAAATCTAACCAAGCAGCAAATGCGGCAAATAGGATGAAAGCCAATCGAATTTAGCAGTTGGTCCAGGGATATAGGTATTAACAAATATGTAAGCCCAAAAGGAATCCAAAGAGAAAGAGACAGGGACAGGTAAGCAGATAGAGATAGAGAGAGAACGTATGTTCTGCTTGCCTGGAATTTACAGTTAACGAAGCGTGAAGTTGGAGTCGCAAAAGTCAAACAAACACACAACGCCAGCGAAAAAGACAGAGAAGGGAATAGTATGTGCGACAGAGACGAAGACAGTCAAATAGTCAGAGAGTCAAACAGTCTGACAACAAAGCCGGTACAAGCGATAAAGGAATTCAATCGAAGTCCTTGTCTAGTTGACAGCATTGAGCGTAGCAAATATTTATAACAAAAAAAAAAGTGGAAACGAAAAAGAAAATAAAAAAAGGAAAACTGGGAAAATCGAACCAGCAACAAGATCCATTCCGTTCTGTACCGTTCCTTTACGTTCCATTTCGTTTCGTTTCGTAGCCAAAGCCAAAGTGCAAATATTGTCAGGGCAACGTTTGCTGTTTGATTTTGCAGCCATGAGATTATCATCAGAAAGCCATTAGAATTTTTATTGAATTCCGCACGCACACCACACAACATTCACTCCTTCAATATTGACACACGCAGCACTCAAACACACCCTCACAGAGACGCAACAATAGAAAGAGCAACAACAAAACAAGATTATTTAAGCCGCATTGAATTATGTGCCTTTAGGCCAGATAAATCGAAATCGAGGCAACACTTTCACGCGCATTTTCGTTAATCATCTGGGATTAGTTCTAATCAAGTTGCGCTCTGTTCACTGTTGCATTGTGTTATTGGATTTGAATTGAGTTCGTGTGGAATTTCAATTAAGACAAAACCAGAGACCAAACTCAATCCTAAAACCCAAACTCCAACTCCAACTCAAACTCAGACTCAATCTAATCAGACATTGTCTGGTTTGTGTCTCTGCCTAGTTAATCTTTTATAATTAAACTGATTTAGCAACACATTGGAGTGCCTGCTTGCATTGACTTGTTAGCATAATTACGCATTAATATCGTACATTCTCATTCTATTTCCCCTTCCTCAACTTCACTTCTCACCCTCCTGCCATTTCTTGCAACTAATTCAAATCTATGGCCGCAATGAACTGGACATTCATTGGGCATTCTATGTATTTACAACTGTTCTGTTAGCTAGACCTAATTGAAATTTAGTTATGTTACCACGCTGGCTGTTGCTTCTTCTGTTGCGGCTATTACATTGCCTTCCCAAAAAGGTCAAGAGTTCAGTTCAGTTGCTCAATTTCTGCCCTCTGGTAGTACATTTGCTCTGCTATTACAAATACTCATTGGCATTGCAATAACGAGTATTATTATCGTATGCTAAGAGTTATTTGAGAATACATTCAAATTAATATGTTATTTGCCCACTGACCACATTATTAAATGTCGAACTGTGGTCATAAGGCTTTATTGCAATTCGGAGTGGAAAAGACTGCAGGATGGGAACTTTGGTTTAATTATGAGCCAGGTTCATGCTCAAGACAGCAGTGCTATTTGTCTAAAATTAAGAAGTAAGTCAATGTAAAAGTCAACCACATGCATAATTTATTATTATTAATATTTAGTAGCGTTACACTGAATAAAGGTAATTAATTGCTTGAAAATAGGCAAAGGGCATTGAAGCAGACATTATTTCTAGAGGATATTGTAGGAAATATGTACGGAATAACTGCCATAATAAAGAGATTTGTAGTTAGTTTATAAATAAAATTCAATTGAACTTTGACTGCTGTTAAAAGCTTACTTAAAGCTGTACATTAAAATGTTTAATTAAACTTGATTTTAGAATGAGTTTAGAATTATTTGGTCAAAATTTGGGGAAATTTTCACAGCACTTCAGCTTACTTAAGTACGGCTGAGCACTTTGTCCATAATATTAGCAATTAATTTAAAAATAATTAAATTAAAAGAAAGGAAGCGTGTTTAATAAACTTATTGTTAAGGAAACTTCAATAGAACTAGACAACTTCTAGCTTATTAAACTCTGTCAAAGTTTAACAAAAACTCTGCCTACTTTTCTCTAGTAAACACTCTGTCAATAAACAATTAATTTTAAAATTATGGCACTTAAAATTCAAACAAAGAAAACGTGTTGAATATTTATGCATAATGCAACTTTATGAAGCTAAGAATATTTTTATCATTTCCAGTCACATTCAGTTATCTTTTGTTATTTAAACTATTAAATTTCAAAATGTCAAATGCAAAAACATACACAAATTTTATTATTAAGCTGCTTACCACTTACCAGCCAAACTGATTGTTATGGAAATGTCAATTGAATACGAAAACTTCTAAGATTTAAATAATGACAAAATGGAAGGCAAATCAAATGCAGTTGGTTTGAGCGAAAAGTCCATTGACTCTCTGACTGACAAAGAGATTGAAAGGATGCATGAAAAACAGTCAAAAATGCAATAACTTGGTCAATTGGCATATTTGTTTCAAGAGCTTTGCCGAATTGGCAACAAAATGTGCTCAAAGAGCATTGCCATTGCCATTGCTTAAAACTTGGCACAACAATAACATTTCGCTGAACCAGAGAAATCAAATCAAATAAAATATGATGAAAAAAAAAAATAATGCTAGCAAAATAAATACATAAAATTTAATCCACTTCAGAACATTTTTTTTTTTTCTTTTTGACTGTGGAACAATCTGAACTTTGATGGTTGAAATCCTCGGGGCGAAAGCAGACGAAAGTAAATACTTGAGCGCTCTGCTTTCACTTGAGTGCGAGCTTCGCCAGCAAAATTTTGTATGTTGGCGTTTTGGGTGAAGAAAATTTATTACCATATCGATATGCGTAATAACTTGGCAATAAAAATAAATCTCAGCACAATGCTATAAATACAAAAAACATCAGCACAAATGCGTTATAAATAATACTGCGATTGCCGTATTACAAATTCATTTCGGAAGCGCCAAACTCCAAATACTGTTGCAGACATAACAAATAAACAGGCAGATGGGCAGACTGACAGATAAACAGACAATCGGACAGACAGACAGTTGGGGAGACGAAACAAAACGTTCAAATCAAAAGCTAGCAAATGCAGATTGGAAATCATCATGGACCAATGCTCTGGGGTAGAAAGATTGAACGTAAATTTAGCCGCTAATATGAATATTGTCGTGAAAACGGAAATGAACAAATGTTTACTGTCCCCTCCCTCCCTCTCTCTACTTTTAGTGCCATGCCCAACGACGCCCCATTTTACACGCCCACTTTCATGCGCTTCTCGTTTTATGCCCAAGAAATGAAGCATGCGAGATTTCATAAAAAGCGCAAAGAAAGTAAGTAAATGTATTTCTTGTTGATTGGCTTTCGCTTCCTTGCCAGGATATTGATAACGGCATTGCCACAGTCAGTGAAGCCATGGACGAAGGGTAGGGGGAAAGAGGGAAGATTTTGTGGGGTCATCCAACGAAAACTTCAATTTCATTTGATGCAGAAAAATTGCTGGCAATACGTAAGTGCTTCATGGTAAATGAAATATACAAACGCTTCGCTGCGCATTGTATTGCCCTCAGTTCGGATGCTCAATACTCGGTATACGCAAAGATTCACAACACTCCAACACCCAACAGCATTCCATACACAAACACTCAATATTCAGTGGCAAGTTGTGGCTGCTTTTTGTGCTCACTGTTTCTTGCTTTAGCGCTGGCAATTTGTAAAGTGATTTCATAAATAATTTTATTAATTTTTTGCTCAATGCGATGACCTTTGGCATTGTTAACAGCATTTCGTTTTGTCTATTCGCATACAATTAGTTTATGCCGGAAATTCAATAAGTTAACTTAAGCTATGAGCACCAGCTGCTGCCAAAAAGATTAACTGAGTTTTCGTGCTGCCCCAAAAAGTATGCTATAGATTTTAGTATGCTCTTTTTAATCTAAAGTAGACAGAGAACTTGGCTTTGAATCAGTATTTAAGATATTCTCACACAAAAATAATTAGTTTATACATGAAAAGAAGTGGCAGTTGATTTTAGGAATTGCTAGAACTATAGAAACTAGCTAACATGGCAACACTGCTGTTATTTCGCAATCACCTCACACAGGTTGATAATCTAGCTTAACTAGGTGCGACACTGAGTCGTATTTTTCTCTTATCGCAGCATAATATTTTTTTATCTTAAGAATGCACAAATTGCAATCACACACAAACACACACACACGCTCAACTTCACACCCGTTGAAGTCTGCGTAAAGCCTTGTCATTCATGGGCGTGTTTCACTCGTTTTGGCACGAGGCTTATCAAAATTTACAGCTGTCCACAGTTCTCCGTCGCTCTCAGCCTCCTCTCTCTCTCTCGTCACATCTGTCCTCAGCTGTCGACTGTCTGTTGGCATCTTCCATATTTTGTTTATTTGTTTGCCTTTGCTTCAGCTATAATATTTCCACATGAAATTAATTTCTCAAGAGCTCAAGTGCACATGTGACGAGCGCAAACAAACAAGGCACAAGCACACACACACACACTCAAACACACATATATTGCACATATTCCCTTTTCTAAACACTAGCTGCAAACATTATACGTATTCTTCGTTCTTTGTGTGCGTGTGTATACAAACATACTCTATACTTGTATATATTTTGTAAATATGCTCTTATGCATTATTTTGACGTTCTTGTTGTTAAATCTGTTCAATCTGTGCCACTGACATGTGTTTTTGTTGTCGTTGTTGTTGTTGTTGTTGTTGTTGCTTGTGAGATTAGTTAGGTTTGATATTATTGTTGTTGTTGTGACCATTTTCTATTATAATAACTCAAGAGATAATTCAAGTGTATCTCAGGCTGTTGATGTGAAAATTGCCATTAAAATGTTTTCTGCATCTCAAAGTCACAGCAAAAATATGAGTTTGTTATGCAAATTGGAAAATTAATAGGACTTTTTAGTATAACTGTAGTACTGGTAGTAGAACACAAGTAACCGAAAGCAATAAAAATTTAACAGAAATGGGTGCATGAAGGTATTGTGTTGTAAGTACATCATTTTACACAGTACATGCAGTAAAAGGTGGAAAGAAGGGCTTAGAAAAATGTTTTTAAATAGAAAAATTTATTTAAAATCATTGAATAAAGGACTTAGTAACTTTAGGGATTATAGATTACAAAAAAATAACTGGAAACTTAAAAATAAATTTTTCAATAATTATCAAAATTTATTTTTGATAGTCCTTTTTTTCACTAGATATTACTTCTCCACTTCAGTTAAGATTAATAAAAATATGTTTTAGAATACTCTTCTGCATTAAGTAAGCCAAAGTATTTGAACTATTTGGCCGCATTTCTAAGTGCTCCACGAAAATGCAATTAAATGTGGCCCACAGGAGCGGCGCACTAAAACAGGCTCATTTGTCAAAGAGCGTGTAGCTCGACTCTATTCATCTGCCCCGATTGCTCAAGGAATTCACTTAATTTAGCTTACTCGGCTCATTCTGTGACTGTATATATATATATGAAATATATTTTTTTTACATGAAGTTGAATAATTTTTGATATGCCCACAAGGTGTTTATTAGCAACACGGGAATAATGTGCGTATAAGTAATATTATACAGCAGGTCATTGTTGTTGTTCTTGTTGTTGAATTTTGTTGTTTCGCTTTTGTGAGATGCTGCCTTGGGATATTACTCATACGTCGTGTGCGCCACCGCAAATACTCAGAGCCTCTTAAGAGGCCTCTAAAAGCCAAAAGTCATAAAAGCAACAAAAATGTATGAGAAATAAGTGAAAATGCCGACGAGTGGCAAAGCAGACAAATGAAATAAACTACAGGAAAAAGCGCAAAAGGTGCACCTCCAACCAACGGAGGTGCGGGAGACCGTTGTTGGCATTTGGAATGAGGTTGGCTAAGTAAAGCAACAATTATGGCTAAGAGGCTGCCACCAAGCCACCAACCAACCATGCCAACAACTTGGCGACGACGTCAATGCAGACAGTCAGCAGTCGTCAGTCGTCCATGGGCTTTAATAACACTTAGCCAAGACGAAACGAGGACGCGACGACGCGTCGGCAACAACATCATCATCTCCTTTAACAGCCAAGTGACGAATTGAAGCTAATATATACAAACAGACTCCTACACATACACACCCACACATACATATTTACAGCTGTATAAGTATACTTCAACATATATTAATGGTGTTCCCACCTACACACCGAACCCCTCTGTTCTGGCACTGCTCTGGTTTTGTAGTGGAACGTCCTTCTTTGTGCGGGTTCACATTTTTTATGCCTTGACATTTGTTTGTTTATTCTCATTTTTTTCACTTCGTGTTTGAAGCTCTGTGGGGCGTAAAACAGCTCACGTAAAAACCACAACAAATAATACGGAAAGCAGTATAACAATATGTATAAAGAACAAAACAATTGTTTTCCAAACTGAAAATCGGCTTATAGTTGAGTATATCGACTCGAAGTTTAGAAAAATTGCAATTTTCCAAAGAAAAACGTCGTGTCAAAAGTAGAAACTTAAGTTTGTATAAATGGAACTCCAAAAGAAACCATTAGAAATATAAGTAATACATAAGAACTCCACTAGAAAACCAACAAATGTTTCAAATTTGTTTTACTAATTTCTTTGGTCTATAAATTTTTATTAAAAGCAATTCAGTGCATAAAATATTTTATGTGTATTTGTTATGAACATATCTGCTAACTATTACATTTGCTAACTAACATATAATGCTCTGACGTACAGCTAAAGGCAATGACCATCAGAAGAAGTAACCTCCTTCAATCCACTGCCATCTTTGCCCTTTACATGACCAACATTCTGTAACAAGTTGCTAATGCTGCCAGCTAAATTTATTGTGCGTCTGTCTGTTTTTCGGTCAGTTGTTATCCCACTTCTACTTCCCTCGCCCTTTCCCTCTCCCACCCTACTCGTCTTTCTCTTTTGCTCTTCTTCTAGTATGCTATTTGTTGTTACTGTTTTAGCTGCAGCGCCTTGGGGAAATTAGTTTTGTGCGGCTGCCTTCGTTGCCTTCTTTTCCTATTAGAGATTTTACTACTTCCTATTTCCGGCAAGCACACACACATAAACAGTGTTCCGGCAAGTTCTATACCCTGTGTGTATGTGCATGTGTGTGTGTGTGTGTGTTTGAGCTTTGCTTTTTTACGTTTACTTTTATTTTATGGAAATTTCACACCATTTATTAGCCGCAAGTGCGAACTGGCCAACTTATACTTTATGTCGACTTTTTTCAGCCTCATTTTCCACATTTTGATGTGTTTTTTTTTACTCTGCTGTTTTGTAAATGCTCCTTTGGGTAGGTGTTTAGTTTTAATTTTCTTCTTGCCACTGCGCAGTCTATAAAGTGTTAAATTTAATTAAATTTTAACTAAAAACTTAGCGGCTTTAATATAAAACTATTGAAAAAAAATGATATTATTATTACAATCAGATAAATTTATGGCATATATTTAAAAAATAACACAGTTTCAATAGATAGTTTCAATTGATTGCTGGGTCACGCTTTCATGTTGTGGCAAAAATCGAGTTTCAACATTTTTGCTTTAACAAAAAATATATACACAGCAGTCGCCACACTTTGGCGAACAACTGTCGCAGCAACAGGAATGGCAACGGGAACGGCAAAAGCAACGGCAAACAGAATAAAACTGAAGAATTATTTGAAAACACGTAGCAAACATCAAACAAATTGTGGCGGAATCCTTTTAGCCAAGCTCTTTTCACGCGACGATGGGGAATGTCGCAATGGCAAACAGGAGCTTCTATGGCTGCTTCCGGTTGGCTCTGCGTTATGGCAGCACTTCCGTTTCATCTTTTGCCACACAGCCAGCTGTTGTTGTAGCTTTTTGTTGGTATTTATGCTGCTTCTGTTCTGTTCTGCCACTGTTGTTGCTTTTGCCTTTGCCTGCACTCCAAAATTAATTCAAGCAGCAAAAATGGCGCGTTGATAACTTTCACAAGGCAACAAACAACCGAACAACAACAACAACAATAACTACAATAATAACAACAACAGCAGTGTGCTCTGTTGGCGATATCACCCGCTGCCTAAATGCTCGCACAGATGTTGCTGCTTCCCTTCTCATTCCCATTCCCATTTTTCCCTTTTTTATTTTTACAACTATGATTTAACCAATTCAGTTTCGCAGACCGCATGCAGGCTTAAAGCAACCTTCAAATTTGTAGCAGGATGTGTGCTTAAAGCCACACGCTCACTGAGCACAAACAGACAAATAGAAACTGAAAACAAGCAATTTTTTGTGCGTTGTTACGACTGGAAAGTCACTTTAGTCACCTGTGTTACTTGGACTACAACAGATCAGACAAAGTGGAGTTTTTAGACAAATATTGAGTTGTTTTTGTGTGCATTAAGAACTCGGTTGGGATTAACATTTGTGGAGCACAAATAGTTTATAAGTTTCGTGTCCTTTGTAGTATTTACATCATTTAATAGCTTCCTACTGTATTTAAATTATATTATAAAGATAGAACTATATTTAATTCCTTGCTCATCAGACTTTTCAAACTCTAACAAATTTTTCTATAAATAAAATAATACAATATTCCAACCAAAATTGATGACAAGCAGCTTTGAAAAACATGGTTCGATTGGAATTTGTTGCGTTTCCTTTTTTTTTTTGCTACGCTCAAAACGAAATGACAGAACTAACCACGTAGAACCGTTAGGGTGCACCACAAAATGGGCCAAATGAAAACTTTTAGCCTGGTCAATGCAAATACGAATCGAGTTAGTATATTGCATAGTAGTAACAGTGGTTGTATGGGTGGTTTCAGTGGGTGGTTGGTTTGGCAAACGCCTTTGTATGCTTGCCAATAATTCAAGGAGCACGGCAAAAAAAAATTGAAATGTTTTATCTGCCTTAGAGCGCTGTTTACATAAAAACTGACTGCTGAGTGGAACTGACATGCAAAAAAAAAACTAAGGGAAATCACCAAAACACAAATGAAAAAAAAGTAAGGAAAATGGAAAGTCACATAAGAGCTAAATGGCAGAATTTTGAGATTAGCAACAGAACACACCACATATGAGGAATATGAAGCCTGACTGCAGCGCTTATCCACTCCAGAAGTCTCTACTTGCCCTTCTGCTTATTCACTTTGCTACTTAATTAAGGACATTGCTCCCTTGTTTCTAAGGAATGCAAATGAGCAACGCGACAAACAACTAAAAAAAATTAGAAAAAAACCGGGAAAAAATCATTTTGTATTAGCAAGCAAACAGTTTTAAGGCCGCAGCGTAATAAAATTGCCTTTACGCATAGAGAATGTAAAGCAGACAGAAAGAGACAAAGCATAGTAAAGAAAGAGACGGATAGAGGGATAGAGAAATGGCCCACTCACTTATCAGGTCTGATAAAAAGCAATAACGGAAAAAATACTTTTGCCACCCAAAAAAAGTAGCAAAGAG
The DNA here is from genome assembly GCA_035046005.1 of Drosophila acutilabella. Classification (NCBI taxonomy): domain Eukaryota; kingdom Metazoa; phylum Arthropoda; class Insecta; order Diptera; family Drosophilidae; genus Drosophila; species Drosophila acutilabella. The sequence goes on along the minus strand of JAWNOK010000022.1, from coordinate 489,800 downwards.
TAAGTAAAACCAAGGCAACTGGGCGCAGCAAAGTGAATTTTCGCACACAACCAACACACGCACACACACAAGACAAACAGACACCCATACACACTCACACGTAAAGAACGTTTAGTATGGAAATTAAATTTGCATAAATAAACGTCGACATGGGGAAAGCGACAACGACATCAGCTCGTAGCAGCACGAAGGACACTGGCAGGACGGCCAGGACGAAGCTACGACTGGATAGTGCCAGAAGAGTTGTCTAAGCCACACACTAACCACAAATGCCAAGGCGATGCTGTGGCAAAGAAATCTCAAAAATGTATACGATTTGGGCACATACAATATTAAATCTACAACAGCAAAAAATACGAAAAACAAGAAAATCCAGAAAAAAAAAAAAATAATAGACAGCGCGTGTCAACACATAAAAATAAATAAATAAACGCATAAAAAACTTAAGTAAATCTAAATGTATATGTGCAAAATTGCAAAGTGATAACACAAAAAGAAAACGGAAACGAAAACTAAAAACCACAATACTTGTTTGTGCTCCACAAAGTGCATTTAAAATTTGAGCAGCAATCTGGGTCAGAGCGTATCAAAAGAAAATGAATTGTCATGGTTATTGTGTAGGAAAAGAGGTTTAGTTCAAAGAACTTGCCTGTCAGCGTGAATCAGGTCAAGTGCTCTGAAGTTACGGTCAAGTTCTTGACTCGAGTACAATAAAAATAAAAATCCAAAAAAATAGCCACAGTTTAAGAATCAATTCGGTTATCAGTATTGTTAGTAGGTTCTTCAATCGTCGAGTGTTCCTTCTAATTTAGAATCGCAGCAAATAAAAAACAAACTTTTGGGCACAAGAAGAGTTTATTTACATATTTGTTTATTTGTTAAAGAAGTTGGTTTTTTACTCCAGACTGGGGGACAGTGTTGCTATTTTGGCTCTTTTATGGCGGCAAAATCAAGTATATTTATCTTTTAGCACATTTTGAGAGTTCACGTGAATACTATAAATACTTTGGTATATGATCTTTCATTGGAATACCTGAGGGCTTTGACTATGATTATTAAAAGTTTAATTTTAGCTTACTCTAGCAACTTTTGATTATCTTTCTGTCACTGGACTTGGGGCTGAACAAAATTTCGTAGGAAGTTCATTACTACATTTATAACATACTTTTCTACGTAAAAATAAACTCCAAAAGTGCTTAAAGTTGCTACACATTTCTGCGATGAATAGCTTAATAAATACGCATGGAAATCCATTTTTTTGCTTTAGCTTTCATTTATTTACCTCTGAAATACATTTCTTAAGTAGTGCGAAATGTCAACTTAATTTCCATGTCATATACGTGTACCTTAATCTTGCATATGTTAATCAAAATATTTGCATGCCCAAAATAACCGACGGGGTGTAGGATTTTGGTGGAAACTGAAGGCACCAGCTGCGGCCAGTATTACGCAACCGAATTAAGTTCATTATGCCGACGTCATGCAAACAATAACAACACACCTTACTCTCAAAGCACACAAACAAACAAACACACACACAGACACACATACAGTGATTGTAGCGACAATAAAAACAAAACCAAGAACAACAACAACAATATTGCGCTAATTTCGCAGAGCTTAAAGTCTTCATTATTTACAATGTCGACAAAAACTGAGCCGCTGCCAGCCGCAAGGCCGCATAAACATTACTCAAGCTTAAAAAAGAAAAAAAATTATGATTCTCCTGTGGCACACCTTAACGCAAGCCAGGCTGCAATAACAGCAGCAACGAGTAGAATAACAACAAGAGCGTTGAAAACGACAAGGACAACAATAAATAAACTAAACAAGCAGCAAAACAGCCACAGAATCTACACAAAAATCTGCAAACAAATGACAAACAAGTGGAGCCAGACAACAACAAAACAAGAAACCAAAACCACTGTACGAGTATGACGACAACAAAGCAATGTACGAGGTGTCCTGACTCCAGAACAAGCACACACACACAGACACTCCCTGACACTACATACACGTACATTTATATGTATATATATATGATAAGCTAAAGAGAGCATTTGGCAATTTGGCCAAAACGCTGCCATAACATTGGCTAGCGAATTGACCTTACCAAACTGGCAAAACTTTACCGGTTAAAATAATGTTCCATAAACAAATTTCGCCAACGATTCGCCACAAAGTAAAAGCAACAAAAAACTTTATTTTAGTGGCTTCAATAATTATTTATTAATTATATTTCTTTATACACATTTCATTAAATTGTTTATAGCCCAAATTATGTCATAGCTATATAAAACTTTTTCATATGTTTTGGCGATTTTTGGTCGCTTGCGTTTTGGCGAATGCAGCCAATTAGCTTTGCATTTTGGCGCCTCAATAATACTCATGCAAATCGCACTAGTCTGGGCGTGGCAGCTTTAAGCCAACGCCCACAAACTAACTATGAATTTGGCTGTGTAGAACATTTGCATTGTGTGTGTGTGTATGTTGGTTAGTAAGCGTTTAGCAAATAAAACAAACTATACATATACTTACATGTGAACAACACACACACACACACACACCGCGTACAAGGCAATTGCTTAGATTAGTTACCATTGCTTTGGTTTACTATTGTTGTTATGGGTATAAACTATGGGTCCATTACCAGCCAGTGTTACACAGCGAGCAAATTCATCTGAATTCAATGAGGAATGCAGCCATGTAGACGCACAGTTGAAAATGCAATCAATACATATTTTGAAATGTGTAACTGGATGACTGAAATCCCAAACGCAAACATAACCTTACTTATGCACTATACCCACACTGGCCAAAAACCCTAAATCCGCACTCGCATGCTATATATATTAATTAATAATGCCCTCATGTATTTTCGATGAGTAGCAACATTTAGATGGTCACTGAAGTGCCTAATTAACATTTGAATTTAGGTTCGTTGGTAAATTATTGTTTTATATTTCTCATTGTTACCCGACAGCCAATTATATGTGGAATGTTCTGATTGAAGTGTTGGCAAAAAATGAGAAAATGTTTGAAAATTGTTTTCAACTGCGAAATTAATTACAATTGTCGAAAGTTCCCGCCTTTTGCTTCATGTGCAGCCAATGAAGTGAGTGGCATTCGCTTAACGCTTGAAAGCGTATGTGGTTTGAATGTGAAAGCATTGATTTATTCCCATTGTGTTCATTGTGGTGTGTGGGTGTGTATAAAATTGCTCCAGTAATGTGCTAACTTGAGTTAAGACCTGAAAAACATACGGCAGTTGAGTTTTAACCATTTATATGACGACTTCTAGCTAATTAAATCCATTCATTGCGTGTGAAATTGTACAATATGAATAAATAATTAGCCAACTGTTGCCAATTATTAAGCTTATAAAATAACTGTTAATTTCTTAATTTTATTTAACAGTTTTCTGGCTTTTAAAATTAAAGTCCACAGGGGAAAGTGTTGTAGAGGGGTACAAACTGGGGAAAATTAACAGCTTACTGTTAAGCAAATAGCATCCACATAGGTTCCACGTGGAGAAATCATGCTACACAGTAGCCCCAAACACACAATTTCCTCAATGCTAATGCCTCTCAGAGGTAACATGTTAATTTCGAAGGAACTTATTACATACCGGACTTGACTGCATCGAACAATGGAGGAAAGGTGGCAAGTTTTGGTCGTTGGTTCGTTGACTAGGTAGGAAAAATGCTTAAGTGGTTGCCGGGGTGTGTCACTTTGATTTCAGCAGAGAGAAATGCGCTTTCATTTTGGGCAGGAGGCTAATTATTGTGAAATTGGTTTTCACCGACCGGTGAAACGCACAAGCTTAAAGAAGCCAGCACAAAAGTGTAAACGAGGCAACTTTACATCGGTTCCTTAAAGCTTTAAGAATTTTTGCTGCGATTTTCAATCAATTTAAGTTTATCACACAATAAAATGGAATGAAACTCAAACCAAGAAAGTGCTTGTACAAGTGGGTACGAAAAATGAAAGGTAACCCAACGCAAGGTGCACAAAATCATTTTTACCATAAAATTTATTGCTTTTGGGTTGCCAAATATTTGCCACACTCACACACACACAAGGTGTGTGCGGAAGATACTCTTGGATACCAGACGTTGCTGCAGACCGAAGCACACGGGCTCAAAAGTGTTTTATAAACCTTCAATTGCTGTCAATTTATTGACAACATGTCGCAGCGGCGTCTCCACAGACGCTTGAGGCGACAAACAGACAAAAACCAAAGGAACAAAAAAAAAAGACAGGAAACCCGAAAAATATATGGGCTAAAAAAGACAAAATGGCAGCGAGTGAAATTTGTTTGCCAGCCTTGAGCAAAATATGTGAAGAAGCTACAGGGCATACACACACACACACACACACTGAGGCATGTAGAAGTGGTTATCCTTTTTGTTGGGCTTGTGAGAAATGCGCACAATTTACAATAGAAATTGCTGCGTGTGCATTTGGATAACTCGACGTATACGCAATCAGCGCGCGATTGCTAAAAGCATGACGATGACAACAACAACAACAACAAGCGACTCGCTGCCAGGTGACACAACAACAACAACAACAAGAAAAATAACAAATACAAAACGAATGTTATATTTTACATTTCAATTGTTTTTTATGATTGCGCTCAAAGTGCACACGTTCCAAAAAAGCAAAAAAGCAAAAAAAAAAAACATGGGAAGCGAAACAATTGTTGTTGCTGTCTTCCTGCTGTCAATTTGAAGCTGTGCGTGTAAATTGCACAACAGCTGCTCGATTGACAGTCGCTCTACATAAGTATGTGTGTGCGTGACAGTGTGTGAGTGTGTGTGTGTGTGTGCGTGCTATCAACATTTTGCTTGATTTTATGGCACACCGTGTTGAAATTGAAAGTGAAAAATGCTTTTCAGGTGCTTAAGTGATGAAGTGCCAATTGCTGCCGATGCTTTGTGCTTACTACTTTACTTTGATTGCGACCATTGAGCCTCGCCGCGCCTATCGATTTCCACGACACGCCCATTCCGTCTGCCCCCCAAAAACGAAGGCAACAAAATTTTATGCCCTCGCGTGTGTGAGTTACACGAAACGTATGCAAATGAAAATCTATGACAGACACTCGCCTTTAAGCATGCTTACGTGTGATGAGAATGGAATCAGCTGTCATTATGTGCTTAAAGCTGTCGATATGGCACAGCAACATAATTAGGTTTGGGCGTCCATCCATTGTGAGCTGAATACTAAAAAACACAATCCGAAATAGAAGAATGGCAAAAAACAAGCGAAATGTTTATTTAAACACAACGGAAAAACATGTGAGCAAAATAAAGAATGCCGGAAAATCGAAAATGGCTAACAAATGAAAACAAATGTTGAAAGACTTTTTAAACACAATTTTTCTACACTTTTGTTTATGTTTAAACTTAGAAAAATATCTGTGCAATTTTATAGAAATATTTATTAAAGGTAACCTTCGCAAAAAAAATACGTTTAGTTAATAAAATTATAATTATTACATTCCCATTGAATTCTTGCAATATTTCCTCCTATACAATTTCACAACTTTCTCTGCTTTTATAGCAACTAGTCTAGACTCTCAGTTTTTTATGAAAATTCACTCAAATTATTATATTTTACTATTCATGTCTCACAATAAATTCCATTCACACAGTGAGTAAGGCAACTTTAAGCATGCAAATTTTACTCTCAAAAGGTTAAACAGAAAAAATATTAAAAAAATGTATAAAAAAAATAGCAAATACGACAACAACAACAACTAGGGAAAGCGTTGGGCTGCTGGCAACTCCCTAAAGTACAGTTACTTGCAAGCGACTCTGTGCCACTTTAGAGCAAACTACTAAATTAAGGCGCTTGGTAATAAAACAAGCCAGAAAAAGAGATGAAGCTCTGACAAGGCCAACAACAACAATTTTATAACTTTAGGCTCGCGCTAACATAAAAATACATTTCTTATTTACATAAAGAAACTTTTAGGCATACAAAATATGCAGACAACAACAAAAAAAGAGGGAAAAAAAAAATAAAATCAAAATAAAAATAAAAACCGCAAACGGAAAAATCTTAAGAGCCAAGCCCCAAACATTAACAGCAACAACTAAATTTGCATATTTATTTATTTACTTTTTTTTCAGTGCCCCTCTATAATTTGTTTACAACATACACAAGAACGCGCCCACACCAACACAGACTCTTCCACACACACACACGCACAAGCAGACTACCAGCGCACCCGAAAAGTATGCAACAGCTAAGTGACTTTTGTTGTTCGACGGCTTTGTCAAAATATATCTTGATGTGTAAATTTTAAGCATGCAATAAAATAAACAGAGAAAAGTTTCCGCATTTTTCACAACGAATAACAAATATGCTTACGGTGGCAGACAAAAAAAAGTTTTGGAACTTTTTATGCAGTATAAAATACACAAAAGTTTTCTTTAATAATTTGCGATGATTAAGTTAATATTTCTTAAGTTTAATTTAGTCAAACTCCTGTCATAATCAATCCAAAGCATAACTTTACTACATTTCACCCTTCAATCAGTCTGCCAATCACTAACAACAAACCAAATAAAATTGCCTAATATACCCAAAAAGAATGTAACACAAATTGTTACAAATAAATTGTGTATGGGATGTAACATGCTGACACAAATAGGCCAAAAAGTGAATAAGGCTGAAGATCTGCTTGAAACTGGGGCAACTTTTCTAGGTAGCGGCCATTAGAGCCAACGATGCGTATGTAATTGTAAGAGTGTGCTTGTATTTGTGTGAGTTTAGTATCTATGTGTGTATGTGTGTGTGTGCGGGTGTGGGACTTTTCCGGCCTATGCCAATTCCCAGCGCAGCATTTGGCTTTTGCTCTGTTTGCAGTTGTTGGCTGTTGATTTGCTTACATTGCCAGACGCAGCTGCACATTTAGAGTAAAAGCAGCAGGAAGGGCGCATGGAAAGGGGCTGTGAAACAAGCATTTCGCTTTCATTTCCCATTGTTGTTGTTGTTTTTTCACAGTCATTTGGCCGCATAACAATCTACATTTTGTTTATTTTTTTTTTTGTGTTATTCTTATGCAGAGTCCGCGGGGCGTGCAAAGCCTGCGTAGTGCCCATAAATATTCAGTCATTGTTTTGCTTTATTATTTTTATGGTTATTGTTTCACTGAATGCCACTTGCCATCGCCATTCATCCCATTCTGCCTGCCAAACTTCCGCTCAGGTCAAAACAATTTATGTTGATTATTTTTATAGCGCGGTCACTTGGTGGCCAATCGAGTATCAGAACAGGATCCATTTATATACGCCTGGCAATATGTCAATATGGAATTTGTTTCTTTCCACGCTTAACATGATAAATTGCCACGCCCAGCGGCTAGGCAGGTTGTCAATGGTATACAATTTATGCATATTTACTAATTTATGCCACTAGTCAAGGCAAATCAAACGACCATGGACTAAACTAGATCAAAATTGACTTTAAAGTTGGTCGAACTGTCATCAGGTTAAGACTGGTTTTCAGTGGGGAGCATATTGATGGAGTGACGGCAGTGAAAAGAGTGCTTAAAATATTTTAAAAATAAGGTACTTTAATTCTAAACTTTTCTCTACCATTATCATTATTACTTAAAACTTAACATGGTCAGCAAAAAATTTATGTTTGAACTATAAATCACATATTTCTATATTCCAGTCTACAACAATTAAAAAACAGTCTTTTATTATTTCAAAACCATAAAAAAGAAATAGCTAAACTTAACTTAAACTTAAAAAATTCAGTAATAATATTTTTACATTTATTTTTACACCAAAAATTATGAAAACTAATAAAACTCAGTGTGGCACTAAAATAGTTGCCTTCTTTTTCTTTAAAATAACTTGAAATCTTCAACTTTTTGAATTAAAAACAAAAGCTTAGCTATCAAAAACTTGATGACTCTAATAATCTCCAACTATGTCTCGCTGTGGTTTCTTGCGATGAGTCGCGAAGTGGAAAACCGCAGATTCAACTCAAGTTGAATATTTTCAGAGCACACAAAGTGCACACAAACGACAAGTTTATGTCTGTATGTTTGTATGGGAGGGAAACCACTTGGTGTGACACATGTACACAATTTTGAGGTGAAGATTAACTTGCAGAGCCATCAACACAAGCACACACCCTCACACACACACGCACTCAAGACTTGGCTCCGTCTTCAATGCTTTTAACCTTTTCCACATGTCGGTAGAACTGTTGTATAGTAGATCTATTTTTGCTCTCCCTTTCAACTTTGTTTGCATTTTTCGTTTTGCTATTTTAGTATCAGGCTATTAATATTTTACTTCTTCAGTTTTCTTTGTTTGTTTGCATGTTTGTGCGTTTGTATGTTTGTTTGTTTGCTTACTTGACTGCCAGCCGACTTGACGCCCGTTTATTGTTGTTGTAGTTGTTGTTGCTGTTGTTGGCAGGATACGTGCTAGACATTCACGTCCTTGTGCTCCTTGGACGTGGCCCAACGTGGCCCACATTAATACGCTTAACATGAGGGGTAACATGATAAGCTAACAAGTGTGTTTGTCTAGGATTTGACTTGATTTTGACGTGGTTTATTTAGCCACGTTAAGACTCTGCCTGCTCGACTGCTTTATGCCTGTTTGCCCGCATGTCCTTGACTTGATTTCATTTCAATTACAAATAAATACAAATTTACACTTTAATTTTCATTTGTTCTTTTTATGTTTTTAATTTACACAAATTAATTGGAGTTCATTATGAATAGTACGGGAAAAACAACAGCAAACATACATGGAAAATCAATTAAAATTTGCCGCAGATAACAAAACATTTTATGCTAAACCGCAAATCGTTGCCGCAAACCCAAAACAGCAGCAAAAACAACAACAACAACTACGGTGCCTAAAGGACACCCGCAAAAACCCAAACCTGTCAATATTAGAATTTAAAACACAACGCATTAAATACACATTTGTATGTACTTATATTTACAAGCGCTATTCATGTCGCCAACAGGCGAATGGCGTACGGAGCTGGTTATAAAAATGCGACCCTGACTGACTGAGTGTGTGTGTGTGTGTAAGTGAGTGTGTGCGTGTTTGCCGGCAGGTGTATATACAGGGACAACACTTATCCACAGGCCAGATAGTCAAACAAACAAAATGCACAATCCAAAAAGCAATTCAAACAGCATTAAGCGGGCATGCTGCACTTGCTAGATACCTTGTAAATTGAGTTTAAACACTTTTTAGAAAAAATTAACCTTTTTATAAATTTTTATAAAGAGAATATAGTTCAAATATATTATAAAATTCACTTCTCAGTTTCCTTGTCTTAACTCCTTTATGATTTTTATTCTACGAAAAGATTATTAAATATAAATTTGAGCTTGTAGTTCATGCAACTCAATTTGCATGCCTTGCAGGATATTTATATCAAAGAAAACAACAGATTTGCATTTAATATAACAAAAAGAGACAAACAGAAAGAGAAAATCCAAAAAGCGAATTCACTTTTGCTGCGACATGCAAAACCATGAATTTCTGTGGCATTTGTACAAGTGAATGCATCACTGCAACTGCATTCGCAAAAATCAACAATCTGCATTCTAAATAAATAACTATATATCTAAACAAATAAACAAGTCGAGTTTAAGCCAAGTGTTAAAGCATCACAGACTTCTATTCTTATTTTGGAAATGGCTTTTATTGCGTTGTGGGAATATTTATAGTTATGCAGAAGGTAAAATAGCAACAGTCGTTGTTAAAAACGAAATTTAATGCCAACTATATTTTACTGTATTAAAATAAGCATCTAAGAGGTAGGAGTTTAGTACTAATGGATACAAATTTGATCGCATTAAAGTTGCAACAATTAAAATTGGTGTTAATTACTTGAAGTATTTTATAAAATTCAAATTGAAATGAAAGCGAAACTGCTGATATTTAATTTATTACATTTTTCTATTAAACTATTTTTATAGAGTAGTTAAAATAGATTAATAAAACTCTTTTTACACACATTCAATACATTCCTACTGTTTATAACAGTGGGATTAATTTGAATTTTTTTTTTTTTAATTTAGTGGTTTTTTGCCTTGTTGTTTATGCCATATAAATATAAACTCATTTTACAAACAGCTTAAACTAACTGTAGCATAAACAAGTCATGGGTTTTAATAGCTCTACTGATAAAAATTAATTAGTTTTTAAGAACGATTATTTATAATTGAAATCAAGCTAAAATTGTGCAGCATTCTGACACTGGGTCAGTTAAGCGCATTACAAATAAACGCAGTTAACAATTTCAATTAATATTTTGCAAAAAGTGTGTCAAATTAACCGGAAAAAAGCCCGAGGCAATGAATCCGTAAACAGTCTGAAGTACGAGATCATTAAGTGCGTATTAAGTGCAACTCACACCATATTTTTATTACAAATATGATAGTTATTTTTAATTTGAAGTACCAAAAAGGCTATTAAATTTATTGACCAAGTTTTGTATTTATTAAAATCGTTTAAAAGCCTCTGCAGCTCATTTTGATTAAAGAAATTAGCGTAAAGTTAAGTTAAAATTTATTGATTGCAGTTGCAGCTTTTATAAATTAATATTCTGGTAACTGGAGCTTCGGTTTCACATAAACAATCGCAGATTTTAACAAACGACAAACATTTGTTACCCAAAACGCATAGCATATGTGCATATATATATCCCTAAGATCCCAGATCCGATGCCTAATGCGGCCATAACTCAATGCAAACCTATTGAATCACAGCAAATTAACATGCATACGAGTTTATCTCGTGTATGTGATGCCACACACAGTGTGTGGTGTGTGTGTGTTTTAGGCGGGCTGTGTATACACTCTGGGATAGATGTCGCCTGTTGGCGTTTAGGCTGCCCCAGCCACGCCCACCCAAAGACCTTTGCCCGGTCGGCGTAGGCTTGGCATACCAAAATAAGCAAAAACAAATTCGATAACAAATGGTTTGGAATTGAAACAACAACAGAAACACACACACAAGCACATGCTGATGTGAATATGGGAAAAAACGAAGAAAAGTACAATAACAAATGAAGGAAGGACATCGCCGAATGTGGAACAAATGACATATTGTCATTGGCAAACAAAGTCAAGACCAGCAAAAACTAGAGCAAAAGCAATAGACACAAAGCACACACTCACAGTCAAATATACATATATGTATATGTTGCTACGATATTTGGTATTTTCTCAACGTAAATATAAAATTTATTATCTAGCGAAACGCATAAATTAGCCAAGAAATCAGCAACAGAACGAAAGATTTTGATGATGATTACAAATGAACTGAGACAGAGACAGAGACAGAGAAAAAGAAAGATAAATATATGAATTATCCGAGAGGAAACCCAAAACGTTAAATGACCACTAATCAGACGTGGCTCTTACACAAGCTGGTCAAGTTGTTGTATCATTTACATCAGGCACACAACTAATAAAAACGACTTGAAATAAGTATAAAGTATACACTCAAACAAATTGGTTTAACTTGTATTAAATAAATTAAACTCATTGTGTTTTTTGCTCATTGAGGAGTTAATTACAAACAAACTGAAATATTGTTTTCTTATAAATAATAAAATGAAAGAAAGAAAAAATTTTAATTTTTTATATCAGTAGTTTTTTTTTAAATACATATGATAATTATTTTTCAATTGATGTAGCAAAAACGCAATGAATTTCATTGATGAAATTGCACCAGCTTCACATACTTTTCCTCTAAACACACTCTGTCTCTTTCACTCCCTCTGTAGCCTTCCCACTCGCTCTTTCCGTTGGCATAAATAAATTAAACGGACTATGTTCAATTCGTTTACCGCTATATCAATAAATTTATGTTAATTTGCAATTGGCTTGCTCAAGCAGCGCGAAATTGAAATCTAACAATTCGAAAATATGTATACCCTATAAATGGGTACATAATAGAGTATTCTAAGTGTATACAAACGGTATGTTAGTGGTAACAGACGCAGCGAAGACCTACCTCAACTGCAGGGTATCCTATAGTCATGCCTAAAACGCACTGCCACTTTTGGCATCAATGTGTTAGCCCAGTTTATATAGTGCATGCCCAATAGCTGAAATGCCACACAATGATGCGAAAAATCAATGCAAATATTTAGAAAAGTTATAACTTAAATTGCCTTTTTTGCAGTCAACTCGTTTTGCAGCAATGTTATTAATTATTTAAGAACTATAATTAAAAAGCACAACAATTTATTTGAATTGTTTTGTTTGCATTTCAAATGGTTCTTCGATTGTCCCAAAGCTATTTTATTTACCAAATAATTCCTAGAATTTCAGTCTGTCATTTCCCTTTCTTTATGTGTCTTTAGACTAGCTAACAATTTTAATGTAATAAAATATACAACTAAATTTTACTCCGTAAAGACAAAAAAAACTCATGTAAAAATTGTGCATTAAAGAATACCCTTAAATGGAAATTTACTGAACAATTAATGCACTCAATAAATAAACTATATGAAAAAGTAGCCCATGATTCTTGTGGACACATACAAATATTATTAAATATTTTTATTGAATTGTTTTGCCTTTTAGTCAACCTCCAAAGTGGCACAGTTTGTCTGGCAACCAAAAGTTTTGACGAAAAACTATGAATGAAAGGAAGTTGAGGGAGATATGTAGAGAGTGCGAGGGGGGGGATAGTAAAAGAGGGAGGAAATAGTGTTGGAAAGTGCACAAGCGTTGACGTTGCCAGCCTGGCCGCATAAATATTTTAGATTTTATACGGCAGACTCTTGTTATAGTCATCGCTGTCATACGATATAAAACGCCAAGCGCAGGAAAGAGTTGAGGGCAGCAGTGTTGTCGCAAATTTTCAGCCAAAAATAAATATATCTAAAAATTTAGCTAGAGGTATATGAAAGACAAGCTAACATAGCGGAGAAAACTGATAATATTTTGAGCTTTGAATGAGCTAAGCTCAGCTAAATGAAGCCATATTTTAAAAAGTGATAAATATTTTGAAATAAACATTTGAATGCCAATCGAAAGTTTTGACATTATATTCATTAAATATTTTATATGGAGCTAAAATCAAAAAACGAAGCAAAAATAAACACATTTCCACTACTTAATAATAATAATTAAAAAATAAATGTATTATACTACGGCTACAAACTAGCTAAGTTGTCAGCAATGCTGGGCAGTCAGGGGGGCGAGGAGTCGAGTAAACAGCGACAGCTGCATATTCGCCAGCCTAACCGGCAAGCTGTTCAACCAGCTGACGCTTCTTGTTACGGATACTGACGCCCCTAGTAACACCCCGTCTCTCCACTACCTCCCTCCCACCACTTGTGTATAGTTGGCCAACTTGGCATGCGGCAACTGCAATGTTGACGCTGCTGTTGCTCAGCCCGAATACAAAACACAAGTAAGAGAAGCGTGGTCATGAAAGCTCGACCATGTAATACCCTCAGGCAAAAGTATGCAAAGCAGTAGCAGCTTTAGAGTCAGGCTACCCCCACTAACTTATTTTACAGGGTATAAAGTGTACATAAAGAAGAGAAAGAGAGAGTGAGAGAGAGAGAGAAAGGAACTACAGCTGCAAGAGCATAAACATGTCCTGGCTGCGGGTTGCCTTCGCTTGTGTCCTTAAGTTTGGCTTTATGCAGGATGGATTGACGAACAGATCAGGTTTTTGGGTATTAATTTGTTGCATGCGCCAAAAATGCTTAATAAATATTTTAATTAAGAGTCGGGTCATGTCATGGCAGGCCTTGCAGGTCAGAGGACACATAAGAATGTGAGAAACTGGTAACCTGTGTTGCAATTTGTCAAAGGATATCAAAAGTTGAAGACAAGAAAAGCTGCAAAAGATTTTTTGATAGTATGTCAACTGTGGAAATTTCTAAGTTTCTGGTCAGGTCAAAAGTGCATAAACTTATGCTTAACTCACACACACACACATCTAGACACACACAGAAAGTACTAAGAGCCTGTGCTCTGTGTAGGAAAATGAGATGAGCTTTTCCCTCACGCTTTTTAGGCAGCCCCAGGCGACATTTCGCACTACGCACGCCCCATTGTCGCCCATGGCCCGAAGGCAGGCACCCAAAACCAAACACAAACTCAGACTCAGACTCAGTTGCAGCCCTCGACACGGTCTGGGTCTCGGTCTCGGCCCTGGCTGCCATGGCTTAACTGTGACACATTTTACACATAATTTTCAACACCTAAATCCGCAAGTTAGTGCAGCCATCAGATTTTGCACACGTTAACGCAAACATAAAGCGTTGGATTTGTGGCGTGCACCAAACAGCGATGAGTCTAGGGGGCAAGTGTGTGTGTGAGTGTGAGTGTGAGTGTGTGTGTTATATGCCTGTTTAAGTTGGCATGGAAACAGCCAGCATGGACAGCGTGGACACTTGCAGCAGTTGCCCACATTTGCACACATGTTTTTTGTGCATTTTTAACTAACCTCCAAGGCACGCAGCATGTTGGCTTCAGCAAGAAATGAAATGCAGAGCTTTCTGCATATTTAAACTAAAGTCAAGGCTTGACAAACAGTTAGCTGCAATTAAAGCCAAAGTTGCCAAAACTATACTTAAGTTTCACACAAAAAAAATGTACTTTACAAAAGTGTTTAATTTTATTTCTAAATAATTTACTTATACTAAACAGTTTTTTGCTTTCCATTAAAAATCCACTTTGTGGAAAATTGCTTAGTAATTGTGGAAAAATACTAGCCAGGAATCTTATTCAATAAGTGTTTTAGTTACTATATGAACACTTTCTTAAGGGATTTAACAAAATATAATTAACTCAATTTCACGTACATCACCTTTTTCTACACTTAAGGGCCTACTTACTTCTACTATAAGTGTCCTGTTTTATACCCCAAACTGCTCACATTCCTTCACATTCTTCCCTCCCATTTCTACCACTTTAAACTATGCAAACTACGCACAATTGCTTCATAATATTTTGTAGCAGCTAACCTCAGGTATATTTCATCTTGAAGGCATCTAAACTCTAATGTTAGCTACATCTGCTACTATAATTTAAATTTTAACCCATTCGTTTGTAGTTTGTTGTTTGTACACTTGTAATTGTTGACTGTCCATCATGTTTGTTGTTAAACAAAACTTTATGGTATGCTGTATATATATATATTGTGCTCAGAGACGTTACGTAGCCAACTCGAAATGGAAATTAATAAAAATGTTGGCAGGAAGCAGAGAAAAAACTTACATGAAATTAATATGCAACATTTTGCTGTGAGTACTGCTGCTGGCAGACACGTGTCCGTGTGGCATGTGTTGCATATGCAAATGTGATGGGAGCATAAACAACACACGCACACAAAGAGATACACAGTATATTATAATTCCGTGAAATTTCCCTCTCAGCTTATTGTGGGAAACCCGAGACTTGTGTCCAGAGCAGAGCCTAGGGTATGGTGAGAAGGTAGCGCATCCCGCTTTAGGGGCTATGCCTTCAGTGTGTAATCAATTACATTTATAGCGTGGCAGCTGCCATCAACTGGGATCGCAACATTTGTATAAATTAAGTTTGCCACGAGAACGCGGCCAAGAGTCTCTCCATGCACCTAATCGAGTGTGTATCTTGTGTCGTCGAATATTTATCATGTGTGTGTTGCCAATGACAACCGCAGGGGCGGTGTAGAGGCAGTGAGGGGTGCCATAATACTTCTGAGGCACTCACAACATTTTGCCAATCAAAGCAACTTGAACATGCCCAACTACAAGCAGTAAACAAATAAAGGAAACTCGAATCCAATCCCGACTCCTCAACCGACTCAGACTACAACTGAATTTGTGCTCTGATACGAGCCTTCCATAGATACAGAAAAGGAACAGGAAACAGGAGAGAGGAGTGGGGTATGCAGGGTATGCAGCAGGCAACAGGCAACAGGCATTCAGTCTGCCAGCCAGCCAGTCAGCCATCCATTGAGGCAGGCAAGCAGCAGGCAGCAGGCAGAAAGGCAGGCAGCATAAAGATAAAATGCCCAAAGGAATCGTAGCAGTTGGTAAAAGTTTTCAATAAGCTTTTCCCCTAGATCGGCAGCTGTTGTGCCGAGCGCAGCAGCAAAATGCATAAACATTTATAAGAAATTTCCGAACATGTTCAACATAATTTGATGGCATCGCCTTTGACTGAAGCCAAAACAGAGCTTCCATTTAATACAATGGGGCACAAGGTTAAAGCTTTTAACTTTGACTTTAAATAGAATTGATAAACTTAAACAATGCATTTAAAACCCTCTTATAATTTAAAAGCAATTTACTTTGTCACTATTTAAACTACTGCTTCCCATCGTTTTAATATCCAACTATTTACTGTCTTACTTTATTTATTTACCTTTTAGTTTACCAAATACTTTTTGCGTTATTCCCCATGGAAATTGTTACCAAAAGTGCACGGGAAAACACGTGTTCTTCGTTGACTTTATCGATTCACTCAACTACAACATAAAAATATGAACAAACTCCAGGAAAACTGCATTTCCCAGTAGCAAAAGTGGCGCTTATCACACTACTTGCACAGCAGCGTTTCCTACACTTAAAAAATGCATTGAAAATTCAGCTAAAAAAGCAAGAAAACAGAAGTTTTGATAAAACGCGTCGCATTTCACGCGCGACTTTTGCAGCTTTTACAGTTTACCTGCTACAGGCCTGTTGACAGCGTTTCCGTTTCCGGTTCGCGACGATTGCCGGCTGCCTAGCGCCACCTGGCGACGGAACGTGATAAAGTTATGACGGAGTTGGGTAGAGATTGTGAGAGGGAGACAGTTGCAAGTCTTTTACTGCAAATAAATTGCATTTGTTTTGTCAGGCAAATTTCGTGGCGTTTTTTTAGTTGTTATTGTGGATGCTTAACCCTATGTTGCCCATGATCTTATTATGCAAGCCTCGCGTTTTTAGTTGTATTTGCAGCTTGAAGGCCCCCTCTTTTTATTTATTTGCTGGTAAACTCAGTCACGTATTCAACGCGACCAGAAAAAAAGACTTGGGCCGTCCTGCAATCAGCGTTTTATGCATTCCAGCGAGTCACCCTCCATTCCCCTTGCCCTAGCTCTCCACCACTCGCATTTTGGGGGCTCATCATATTTGGGAATTTCATTCGAGAGTCGCGCTCATTTGACTTATTTTTCGCGGTTTTCCTTGCAACAAAGCTGCATAATTTTAGTTTACATTTTTGGCATTTTATGCACGAAAACGTTTCTGGGTTAATTTGCATTTTCCCACAATCCTCAAAAAAAATAACCCCCTGCGCTCTTCAGCTCCCAATTCCCGCCTTCTCTACACACCACAGCAGGTGAGAATAAAATTGAATTAGCAACTAAATGAAATGGAATTTATGTGCACGCGTGCAAAAAAAAAAATATTTGCCGTCATGATTTTCTATACGAGAAATTCCATTTGTGCCACCGCATCGCAGTTGGCTAGTTGCATGTTCAATGCGCTGTGCTGTATGTTGCATGTTGCTGGGGCAACAGGTGCATGCATGTGCTATCATGGCTAGCATTCAAGCCGCGTCATTCAATTGTCGCACTGGTTTTTTATGATTTGTTATTTCTAGATGTCATTAAACTGCACTAAACTGATAAGCACAGCTAAATATACACAAACTTTCTCTTTTAAAATACAAGAAGAAATGTTATGTTGCTTCACAAATGAATAGTTCCAGTTGTTGTTGTTTAAACTTATTTGGCAAATATATTTCCAATAAGTTCCTTACTTCTTTTCACTACAAAATAAACATTAAAGTCTCCGTTCTTCAAAGGATATGAAAATGCATAAAATCCTTTAAAAAAAAAACTAGCTGTGACAACTGCAATGAAAGAAACGTATGTAAATACAGCTCCACAAGGTAAAACACAGCTACAGATACACAGATAGGGCAACAAAATAGATACAGATACAATTTTCTGCATAAGTTTACAAGTAAAAGTAAATTTGCTTGCAGAGTGCACAATTAATCTCAATATTCAAAGTGAGACAGAGCAGTGGACAGAAAGAAAGGAGTGAAAGGAAAGGAGAGAGTATGAGAGAGAGTGAATATGCAAATTTCGATGTGTATTTTATGTATTTATACAAATTTATTTATGAGATTGACTTTCGAAATGTTGAAATGCAAACTTATGCATTTCCAACTGAATAAGTAAGACAAATACTTTTTTTGGGGGAAATGCTGTATCTGGCCCAAAGTTTTACACCCACTGCCACTCACACGACACGCCCTCTTTTTTGGGGTAGATGTGGCAACAATTAGCTAGCAGTTATCTGTTCATTACACCAAAGAGTCCAGGACGGATTCGTTGTGGATGTAAATTTTGGCTGTTGGCATTAAACAAACTAGGACAAAACTCATTTGCTTGGCAGTCAGGATGTGCAGCAGAGAGGAAGACAGAGGGAGGCAGAGATAGAGAGAGATGTGAGAGGAAGGGGCAGAGAGGGGAGCATACTTTCAACACGCTTCAAATGTTGCAGTTTTGAATCTTGAAAGTTTCGAGCGGTTTTACTAAAGTTTCTGTTGCTGTTGTTGTTGTTCCAGTTGTTGCTGTTGCTGCTGTGCATGTTGCTGTTAATATTTTGTTTTTGCTTGGAATTTAACATGCACTGAAACGACAGATTCTCGACTTATGCTCGTCCTTGACTGAAACCCAAAAACTTTATGGCCAAAAACACATAGAAAGCCACTTGCTCTATGTTGTTGTTGTTGCTGCTGTTCCCCTCATTGCTGTTGTTTCTCGCATCATCATAATTATAATTGTTGTTGTTGCTTTCATGATTTTCCAGAGCTTTGCCACACGAGTGCTTTGTGCTCTCCATCCAAAAATAAGTCAAAGTGAAAACTTTCGTAATGATTTCATTAACCAACCGCATGAGAAAATTAGCACCTGCAAATTTTAGAACGCTTCGAAACTTAGGAGAGCGCAACAGACGAAGGGGGTGCAGTGGTTAGAGGGGCAGACAATCAATTCCTTCAGGTGTTAATTCCAGGTAACACAAGTATACCCCACGGCGTTGCGCATGACATCTGATATGATTAGTTGATTATATCATCTAACTCTTTAAAATTCAGATTAGTCGAAAGTTTTCAGTTGCCTGCAGCTAATTACAGCTGACAGTTCGAAGTAAGGGTATTTATCGGTTGGTTACACTCCAAAAGTTTACGCCAAATTGTTAAATTAAGAATGAGATATGTATAATTATTACCTTGGGGAATCTACTGTAAGTTCAAGCTGCCAAGAGTTAAATTTAGTTCGAGTTACAGCTGATTAAAGCTCTGGGGAGTTTTAGTAAACAATAGTGAGATATAAATTTAGTTTAAATTAAGAAGTAATTTATTAAAAGGCCCCTTTAGGACGGAGTTATAAATATGTTTTACTTTGGGGAACTCTAAAAATTGGTGACAAATGTGTGGATGATTTTTGAGTATTTTTAAGTTAAAACTGTTTCGAAGTTATATAGTATAGATTAACTATCATTTAAGGGAGTACTTTTAAAGCCTTAATTTTAGGTAATGGTATTATTAAAAATATATTTATAAGAACCAAACACTTCTTTTCATAGCTTATATGGAAACATTCATTTAATTCGTTTAAGGTTGGAAACCTTGTTTTGGATGTTTTTAAAAGATTTATAATGTATTATGATATTTTTCATTAACTTTTAGTCCAGAGTACGTAGTCCTTAACAGTGTACTTACTTGTAGTAAGCTTGGCACTTTACTTAAATAACTGCAGTAAAATTCTCAGCTTAAAATTTCAAGTTATATAAATTTGCAAGTGGAATAATAATTTATTGTTAAATACTTGGCTGGCTGCTCATTTTATATAAATTTTAAGAACAAATATAAGCAACTAAAAACCACAATTGAAGCACTCAACTGGAAGTCGAACTTGAAGTCGACAGCTTCGTGTGTGATAAGAGTGATAACAGTTTGCTTTGCTCATTTGAGCTCTAACCACAAACCAAATTGGCCGAAAGCACCAACAATTGAAACATATATGTATGTGAGTGGGGTGTTTGTGTGCTGGTGTGCGTGTGTGTGCTGTGGACATGTCATAACCTTTGGACGCCACTTAAATTCTGACCTGATGCATGAAACGGGTCATTCAAGTGAAAGGACCAAAAGCAGAGGGGGAAGGGGGAAGTAAGTCGAGGGGATTAATCGCAATTGGCGGAGGGGGCGAGGATAATACGTATACATATGCAAATGTCAGTCACGAGCATTGCTTTAACTTTAATTAATTTGTAATCCTTGACATTGAAGCTTTGGAATGATTAAATGCAATTAGAGAAGGCAGCTGCTTCCCAGGATTACAGCCAAAGACATTTGTTCCCTGCATTTATCAAATGTCAGTAAACGACAGTTACACACAGAAGACACACCCACACACACACACACACACTCTCACATAGCGACGCAATTCCCAATCAAATTCAAATTAGACATTTGAAATTTAATCATCAAAGTTTGGTTACATTTGTAAGCCTTTATTGGGCAGTGGCGGGTTAAAGTTCAGTAGGCGTGGCAGGCATAATTAAGCCGCGACTGTCCTCAAGAGAATATCTAATTCAGTTAACAGCAAACACACATACACACACTGGTACGATTATATGGCTAAAAGTCTTTTGAAGCCTGAAATTCAAGGCTCATTTAAATTGCATAACAAAATTGAGTTAATGATTGCCTGAAGTCTTGGCCAAGTTACAATTGTGGCCTTGTTTGACACTGATTTTGGTTTTATTGCAGCAGCAATTTCATATATAGCCTGGTTATAGTTGTGGTAATATAGGGAGCAAGAGAAATTTTGATTGTATGACGTATAAGAAATGCCCTGGAATTTAAAACTTGAAAGGGAGTTTTTGATATTTTAAAATTAAATTCCTTTTTAAAGGGCAGGTGTTTAAAATGTTTTCAAAATATAGAAATAAATGTGAATAAAATTTTAAAGTCACTTACCGATCAATATTTTCTTATTTTAACACAGATGCGATCAGGATCCCATGAGAGTTACTGAAAAATAAAAAAGGAATAGAAGTAAAAATTTAAAAAAAAAATAAGTCAATATATCAAATTATCAGAATAATTAAAAAGAAAATAAATTATTAAATAAAAAATTGTTTCAAGCTCAGGTTTATAGTTTAGTTGGCTTAACACTCACATCTTAAATCTTTCCAATACGAATGTGTAGTTCTAATGTTTTAAATATATTCACCGACTTAACTTGAAAGGGAGTTGATTATGTTTCATAAAGATATTCCTTTTTAAAGGGGCAGGTGTTTAAAATGTTTTCAAAATATAGTAATAAATGTGAATAAAAGTTTAAAGTCACTTACCGATCAATATTTTCTTCTTTTAACAGCGATGCGATCACGATCCCATGAGAGTTACTAAAAAATATAAAAGGAATATAAGTAAAAATTAAAAAAAAAATAAGTCAATATATCAAATTATCAGAATAATTAAAAAGAAAATAAAATATTAAATAAAAAATTGTTTTAAGCTCAGGTTTATAGTTTAGTTGGCTTAACACTCACATCTTAATTCTTTCCAATACGAATGTGTAGTTCTAATGTTTTAAATATATTCACCGACTTAACTTGAAAGGGAGTTGATTATGTTTCATAAAGATATTCCTTTTTAAAGGGGCAGGTGTTTAAAATGTTTTCAAAATATAGTAATAAATGTGAATAAAAGTTTAAAGTCACTTACCGATCAATATTTTCTTCTTTTAACAGCGATGCGATCACGATCCCATGAGAGTTACTAAAAAATATAAAAGGAATATAAGTAAAAATTAAAAAAAAATAAGTCAATATATCAAATTATCAGAATAATTAAAAAGAAAATAAAATATTAAATAAAAAATTGTTTTAAGCTCAGGTTTATAGTTTAGTTGGCTTAACACTCACATCTTAATTCTTTCCAATACGAATGTGTAGTTCTAATGTTTTAAATATATTCACCGACATAACTTGAAAGGGAGTTGATTATGATTCTTAAAGATATCCCTTTTTAAAGGGCCAGGAGCTAAAAAAGGATTCAAAATAAAGTTTTAAATGAGAATTAAAGCTTAAAGTCACTTACCGGTCTATACTTTCTTCTGTTAACATCGATTCGATCAGGATCCCATGAAAGGTTACTGTAAAATAATAAAAATTATAAGTAAAAATTAAAAAAAAGCCAATCAATCAAATTTTCAGAACAATTAAAAGGATTAAATTATTAAAAAAAAAATTATATGCTCAAGTATTCTTGTTAATTGGCTTAACACTCACATTTTTATACTTTTCAATACGAAATTTGTGTAGATCTAAAGTTTGAAATATATTCTTCGAAATAATTGTGTGATATTCCACTCTGGATACTCTGATACACTACACTTTTACACTTCACTTTTTATTGCACATTTTTTTCTGCATTTTTCATTACACACCACTTTTACCTTTTTACTGCACTTTTAATAAGACTATTTACATTTCATTTTTACACTACACATTACACTTTTAGCTCTGCATTTCATACGCTACATTCTACTGGTGCTGCATCTGACTTTGCTGATAATTATTAATAAAAAAAAAACAAAAAAAACTGAGATCAGCTTTGCATATTAGACTTTTGTAGATAATGTAGTGGAAATATATTGGCCGCCTTTCACTCCACTACAAAACACTGCACTTTTTTGCTTCACTTTATACGCTGCTTCATTTTATACATTTCTCTTTATACTGCAATTTTTTCGCTGCACTTTTATCGCCGGACAACACTTTATACACTGCACAACACTTTTACCCTACACATTACACTTTTAGCTCTGCATTTCATACGCTGCATTTCACTGGTGCTGAATCTGACTTTGCTGATAATTATTCGAAAACACTTTAAAAGAAAAAAAACAAAAATTAACTAAGATAAGCTTTGGATATTACTTTTGTATAGATATTGTAGAGAAAATATATTGGCCGCTTTTCACATTACTACAAAACACTGCACTTATTTGCTTCGCTTTATAAGCTGCTTCATTTTATACATTTTACTTTTACGCTGCACTTTTTTCGCTGCCCAATAATTTAATTACTGCACTTTTAGATTACACAACACTTGTTACACTTTTATTTTGCACTGCACTTTTTGGCCACACACACTTGACAAGATAACGCTGCAATTAACTTCACTTAACTTTCACTTGCCGACGGCATATATTGGATATTGCATACTTTTAGGGTGCGGGATAAAAAAAATATATATATGCCCATTGGCTTTACACTTTTCCATTGCATTTACTTGCTAAATTGCAAAAAAAAAAAAACACTCAGCCTGGTAGCCAGAAGAGGCACGCGCTTTACGTATTCTTAGCACACAAGAGTAAGCGAGCGAGCGAACGAACGAAATTCCAAGTAAAACGGACACGAAGTTGCGCATGCATTCTAATGCAAACTTAAGAGCGCGAACGTAAGAGCTTACAACAACAACGTTTAACCGGCGCGTCGGCGAGGAAGAGAGCAAAGACGTTGGCGCAGAAAAGAGAGTAATGCTAGAATGGGAGTGGGAGTGGGAGTTGGATTGTGAGAGCGTGAAAAAACATGGCGAAATGTGCGCAAGACGTGGATCCGTTGGCCGCCGGCCGGGGCTGCGCTAGCCGAAAAATTTTCAAACGTTAATAAAAGTAGTTAATCCATTATAACTTACAGATGTTTTATATGCATATTGTGCAGGCGACACTGCTCTATCATTTGAAACATATTTGGAGCCGATTGGACCGAAATTAATAATTTTTTCAAGCGCGTAACGCGGAGCACGTAATTTTGTGTGCAGTTAAAACCGATGCGCAGAAGGAACTAAACGTTTAGCGAGTATCGATTATCGATGCTGGCATCGTTTGCGATGAAAGCTTGCAATTGAAAGCTTTTTAACAGAGTTTGATAAAGCTTAGCTTTTGTGCAGCTGAGGATCGCAAATAGCTTTTGACATGTAATTGTAACTATTAATAAATGGAAATATAAATGAACAATGTAAATATATGCAAACAGATAATTAGCTGGATATTTATTTTATTTTATATAATACGGAGTAGTGTAATGTGGTGAAGTAAAATGTTTTTGTTAACATTTTAATATAATGTATTTTAAAATTTAACATAAATAATTTAACATTTATTAACATAAATTTTTCTAAGCCTTTGGTCAATAAAAACTTAATTTAATTGTCATAGCTAACTGCAGGGCATAACACCGTCGAGCATACCCACTTCAGTTTTAAGTAAACCAAAACTACATATTTCAACTCATTTACTAATAAACTCGCAGCTCAAATTAAACCAATTGCCAGATTTAGCTCGTAAAATTGTGTCGCCTTGGAAAATGGGAAAATGCGTAATAATTTGCACTTTGTTGGCCGAAAATGCTGAGAACACATCATTTATTTATGGCATTTGCGGCAAGCAGTAAAAGGCAAAAACTAAAAGCAATGCGAATTACAATAACAACCATGCCCACCGATGGTAGAGGGGCGGGGAGAGGAGGCGAAGGGGGATCGTTGTCATTGCAGCTTTGATTTGTGTGTGTTTTTCAAAGTAATTTGTCTGGCAAAGAGAAGGACGGGGTAGGGGGGTAGGCAGTGCGGTAGACAGGGGCGGGGAGGGCGTGGCAAACTCCTTGAAGCACTTTATTTACAAATTGTGTTCATTTGCATATTCGAAACTTTTGCCTAATTGAACATAATGCCACTTAATTAAAGTTAAGCAACTTTCCCCCGAAAAGTGGCCGTGTTAAAGGGTGTGTAAGGGGGCGGAAGCAGGGAGTGGGGCGAAACATCTTGGCAACAATTTGCAACCAAAAATGAAACTATGCGTCTAACATTTATGATACAAAATTCTTGTTGTTGTTGTTGTTGTTGCTGCCCAATTAGTTAAACAAATAAAACAATTAAATTTTACAGCCTACCCAACCACGCCCACTCCACACATGACGGCCCTTAGGCATTTAACGACTTGCCTTTAAAGTATTTAAACGGATTTGTCAATTGGCTTAAACGCTGGCTAAGTGCAAAATGATTAAAACGTTAAGTGGACGATGGGGTAAAATTTGAGGGGATATAAAAGTAATTATACCCCTTAAGGGGGTGGGTATAGGGTATTGAACTGGCTTAGAAATGATAGAATAATAACATATAGGAATTTTTAAATATGAATATTTATTTTTCAGAGTAAAACTTATCGTTAACGACAGCATCAATAACTAAATCCCAGTAGCCTTAAACTAAATTCTATTTAAAAATTGTTTGACTAAATATAGCCAAATTGAAAATGTCCTTTTTGGCGCTATTTGTCTTCCTCTACCTCTGGTGCGGCGTTTCCTGTTTTATTTTTATGGCCGAATCGTTTTTCTGGGATGAATTCGAATGTGTCAATTAGTTTTTAATAATCGCTGACAATGAGCGCAGTTCCCGCCAAAAGCACCTGCTCGGCTGAAAGTTCAAGCGATTCCACTTTCAGGTGACAGAGCAACTTGTCCCTGCTGGCTCTGGTGTACAGTGGCAACGAGATCCGTTCACTGGAGGGATGACTGTCGCGTGCGAACTGCTCGATTTTCTTGAATTTATCGATAGTTGCGCTCTGCTGACGATCTTCATTTACTTTGTAGGTGATGTAAAATGCAGTCGATTCATTGACATTTAATTTCTGGGTATCGCCATCAAGCTGAAATTAAATAAAAATATTTAAATTTAAAATTGAGTTTTACAAAATAAACATCGCAAACTATTCAGACAGCAACCGCTGCTTAGCCCATGCATGCACCATGGAAGGCTGACAAAAGCTGCTAGGCATACAACAGGTTTTACACAAACGTGCGAGCAACTGTTAAGTTAACAGAACACAATACTGCTCCACACTGTTAACGCATAAAATACTCGTGTGGAGCAGCAGTAATATAACCAAATTTTAATTTAAACAAACAAATGAAGAGAAAAATTAAAAGTTATTTAATGTAAGGTAATAAAGTGCATAACTTTAGTCAAAAACCGGCTGTTACGTTGTGAAGATACTTAAAAATACTTGCCGAAAGTTAACAGCGCGCATAGAATTGCGCTGCAGCCCTGCGGCGCATTAACAGAGCGCCGGAATGTCAATCAAATAAACAAAAAGAAGCGGCGTGAAGAAAAAAGCGAAAAAACTGCAGCGAAATCAATTCTCAAAGAGCAAAAAAACAAAGAGGGAAAAACGCTAAACTAAATGTTGTAAATAAAAGTAATAAATTAAATCGAATACAAGTGGTGAACATAAACAAGACAAGCTGGAGACGCATTTTATGGCCAAGATGGGCAAGGTAAGAAAAAAGCGAAGCAAAGAGAAAAAAAACAGACAAAAGAGACAACGCTGAGTGACAGACAGACAGACAGCGGAGATGGACAGACAGAAGCGGGGGAGTACGGCAGACACAGTGGAATAAATAAACGCGCGTTGTGAATAAAATGTGAATGAAAATGAATTTACCTTAAGCGGCGCCAGTTTAAGCACTAGCGAAGTGTCCCCCTCGCCGCCCAAGCTGCCCCTGTGGAGGCTGTGTAGCTGTAGTCGCTGTGTGGAGACGCCGAGCTGCTGCGACTGCTGCAACTTGAGGCAGGCCAACAGATTCTCACAGTTGTAGACATGTGTAAGATTTATTTCCTGGCCAAATTTGAGCTGCACTTGCTCCTTGTAGCGCTGCTCCGCTGCCTGTGCACGCACCATCAAGCCGCGTAAATAATCCACGGCGCTGTTGCTGCTCGATCCGGGCCAGAGTTGCACCCAAGCACTGGGCACCTGTAAAAGGAACTCAGTTTAGTCCTTAATTACTGTTAGTGACTCCCAATTCGCTTACCTGCTGCTCTGCCAGCGCCTGCAGCGCTGTAGCCTCCACATCCAGCG
Source organism: Drosophila acutilabella (assembly GCA_035046005.1). NCBI lineage: Eukaryota > Metazoa > Arthropoda > Insecta > Diptera > Drosophilidae > Drosophila > Drosophila acutilabella. Next base: position 462,855 of record JAWNOK010000022.1, on the reverse strand, counting down.
GCTGATTCGCTGTGCTCGCCGACTCCTTGAGCCAGCCGTGCAGTTGGGAGAGCAGCTGGTGCACCGTTCTGTACAGCTGAGCGCCCAGCTGCAGCTCGGCGTGCACAAAGAGTTGCCAGGGTGAACTGCAGCTGTTGCTGCTTCCGTCCATTTCCTGTGCCTCTCGTGCCGTTTGGGCAATGCTGCAGTTATTGGCCAGTTTGCGCCACAGGCTGAGCAAGGGTTTGATCTGCTGCTCCAGACGCTGTCGTGCATTGAGCATGGAGCCTTCCTCGCCAGCTGCTGTGGCTGCTCCGCCATAGCTTAAGCCACGCAGCTGTCGTATGACCAAACGTGCCTGTTCTACTTCCCGCTGCTGCTGTGCCTGACTGGCCAGTCCATACATCTTGGGTTCATCCTCATCCGGTAGCTTCTCCAGCGCCACATAGTAATCCTGTAGTTGGGCACTCGTGGGCAGACTGCTGGTCAGACCAAGTGGCAGCCAGCGGGAACTAAGCACATCCGATGTGCAGAACTGGGCGAGGTAGCTGCGCAGTATCTGCAGATCCCTGTCGTTGTTGATCCTACCGCCAAAGGCCAGTGCCTCGCACAGACGCTGCATCAGTGTCCAATCGCAGCGTCCACTTGCCAGCTGCACATCCAGCCAGGTGAGCACGCCCAGAGCCGCCTTCAGATCGGCCTCCCCAAATTCATAGTACTTGGACCAACCCTGTGGTATGTACTGACGACGCTGCTGCAGCACTGCCTGCAACAGGAACATGACCAGACGCATCTTCAGACACTTAGCCGACTGCTTCTTGGCCAACTCGGGCTCCAGTCCGGCGGCATAGTTCTGGAGCATGCGTTGCACCTGCTGCTTGAGGCCACGCGGCTGCTCGTAGCGCACCTTAAGGCACTTGTACAGCGCAGACTCACTGAATCCTTGCGTGGACTCGCAGAGTAGCCACAGTCGAAAGTCTTGGGACTTTTGAATCTCGCCCAGCTGCCGCTCCATTTGAGCCAACCACTCGGGCACCAAGTGCACGTTCTTGATACACAGCCAGTGGCCCTGTGCCGCTGCCTGTTGCAGCGCCTGGGAGGCCAACTGTTCACTGCCACGCCCAATGGCCAACTCGCGGTACTGCTGGTTTCTCTTCTGGGCCACGCCACGCAGTTCGGTGGCAGGATCCAGCTCTGGCTGGCTAATCATCAGTATGGGACGCTCAGAGCTGCTCTGCTCCAGCAGTTGGAGGACACTCGGCTGTGTGGCTGCCTCCGTGGAGAGACCCAGCAGCTGACTGCTGGCCAGGCGCAGCTGAGACAACAGCAGGTCAGGTCGAAAGATCTGGGCCAGCAGCGCACGTCGGAAAGGCGATGAAATCGCAGCTGTAAGTAGAAATATAATCAGAGATTTGAATGGAATTTAATGCATCTACTTACGCAGCACATCGTCCGTTTGATGCTCGATGAATCCTCGCCAGATGTAGTCCTTGTCCAGCTGCAGCTGTGACTTCAGCTCCGGCAGCTGCTGCAGCAACAGCGTCAGCTTCAGCTGTGCCTCGCGGCTCATGCAGTCCGGATAGCTACCCATTTGGCTTGTTGATCCATCGGCGCTGGCCATGAAGTTGCCCACAAAGAGTTCCCACTCCTTGGAGCCCAGCGCAGAGGCATAGGCCTGGCGACACACCCACAGAGCCAACGTGAGCTGTTCTTCGCGTGTTGTGGCGCGTGCCAGCTGCAAGTAGACACTGCGAATGAGACGCTCGTAGAGCTGATCCAGCGCTGCCTCCTGGCCACGCAGTGCGCCCAGAAAGAGCTCTATGTAAACCAGCGCAGAGAGATCATACCCCTGCGTGAGGCCAGCATAAAACTCTGCCGCTTTGACGCACACTTCACGCAGCGCACCAAACTGGGAGAGCAGTGTCTGCTTCACCTGACCACTCTGCTCCAGCGCAGCGTCTATCTGAGCACTGCTCTGCTTCACCTCGTTGAGCGTGGCCAGCAGCTGCTCATTGCGCAGTATATCGCCCTCGGACTTGGACAGTTGCTCCAGCAGTTTGTCCTGCAGCTGCTGACGCTGCTTGAGCAGCTCGCCCTCACGTTGAAGCAGCTCAATGCGCTGCTGTTCCAAGGCGGCGTTCTTCAGCACAATTGCCTTGGACAGCAGCTGATCAGTCAATCCCGTGGCAGTCACTGTAAACCGCAGCAGATTCAACTGACCACGCTGCTCCGCTGGCAGCTGTTGCCAGCGATGTGATCTGCTGATCAGCACCAGCTGAAAGTCCTCGTGGAGATCAACCAGTTTGGTGCCCACTGCCAGTTGCCGTTTGTTGAAGCGCACATAGATGTGTCCCTGCAGCAGATCCAGCAGCGGTGGACGCAGCTGCTCACAGTCCATGACCAGCAGTGTCTTGCCAAATCTCACGGCCAACTCTAGTTGATAGCAGAGGCGCTCGTTGGCCTGGCTGGTCAGCTCACTGGCTCTGCCCGTGGCACGCAGATGCTCCGCCAGCCACTGACCTGCTGTTTGTGTGGGATCCAACAGCAGTGGCACTGGACAGCTGCCATAGGGCAACGCTAGCATCTCACGCAGTAAAGCAGCGCTCTCTAGGATCTGTGCATCACGCGCCAGTCCTTGGCTCTCCCAGATTATCTGCTGCTGTTCCGTCACTAGCGTTTCACGCAGCTCAAATGCTGATCCAGGCAGACGAAACTCCAGGCTGAGGCGTTTGAGTGAAGTGCTGGAAAGGATTAGCACTTGAGTTAGTCAGTCAGTCCTAGACAAAGACTTCTTTACTCACCCTCGCTGCTCTACGCTCCAACCCGCATAGTAGTTGATGGCCAAGGCCAGCAGCAACATCTTCCCGTCCAACGTTTTATGTGCTCTCTTGAGCTCCGTGAGCTGCTCACTCCATGTCGCGTACTCCGCGCTGAGTTTGCCCACGAGCAGCTCAGCTGCTTGTAGCGTAGCACCCGCCTCCTGTAGCTTTAGCTCTAGCACAGCAGCCTCCTGGGTGTAGGTCTGCAGCTTGGCTGATAGCTGCTTAACCCGCTTATCCACGTCATCCAAACCGCTGGCCAGTTCCTCCATTTCGTTCTCTGCCACATTGAGATTTCGCTGCAGTTCGTTCTGCTCCCGTTCCAGTGGCTTTATGCTCTGGATCACACGAGCATAGCGAACACTGGCTTGCACCCAGGCGGCTAGAGGAGCAGCAGCAGCAGAGGCACGCTTGGCATTCTTGGATTCATACGAATCTCCTTTGGCGGCCAGCAAACGCTCCACGGCCTGGCAGTTCTCCGGGCTGATGTGGGCGGGATCCAGGGAACGTATGTCCTCCTTGACGCCCCGCTTGGCCAGGAACGTCTTCATGCTGTTCCACGAAGTGTCTCTGATGCCCATTAGTCGCAGCACGCCCTCGAGTATGTCCCTCACCGCCTCCGGTGGGGCACGCAGTGAACGTATCTCCGAGAGAGCTTCGGACTTAATTTGACCCACAGCGTTGCTGGCTTCGGCCAGTATCGGTTCCACCTCTGCCAGTTCCAGTTGGATCTCCCGTTGACGCTGCTTCAGTTGTTCACTGCTCAGCTGCGTCTGATGCTTCAGCTCCAACATGTTCGACTTCTGCTCCTTGGCATTGTGCATAGTCTGTGAGATCATTTGCAGTGCATCATTGGCCAAGCGACGCTTCTCCTCCAGTGCCTGCTCCTGTGCAGACGCATTCGACTTGAGCGTATCCACTAGTCCATGCGCAGCTGCCAGTTTGTCCACGCCCAGCTGCAGCTTCTCCAGCCGCTGATCAATCTCTGCTGCTGCATTGCTGTACATGTGGTAATAGCTGCGTATCAGTTGGTAGTAACGATGTGAGGGCTGCTCCGGTGGCAGCTCCTCAGCCACATCCACAAACTGACTGCAGACAGGCACCTTGCCACGCCACTTGCCCACAGCCAACTCATTGAGCAACTCGATGTATTGCTTGGGTAGGCCGGAAAGAGTTTCCCTGGACTCTGGGCGAATGTAGAGCATGTCCATTTGGCGATGCAGCGCTGGACAGCTGTTGAAAAAGTCCCTGAGCTGTGCACTGCTCGGATCCAGCACCAAAATCAGATGCAGATGCTCACGGGCACCTGAAAAGGGTAGAAAAAGCAATAAGTGTTATGGAATTCTAGTAACCCTGTAAAAGAATCCCCTCCAAACTTACGTTTCATAAAGTAGGCGCCCAATGACTCCTGATAACCCTCCAGCTGTGCTGCCTGCTTCAAAGTGCTTGCCACCGACTCCAGGTCATCGCCAAACAGCTCCAGAATCTCGCTGCCCTCAAGCAGTGCCTCAATGGGCTTCAGTATGTCCGGCACATAGCTAAGCCAGCAGTGCTCGATGAGCAGGTAGCTCATCTGCTGCTCCAACGCGGCTGTTTGCATTGCCAGCTTCAATTCGTTGTAGAAATCGGTTAATCCATAGTCGGGACCACCCTGTAGTGTAATGACCTTGGCCTGCTGTAAAGTGGCAGCTGCATAAATGGCATCCGTGTGACGATCACCTGCCCTGGCCAGAATTAACAGGTGTGCATCTTTGCGGCAGAGAACTCGGGCGACTTTTGCCGTCTGCTGCAGCAATTCCTCCGTAATGGGCGCTGTAATGCAGTAGCTTTCAGCATCTGTAAAGTGTTTATTGGAAGAGAAGAGAAGAAGGGAATGATAGACTAGCTTAATACCCTTTGAAGTATATATTTAAGTCAGCTACTTAATAATCTTTAATAACTTCTCAGCCACTAACAGTTTATCTCAGCCTATTTCTACTAACATTTGCAAGCTATGTTAAGCTAACAGTTGCTTAACAGTGCTATTATTAACATTTCTTTAATCTCACATACTCAGCTCAACGCGCATCGTCATTGAAGTTGCTAAAATGCTTCCATAAATTATGGATTTAAATTTGAAAAAATTCTTTAAGCAAATTTGTAGCTACGATTATTATTGTATTTCAGTCGCCATATATTTTCCGTTTCTTTTTGTTGACCCGTTCTTTATGTGTACTTGCAGTGGATGACCCCCGAGGAGGAGGCACGCCAAAAGTTCATCATGCGGGAACGAGATCGAGAACGAAAACGCATCAAACGCATGAATCCCGAGTATCGACAAATGGAACGAGAGCGTGATCGATTTCGCAAACAGACGCCAAGGCCCAGTGTAGTTATCCCCAATCATATATACTCACACACACACATACACACACCTATATTGTGCTCTTCTTCTTGTGTTGTTTTCTACTGATCAGCGTATCTAGAGCTAGGGAGCAAAGTACAACTTCAACTTCGATGCGCGTGACTAAATAACGAACCAGTTTTCTTATAGGTAACAAGAAAAGGTCTAGGAACTCTGTAAGAAGTCTAGAATCCTTCCAGAAAGTTTCGTAGTTTAGGTTTCAACTGAACCCACTTGAAGTTGGTCAAAAGATTCAACAGAAAAAGGTTTAAATTCCACTCACTGCATATGGTGATCTGCCTCTGCACCTCCTCCAGCCACTCATCGTGTGCCAAGCCCTGCAGTTGTCCCCTTGATTTCGGTGACTTGGGCACAAAGTAGACTTTCTGTAACAGCAAAATCAAATCAATCTAAACCTATATAGTTAAATTTGTTAGTCCCACCTCCTTGCCAAAGTATTTGCGCATAGTTTGCTTGAGAATAGCCTCAAATTGCTGCACATGTTCCTCACTAGACAAACGATCCTTAAACATGGACAGCAGCTCACAGTATAAGGCCTGCAAATAAACCAGTGAACAGTCAAGTCTTAAAATCGATTAAAGCCAATTAATCAAGTTACCTCATTGAAGTCGGCGCTGGGATAAAAGACAAGTGAATCGAGTAGTTTCATAATGCATTTGGGACTAAACTGATACTGAACTTGGCCCGTAAAAGTTGACTGCAACTGCAAGAGGAGTAAGAAGTGAAAGCAAAGCTGATAAAGAGACCAAGGGAGAGAGAATTGAGAGAGGATTACCTTTTGAAAGCACTCCATTAGACATTCGCTGACATGTTGCAAATTGATGCCGTTGTTGCCGCTGCCACTTGACCGGAAATGTCCGCTGAGCAGCGGCTCGAGGCGGCACTGTACGATGGCCATCATATCGGAGGCTGATGGTCTTCCAATGCGTACGTATTGATTGATTGCCAAGTAACGCGGTGCAATTTTCAACAAATTACCGCTAATGGACGCACAGATTTGCAATCCACTGACAGTAATCCATTCCAAATTGTCAGCATAGAAGCCACCGCGTTGCACCAGTTGCAGCAGCAACTCGACAATCTCACAAGCTCCCCAGGCATCAAGTTGGCACAAATCCAGATTCTTCATGAAGAGCACCAATCGCGATTGCTTTGCTCGATACTCGCGTCCCCTTACACCGCTCACCGTGACGCAGTGCGTCCTCAAGGTGTGCAGCACATATCCAGCCGTTAGCTGTGTCGAACAATTGATGCTGGCCAGCTGATAACCCGAGTGCTCCAACATCGCCTGCTGCAACAGCAGCGTCTTACCCGCTCCACTTGGTCCCACCAGCATGAAGGGAGCAGCTTTTCCAGCTGGCAGTGCCAGCAGTGATCCAATTATGTTTAGATATGATCTAACATAGGCTGTGACTATCAGCTGACTGTCTCGCTCTGGTGGCTCAATCATGCCCAGCGTATACTGTTCTAGTGCATTGCGTTGTGGCTCGTAGTAGGTTAACTCGGCCTGGTTGGGTTGAGCTATGTAGAGATTCGCGCGCTGCAGCACCAGTTGAGCAAACTCGCGTTGTCGCTCGCTGGGAATGTAGCCAAGCAGCGCACGTAATGTGGCAGCTCCGTATTCCTCCAGGGATTGACCATTGTGCAGCTGCAGCAGCAGCGAACGCAACACGCTGGACTGACTGACACCCGGTATTTGTCTGTGGGAAGAGAGGAAAGTTGGAAGAGGGGAATTAGTGGACTTTAGAAGTCTGAAGTGAATAGGTGGAAAGAGTATCCCTTTTTATAACGTGATCATTACAGATCAATTTATGGTTTCTATTTGATAAATTTCCTACTATATTGAGCTTCATAGATTCCGTTTACAATCAGCATTAATTCCTTGAAAGAGTCTATCAATTAAGTTACCAAAAGCTGGCATAATTCACCACCAATTATTTAATTTACTTATCAAATAATCATCTTATAAACTTCGCTATCAAGAGATGATATTATTAATTATTCACCATTAAATAACCCCATCCCAAACTTCCATATTCATACTTACCCCAAAACATGTTCCGCTTCCAGCCAATCGAGAGCTATTTTAAAATTGCAATCGATGTAGCTCTGTAGTAAATCTCCATAAGGTTCCTTGCTCAGTTCGTGCTTGAGCACTTCCTGCATAGGGTAATAATCATAGCTGCAAGACAAAATGCTTATTAAAACCAGTATATAATTTATCTCTACAAAGACTCACCTCATATTGACAATGCCCATGCGTGAGATGGTGGCCGGAGAGGCGTGACGCACATCGTCAGTTTCGAAGATGAAGTTGACATTGCTACCAAATTGAATGCGCCAGCCAGAGGGTAGCGTTAAAAGTCTACAAAAGAGAATGACACAAGAAGAAGACACAAGAAACATTCATAAACACTCCCATAACATAAACATATTTAAAACTATTTAATTGCTTTGCTTTTGACATGTATATGTCTCTAGGCTAGCTTCAAAAACGAAATGAAAGCAATGTTAATGTTACTGTTAATGTTAACAGTGTCTGTTACTGTTAGAAAATCTTAAGTTTGTTGAGTTCTGGACAGCCTTAGACATATACATGTTCAATGTAGCTCATAATCTCCATGCAAATGGGGATTATCATTACTAGTGCTCCTTATTTCGGTTCGGCGTGAACCAAATTTAAAAGAGCTCTCTCTCTCCATTTCTCTTTCTCTCACTCTCTCATTCTGTATATACAAAACGAAAGAAAACCAAAATCGCTTCCCAATCTCTATCTTGCAGCTGATGACACCCGAGGAGGAGGCGCGCCACAAGTTCATCATGCGAGAGCGAGATCGAGAGCGAAAGCGCATCAAGCGCCTGAATCCCGAATATCGGCGAATGGAGCGCGAGCGCGATAGATTTCGCAAGAAGGCACGACGTGCTAACGTAGCATTTTTCCAATATTTCTAAATAATATTTAAACACACACTCACACACTAGCCCCACACACACACACACTATTAGTTTAGTTATAAGTAGTCGTTAGTTTGACCTGGGCTTGTGGTTTTCGGGGGTTTACTTAGTTTTCGTTTCGTTTTGCAACACTGTTACGACTGACCTATCTGACCGTAGTACTTTCTGCTCTACAACATACAACATCTATGTACAATAAACCACAATTGATTAATCCAGCTACGTTGTGCTTTAATAAGTTTTCCCCTCTACTCTTTCCATTCCATCTCAACTCTCAGTTGACGCCGGAGGAGGAACTGCGTCAGAAGATGATACAGCGGGAGCGGGATCGTGAGCGTAAGCGTATCAAACGCATGAATCCCGAGTATCGACGTCTCGAACAGGAACGGGATCGGGACAGAAAGAAGGCGAGACGGGCGAACGAAGCATTTCGACAATTGGAAAAGTTACGTGATAAGATTAGGAAGGAGCGTAAGAAGGGATTACTGGTGACGGATCCCACGCAATTGCCGCCCGAATTTGCGGCCATTATACCGCCAGTGCCTGTTGAGCCTGAGGTGATTATATCGACGCCGCAGACACAGCAACAACAACACAACCAGCAGCAACCACAGCAGCAGCAAGCACAACAGCAGCAAGCACTGCAGCAGCAGCAGCAACAACAATCAGCGACACACCTTCAACAGCAGCAACAACAACAGCAGCAGCAGCAACAACAACTGGCAGCAGCTGCTGCAGCGGCGGCTGCACACCAGCAGCATCAACGACGCCGCAACATGTCGCATGTGCCAACGGCAACGTCGAGTCTGAACAGCGCGACGTTGACGCAACTGACGGCGGCTGCGGCGGCGGGTAATGCAGCAATGCATACGCCCACGGCGCATGGCACGCCCACGCATTTACAGCAGCTCAACAAGTTGCAGCAACTGTATCCGCCGCCCAGTTTTGCCCATCCCGCCCTGCCCATTGCTGGCGTCACGTTGATGCCACAACTGTGTCATCCGATCTTGCATCAGAATCTAGGCGCCTCACTCTACGCACCACCGAATGGCATCAAGCAGGAGTACGGCCAGGATGTGAGCAGTAGTCTGAGTGCAGCGGCAGCTGCTGCAGCTGCCTCAAGCTCAGCCTCCGCTGTGGCTGCCGCCCAGGCGGCGGCGCTAGCCTCATTGCGTGGCAGCGGCGTACCAACGGATGATCCCGAGATGGCCTTGAATTTGGAGCCAGAGATAATACTACAAACACCGCCAGATGTGAATCCCGCGCAGCAGCAGCATCATTTCAGTGCCCACCAGCAACAGCAGCAGCAACAACAACAACAGCAGCAGCAACAACATCATCTGCAGCAGCAACAGCAGCAGCATTGCAACATGTTCCAGCACATGGCGCCACAGGCTCACATGCAACACATGCGACCAGCGCCGCTGCCACCGCCGCCTTCAGTCGCATTGGCGCCACCGCCACCAGCGACACACCAGCAACAACAGCCGCCACCGCCACCACCACAGCAACAGTTGCAACAGTCGCATGCGCAACAATAGTGAGAGATTTCAAACCACTCGCCTTTAGTTTTCTAAGCTCTCAACTAGCCACACACTCACACCACATAAGCATTTCAGTTCATGTTGTTCTTTTTAAGAGAGACGTAGAGAGAGAGGAGAGAGTTATCACTGTACGGAGTTGTATGTGTGTGTTTGAACTAGTTCTATCGAATGAAACAATTAGCATTTGATTGGATTAAGTTATGTGTAATATGTGAACTAGTTCTTTTCATCCAAAGTATGAACAGTATTTGAAAAATCTTTTTTGTGCATGGACCGTTTTTCATTTATACTCAAATGAACATTTAAAATTAATTCTATATCGATCGAATCGAGACTAAATTAAATCACAACTAGTTGAAATTATAAAAATAAGTTTAAAATCAATTTTAAAAGTAAATGTGTAGAAAAATCATGAATTTTTTAATGAGTTAATGTAATCGCAACTTGAATATAAAATGAACAAAGTTAGTTATATATTTTAAAAGTGTTTGTCACGCACAAATAAGTTTCACTTTATACAAAAAACACTCAGTTAAGTCACTTAATTATTGGAAATTCGTTTAAGAACTAGTTCAAAAGAACTCAACTCATACTCCGCACAGTGTAGACTCTTTAAACGTCATTTGTAAAATGTCGTTACGTTGTGTATTACGTTTACATTTAGTTTCTATTACGTTACGTTATAGTTTTAGCGGGCTTCCCCTCATTTGATGTCATTGAATAACGTATTCGCATTTCTTTGTTTGTGTTTTATAAGTCTGTAAACTATTTTCTATTTGGTAGCTAAGTGATATATGGGAATGGACGAGTTAATTGCCCATTCCGTACAATACAATACTTGCAACTTTAAGATACGATACGGTATAATGATAATTGTATACCCATATGATATATATATATATATATAATTATACATATTGAATGATATATATACATTAATGGCAAGCCGCAAATAATTATTACGAATTTATGCGCAAGTACGAGCAAAATATAATAGCAAAAGCTGTTGCTAAAATTTAATTACTGAAAGGTTTAATTTAGAAATTTGTTATCAGTGGTAAAAATTAGAAACTCAATTCTAAACAATGTTAGAAGTACTGCTAATTTATGTCCTACATTCTATTTAAAACAATTCATGTTAAAGAAAAGAATGTACAGTACTCACTTGTTATCGTCCAGCACCGAGTTGAGTGCCTCAATCCACTCGGGATCAATGCTGCCATCGCAGACAATCCAGGAGTGCACGTGACCTGGTTCCTGATTGACCACAACGGCCGTGTGGGTCAAGACACCGTCTATCCATTGCCTGGTATCCGTGTCCAAGCGTCCCAGCAACTGCACGCGACTCATCGACTTGGGACTGATGGTGTGCACGCGCAGCTGAGCACCCGTGGATGCGGTCAATGCCTGACGCAGCAACGCTAAAATCGTAGACTTGCCACAGCCAGGTGGGCCTACGAGCACCACGCCCATGCGCTTCTGCAGCTGCTCGTGCAACTGCAATGCCTTCTCCACCTGCCGTTCATTGGGACAGAGGCCAAGTGGTGCGAATGCAGCAGACAGCGCTGCTTGCAGTGGCGTCTCGGGCGCCTGGGAAGCGCCAATTTCCGGAAATACATTTAACAACAGCATCTCGAATCGCTCGACGTCCTGTTGGGCCAACTTAGACATGGTTGATGAGCGCAGACAATGAACAATAATATGCATTTCGTCCTCTAGACTTGCCGTGGGCCTTAATTGCTCATTAGTCGCCAGTGTTGTTGCTAATTGCGCACGCAATCCCTCGCCGCAGACAAGCAGCACTGTCTTCAGTTCACGCAGTCCCCAGTCGTAGTGCCGTTGGGTGGATAACATCTTGCCACACAGATCGAACAGCTCCACAATGCGTGCCGCAATGTCTGTAGCAGACACAAAGCCCTCCACAAACAGCATGACACGCGCAATTTCCCCCGGTTCCGGCTGTTGCATCACAATGGGCCTAAACAGCGCCTGAATATTTCCCGGCAGCTTCTGTCTGCCTCCATACTCGCCGCCGGCTGGATTCAGTGTCACAAATATGCCACAATGCCGATTAAGTTGCACCTGTTAAGCGATGGAGTGTAAATATTATTGCATATCGATGGGTGAGTGTGTGTGTGTGTGTGTGTCGGGCACTGATTGACCTCAATATGAATACAGTAGACACTCGCTAATTAGCTAATTGAATTTGGGTAGGACTAATTCAGGAGGACTAAGAGATTTACTAAAGGATTTTTATACAACATTTTCAACTCATGATAAATTCTCTTTAGTAAATTTTTTAAGCTCCAGAGGTTTCGCTACCTTGTGTCTTCACTGTACCATCGATCAAGCTGGCAATTGATTAATTTCTCACCTTACGCTCGCCAATTTGCACAGCATCCGCCTTGTCCTTGAGTGCACTCTGAATGGGCTGTATGAGCATTGATATGGATGATAGAGTTGCCTCCTGTAGCCTATTGAATTCATCAAAGCAGCCCCAGGCACCGCAACGGGCTAGCCCAGTGAGGATTAGACTCATCGATTCGGTGTCCACATTCTGCAAACAGAGTTAACAAATGACACCATAATGACAAATTGCATAGAGCTCTCACACACACAGTACCTCATCACAATTGAAAACCAACACGAGACGTCCCAACATGCCGCCCAATGCCTTGACACATTCGGTTTTTCCGGTGCCAGCGGGACCAAAGGGATTACCCCCCAGGCCCATGTGCATGGCCTGTGTGAGTATGAGATAACACTTGTGGGTCAACTGGGTGTGTACCAGCTTATTGGCATGACCCAAAAATTCGTAGGCATATTCAAATTCAGCATAAACCATTCGCACCCAAACCTGTCGGCCATCCAGGTAATAACGCAGCTGACTGAACCAATGCCAATCCGTGGCATGCATCACATTATGTGCCTGCAATGCTGCCACAATGCTCGCATAATGCACCAGATCCAAAAGTAAAGCACTCAGCTTATGGCAGCTCAAACTGCCGCCTTTTGTGCTCTGTTTCAGACCAGACAGATGAGTTATTTCCGCTCTGAGCTGTTGCTCCAACTTGGATAGGGACATGCTGCCAATGGCCTTCTCCGTCTGCCGTGTGAAATGCAAAGCTCTGGATGTGGCTAACACTTGGCTAACATAGCGTGTCAAAAGCTGCTCATTTAGTTCATCACTGGTGCCCTTTGTGCTGTTGTAGCACTCGTAAATCTGTCCACGCAGCGTCTCCTGCACGGCCAGCACGAGTTCGTTGAGCCAGCGCTGTAGGAACGGAAACCAGGTGAGTTTCAGGGTTATTATATATTTTCTTATAAGCCAAACCCACCTCAATGTCGCCAGTCATATCCACCGCTTGCTGTAGTTGCAGTTTGTCGCCATCAGCGCTCTGCACAGCTAGTATCCTATAGTGTCCTCCTTGGGACACCTGCTCAATGGCCAGACTATGACAGCCTGGAAACAGTTTACGTATGTGACGCTTAATAATATCCGCATCCTTGGCTGCCTGACCCAGCAGCTCCAGCAGATCATCATCGCCGAGAAAGTAGAAACGTGGAAATGAATTTCGTTTATCCTGCAAAGGATTGGAGCGTTAATAATGGGAATAATTTATATGCTGCTGACTGTACCGTTATATAACTCATCAGATTCTGCTGACAACGCGCCAATTGAGTTTCCAGCGCATTGACAATGGTGCTAATGTTATTAATCTTGAGCAGCGAAGTGACACGCGAATCCATTTGAATCTCACGCATGACAAAGCGAAAGTCCTTGTCGATGCGCTTGAACAGCGCGTGCTCCTGCTGCAGTGTGCCAGCGCCAAACACGGGCTCTAAGTAAACCCAACTGAAAGGCATAGAGAGACAGGTTTAATTTAAAGAGGTCTCTAACAGATTCTACTCCTACCGTCGCTGGGAATGATTGAGGCTGGTGAGCAGCACGTCGAGCGTATTGAGACGACTCTCCCAGAGTCCTGCCTGATCTGAGAAGCTGTCAAAAGCAGCCGAGTTCTTGGCCGATTGCAGCAGTGATTGATTATCGCCAATCTTGTTGAGCACCTCCTGGTAATCCCTGATAAGCGACACAGGCTGCCCGGCTGCATCTGTGCGCTCAATAAGCTTCAACTGAGCTGTGACTGACCATTGATCCAGTTCCACCAGAGCCTGTCTGACAATCTGTTCTGAAGCTGCCTGGCGCACAACGTTGGCAATCTCTGGCGCAGCTGCCTGCAGCGCATCCATGTCCTCCAAGATGTCCTGCAGCTGCAGCGCATGCAAGGGCTTTGATTGACTGCGATGCAGCAGCTGAAATATTCTAGCCCAGTGGCGTTCACTGAGTGCATCCGACTGCAGTTGTTGTAAGATGGGCAGCGCTGCCTGCAAACGCTCGACCTGCTGACGAATGCGCTTCGAGGGAAGATCAATGGATGCGTGTACGGAGCCCTCCCAGCGGGCAATAAACTCGTTGAGCATGTAGGGACGTCGCCTGTAGATGGCCCATTCCTCCTGTAGAATAGGCTGCAGTTCGGCTAGGAATGAATCGTAGACTTGCCACTGCTGTGACTGCTTCTCCAGCTGGGCATCGATGTCGGCAAAGGAGGCCAGTGCCTCCTCTGGAAACTCCATGTTGAACTTGGCGCACTCCTCCAGCAGCTGCTGCTTCTTGGCCTGCAATTGTTGCCAGTGGGCACGTCGCTCCTTAAACAACTCCAGACTGGCAGTCTCATTGGCCTCCAGTTCGGCAATTGTGGACTCCCAGCGTAGCAGAAACTTGTCCGCCTCGTTGCGTAGGTTCTGCAGCTGTGTGTGTGCCTGTGTCTTGATCATGTCCACCTGACGCTGCAGTATGACCGCATGATTCTCCAGCAGCGGCTGCAGCTGCTCCCATTGCAGCATAATGGCAGCCAAAGCTGTGACGCGTTCCTTGCACCAACCAGCGAGACAGGCATCCTTCTCCCTAACCAAATCCAAAGTGCCGCTTATCTGCGGCAATTCACTCATAATCTTCTCGTACTTCATGCCCGACTGACTGATGCTGCCCTCGTCCATGGGTATATTCTGCAGAAACTGCAGCGCATTCTGCAGAAATTCCTGCAGCGTACCAATGTCATTCAGGATTGACGTACGCAAACTGTTGGCCAATGCTTCCCAGTAGCGTCTGCTTAGGTACTCGATGTCCGTGCGCAGTGGCAGCACATTGATCACAATGCAATCAATGGATTCCTCCGATTGCTGCAGCTTCGCCAACTGTTGACTGAACTGTTTGCAGGCACGGAAATTGCGATCCCAATCGGCGGCCTCGTTCAAGTGTATACCGCAGAGCTGCTCGATGTCCACACAACCCAGTGCGATCCAAGGCAACCAGATACTCTTGAAATCCTCCAGTTTATCAAACAATTCGGCTGCCCTGGCATACAAAGGTCCAAAGTGTTGGCGATTCAAAGTGACCATCGATTGAAACAACACGGAACTCTGCTCGGAGAGGCCATGAAAGTTACAGGGTCGCTCGATAAAGCGTCGCAGCTGAGAGAAGTAGATTTCCCTTATCTCCTCCTCTGGCGGACTGTAGCAAAGTTCGCGCTGCCTTAAGACCAATTTTATGTGTATATCCGGCAACTTGTTGTTCATGTCCAGCAGACCGAGTATATATTGATACTCCAGCACCTTGTAGAGCTGATGGTCCCAGTGCAGCTTAAAGGCATCGAGATTGGAGTAGCCCTGACGCTCCAGCGTGGCCACCAGTTCGCGCAGATGACGCAGTTCATCTTTCCACACTTGGTTTTGGGTCAACAGATCGGTGCCCATGAGTTTCATGACCTGAAAAGGGGAAGAAATAATGTAAAGAACTTCAAAATTCACTGTAGTTACTTACAGTACGCTTGGCCTGCTCATGATAGCCCACGAGTAGCGTGTTGTCCGAAGACAGCTTAGACACCGCATCCTGCAGAGTGTTCACATAACGCTGCACCGAAGCCTCGTCCTGCCAGGCCACCGTCTCGCTCTGCACCAGACGCTGCAGTTCCAGTGCGTTCTTCAGCATGATGGGTCTTTGACAAGGTATCATGCGGTCACCGATCGTATTGTGGAACGTAGCAATCTGCTGCAGACGTCGAGCGTAGCACATATACTTAGCTGCATGTGTGGCAGCCGCACGCAGCTCGAGAGGCACATTGTACCCCAGGTTTTCGAACTCACGCACATCCTGGCAGAAGGTGACCAGCTTGGGATTGAAGGTCACACGCATGAGCTGACGACCCTCCTTCTCAAACTTGACCACAGCTTGATCATCGCGCAGTCTATAGAGAAAAGAAATGACTCTACTTTCAGTTCTACTTTCATAACAAAAACTTTACCTCAACTCTCCGCTCTTGACAGCCGTTGAGCACTGTCCCGACCAGATTTCAAAATTGGTGCGCAGCAGCGACTCTGTTTCCTCCTTGATTTCCTGCACGGCCTTGTTGATCTTATCAAAGCCATCGCGTCCACTGATCAAATGGCTAACCTTCTCAATCTCCTGTATCTGATACTGCACCACTTTCAGCCAACGACACTCGTTGCAAATCACGGACAAATGTCCCGTATCCGGTTCCATATTTGTATCGGTCATGGCCTTGCGCAGATCTTGGAGCAGCAAGTGCAGGGATTGCAGAAACTGTTCCCGCTCAATGGTGAGTAGTTCCAAGACAGCGGGTCTTTGTATCAACATTTCGTACTTGGAGAAGATGTAGATAACCTGTCGTGGATTGCTCAAATGATGATGCAGTTGGGCCTTTAAAGCAGCAGCAATGCGTTCGTCAATTGGTTGCAGCACCTGCTCAAAGTGCTGCAAGGCCTTGTGCCACCTGGCCTGACCCGTGGGGGAGGTATCGAATATATTAAAATCTACAAGAAGAAGAGCATTTAATAGAGTACTCTATAGCTTAACTTAATTCCTACTTACCACTAAAGGCCGCCTGCTCCTGAAACATTTCCTGCAGCTCGGCATCGTTGAGCAGCGTGGCAATTTGCTTGTAAAGTTGTTTTATATTACGAATCTCCCCTAGACGATCCTTAAACTGTTGTCCACGACGTGGCACATGCGGCTCACCCACCCACGGATGCTTCACATAGTTGGGCCAAAAGAGACGCGTTAATGAATCACACAACTGCATCCAGGCATCCACTGTGTCCATGCATTGACTCATCAAATTATTCACATGATATGATCCAAGGCTCCAAATATCCTCGGACAACAGCTGCACCAGACACGCCTCCAGCAGCCGATTGCCCATTATGTCCAGCAGATCTGTCATTCTTTGCTGTGGATAATTGTAGGGCAGACGCCACAGTTCATCCAAATGGTTGTGGGCGTGGTCCAGAAACTCCTCAATTCGATTCGTTGAGTTGCCGCCATTGTCAATCGAACTGCATTTTAATTAAATGTAAGTTAATTTTATTTAAATAAATTACAGCAAGTGAAGTGTTACCTGATTTTCTGCTCTATCTTTTCCAAGACGCCTATGAAAACCTGTGAGGTTTCGCGATCAAGACGTGAACTAGATTTATCACCCAGTTTTTGCTTCCAGTATTTGATTTCATCCTTGATGCTTGTAATGCCTGCAAAAGGGGTATTTTGGGGGTATGTTAAAGAAGTGATTTGACTGTGAGTAGGTCTAAATTTTTGGCATTTTCTATGACTACTTTTTGTCTTAACTCTACTGTGGGCAAATGGATTATCTACTGTATCTTCGTAGTAGAAGATCTTTTATTATTTTAACTCAACTTTCTAATAACACGTTTTAGTAGCATTGCCAATTTAGGAGAAGTTTGGAAGGTAATCTTTAGCTGTGCAGACAAAGAATGATTTAACAATACCTTCTACAAAATATTACTTTTGTCATTCACATAATACGCGTTGATTTTATGTCAAAGGGGAGAAGAATAAGACCGAATTCTGGCAGAGAAATGAAAAGGGTTGCCAGACTGCAAGCCTCTAAGGTTTGTAGAATCACGAACTTTTTTCATATAGAATTAGTTTTGTGAAAATATTTTTAAATCCTTCATTTAGTTATATTTTACTGTATAGAAGCACAAATTAGTGTTTGTGACTAATAGCTGCCATTTTTATGAGTTTAACGTATATCAATTACACTTATAGGGTACCATAGTCCTAGAAGACTCGGACCTTGAGAGCGTTTTGTCAGTGACGAAGACTGAGGAAGAAAGCTTGCTGCGCTCTCCGGTGCAAGGTTCCAGCTCCCTGCGTAGGGAAGGGCCTAAACGCACCAGGCAGGGGCTCAAGGCGAAAGCGCAGTATAAGGCGGCGCTGAAAATCCACAGTCGGCTCCATGGCACAGCAAGTCTGTCTGAACAAGACAAGGCTAAGCTGGCCTGGGCCGAGGAAAGGATTGAAGAAAGCCGCCGACACTTCGCCCAGTTGCCGCAGATGCAGGCGACAACGAGCGGATTCGCCAACAAGATGGAGGAGATGCTGGCCGAGAAGAGGCAGCGCTCCGCCGACAGTACCAAGAGTGCGGAAGCCCCAGTCCGCAAAAAACAGCGAGGCCCAAAAGGAGCGATCCCAAGAAGGCACGCAAAGCGAGCCACGATGACGGATGTTGCCAAACGACACCTCATCGTGGCTCTAATCGACAGGAGCGACGAGAACGGCAAAATCTCGGAGGATCGTTGGAAGATCGTCCATGAGAGGCTGGTCGGCTTGTTGTTGCAAAAGATGGACGAGGACCCGGAGGCCCCCATGCCTACCTTTGATGGTGCTGGGTGGCTTAATGGAGCCAAGATCCTGAAGTGCAACGACGAGCCGACACTCGTCTGGCTAAGGCTGATGGTCCCGACACTGGGCGCAATCTGGGAGGGAGCCCAGCTGGAGGTGGTGGACAGGGAGAATATCCCGTCCCGGCGAAGGTGCTATTCCCGATTGCCGTCCAAGGAGACCAAGCCTTAAGGTTGCTCCAACGGCAGAACAAGGATGTGCCTACCAGCGACTGGAGGGTGTTACATGCGGGTACCTTCTCCCCATCAGAGGGGGGCCAGCATGTAATCCTCCAGATTAACAAGGAAGCGGAGGACATCTTGTACGCGAGATTCGGGAAGATGGCATGGGGTGTAGGCAGTGTGTACCTGCGCCTTAAGAAGCGCCACCCCGAGGATAAAAATGCGCACACACTAGAAGCTGGGGAGGTGGAGAGAGACCTTGGCCTTGAGTCAGTCCTCGAAGCCACCCAGTCACTCGACATAGCTTCGGACGAGGAGGCAGACGATGAAGACGGTGACCTGACTGTGATAGTCAACCCGTCGGCGGCAGGTGCAGTCACCCAAACTGAGGGTACTGCAGATAAACCTGCATAAGAGCAAGTTGGCATCGACGGAGCTCCTGTTGGCCTTGGAGCAAGGGCTCGTCGATGTGGCCTTAGTCCAGGAGCCATGGATTGCCTCTGGCAACATGGTGGCTGGGCTGAGGTCCTGCAACTACAGTGCGTTTTACATCTCTACGGTAAGCAGAATAAGAACCGCCGTACTCGTACGGAAGGGCCTACATGCTTATCTTATGACTAATTACAGCACCGAAGACCTAACTGCAGTCAGGCTGGAAGAAGATGGAATGCACCTGACGGTGGCATCGTGCTACATGGCGCATGACCAGCCGGCTCCACCCGCAGAACTGGCTAAACTGGTGGAGAAATCCAAAAAACTCATTGTCGGAACAGACGCCAACGCCCACCACTGCGTTTGGGGATCAACCGATATCAACACCAGGGGTGAGTCACTCTTAGATTTTATCCTAACAACAAACCTAAGTATTGCTAACACGGGGGAAACACACACGTATGTAGGACCAACCTCCTCCAATGTCCTTGATCTTACACTTGCAACAGGTGTAAGCATAACGAACTGGCGAGTGCTAGACAAACCCTCCTTCTCGGATCATAAGTACATTCAATTCGAATGCAACTTTGATTACACCCCTAAAGAAAACAGATCCAAAAACCCTCGTAACGCCGATTGGACCAAATTCGAGACCCTCGTGTCTACGGCATTAGGCCAACCGGGTGTGATCGAGTCGGTGAGGGACATTGAACAGTCACTCTCCCTGCTAAACACCACTCTGCTAGACGCCTTTAACGCGTCATGCCAACCGTCTAGACGGAAAGTCAAGTCCAAACCACTATGGTGGAATGCTGAACTATCCGCTCTAAGGAATGATGCTAAGGCTCTGTTCAAGCTAGCCAAACAGACCGATCTGAGAATGGTTTACGAAGAGTACCAGGCTGCTCTCAGATCATACAAATCAGCTATTAGGAAGGCCAAGAGAAGCTCCTGGAGGAGTTTCTGCTCCAATCTAGAGTCAGTACCCGAAACCGCCAGGCTAAGGAAGCTACTGTCTAGACAGCCGCCTATTCACAGCCAACTGAGACTAGAAGACGGATCATGGACAGAGAGCAGTGAGGAAACTCTAGAAGCTCTAATGTCCACCCACTTTCCGGGCTGCGTGCCTCCCACAGAGGAGGAAATGCAGGATTCCGTGCGTCATGACCTTCCAAATGAACTAATCACATCGCATAAAGTACTGTGGGCAGTCAAATCCTTCTCAAGGATAAAGAGCCCCGGTATTGACAAGATCATTCCAGCCATGCTACAAACCACCAACAGCGTGGTTATCCCATGGCTAGTTAAAATATTCGAGGCCTGCCTTAAAACGGGCCATATCCCAACTCAATGGAGAACTGCACGAGTGGTATTTTTGCCCAAAGCAGGCAAATGTAGCCACAGCAGCCCAAAGGATTACAGACCAATCAGTCTCACATCCTTCCTACTGAAAACAATGGAAAAGCTGCTGGATCTCAGCATAAGAAATTCGGCTGAAGACTCTCTGTCAGCCAATCAGCACGCCTACACGAAGGGAAAATCCGTCGAAACGGCGCTGCATTCACTTGTCGCCTCCATAGAGAAGGCGCTTCACAACAAAGAATACGCACTAGGAGTCTTTATAGACATCTCAGGTGCATTCAACAACGTCCGCACTAACACTATTATCGATAGACTCCGGGCAATCGATACACACCCAACCATCACGAACTGGATTAACAACCTGCTAGGCTGTAGGAAAGTTCAGTCGGAATGGGGGGTAGCTAAGTCTACAAAGAGCGCAAAGAGAGGCACTCCCCAGGGAGGAGTCCTGTCTCCGCTTCTGTGGAACTTAGTAGTAGATGACCTCCTGAAGAGATTTGATAGAGGAGCCCTAAAAATAACTGCATATGCGGATGACATATGCATAATTATTACAGGAGTCTGCCCATCGACTCTCAGCTCCATTATGGAACGGACACTACGGGAAGTATGTAACTGGGCGGAAGAAGCCGGGCTACATATCAATGCCGAAAAGACGGACCTCATCCTCTTCACCAAGAGGTACAAGGTACCGCGATGGCTCCCACCGATGATTCACGGTAAGCGCCTACAACCAAGCGCCCACGTGAAGTACCTCGGCACGGTGCTGGACAGCAAACTGACCTGGAGAGCCAATGTGGAGGAAAGGGTGAAAAAGGCAACCATGGCGCTGTATGCATCCAAGAAGATGCTCAGCTGCTCTTGGGGTCTGTCGCCCAGACTTATGCATTGGATCTATATCTCAGTTGTTCGTCCGACGCTGCTCTATGGAGTTCTCGTGTGGTGGCAGGCTACCGAAAAGAAAACCTATCTTGCCTTAATGGAAAAGGCACAACGCCAAGCGCTCATATGCGTTACAGGCGCTCTCCGCACTACCCCAACCAAAGCTCTAGAGACCCTCCTGGGTACACCACCGCTAGACTTACATGCGAAGCTAGTGGCAGCCAAGTCGGCCCAGCGCCTCACAGCTCTAGGCTACATGTCACTGCAGGGCTATGGTCATAGCTCCATAGGGAGGAATATGACCACAAGCTCGGACTATCTCAAACCTACCAACTGCCTTAAAGCCAGAACCCGGGTGCATTTAGGGCCCAATGACTGGAAGGATTGCCCTAGTCGGCAAGAAGGTAACTTTTGTATTTATACAGACGGCTCCAAGATGGCAGGTGGAGTAGGAGCTGCCGTATATTGTGAGCGCACCAACACCAAGCTCATGTACAAGCTCCCCGACCACTGCAGCATATTCCAGGCAGAGGTCTTTGCTATCGGAAAAGCAGCGGAGGTTGCGACTCTTCTAGCTACGGACAGTCATACAATCAACCTTATGGTTGACAGTCAGGCAGCCATTAAGTCTATGATGTCGTCTACCCTCAGCTCCAGAACGGTCAAGGCGAGCAGGGAGGCAGTAGATACACTAGGTACGACCAAGTCAGTACATATCTACTGGGTTCCCAGCCACCAAGGAATCCCTGGAAACGAGGAGGCAGACACCCTAGCGAAGGCTGGTACTGAACTACCTGATAGTAGAACAGAGCAGGTGGCATGGTCCCTAAGATCGCTGTATAGCGAACTTGAGAGGAGCACCACCAAACTAGTAAACACAAGGTGGCGTAACACCAACTCGTGCAGAACAGCGAAAATAATGTGCAGCGAATTCGATGCTAAACTTAGCCGATTCCTACTGCATCTCTCTAGGAAAGACTGCAGAATGCTAACCGGTGTGCTCACTGGTCACTGCCTAGCGGCTGTGCATGCGGCCAAACTGGGTATTACCACGGACACTGACTGCAGGAAATGTAAATACCCGAACACTCCCGAAACACTAGAACATCTACTTTGCCATTGTCCTGCCCTAGAGCGAACACGGCTAGTATGTCTAGGTGCACCGCAAATTCACTCTATAGAAGAGGCATCAAAGCGCTCACCAAAAGAGCTACTGAGGTTCGCGAAACGCTCCTTAATTCTCCTGGACTTTTAGCCTGAACAACCTCCGCGCCCGGACCACTAAGGGCCGCTTACGGCCTATGTACAGTACCCGCGAGGACGTCCGGCTTAACCTAACCTAACCTAACCTAATTACACTTATGTGTTTCTCCCTTAAGTCCCCAAAAGTTAAAATGAAAAACTTTGTACTATTTTTTATTGGTCACACACAGAATATTGAGCACTTACCACTTTGCGGTAATCCCAAGGTGGAGCCCAACGAGACATGTAAGTTCTCGAGAAGGCCGCTCAGTTCGGGGCTGTATTCATTGCGCTGAAAGGCAGTAAAGTAGAAGAAGATGAACATAAAGAATAAGAGCACATAAAGAAGGCAAAAAAAAATAAAGGAAAGGAGGAAAATATTGAGAAACAAATTACATTCACTGGAAAGCAAATATAATTGACAAAATGAAATTGCAAAAAAGAATTGAATTATGCGGAAATGCGATTAAAATGCTGCTGGTAACTGCAGTTTGCCAGCTGAAGAGCAAACAGCAAAATAATTTAAGCCCAGGCTGGAATTACTGAGAACTACAAGCTATATAAAATGGATGTGTGTGTGTTGGTGGGTGTATGCATGTATAAGTATATACAAATATACGAATACGAATACGAATCTGAATCAGAATCAGAAACTGAATACAAACTATACACATGGAACTTACCCGTGCGATGGCATGAGGAGAAAAGACACGTGAAACGGAATTGTAAATGGATTTAACCAGGCCACCCTCCAGTGTTAATATGCCCAACAGTGGTTCGCCTGCTGCACCACCTGCAACACCACTGCTTTGTCCCACCTGCGGCACCTTGTAGAAAAGCAAACAGACTTCATCGTTGGGTATGCGATGCTGAAATTTGATTTTGCCATCGGATTTATTATGCACGGCCGAGATAACCGTGTGCTCTTCCTGCTCTAGAAACTCCAATATAGTCGCTGTTTGCTCATCCAATTCCGTGCCTGGAATGCGCGCTGCAAAGTACTCAACTGAGGAGGTGTGGGTGGGTGGAAGATGAGATAAAATAGTGATAAAGAATAATTCTATAGTTTGATGTGTTGTTAAGCTCAGCTCATGGTGTAATCGACTTTTTTATGTATGTACGTTCTTTGAACTGTTTTTCTATACTTATTCCTACCCGAGGTATTAATAATGAATTTGGTGCGCTGACTCATTTTGATAAAAAATTCGCTTTATGATTGTATAAAAGCTTTTGTTGCACTTCACTTGCTGCACTTTCAGTTTTAACTGACATGAAACTCTTTCACTTTTCCTTAAAGTCCTTTCGGGCGAAACAAACCAATTTGTTGTCCTTTTAGTTTTTTGTTGGTTTCCCATGGTAACGGCAGGCGACGTTGCTAAGGATTTTACAGTTGTGGGTTTCCGTTTTCATACATGTTTTTTTGTGTTATTGTTTGCTTTTGCACCTGTTGTTTTTGCCTTGAGCAAAGTGGCACGTGTTTCTCTTTTATTTCACTCATACTCTCTCCATCTCTCACCCCCTCTCTCTCTCGCTCTTTTTATAGAGATAGTTGTCAGCTGTGGGGGCAGCTGTGAAATGTGTTTAGTGTTGTCCACTTTTCATGCATCTGAAAACATTACTTCAATCTTGTCACAGTGCCTGCTAATGAAACATAGCATTGCTCTTTCTATCTCTCTCTCTCCTTTTTCTACGAGTTTCCTTCCGCTCATAGCACTAAAAATGCCTCAGCAAGTTTATATCGTTTGAATGCCCATTAATTAAATTGTACGGGCGTGCTCTGGTCTGTAACCAAGTCGGGAGTTGGAACTTTATGACTTTATGTCAAGGCTGTAAACAGTAACAACTCACCGAACAACACTAGATTGGCAGGCACTGTAAAAGCTACGGATTGAATCGGTTAGTGGTATGCAGCCACTAAGCATTCCTGATTCCTTGTTAGTGAGAGTGAAGCAAATATCAGTTGGAATACAGCTACTAAAGTAGGTTTCTCTCTACGCAAAATTATATATGTCTGGAGGTTAAAGAAATAAATCTATTAAAAATGTCACTTTTCTGTAAAAGACACTCTATGTACAGTAATGTTGTAAAGGTTAAGGAGTCTTAGCTTTCGGTTAACTTAACTATATTAAATATTACATCCCATTTAACGAAGTATGGAGTCCTAATCCAATCACATATATATAAAGCTTCTAACTTATTATACAGGTAGAAACAGGCGTAGTCAACCCTCAAAATTATATATATTCTTGATCTGCATAAACAGCTCCGTCCTAGATCTCAGAGACTATAATAGCTAGACCCACCAATTTGTAATGAACGTTCGTCTACCGCCCTCATAAAATCATAATACCATAACTTGGAAACTATTAGATCTTTCGTGACAAATTGATGTGCTTGGTACCATATTTGTAATGGAAATTGGCACTAGAATGAGTAGGGGTCAATTAAAGTAGGCTTTGTTTGAATTATTTTTAAACAAAGAAATAAAATTAGTTTCCTTACAATTTTCATTAAGCTAAAATTATTGTAGTATTATAATAGTTTAAGTCCTTAAACTCCTCCAACTATAATTTAATTACCTATTATATCGAGGTATTCCTACTCACCATTTATGAGCAAATGAATTGCTTGCACACCTCGCACAATTGATTATAATCCAATTTCTCGCCCTCGTGGGGATTTTAAGCCTTGCCAAAAAGTTCCAATTGTGTACTCTAGTTGCATGTGTGTGTAGGTGGGTAAACTTAGTTACGCCAACTATCTGCTAACTTTGGCTATAGTATAGTTAGAGTGGCATCAGAAGCCCCAGAGGCAACTATCAGCAAACGTGAAAGCGAATTTAATAGCGGATAAAGGAAAGTTCCTCGACTATTGCAATGCCCATACCCAAATATCATACAAGTAGCAGCAGCAGTAGTTCAGAGCCTGCATCCTTCGTTTATCCTGTCGGCACAAATGTTTTGTTGCAAAATTCCGTCAAAATAGTTTTCTCTCAGCTGCCTCCATTTCCATGCGATGCCGTATGTTCCACGATTTTATTGACAGACCAAACAGATAGGCTTGACTTGTTATATCCCTTTATTTACCCATTCTTAGTCATTTATTTCTGCTACTCTTTGAAATTGGTGCTAACAGTTAGCTAGTAACGCTGCCTATTGGCCATTTAATCAAATTAACTGAATTGCTGGGTATTTGATTTTAACCGCAAAGGAAAAAAACTGTAACTGCAGTTAACTTTTTTAACAACACTTTGGCAAACCAAAAAAAAAAGAAATAAGCTTACATAAACAAAGCGTCAGCTAGTCAAAGACGGTCTATCCAACTATTTTGGCCACACAAAAAGAGTTAAAACAGGAAGCAAACTGCAGTGTTCCCAAAAGCAGAAACTACTTAATTTTTAGCAGTAAAAATAAATAAATAGATTTAAAACTGTTTGCTGGGGAAAAAACTACTTATATGTTTTTGGGAACAGCATTGTTTGCCTAAAAAAAAATCCCTACTGAATGCCACTGAAGCGTTTGCAACAAAACTGCACAGAAAAACTAAAAAATATTAACAAAAACGAAAAAAAGCTGAAACTTCAACATGGAAACTATGAAATTGACATATTTTGGTGAATGCTTTGTGGCCATGTGTCTATGCCAGTGGCAGCAGCTTTTTGTGCGCCACTGTTTGGATTTTGTATAATATGTTGTGTGTGTGAACTGGCTTTAATAAGTTGCTAGCGGGAGTTTAGTATGTCATCGTTAGCGGCTCATTTGAGATATGATTTAAATCAAGTCTGGTATTAAATACAGTAATTTGGCTCGTAATATTCATATGCGAATGGTAAACCGTATGGATGATAAACGCCTTAAACTAGGCACTAAATATACTGTTCCTCTGTCTTCCATTTCACTAATAGACCATTGTAGCATACACATGACGATTTATTTGTTTATGTTCTTTTTATGTACGACACAGAGAGATGTCTGAATATTTTGCTCTTTGCCAGAACTGACACAAGAATATGACGATTTCGATAATATTTTATGTGGTCTTCGACTGCTTGGCTTGTTTTTATTGCCAGCGATTACGAGTCAGTTCAGTTGCAGGGCCAAAAGACCACAAAAAATATACACATATATAAAATCCAAAAGGAAAAAAATAGATCCACTGGCAAAAACAATGGCTAGAGCTTAGCTTTGGGAACCGTTTGGCTTTCTTCCTATCATCTAGGCACAATTTTAGTGTTTGGCTTTTCCCAAGAATTTATGGTTTATGGCATTTTGTTGGTTTTGTCAAATTACATGTTCTTCGTGTCATTGCTGTTGTTGCTGTGCTCCTCTAGGTTTAGTTGTTGGGGCCAACCTTTTGTGCCTAAGTGTGTGTTCAAGCGTATAAATTGTCAACACATATTACAAGCAGCTGTATCTATGAATGTGCTATGCCTTCTCTTTCTTACACTCTTACTTTCTCTCTCTTTCCTTTCTATCTACGTATTGATGACATTTTACATTGAAATTGCTCTTTGATGGCTGCTCTTTGTTTATTTGTTTACTTTTTTTGTACTCGTAAAAACATATCAATGTGTAAATTTTTATCCAGATGCTGCAACACCAGCAATAATAACAATCAAACCATAAAGTAGAATTAATATCGAAGATTATGATTGTTATGCTGTCGTTACTCCAAAAGTTCTCCCCAAATCTAAAGCAACACAATACCCATAAATATAAATAAATAAATATAAATTGAAAATAATTTTGTTTCAAAATTGTTGCAAATGTGTTATCTTTTTGATAGGCAAATCAAATTGGTTTACCAAGTGCAGACAAACTACTCAGTAAATATTATTTTTACTCAATAAAATGTGGTCTATAAAATTGCAATGGTCTTTGAGCAGCGTTTAATATTCATAGTTGCAAGCAGTTGCATAGTTAAAGTTGCTGAACAGGTGAGATATTTGCTCAGCAGACACGTGCCATAAAATATGCATGCGAATATTAATGGGCGTTGCAACAATTCATCGTTAAGCCGAAGCCTTTAATCAACCACACATACACACTCACACACACGCGCGTTTACTGATTCAAACAGATACTTGGGCGTGTGTGGGCAGAGTTGGCATTTTAGCTGATTTAAAGCTAAATGTAGCTGTTTGGTAATAGTAGACAATTTAGCTCTCTCTTTAAACTGAAGTATTTGAAGACTCTGAGACTCTATCACTTGATTGTTAAGTCATTCTGCACTCTTTGTGAGCAAATTTATCGATTGGCATTTAAATATTGAGAATTAATGCAAAAAAAAAATTTGTCGATTTTTGAAAATATTTTAAAGGGGTACCATCATAAAATTTGTCAAAAAATTTCAAAATTTATAAACTTAAAATTCATATTACGATCGGTGGTACTAGTTGCCTAGAGCCTAAAAAGGTATGAATTTTAAAGATATTGCACCATTTGGCTGAGCTTTACTGATTCAAAGCTCAACAATTTATGAATTTTCAGTACAAAATTTCTATCTTTCTATATTAAGATAACTTTCTGTAATTCTGAACTGAACTAGCTATTTTAGCACCTGCAAGTCTGGTAACACTGGCTCCAGCGCCGGGCTGTATGGCAGCCCACAGAGTCGGCAGAGGCAACAACATAATCGCATGCATTTCCGTTGCATACTTACAGGCGTTGCTTGCTTGGCGCTGCCTTGACGTATTGTTGATGCATTTGTGCGATTTGCTAGTAATAAATTTGGGCTTTCAATGCAGTGTGCACGGAATTTGACATTTACTAATTGCAGCATAATGTAGCACAGTAAGAGACTGATATAGGCAGTGAGGTGAAGCGCAGTTACTTAAAATTGCTGCTAAGAATATTGTGCAATTTTTTTTGCTATTCTAATCAATTTGTGTGCCTGAAGCAAAAGGTGATTGTCAGCAGCAATAATTAATCAATGCTCGTCAGTGCTGAGTGCTATCGTCCTACTTGCTGTCACGTTACGATGTTTCTATTGCTTTTTCTTTCATTTCGAGCGTATCACTTTCGTAAATTAAAGTTAGTTTTGCATTTTTTTGCAGCATAAACTTTGCTGTTGATGTTGTTACTGCCGTTGGTTGCTGCTGCTGTTGTTGCAGCCTAGTTGTTGTCATTGGTACCGGCGTGCTTCATAGGGAAAAGTCATGCATATTCATTGTTTACTTAGGAAAACCAACAGAACAGCACACAACAAGCACAACAAAAATAAACACTATAAGAATTTCACCTGATTTCTTTTCAAACTGCAGCTGACTCTCTCTCTCTCTCCCTCTCACACTGTCTCCCTTTCACTTAAGCACAGACAGACTGGTGTAATTGTGTGTCTGTTACTCCATCTCTTATGCAAGGACATGGCTCGGGAGTCGTGCTCATATATGCGGGCACAATTGTGGTATATATTTAGCTTTTGTTGTTGTGGACAAAACGAGCACTCAAGTTGTCATACGTACCTTTGCAGTTGCGTAATTGGTTTCAATTAACCAACAGAAAATACAGTCAGTTGTAACCAACGCTCAGCTCAACTCAACTCACTTGTCACCCACTGGACTATTTGTCTAACGATTTTTGCAATGAAGAGATTTGCATTTCAAAACAACTGTAAAACGATAAAAATGCTTAACCGTTTCTGGCAATTGGGCCTAAATGCAATAACATCTGTAAAAATGTGGCCAGTTTGTGACTTGCAGAAATCAGTACTTGGGGAAAGATATTGTGGCAAGTTGCGCTCTGGTTTTGACAATTTGTTGCACAGTTTAAGCATAAGACAGAGACAGAGGTAGAGAGCGGGAGTGGGAGAGAGATAGACGCACTCAATTGACTTGTGAAAGTTTTAAGCTTTTGGAACTTTGTAAACTTGGTCAAAACATAGAACAAGCTGATTGCCTTTTGGCTTTTACCTATTGGTTACAACCAAATCTCAGCTTAGTTCAATTAAAATTACAAAATGTTCTGAAAATTTCTTCATCTCATAAAACTATAGCAAATTTAAACAACTCTCTGCAGAATAAAATATTATTAAGCACCATAAAAGCTATGAAATGATTGCAAATCTTGTCCAAATCTTGTGCTGGCCAAGTCTTAAAGTCTCTGTGTGTGTGTGTAATCATAGTTTGCCACAAACAGAAAAGGCAAATTTCAACCATTCGAATACCGCATGCAAATGACTAATTAAACATAATTAGCAACTATTAACGAGCACGCCCAGCTGCCAAACCCACGCAGCCTACACCAGTAAACCCCCACAAGTGTTAAGTGTAACTACGACACACAATTGGTCAGTTTTGGCCAACACCCTCCAAATGGGACGACAAAATCAAAGCAAATCAACAAGCAGGACCCGCACACAATGGTCCATGCGGACCCTAATAAGTCAACTGCAATGCATAAATTTGGGGCTATTGTGTGTGTATGTGTGTGTGTATGAGGGGTCTATTAGTTGGCCAAAAGGGAGAAGGGGCTTAGAAAGCAGTTGAGTTTGGCAAGAACGTGCTGGTCAAGTGTTTGCGCTTGTGACTTTGGCAAATAGTCGGGAAGAGAGAGTGAGACAGTGGGAGAGTGGGAGAGACCTGGCCAAAGCATTCCTTGATTGACAATGTGGTCTCTGCTGCCTACTGATGCCTGCTGTCAGCTGCCTACTTTGTCTCTTGCGACCCAGTTACCCCACAGCCCCGCTGGAACCCGTGGGTCAAATTTGGCAATACAACAAACACTTTAACCTTTGGCAGGCCGCACACATTTCAATTGTTGTACAAAATTTGTTGCACAGCGCACAGCAGTGTGTGTGTGTGTGTGTATCAATGGAATCTTGGGTTAGGCCACATTAAAATTTATTGCTTGAATACTGAAGAGGAGGGAGGGGAAGTGGTGCTGCCAGAGTAGGGTATCATATAATAAATTGAGGCTCTGGGTTTAAATGTCTTGCTCCATCTGCCAGTGCCATCATTTGCTGATGTTTTGATTTTCACACTTTGTCGTCATTATTTAGAGACGAAATGTTCTTTGCTCTCTGATTTCTCTGCTAAATTTGATATTCAAGGCTAGAGGCAGTAACAGGGAATGAAACTGCTTGATGTTGTTTTGATTTCTATGCGATTTAATGGCTCTCAATTAAAACAAATGTACAAACTGTTGTATTATTTATTTGTAGATTTGTCGATATACGAAAAATAATAATTTCCTGTTTGTTGCTTAAGCGTGTATCAATTACAAGCAAGATTCTAATCTTATGCATTTAATGTAATCCTTTAAAATGGCACAAACAAGCGGATATTAATATCATCAACAATTTACACGGTAAACTGTGCACACACACAAACACACTCACACACACCCTTACTCATAATCAGTTATTCAGAATTCAATTTGAGATTGTCAAGCGAAAGGCAGCTCAGAACCAAATGAAAAACTCATAAAATTTCCAAACATATTTTAATATGCTTCTCTCGACAGGTGAGCAGAGCAGCACACACAACATGAGCTCAAAATATGAGTTTATGGCATAAGGATATTAGGCAATAAAAGATATTAAATTTTATAGGCCACGACATGGACAATTTCAGTCAGGCAAAAATGAAACCTTTTGAAAAGGACTTTTGTATACAAAATTTGAATATGTAGCTATTGATTTTTAAAAATATTAAACTGCATATTTCTTAGAAATGTGTAAGTTTCTATAAAGTTTGGGACATTGGCACAAAAGCAATTGAAATTTTAATTGCGCTGCACTTTTTGTTCATATCGTATTTGATTTTTCTGCTTTAACTGAAATGTGAAAGTAAATGACTCACACTTAATACAAGTTGATGCTTAATTAACTGTCCTAATGAAAAGCATGTTTTGTTTTTTATGCTGACGCCTTGGGATGCGCCCGAAAAGCAGAGAGCGTAAAACAGGCAAATTGCCTGTTTTTTAGGCGCTGGCACAACAATTAAGTTAGCATTTAAGCCAAATAAGGGACAGAGTCGAGGGCTATAATGTAGATAGAGAGGGACAGAGTGAAGTGTAGAGGGAGACGGTCCGGGAAAGGGTTACCCTCGGCGAGTCTGTGCATAAATCAATGGCAACAACATTATTGTAAATGTAGAAAATAAAAGAAAAAAAAGGGAACATGAATGGACCGTGCAAAAAAGGTCAAACGCTTAATTTTCTTAGGTCCGAGCACTGCAATAATAAACAAGAAAGTGTGAAATAAAGCGAAATGGACATAAAAATTTGTATGAGCAGCGACAGGAGAAGCCAACAAAAAAGTAAAATAAAATAGAAAGAAGTAACGAGAGAGAGAAAAAGGATGGAGGTAAACTGCAGACACAGCAATAAAAACGGCAAATGCTTTTAATTTGGACATTGGACAAGCAGCAGTTTCATACACCAACAAAATTCAGATTCAACACATTCACATTCACATTCAGATTCCCATTCAGATTCAGGTTGAGGTCCATTCCAATTCCACTTGCTATTTATGCTGCCAGCACAGTCTTTATATTTAAAGTGATTCCTACTCGGGTTGTGGAGTAGCACTTATAACGCTTGTGTGGATTATAAATCCCACCGGCATAATAAACTGCTTTATTTGCAAAAGTTTTGTTTGCATGAAATAAAAAATAGAGTTGGCAGAAATTAAAAATAAAAGAAGTACAAGAAAAACAAAGTAACAGAAATTCACTAAACAAAAACCTTAACTTGTTCTAAATTATTATAATAAAGTTGTTATACACTAGACAAATGAACTTTTATCAAAAGTTTAGGGAGTAATGTGAAAACAATGCGATCAGTAGTAAGTATTTAATTGTACTGCATAAAATAGTTATTAGTTATTGGTCTAGTCTGCAGTAATCGATAGTTTAATGACAGTCTTTGTCTAGCTAATAGATGAAATCAGACAAACAAATTTCTTACTACTTTCTTACTACAGAACAGTACTGGATTAAAGATGTGATATTTATTGGGTTTACTTATTTTAAGCTCTCGCTAAAACTGAGCAATAACTGCAACTACTTTCCTCTTGCAATAAACTGCAAATGTGAGCAATAGTTTATTTTTAACACTTGCATTTGTTGAAGATTGTGTTAGTTTATGTGTCATGACTGCAAAGAAGCTAAATTTAGCTGTTAAGCCACTAAAAATATACACTAACATTAATTTATTTATTTAAATTAAAGTTGTTGGAGATTTATAAATATTTTATATTTCTTTTAAAGTATAAAGTAAAAATTGTAATTATTTTTATAAATTTTTCAGTACTCCCTGAGTAAAGAGAATTTAAAGCTAGGCTCAAATATGCTGCACTTTCCTTTTAGGCCATTTATTACAGCACTGTAGATACTAATGGTCCTGCACTCATACGAAATACAGCTACTAAATCTATGCAGGCCGTCAACACTAAGCCATTAGGGGTTGGCAACACCCACTCAATGGCTAACTGGCTGAATGACTGACGTAGCCTGCATAAAACCAAAAGCTCAACACTTGCCTGTGGCGGCTAAAACATAAAAAAATATTATGTCAATAGATAAAAGTCAAAGTGAAAACGACAATGACGACGAGAAAGAGAACGAGAGCAAAAATGTCGCGAGTTCAATTGTGTAGTCAGAGTTGGCAGTAACATCTAAACAGCCATTTATACAGCCATCCATCTATCCATCCATTTGCTCATTTGTTCATGCTTTATACCAGCAGCTAAGCAGCAGCATTGACAGTGTTTATTTTATTGATGTCACTGGCTCTGCAACTGAAAGCAGCCACGGCAACAAAGTCATCATTGGGACATGGCAAACTCAAGCCAAAATCATCTCCTTGTTGTCGTTGTTGTTGTTTTACGATCTAGCGAAGCGTCTATAATTGTGCATTCACATTCAGAGTCACAGTAACTGTCACAGTCACATTTCAGTGTGGCAAAGAGTCGCAGTTACATTCCCATATTATTGGCAATGTTTGCTGTGGCCTGAGGCAGCTTTCTTTGGCAGCGTCATTTGCAAGTGATTTATGTAGCTTTATGGGAATAGGGAAGCGAATCGAAGACAATTTTTACATTTTGTGCGCTGCTCGTAGAGTTGATTAGTGTCAATGATTGAACGGTTATTGCTAAATTGAAAGTTATGTTCAGTCAGTGAGAGAATTTGAAATGTAATAAAATTTAGCTAACAAAAGTGCACTTATAAAAGTCACTAATATAGTACAATATTATTTTATGCTACACTTACATATTAATAAATTATTTACACATTAATCAAAACCCTTTTCTGTGCATAAATTGAGCATTTAAACTGTTACCATCTATTATACAACCTAACTGCTGCTGCCATACACAGACACTGCTGTCACTCAGCCAACATTCCACTAACATCATTTGTGTTAACCCACAAAAGAAACTACTCTCCCACAAACAGACACACCTCCTGGCACACTCATGTACTCCTGACAGCCACAAAAAATATATTATGGATATAAATATTTTGAAAACTAACACATGCAATTCTCTGCAATTTTCACACTGCAGCGGGCAGTAAAAAAAGGTCAAAAATAACCATAAACATAACCCAGCAACAACAACAACAAAATCAACCCAATCTGCAGCCCTTCACAGCTGTTTCCCCCTCTCTGCTCAGACCCCAAACAGCTGTCAGCACAAACAGTTGCAGACAGACATAAAGATTATAGTACCTACTACGTGGGGGTTATGTCATATTTTTCAACTCTATGCCTGCTGCTACCTAAAGTTTAGCTATAAGATATATGTGCATACATACCACTAGTATGTTTAAGTGTTTCATATTTTTATATAGTGGCAATATTTTATGTATTCTCTTTTGTTTTTGTCATAAAATACGTTCTGCTGCCCGCAGCTTGTAACAATATTGTGTGAGATTTGGTTACGTTTAAATAGAGTTATTATCTTTATTATTACACGGAGTTAAAAATGGCTGTAAATTTTAATCGGTGTGAATAAAAAGGAGTTGCTGTGTAGGGTAAAGTCATTAAAAGTAATTGATTTAGTTGATCTGTATATAAAATCATAGACGAGTTTACAAGTAAGTTTTTAAAATGTATCGTGATTTATCTGTAAGAAAATGTAAACTTTCCAAAAGCTTACCTAAAAATTTTAGAATTGTTTAAGAAACTGCTTAAATACTCGTTCTTAGTAAGAGTATTAAATTCTCGCTATGTCCAGTTTTCAGCTCCTTGTTTTTCTGCAGAAAAGTCTTTTGTTCTCTAGCAATTCTGTTAATGTTTGTGGGTGTTTTTCGTGTTTGAATTTATTGACCTAAAAGTGTCCAACCCCAGGCACTACATTTATATATTTTCCAGTTTGTGCTAGTTTGTTTTTGCTATTGTTAAAACAAGAGTTACATGCCTGACAACTGTAATTTGTATTTAAAGGCTATTTATTTGGCAATAAATCTACTTTTGTGCACGATTTCAGGCTATATTATATACTTGATCTATTACATGTGCGTTGTCAACAAATGTTATAAGAGAAAGCTTCGAATCGAGGAGGTTTTAGTTAGATTTCAGGTGCAAATAAATTGAATTGAACGTGTGCCAAGGTGTTTGTGTTATTTAAATTTGTTGTGCTGTCTGTCAACTTAAATGTTGACTAAGAATTTGAAAATCATGAAAATCAAATTCAATATAAATGCGTTGAAAGTCATTTAATCATAGCGCATAAATCTCAATGCTGTCGCTTTTGAGTAAGGTCTTAAGCTGCCAGAGAATTGTAGACACAGCAGACGAACAAAAGCCTTAGCATATTTCATTGTTTTGTGTTTATTTGAATACTCTACAGCGGGTGACTCTGTCAGGTATATTTTCAACTGCACTTCACAGATTGTTTTTTGTGTTTAAAATACTAAAAGCTTTTGTGGTAAGTTTTCTATATTTTCATTTCAGAATTTGTGCTTAATATATTTCCATAAAATGTAATTGAAATGGAAGCTAGCTTTTTCTAGGATATCTTACAGTCAAACGACTTTTATTTAGCTGTCATACATTGCTGTTTGTTTGCTCTTTCGTTTGTTTCTTTGCTGTTTGTGTCGCCTTTTTATTTGTTTTTTTTTTTTCTTTACTTCTCGGTTTTTTATAGGCCCCTTGCTAAACAGCTGGAAAATAGCAAATTTATGTTAATTTTTTCGACGTCGGCATTATTGTAAATGATGAGCACAAAGAAGAAATTAAATGCCATAAAAAAAGTGAAAGTTGACAATGGAATTGTCGAGACTGTGTAAATGATATGCGAGAAACTGTTTAACGCTCTCATGAGAGCGTCATGAGAACATTGAATTCTTAGCATAATTGATCCAAAGTACTCGCACCTAAGTACTTTATATTGAATACGAAAAATAAGTAATTCAATTTTGTGCAAACATCTTGACCAAATCCCAGTCGAAGGGTCAAAATAGCCAAAAGCTGTTACTCAAATCTACTTAACGAAGTGACTTACAAGTGACCCAAAGCTGCTCAAAGACCATAAAACATTTACCATATATCGTAATAAGATTTTTACAACACTCTTTCCTCAATTTTTTTATTTTTTTTACACGAATCACATTTCATTTTTCATTTCTTGCATTCCGCAAACGAAGAGCACAAAAACTAGTGGCAGTCGTAGTAGTTGGTCAAGACGTGTACGTCGGACTTCATTTTATCTTATTGTGGCCATTCCACTAACACATTTTGCTTTTTGGTTGCAAAGAAATAAAATCAACACGAAATTTGATAGATGTTCTAGCTGTGGAAATGCGACGCATTTACATTTTTCGATTTTCTTTGGCAGGTTTTCCATCCTTTCTTTTTATTTCACTTTAGTTTTATACTTGTATGTGTGAAGGGTAAAAGTTTTGTTTGTTTGCCTGTCGGTTTGTTTATACTTATTTCACTATCTGCTTGCCGTCTGTCTATTTATTTATTTGAAATAAATGGTGGCAAACTCACTTGCTGTCTTCTCTAGTTCCCGATCTGATTCTCGTACTGACTCTGCTTTTCAACTCGGCGAATTGAATTGAATCGAGTGAAGTTTTGCTCAGCAGCACGTCGATAAGTGGGCCAAATGGGATGCAACCGTCAGAATGCACTCAAAAGTATGTGGCGAAAAAAGAAAAATATATATATAAAATGAGAAAACGCAGAAATATATGGCAAATATTTGAAAAGCGTCTCACATTTTATGCATAAAGCCAATCAAGCACCAGCACGCAGGCAATCAAATATAAATAAATGACTCGTTATGCGAGTGCGGTTTAAATGACTGTAAGCAGCAACTATTAATCTGATTATGGAAATCATTAACTGTTAAATCCCAGCTGACTTATTAACAATTTAATAGTAAAAAGTTATGTTTATACGCTGCAATTGCCAATTGATCAATAGCCGCTTGACAAATAGCTTAAATGACTTATGGCCAGCTTTATTACTTAAGCAGCGGATCAGTTAAGTAGCTGCGCTTTATTTGACATTTAAATGCAACAGAAATGACTTTAAATTTGTTATTTTGGTTCGCTTTGGTCACCCACAAATTTGATTTAACTCTGGGCACACTTATGCCCGAAATGTGTTTGCTCATTTCCGTTAACGGTTTTTATACACTCCAGTTCTCGCAATGACTTCCTGTTCCTCTTTGGTAAACACACAATTACCTGGGCGTGCCCGTGTCATGATTTGCATTGCACTTGAATTATTTCCGTTTTCGCTGTTTTCAGTTCCCACATTGCAACACAGTGCACAAAAAGACAGCAAGTGCCGGTTGGAAAAGGAGTGAGTCGCAAGGAGAAAGCTAAAAAAGGAAAAGCATAGGAAAATAGGTAACTGCACACATGCATAATTTCATGCTCGTTGCTACGTGGCGCTCATTTTGTTTGGCTTAAATGCAGTTAGTTTTTCCGCTATTATGGCCATATCATCTTTTAGCTGCAATACGTGCTCCTCCCCCTCTCTCTACTCTCTTTCTCACCCACTCGCTATCTCTGCGGTGCTTTGTATGCAGATTACCTTTGGGTAAGATTCAGCTATGCTCTAATGAGACTGAAGGCATCTTCGTTCTACACTTGGGAATGCCTTTGGAGCACAGCTGTGCCTTGTTTCACACACACGTACGATTGAATGCACATATTGAAGACACACACCCAGAAAAGCGCATAAAAATGGCTGGCATGGCGCCTAAGGCAGCATATCATGCGTATTGTATATGCTAAATTTATGCGCAATGAAGAGTGAAAAGCAATAAGCTCTGTTAAGTTGTGCATAAAAGGGAAATTGGCATTGACATTGGGGTTGAATGCTTGCAAAACGTTGCACAATATGTTCATTGAATTGGCGGATATGATTTTTATAGAGACTGACAGGCAAATATTGTTTTAAACATCGACAGCTAGTTTGTAAATTAAAATGTTTGACTCTCACTTTCGATTGAGTGAGCAAGTGTTGAAAAATAAATGTAATTTCTTGTTAAATTTTGTGGTATTCACATTTTGTGGCACATATGCGATTAGTAAACGCGCCAAACCGCATTCTAATTGCTGTCCACATTAAACAAACAGTTGCCTTGATGAAACGTGTTGCATACTTTTGGGCGTATTTAGTTTGGCGCTTGTGTGTGTGCGTGTGTGTAAACAACACTTGTCTCATACCCTGCTGTGCTTTGATTTTAATTAGTTTTAGTTACACACCAATCCCGCAATCAGTTGAAATGTCTCAAACGCCGTTTGCATTGCAATGAGTTGAGTTGCGGCAATTGCAATTGCGGTCCCTTTGACATTTGACCTGGGCACAGACAACGAGGCTACTTATTAGCGGCTCACGCTAATTATGCGTTGAGCTTAATTAAAAATTATTAAAACAAATACAAAAAAATGGGTGTGTTTCTGAGTCAACAAAGTCCTTAATTAAATGTTAAACCACAAAAACTATTCGCTTGGCGACAACAAAGACGCCCAAAAGTATGCAATGAAATATTTGGACTATGCATTGTCTTCACGGGCAAATATGCTTAGCAGGAAACACAAAACACACACACAACCCTATTTGCTGTGTGTGTGTTTGTGTGTGAATTTGTGCAAGCCAACAATAAATAATAATGGCCGAGTGCTTTGCCAGTTGTGTGGAGCTCAGTCAAGCACAATGCAAACAATTTTTAATAAATATATTATTTCTCTCACTCTCTCTGGACCGACTGCCATTTATTTGGCCAAGCTCTAAGGCTCACATGCGAGCCCAAAAATAGAAGAGCGGTAGGAGCCTTGTTTGGCCTTGTTTCAAAGTATTTTACATAGTTTCATTTCGCTTTCTGGCCAGCATCAGTAACAGTCGCAGGCAGACAATACTACGGCAACCTTGACCCAGAATTAAAGCTGCAGACTCTGGCTTGTGGCTAAATCCTGCACAGCCATAACTAACAGTCTTGATTAGTGGCTTTAATTGACACTCATATCTATACAAGCTGTGGAAGGCATTGTAAGCGGCTTAAAAGGAGCTCAGCAAAAAGTAATTTGGCTGTAAAAATAACGATTAAATAAGATATGCATGAACATTTCTGCTTCAATTAAAACAGAAGTTTAAGAAATTCACAGAGAATCCTGCTTAAGTAAATGTTTTCAATATCTCGCTTGACCTGAATAAGAATACTTAAAAATGAATCAATGAGTTCTTGCGTGTTCTTGTAATTAATACGTGAGGCAGCAGAATATTCAATTTCCCAAGCACTGAGAGGTAGGACGGGCAGTCAGTCAGTCACTTGGTCAGTTGGCTATTTTCTCCATCCAGCGTCCAGTTCAGCGCAGCAGCCTCAGTTGGAAGCCTGTGTGTATGTCTGGCAATTATAAGTTGTTCGTGTCTGTTAATTAAATGTGTCAAGTGAAGGCATTTAATAAGCTTCAGCTATTTACAAAGGCAGCGACATGACGCATACGCCGCGTGCTACTTCGTATCAAGCATTTCACTTAAAGCCATAAGAACGTCGCTTAAAAGCCGCCTTTTTTTCCTTTTGCCTTCAATGCATTGAGCTCATTGGTAAGTCGTTACTGCTGATCTTTGTTTTCATTCTCCCTTCAGCCATATATTTCACTTTACTCGCGCTTCAACTATTAATTAATTGGATTACATGCTTACATGGACACAACGTGCACACTTGACTTTTTCTGGCCTCTCTTTTTTGTTATTTATCCAAGTGCGATATTTCACGCCAGTAAAAAATAAGTAGACAGCGTGTGTGTGTGCGTGTGGCTATTGAAGTGCTTGACAAACAATGTTAATTAGACAGCGTCTCACAAGTGGATAATCAGCTTAAAATTGGGTGTGAAATCAAAGTGTACTATTCTCGGATAAATACCTGCATGAATTCTGCATGAATGTCGTTTGAGTCTGTGGGTTCATTTGATGCTTAAGCATGTGGCATTAATTTGTTAAGTTGTCTGTCTGCAAACGTTTCCCCCTTACCCGGCATCCCTTTTCTAAAGCACCCAACACGCGGTTTTTGTGGCTTTCGTCAAGTGGCAGAGCAACGAGAGAGGAGCTGCAAACAAACTAGTATACACCAAAAGCAAAACTTCCGAGCAGTCTTTGCTCTAGCCTATTTTCTATTGAGGGCAGTCACAAAAGTATAGTTCGAATTTAGTTTCTATAGTTTCGTAGAAACTTTAGCTGCACACTCTGTTCAAAGTTAACAATTAAATATTCATATAAAATGCATTTTTATCAGCTGCCATCGGTCTACTTTTGAGCTGCTTTTATGTACTTTTGACATTCGTCAAACAACTCTCGCAATTATGCAGCTGTTGCATTCTAAATATTTGCATACGTGTTGCAAAATTAGTTAAATAAGCATTTACTGTTGTTTTAATGTAAGCGCTTGTTGTTGTCTAGTTGTAGTTACGTTGTGAATTACTTTTAATGTTCGCTTCCCACGCGTCCGCTACTATTAACAATAAGGTAATTTTCCTGCAAATTGACACAGAAGACAACAAGGTAAAAGTTCTTTAGCCACACACAGCCGAATTTATGTAAATGGAAATTGCATTGCATAAGCTTTAGCCCGAGTCTGGTCTTCGTCGCGCCTTCGTCGCGCATCCGTGTGACAACGTTACGTATACGCAATGTGAATATGCAGCATGAAAAACCATTTTGCACGTAGTATTAGCGCGTTGCTTTCATTATTTGTGCCATCTTTTGGGGCAAAACTCCATTACAGCAGCTGCCAGCCATATTGCCGCCTAGGCTCGACTCGTGTCTATTGTGGGCCTTATTTGGTGGTTTTGCCACCGTTATCCTTGTAGTTGTCGCTGTCGCTGTCACTGTCGTTGCTGCTGTCGCTTTTACTGGCACTTTGCCTTTAGTTTTCGGTATTTTCTTTATAGGTTTTCTGTGCTTTAGCGCCATTGCAAATAGAAAATTTTCAAGAAGCTTAACTGAGAACGGTCTCCGAACCTCCATTAGGTTAGCTTACTGGGCGCGTTAATTGGAAGGGTTTTGTCGCATTAAAGTAATTGCTACGAGCACATGGGAGTTCATAAGCACACATTAGCGCTTAACTACTGCTGAAATATGACGAAATAAACAGGGGCAAGTACTTTAAAGTTGACATTAAAAATAAATTTAAAGTTTTAGTAAAAAATAAAATAATCTTAATAATATATTTTAAATATTTTGCCTAATTTACTGAAGTGTTTTCAATATAAAGCCATTAAAATTCGATTGGGTTTTTAATTGATTAAGTTAACCACTAAAATTTGCAATGACAGAACTAAAACTTTTTGTAGTGCCAGCAGAAAATTAACAACTCTTTGGTGTTTTAACAAAACGGGTAACAAAAAAAAAAGTAATTAAGCGGAAAAGTCATTCGTAAAATGTGCCCAGAAATGCAGTGTTAATTATCAGCTCGCAGGCAAGAAGTGGAGCAGCGGAGGAAGTCACTTAATAAGCTGTCGCCTGACCAGTTGCAAGTTGCATGTCGCCGTTACGGTTCCCATCGCCCAGCCATGAATACGAATACGAATGCGAATGCGAATACGTGTATGAGTGTATGACAACTGTCCCTGGCCGGTAGTATCAAATATACAAGTAAATTGCTTCATTTTCGAATTTCTGTCATAGTCGACGTGCTTTTGTGCTTGTCTCTCTGTCTTGTGGTCGTAATGTCTGTTTCCTCTCTTGCTCATATGTATGTTTGGAAATCTATTCGTGCCACGAATTTCATTTTCAACTTGGCAGCTGCAGTGTTTGCTTTTGTTGCACCAAACGACGTGCAACGGCTGCCAGGGAACTTATTAAAAATGTCTGCAGAGCCAAGCAGAAAAAAAAGAAAAAAAATAGCAGGAAAACGAAGGAATGGCGAACGCAGCAAAGAAAATTATTTGCCGCAAAAGTTGCAACAAGCGAGTTGACAATGAGTTGACAACGAGCAGTTTATTCTATGGCAGCACCAGCAGCAGCAGGAAGAGTCGTGAGAAGTCGTGCTTTGTAATTGTTGAAGAGTCCAACAACTGCAAGTGAAATTGCTTTGATTTCCGACATTAAATTTGTTGCACACCTCTTTAATTGTCTTGCAACGTCTAGCACTTGCCACCTGCACTGTAATTATTTGCAAGAGCTTTGGCCTCATGCTCGCTCTTTATTTTGAGTGCACTTGAAGAAAACTTCGATTGGATTGGATGTGAATGTTAGTAAACGAAGTGTGTCCATTTGGCTTTTCATTTATTTGCGGAAGGAGCTAAGTGTGTGGGTTTAAAATACCCTGTAGTAAGAGTCTGTCTAGTTTGAGTGGGAATTTGGAAGCTGATTGTACCAAATTTCTAAGCTTACTCAGTGTAAGTTGATCACGTTGTTACAGGGTATTTCATAGTCATTGCCGTACTCCCACTCCACACTTTTTTAACTGTCTTGATTGCTGAGCTTGCCTTGCCTCAGCTGATAATCATCTGCTGTACGCCTGCTGAGTACGCGCTCCATTTCTTCTGCCACGCCCATTATGCACTCTGCTCCTGCCTTTCTCCATTTTTTTTCCGTTCTCTCTCTTTGTCTCTAGTGATGACGCAGCGCATTTCTTTACTGTGCTTAACTCGTTATGCATTGTTGCAGTCAATTGGGGGGCTGTCGAGTGGTCTGCTTGATGAGCCAGTGATAGGGCAGACAGGAAAACAGGCAGAAAAGCAGCCAAGTGGCCTGAATGAAAATGCTTGCAACTTGCCGCAACTTAAATGCCTGTAACTTGCAACTTGCAAACAGCTAAGAGCCGGATTCAGTGTCAGTGTCAGTGTGTGCTTTAGGCGTTCAGGTGTGCGTGGTTTCATGAATGAAAATTATAAGCCCACTATAATTAATTCTGAGGATTGTGTCACACAGATTTACGCGTTAATAACATTTGAACAGCTTATTTATTGACTCAACTGTTGTTCGTGGAGCTGTTTGCTTTGGAAAGTAAACAAGCAAACAAGTCTATAATTAAAGCATCAAATGCAGACAAAACTGGCTCCAACTTGTCAAGCATATCATGTGTCTATGGCAATAACAAACAAGTCACAAATAAATACGCTAAAATAAACTCATGTGACTACTGTTAAATCAGAGTTGCAGCAAACTTTCCTGGGAAGTACGTAAACTTGAGTTTTGTTGTGTAGTGTATTTAACAATGGGTAGAAGCAACATAAAGATAGGACACATACGAGGCATTAAACTTGAGTAACGTGTCCAGACCGAGCCAAAGATCTCAACAAGCAACGAGGCATCGAGCAGGTGTTTCAGCTTATTCATTAAAACAAAAGGAAACAGACGGACAGACAGGGAGGACAGACAGACTGACGAGTAGGGGAGCAGGCCAAGACCAAGGTACTGCCAAGGCAGTCAGTTAGAACTTTGGCTGTTGGTGGTGCTGCTGCTGCTGCTGCTTCTACTGTTGGTTAAGATTGTGGTCGACACGCAATTGCGGCAATTTCAACTTGAATGCGCTCTCTGCACACTTCAGTCAACCAACCGAGCAACGACGCGCTTAGTTCGTTATACTCTTTCATAGGGTATTACTGGTGAGTGACGAACGACGTGACATTTTTTAAGAGGCGTGGTAGCTGCCATACAGCATACTTAAGAATCGAAAGAGCAAAAGAATTTCTTACAGCTTTAAGCTTCTGATTAAAAATCAGTGACAAATAAAATAAAATTCTGGTTTCTATATTGCATTCACTCCAAAGGAGAGTCTTCTCCTTCCCCTCTTCCAGCTTAAAATTCAGGCCAACATAAAATCCAAGGGCATCAAATCGTTGGTGTGGCTAAGAAAACTTTTTGTTGTGGTTACGATGCTGCGAGAGACAGAGTTATAGTCACAGGCAGTCGCCAGGCTTATGCCTTAGTCGACATCCGCCGCAGTCCATCCTGGCAAGAGTTGAACGCGCCAAGTGCCAGCACCAATTGAAACCGAATCCGGTTTTTGGGTGTGCGTTAACTTTCCATGCCCGGTAGCGCTGATTGCCAAGACAGTTAAGACTGTCAGACCGACAGACAGACAAAGAGGCAGACCAATTCATTCAGCAGCAGCTGCTTTTGGCTCACACTCGCACTCCTTGCCATTCTTAGCATTGGTTTCAGGTTCTAAGTTCTTTAATTTTGTACTTTGGCTGCACCTTTTCTGCACTACCCTCTCACTCCCTCCAATTGCCTTGTTTTGCATAACAGATTTAAGACGTTTCTGAAGGCGATTCCAGTTCGATTTATCAAGCGGAAAGTTATGATCTCCTAAGTGCCCAGCATTTAGTGTTCCAGTTTGACGTCCATTTCAATGGGCTGTAATAAATTCCTGCCATGACAACTCTAATTAAGTACAAGTTTTAAGCACTGGGCTGTGCCTAGTTTCAGCTCAGACTAATCGACTTGGTTTGGGCTTTGATTGGCCTACGTTTAAGCGGATTCAATAATTTACAAGCGCTCATTCCAAGCACTTAATTATTCTAAAATTAATTTCCCCTATGTTACTGATAAAATCTTTAGCTTTTTATAGAGAAAGTTGTCAACAGAATAATAAAATGTAAATAAAAAGAATTCTTATGCTTTTATAATCACACTTTAGATTTTAACTAGACACAACGTGAGATACATAATTAATTTAGCCAACCATTTTGGCAGCTTATAATCGCAAGCAAATTTAAATTATTTTTGTAAAGATTGGACCATTAAACTCGTGCCAAAAACGCGCTTGTAAACCCAACTCAGAACATAAATATTAATGATATTTCTAGTAGTGGGCAA
Source organism: Drosophila acutilabella (assembly GCA_035046005.1). NCBI lineage: Eukaryota > Metazoa > Arthropoda > Insecta > Diptera > Drosophilidae > Drosophila > Drosophila acutilabella. Next base: position 418,064 of record JAWNOK010000022.1, on the reverse strand, counting down.
CTGAAAATATTTTTGGTATTAGTTTTGTACGCCACATGCATAGAACTGAAAATAAAACCACAAAATTATGAAGCCCAGCCAGAAATAGAGAGACACAGTCGAGTGTAGAACGGAAGTGGAAAGAGGAACTTTTTTGAAACGTAGTTCGAGTTCAAAAAGAGGCCATAAATATTGTTCATTTGTAAATAAATGGCTAAAAAATAGAAAACAAGAAATGGAAAAACAAAAATAGAAAACGCATAGTGTACACTGTACAGCATATAAAACATTGTCCAGTCAAAGTACGAGTAGACTCACACTCGTTATTTTGTACGTAGACAAACATGGGTCGCCCAGTGTGTAGGTTGTTGTGTTTGTGTTTTATTATAGTATCATCTTCCGGTCACTTTGTCATTTCTCCACAACATATTTCAAACAGTTACGTCGAGACAAGTGGCCGCTGCGCGTGTCCAGACCGAGGCTTATGAAGGCACCAAGCCCCAGGAACAGCAATCGGGCACAGCGCAGTAACAAGAACTGGAATTATAAAAAAAGAAAGAAAAAGAAATAGCAATTGAAATAGAGAAGTAATAGTAATAGAAAAAACGGTTTTACAAGTGAGCAACTAGCGGAAGTGCCAGAGACAAAGTCGATAAGTTTCGTATTTGTTTTGTTCAATGTTTTCCTTCATAGCTTTTGGCTCAAGTCAATGAATTAATTTGCTACTTAAAGAATAGTTGTTTTTAATGGAAATTTAAAACAAATTCTTTAATACAAAGAGTAGCTAATAACAACATAAAATACTTTAAATACTTTAAGTATGTAAACTAAAGTTTCAAAGCCACTTAGCTTCAAGAAGTTATATAAGATTTAATATAGATCATTTAAAAAACAATTAATCTACTCCGAGTTAACATAATTAAGACTTCGCTGTGTACACAGACTTGTTGTTCAGCTACTTCTAAGTTTTATGTTAATTTCTTACAGTGTGTCGCAGCATTAAGTGCACAGTGGCAAGCGGCTCACAATTGCAGTGCCAGCCACACATACACACACACACTTGCAAACTAACATGAAGTAAGCCGAGAACACAACGCGCCACACAACGAGGCACACGCTGCCCAGTGGCCGCCACTTAAACGAGGAACTAAGTGGAGCGTTGCAAGCGAGCAGAGGTGGAGTGGTGGGAAGAGACGTACGCCTACAACAACAAGTAACTCTAGAACCCCGCAACCATAGGAACCACATCGCTCGATGTCGCTGCGTGCTTTGAATATGAATTACACAGAAAGCGCACACGACTTTGACGCGTTGCATCAAAAGCAGCAGCAGCAGCAGCAGCGGCAGCAGCCGTGGCAGTGGCAAAGTCTGGCGTAAGCAGAGCGCCATTCATGCGGTGAACACAGTGGGTGTGGCAGTGGGCGTAGTACTGTGCGTAGTAGGGGTAAAGGGGTTGTCAAAAACTGGTCAACATTTGATGTTAATAGCTCAGTTGATGCGTGGCTCTGCCATCGATGTTCTTGTCGTTGATGCTTCTAAGATTCACAAAAGCGTTTTGAACTTTGAAATAATGGCATTAGCATGCAACAAGGTGCAACTTGTTGTTGTTGTGTTGCAAGTCGTTTAGTCAGTTGGACAGCTTATTTCCGTACTGAATTGTGGAGCTTCGTTACGATTGCGATCATTATGATTATCATTATCGTCGGCATTGTCAACTTTGGACGTTGATTGATTGATTAATTGACAAAGGAATTGCCGTTATTTTCTCAATTAAGTTTCGAGTGAAGAATTTACATATCTAATAGAATTACACTGATCAAAAACCTTTAAAGAAATTGAAGATTTAAAGTATTTTATTTTAAACACAAAGACTGAACGATTTTTAATAAATTTTAAAGCACATTAAATTCGAAATTAAATGAATTTTATAAATAATTTTATTAATTACGAAAACCCAACTTCTCTTGTAGATCTTTTGTTGGCTAGTGTAACCATTCAAGCCAGCAAACAAACATTCAATGAACTGACTACGTTTGTAGTTCATTGTGTTAGTTATGCAAATGTTGCACTTCCGCTCAGACAAACAACCAAACATGCCCCAATGCAGTTTAATTATTCATTATTTTCAACTTAAATTAACTACATGTTGTTGCCATTTTTGGATCATTTAATGCTGTCCAGAGATTCCCCCGACAGGGCGTGGCATGCCACAACTGCAGGCTATTGTCACCATGGCTGAAGTGTTTGACCGATTATGAAATAATTATGCGCAGTGTGTAATGCTTTTCCGAGTTTATGGAGAGCCATTCTCATTGGGTCAATGTGTCTGCCTTTTTAAACCAATAAAAAATGTATTGTCTCAACAGAATTTGATTTTAATTTACTTATTGGCATTAAAGCAAGCTTTGAGAGCTGTTCTAGGCCTTAACCTTAAGCCTCAATATATTTACATTCACTCATCTCATTCTGGGCCTACACAACACACCAAAAATAGAACCAACCTGCTTCTTAATCTTTTACCAAATTTCTTTGAGGTCCACAAAATGCCTTACATGTTTGACCCGGCTTATATTGGACCGAATCCCCCATGTTGTGACCCGGACTGTACCGATGAGAACAACTGTCCTAATCCAGATTGTGGACCGTGTCCAGGACCTACACCAGCTTGTGGCAGTTGCAAACATCCCGTAGATACGGGAGAGCATTGTGTCGTTGCCAGCGCAAATGGAGCAGCAACTGCGGGAGCATCTGTAGCATCAGCTTGTGGATCACTAGCGGCATCAGCTCGAGGATCAGTTGCAGCATCTGCTCAGGGATCAGTAGCAGCAGCATCTGTTCAAGGATCAGTAGCAGCAGCATCTGCCCAACAATCAGTAGCAGCAGCATCTGTTCAAAGATCAGTAGCAGCAGCATCTGTTCAAGGATCATTAGCAGCATCTGCACAGGAAGTTCGCAATGGACTTCAAACCAAAGGTCTTGAAGCTTGTAACAATAAATGTATACACTGTTGTCCTACTACTCCACCCAATGAACCACCGCAATAGAACCAAATAAATATATAATTTAAGGCCCAAAAACAAAATTGTTTTCGATTAAGTAGTCTTTGCATTTTCACTACTAGGTATCAGCTAAGCATATACAATTTTGCACACTCTTTAGATGTAAACAGAACAGACAATTTGCTTCTTTATTACCAAAAGTAAGTAAAGTATTGCTTTAAATTATACATTTTGTGTAATAAATCTGTGTGTAGCTTTTAAACTGTCCCAAAATGCGAGAATTACCCTGCACCAAAGATTGTATGAACCCGTTTTATGTTGGACCCTATCCGGAAAAATCATGCGGCAGTTGTCCGCATGGCATTTACTCGGGTTATGTGCCCTGCGGTTGGACCTACAAAGGCGATGAGCAGAAGAAAAGCAAATGCAAGTGCTCCAAGTCAGTGACAAGCAAAGCCAATAGCAAATCTGAACTCAAGTCGACCAGCAAAAAGTAGACAAAATTTATTAATATTAAAGCAGCAAAATTGTTTGATACAAATTTTAAAAATGAAATAAATTTTATACAAGATAAAACACTTTTTATATTTATTTTATCTATCAGATCAACTCAGCTGTGCTTTAATTGTTCAATTCGACAGCTCAAACTTAGCTTATAACAATATCCAATAAGTCTACATTCATTCACTTCCAACTGGGCCTACACAAAACAACAAAAATAGAACCAACCTGCTCTATAATCTTATACCAATTTACTTTGAGCTCTACAAAATGCCTTTCATATTCAATCCTGGTTATATTGGACCGAATCCTCCTTGCTGTGATCCGGAATGTACCGATGAGAACAACTGCCCTAATCCCGAGTGTGGACCCTGTCCAGGACCTCGTTCAGCTTGTGGCGGTTGCTCACCTCCGATTGATCCAGGAGTGCATTGTGCCGTTACAGTCGCACCTGTGGCAGCACCTGCGGAAGCATCTGTAGCATCAGCTCAAGCATCTGCTCAGGGAGTTCACAAGGAACTTTCGATGGAGCAAACCAAAGATTGTGAAGCTTGTAGCAATAAACAAGAACCAACTAATCCTTCTACTCCAGCCAATGAACCAGCACAATAGAACCAAATAAATGTCATTAAAGGGCCAGAAAATAAATATTTGTTGTACTTTTTGTAAGAGATGGTTTAGGTAGTCTTTGCATATTAACTCGTAGCTTACAAGTTAGAAACTTAAAGCTTCCCCTCCATATTGAAACCTTTATAAACCTGTTATTCGTTCCTATCTCATCTAGAAAAACCCTGTGACAGTTGTCCTCTTAGCATTAACTGATGTTTTGCTTCATGCATTAGGGACAATACAAGGAAGAAAACTATTTGATAAAAGTTTATAAGATAAAATCCAGATATCCATTAATTGTTCAAACTGAGTACTCCCTGATCAGCTCAGCTTTGCCTTTATTATCAAATATGACACATCAAACTTTGAATGCTTAAAATTATTATCATAATTGTAGGCATTGGCTAATGCAAAGACTTTTCGGCACTAGAACTAATACTAAATTCCTAGTAAAACCGCAATGGATACTGCACACGACACTATGGGTATATTGAGTAAATTGGCACTAGTGCTCATTATGTCACATACAACGTCTAAGGTGGTTGTCAAAGCCTCGACACCGGTCTGCCAGCTAGTGACGAAAGCTACACAGGCTCTGGAAAAGGTAACGCCAAGCGAGTATGTGCAAAAAATGCTCGCAGGTGAGCGCATAAGGAGCACCTGTTCAATAGTCAAGCAAACAGGACAATGCATTTACAATTTTGTTGAAATATTTGCCAGTTCGAATGTTCGGAGTATTCGAGGAATTGCTCCAATGTATGTGCAATCACACCGGAACTATTTGCATAATCATTAAACACAAAGAGCTGAGACAAAAAAGCGATAAGCCACAATAGTTGCACAAAAAGCTCTGCATTATGTTCCAGTAACTTACATTTGAATAGAATAAACTGTAGAACATGGAGAGATTTGTCAGATACCTATAAAAGTAATCACAGTGTCGTAGTAGACTTTGCCACACCTCAAATGAACTTTATGGCCACATACACGTTTTGAGCTCATTCCTTTCAAAAATTTCAGTGTAATAGTGATTAGAATTTTCGTTTGGGGGTAATTCTAATCACATATATTGTCAGCCCACGATTGACGAGCATAGCAAGTGAGTTATGTGCTAAAACTGTCAAATATTTGTTAATATTTTATTTTAATTACAGCTGGAATTGGTGTGAGCTTTGGTTTTTAAAATGTATATCGTTTGCAAATTCAATCCCTTCTATGTTGGTCCTTGCCCTCCTGGATGTTTAGTTCCTGCCGGAGGTAACTGTTGTGGATCATGTCGACCATGCGGAGGTTGTTGTAGCAGTTCACCATGTGGATGGTGAAGTTAACTGGTAATTAGTATACATAATTATCATGTGCTGTCTTTTATCACTCTTTTTATTTGCAGTTACTCTTGGGTTACTTTTATACATATACAAAACATTCCTCTTCCTCTCTCACTATAATACCGTCTATTCTAATCAAGTATTCAAATTATTCAAGAATGTTCTATGGCGCACCCAGTTGATCCACTTTACCGGTAAATGCTCATCATAAAGGGCTGACATTATGTGTGACTACTACTCATTACCTGCTTCAAACTGCACGAAATTCTGAAGAAAACAATTATTAATAAATATTTGCATTAAAAAATTTCTTTGTCTTTATATTTAACAACGGTGGAGCTCCCAGATACAGTAGGGTTTTTCCGGAAGCAACCATTAAATTGGTGCTAGAAGTGTGACTCCAAGCCGGTATCTAAGTATCATAAACAGTTGCGATAGGTGTTCCTAAATTGGGGGTTTTAGTTCTTAGTTCTGAGATCCAGGTCGTATGAAACTGTTTAAAGCAAGAGGACTGTTCAATATGGCCTGATGATGAAGATCATAAAGAATGCTGATGAGGAATATATCTACTCTACAGCCTCCTCTAACTTTAACACGTTATTTCACACAGTTCTGGAACCTCAACTCTTTTTGAGTATGGTTTAAATTTACAGATCTTAGTAGGCTCTGACAAATTTCTAGCTGAGCTAACACTCGAAGCATCGTGTGTAGTTCACTCTTTGACTTCCCTTTGGCTAACAAACAACTCATAAAATGAAATAATAGTTAAGCAATAACACAATCAAACCTACGCATATATCTTCAGTCCAGAATAATTAAAATCCAGCCAAGTGCGTAAAACTCAAAATATAAAAATGTTTTTATAAAATATTTAAATTATATTTCTATTCCTAGACTTCAAAAACAATAGAAAGGATTCTACCGCTGCTGCCCATTTCAAAATTCCAATATGTATATAGTTTGCAAGTTCGATCCCTTCTATGTGGGACCCTGCCCACCCGGCGTCCTGGTGCCAGCTGGAGGCGGTGGCTGTTGTCCTTGTGGACCGTGTCGTCCCTGTGGTGGCTGCTGTTCATCATCGCCTTGTGGCTGGTAGACCAATTGTTTTATTTGGCTAAAGACCATCGGGGGAATGAGACGCAGGATCATTCCAGATTTTATTTTGGACCGCAAGATGACAACTTTTAACAGATGATACTTGCAGTTTTATAATGGCTGGGGATATATGTGGATTATGTCAAATTAATTAAAAAAAGTTTATAATGTATAAATTTTGTGTTTTTAAACTGATTTATTGGAGGGTTTATTGGGTAGAAGATACCGTTGTAAAATTGGGTAGAAAATTGCGTAAGGGAATCTTAAAAAGGGATTTTGAAAGGGACTTTAGGCTGATCTCTTACTAATGTCAATAAGAAATACGTTCAACAGTATATGTATAATATCTTTTTAAATTAAAAGCTAATATTTGGAGCGATTATACCATCTGGGGCATATCTACTGAGATTCAAAGAAGCGCCTTCGATTCTAATTAAATTTATTCTATAATCATAGTTTACTTTGAATTTCCTGTTTTAATTTTTGCTTCGAAAGGCTTCTCAAAACTTTTGTAGCTCATTGCTTTCGAATGTTTTCGTCTGTAAACAACGTAAAATGAAAATTAAAATAGAATAATCAAAGCTGAGAGGAACTATATTCACATATTCCTTCAGCCGAGACAAACAATAGCCAGAAGTAAGTGAAAATGTTTTTATTTAATTTATTTATTTTATATATAAAATTTATTTATTTCAGCTTTGAAAAGAAAACTACAAGAGAGAGTAGGAGATAAAGATTTTAGAATGTTGTACTCGACGAAGTTTAATCCATTCTATGTTGGACCTTGCCCGCCCGGCCCAATGTTGTTTAGACCATTTCGCAAGGGTTGTTTTCCACATCCTTCGTTGGTTTATTCAAGTCCTTGTTGTGGTCCTAAAGGTAGTCCTCGCTGTTATCCCTGTGGTTCTTGCTGTGGTCCAAGCGGACCTTGTGGCGGCGGCTGTTGTACTTCTTCTTGTTGCGGCTGGTAAAATCGGCAGAAGTGAATGGAATATTTTAGCTAGAGTGTGGCTGAAGTTTCGTGTGAATATTGCCTCTAATTATTCTATTGTAATAAATTATTTTAAAATGTAACGCAAGTCCCTTCCTTTTTTTTGGTCAAGTTAGCAGTGATGCTGCAAGACTTGACGTTAGTTGCTACGTGTTTAATGTTGTCCTAGGTAAGGATACGGCCTAATCAGCTGCTTGGTTGTAACTCCAAATGCGCAGAAGCGTTTCGAACCAAGAATTTCGGCTTTGAAGGCAAAAACATCGAATGTGGAGCATTGTGTCAGGTCAAAGTCGATGTGTGTGTGTGTGTGAATGGGTGGGTGTGTGACATCCACCTGCCTGATGCTTGATGCATGATGCTCTTCAGGGACTTGGCTAGCAATGTTTTGTTTTGGCTTAGCGGGATTTATGACGCTCACACCTTCACTGTATGCGTGTGTCCTTTAAGGATAATGCCTGTGCGTGTGCTCGCGACATTTCCTTTTCGTTTAAGTTGCCCCGTTGTCTGCGCTGAATATTTCACTTCCATTTTGGCATTCGCTCGCGGAATTTATTGCGGCAGGTCGGAATTTTCATTGCTTTTCCGTGCCATCTACAACTTTACTTCCACTCCAAAAAAGTTATGCTAAACTAAGGTTTTTAGAGTAATATATTTAATGTTTTGTAGTTTTGCTTTAAGCTTGTACTTATAGTAAAAGTGATTTAAAGTGCATTTAATTAGAAATGGCATTTTATCCCATTCGATACATTTTTGTATGCAGTTTTGCTATATAAACTAATGTATATAGTTCAAAATTAAAATGTTTCGTATTAATTATATATTTTTAATAATTTTTAAAATTTTTTACCACACATTTAATCATCTTTAATATATTTATTAAAGTATAAATCATTAAAAATCGTTACTGACTTTTATTTCAAATCATGCTCCACAATCATGTCTAAAAATATAATAAAATTCCCATTAAATTACAAAATACAGTTTGCATTTAAAGTAATGATCATTTGCATTCTGCCGACTAAAAATAACATAGAATGCACGAAGTCAACTTCGGCTCAAAGCAGCAAGCGAACATGTTGAGTGTCAAGCGCTGAGCTTGCAACATGTTCGAGCTTGCACGATGCGATGTCGAGGACCATTCTTAACTTTAATTCATCAAATCAAATTCAGTATTCGTCTTACATTCGCACTGTGCGGACGTCGTACGTCTCTGTCGTTCGGTACAGGTTTTGAGTCGCGTCTTTCAACAGCCGTTGAGCGGGATTTTTAAAGTCTGACTCTGAAAAAGGGAATCAGAAGTGAATGTATCGAAGGAAATTGTGATTACTCGTGAATAGTTTGTGTCTACATTTGTTGTTGGAACGGCTTCTGAACCCTGTATAACTGGGAAGCCAACTCAACTCATTTGAATATTTTGCAAAATCAACTAGATTAAATTCTGTGTGTATTTGTGTGTGTATATCGTGTGTGTGCCTGCCATGAGTTACAGCCTGCCAAAGCAGGCAATAATGTAAACTGACATTTTTCGTAATTTTCGATTTACATGCCGTTGCACATAAGGTGAGTGATGAATTCTAATGAAATACTGAAATTGAATTTGCAATTTATAAAAAATTTAAATTTATTGGGCGTAGAAAATCAAGTGCAATTTCTCGTTACCATTTAAAGTACTCATTAACAGTGACGCTTGTAATCATTTTACACCTGCTTCAATGCCTCAATTGACCGCAAAATCAATAAGCCCATAAAACTTGTTAACATATCTGATGACAAAACTTCCGCTTTTTAAAGGCTTCGCTCGACAAAACAATCGTCAATTACAATACACTTAAACCGCAAGAAATTGAAACCTAACTCAAAGTGATCATCTGCTCAATTTTTCAAGTGAATACCGCATAGATTTCCGTTAAGTACACATAATTTTCATTGGCTTCGAAAGGAAATTAATGCCAAGTAAATGGCAAGCATAAATATCGCGATATTAGGCAAATTTTATTGGTTTTGGACTAGCGCGCTTAGTGCAAATTTGTGGGCAATAAATTGTTGAAATAATTTCTGTATGAAGTACTTATAAATATGGGCTAAACAACAGGTTGGCTATAAAATAATAAAAATGGAACTTGGCGCAAGTGTTCGGCTCGATAAAACATTAAATTACTTGCAACTTTTTACTACGCAGCTGTTGTTCAAAAATGTTGTATTAAAATTTTGAAGGGTAAACTTCAGAAACTCATTCGTCATGCTCAGGTAAACTGGGGTTAAGACGATGATGGAGCCCTTTTAGTTGGTCACTTTGTGCAAAAAGGGTTAACAAGAGAACTTTTTACACCAGCTGCTCTAAAATGGGTTTAATTATAACATTTGGTTGCATTTGGTTACATTTAGTTTTTGTTTATTGTTTAAATAACCAGACATATACCAGTTATGTTAATCCTTTTTGGCTACAGTCGCAATTGGTGTCATTACCATCATCACAAACATCAACGTACTCGTAATCATTTTTATTTCTTCTGCTTTTGCATAATTTTTAATATAAACTCTCATTTTCATGCGCATAATCCGCAGCCTTGATGACAACCAAATGGGCAGACAGCATAGAGAAAGAAGCAGAAAAAAACCACGAGAGACGCGTCATAGAAAACAGAACTCAAAGTGAGAAAAGATGTTGACACGCACACTCACACTCACACTCAGACGCGTATTCACACTCAACCACAGACAGTCAAAGGTTTTTTGGGTGTATATTAAATGTTATAAAAATGAAGCGCTGAAAAGTTTCGACGCTTGGATTACGCATACGCCACGTTTGTCCGCCTTGTCGTTTCAGCAGGGATTATGTCTTGGGCTCATATAGTTAATGACATGCAGCTGCTGTTTTACTTGCGGGCTTTCTACCTGCTGTTCCTCCCTGTCTATCAGAAGTGAGTGTAAATTTCACTTGACAAACTTATGAATTTTAAGGTGATTTTCATGTCGTCAGGGTTAAAATGAACTTCATGAAAATAGAAGTTTTTCGCTAGGGGTCCTGTCAGCCGTAGAAGGGTTCTGTGGCTCATCATAAATCAAATCAAACTTGACTACACCCTGACACAAACACACATACACTATGGGCTGTAATCAAAATCATTTTGTGGTTTTCAACATTTGCTCGCAGCAGCTCGTTCAAAGTAATTAATCATTGAAAGTAATTGGTTTTATGTTTTGATTTGACAGTTGAAAAATTGCAGCTGTGACAATTCAATCCCACACCATTTTCATTTCCCCTTTTTTTTCACCTTTCATTTTCATATCCCCCCTTTTCAAATTGTGGCATATTTTTTCTATTTTTCTATTTTCCCATTTAAATTGAATATAAATAACTGCATGTAATCCCACTGAAAAAATATTGCACTGCACAGACACACAGCATTTATTATTGCTATGGGCTTTTGGTTAATTCAACAACTCATACACATTTGTTGTTTGTTGCTTTATGCATAAAAAAGTAAAGTAAATTTAGTATTTCTTTGTCTCTATTACTTATTTACAGTTTGTGCTTTCCCTTTACCCCATTCAACCTCTTGTAATCAAGTCATTTGAATCATAAGCTTATGAGACAGCATTATATATTTTAATTCAAAATTTATGACTGCAACAGAAACTGGAAACTTTGACTGTTTTTGTTTAAGTTTTTCAAGAATTTTGAAAGCATTTCAACTAAGTGATCAAATTGTTCAGAGAAACGTCTCTTGTCGACTCATCACTCGACGCAAAACTTTACAAAATGTTGACAATAAAAAATTATTAAAAAAGCGTTAAAGTCTTTTACAAAAATTATGCCACAGTGGCAGTCATAAACTTGACTTTGAGTTTATTTTGCTTACATAAACATTTGACTGAGAAATTCTACCGATCTGCGACTCGGTCTCTCAATGCCACTTCAAAGGGAATAAAACGAGGCTTACTTAAAAACAAAAATACGTTGCAAGAAAAAAGAAGACGTCGCATTCAGAAAAATAACAAACAAATCCACAACGTGATACAAGGAAGTCGAACGCGGAGTATTATATTTTGTCCCATGAAGCATGGAGTGTGCCACTTTGCTGAATTGTGCTTCGGGAGGCGCCTCCTGCTATCATAAAATTGATGTGATATATATATACATTTTTTCGGGAATAAACTTTTTATTTGTGAATGCGTACGAGTATTTTTTGTTTCGGTTCGGTTTGTTTTTCCGGTTTTTATTGAAGTATTTTGGTAGCTAATTAAATGCCATTTTGTCTGTCATGAACGTAATATTTATGCCCAAGTTAATCAAACTCGCAACCAATCCGCACAGCTTTCTATATATTTTTGTTTATTTTAACATTAAATGAGCTTACATTTGATTAGCGTCGTGTGTTTATTTTCATATGAATGTGCTGAAAACGATTTTAGGCAAAGCTGTTGCGCAGTCTTCTTTCTAATTGTGCTTTCAATAGCAAAAATGTATAAAAAACATGTATGAAAACAGTAAGATACCCTGCAAAGACTTCTCAAATCATGCTCATTATCCCACAAACCCATTCACCCCTTGGCATGCTTATGTACAGGGTATGGAAATAATGTGTTTGGGTCGCATTTTATTTACTTTTCGGTGAGTGCGCTCATTACATTTGCTGTTGCTGCCTTTTTTGGTATAACTGCCTTTTGCCTTTCATGTGGCCAGTTGAATTAAAAAATTTATTTATGGTATATATGTATTATGAAAAGCAATAAAGAACTGACACGGCAAAGTACATTAAAAATATGTACAATTTTCTTTTAATTAAATATTCATATTTAAAAATTGATTCTCAATTAAAAGTATGTTAAAAGGTTTTTTCCAGTTAAAATGTACCACCAAAAAGATGGACACATAATTGCTGTCCTTCACTTATTCAAGTCCTTTTATTTTGACAATTCTTATTTCTTGATTGTGCTTAATTTCACATTTAGCAAGTTCAATAGTCGACAATCTGCTGCCGGGCGTTAACTGAGGCCAACCTCCTGCTGACAAGTGCCAGCGGCCTCAGTTTGTTGCCAACTGTCAGCTCGTTGTCCAAAAGACAAATGAGCGCATTTGCCTTTTGTCAGACATTGCCATAGATATGGCAGAATCGCGCCAATCGACAGTAAAAATAAACTGTGCATGTCCCAAAAACAAAACGACGTATACAACAACAAAATCGCTAACAAAAGCGGTGGCTGCTTTATGCCACACACGTTGAGGCGGCTATAAGAAAGTTACACCCGAGTCTGAGTTTGAGTGAAAAATCGAGCGTATAACTTGGCATATTTATTTATTTCTGCACGCCGCCAAAAAAATTGTCAACGTGGATCAATACGAGTATATGAGCTTGTGTCCTTTGGGGATAGGGCAATAGACGGGTAACATTGACAATTCACAATGTCATCGTCATCATATCTCAGCTCAGCTCGTGATATAAACATGAATGTGATATAAACATAAAACGCTACGTATTCTAGCTTAAAGTATCAAATTTCTATCCATAATCATAATCATAATACATGCTGTTGTTGGCCTTGTTGATGTTTTTTCTTAAAATCGTGTGAACACAAAAAAATTGTTGTGTGTTTCCAGTTCATTTGTTGCCTTTAAACTGCTCTCAAACAGTTGGGCATTTTTAACATTAAGAAATCACTAAAAGTTAAATGTTATGACCGAAACAGAGCTAAACAATTACAAGCCTGATTAATTTATGTATTTGTTAGTAGTACTGTGGGTATAAGTGGAGAATTTTGTTAGTAAGAACACAGAGAACAAAAACTCTTTTAGTTACAAAATTTTCTTTTTAACTTGTTAGACACACATCTCTTTAAAGCTGACAAAACTTGTCTGTTTGTCACATTTTCAATTTTATTGTTTAGCTTCAGACAGCTTAATTATTGTTTACAACTTTTAAGTGTTTAATATAAAGTTAACAATTTGCATTATCAAATGCTGTGTATAAATCAAAGTTTGTCAGCGTGTGCGATCTGAATCATTTGACACTTGTGTCAACAACAAATGTCCAAAATATTTAATGCCATCCAAGCAAAAAATGTTTTGTTTACTCAAAGCAATGACCTCTGCTACTACACTCTGTATCAAAGAATATACATATATGCTTTTTGAGCAAGTGCTTGAGTCCTATGAAAAGTTATGCCATAAAGCTGTAGTTATCTCTAGTATGCAGGGTATGACGTAGTCAGTATTCATTCGAATATTATGTGATTTGTTTTATCAGCTGTCATTAGTCAGAATGTTTTCTTTTCAAATAAAAATATTTAAAACTATGCAATGAAACTGAAAGCCCACTGAGCTGCAATTATACGCAGTAGTACAAACAAAATAGTTACAAATGTAATGCGGCATATTAAGCATACGCAACGTGTGTCGGAAAAGTTTTCGACTGGTCAGTCGTGCTGCACTAATTGCAAGACAGACAACTTAAAATTTATAAAACTCAATTTGCTAATTGCTATCAAAATAATGAAGTCTGCCTGTGGGTTGCCTTGAGGTTTCACTTCGTTTCGTTTGGGTAAGCGGGGTGGGAGGAAGAGGGCTTGCTGATTGCAACCATCAAGTATCATTCGAGTAATTTAAAGTGCACTCGCCCTGGCCAGAGAGCGGCTCTTCTGCTTGTTTGAGTTCACAGCAGGCAGCGGATGGTGCAACTGCTTCTGATTCTACTCTTTGCTGTAGATTCTGCAGTTGAAGTTACTGCAGCAATAAAATCATGCAACAACATTGGCCAACAACAAATGAAATGAAAGCTGGACAAACTTTGCTTCAGCTGCACACGAAAGACCGAGTCATACAAATAAAAGTTGAACTCGCAGCTTATACAAGCCAAAAGTTTACCCTTTTGCATTGGGTTTGAGGTATGCCATACTTGAGGTGTTTGCCCAAAACTTAACTCTATGCATGTAGAGCTTCTTGCTCCATTTCCCGACCCCTCAACCTGCCACACCCCCTCGTGTTTGCTGTTTTTGAAGTTTTTGGTTATTTTTCTCTTTCGGTGCATTGTACGTTTATGTCTTGTTAAGACTTTTATATGGTTTAGTCCATATTTAGTTTTATTTCACACAAGTTTCCTAAACAGCTTTGCGAACTAATCTTTATTTTCTTTTGCACACATGAGTTGTGGTATTGCTGCAGTCCCAAAAGTAGTTTTTAGCGGTTTCTGTTTGTTGCTCGATTTCTTGGGTATTTTGGTGTGTATTTTACTTCTTTCAATAAAAATTCTAGGCTTAGCTTAAATTCAATTTGTTAAATCTGCCATGAATTTCAAATTTGCTTATACGCCGCATAAGCGTAAGCGTACGTCTTTAACTCACTGTATGTGAGTGGCACACGCAAATTTGTTCTAAATTCACGCACTCATTAACTTAAAATATGCACAATGCCAATTTGATTAGGGTAATTTGGCGTTGATCCTCAGCGACGCGTTACCAATGCCACAACAACAACAACATTGACATTGATGTCAATGTCTTAACATGCCAGGACATGTAATCTTTAGGGTAATTTGTGAAATTCTTGCTGCCTGCGTTTATGCTAAATTAATATGCAATGTAGCAGCAGGCAGAGCTAAGCAAATTACATCAATAAATTAAGCCTTGACTGGCATTAAAACATTATTTGTGGCGGCAACTCTGCTTAACAAAGTTAACAAAGTTGTCGTCTTTCAGAATTATGAGCAATTTCCTCAACCACCAGAAAAATTCTCCAACAGAGACAAAAAGGGACTTTGCACTTTGAATAATTGCACGTACGTCACGAGCCTATATTTAACTGACTAGCTGAGCGGGAGTGAGAGAGAGGGAGGAGAAGAGAACGAGCTGGAATGCTGTACCCACGACCCTTCTACCTCTTGCCCTTGGCGCATTACGTGTTTTGGTAACTTAAAAGCCAAATCTGTTACGCCCTCGCGTCTGTCTAGGCCGCAATTACGATAAGCGTCGCTAATTTTCGGCAAGTGAATTTAATTTTCCGCTCACCCAACGATTTCAATTCTTACTCTCAAATAAAAGCTGAGTATTTTCTTTCATTTATTTTTAAAGAGAGCGAGAAAGAGGGGAAAGAGTGAGAGCGTGTAAGAATTTGTATCATTGTGTTGAGGTTACCTTTGTGGCCTGTTCGTCTGGGCGTGTCCTTATTTTTGGTGCAAAAATGTTGTGCTTGTATGCACTTAAGCAAAGCAGTGAGCAGAGTAGGAAGTAGTCGACAAACCGATACCCTTTTTAAGGCAGCAGACAAATAAATAACTTAACTTTCTTAAAAGCTTAAAAATGTATATAATCTTAATAAATTAAGGATTTTTTTGTAGTCAGTTATACAAAAGTATACGCTATAGTTTTTGATTAACAACTTAAGACCAAGTTCGTTAGTTTACAATAAAAATAAGGTAGAGATAAGCCCTTTATTTTGATGGAAATTTCTATACACTTTCATTGCACTTATTTTAAAATAGTTCACAAGATTAATCCTTTTGGAAAACAGGCAGGAAAAACTAATATTCCCTTAGCAACCGGATTAAAATTAACAACTGTAAAAGCCGACAGAAAGCAACAAAGAAAGAGAGAGAAAACCAGTAGAAAGGAGAGAGAATGAGTGAAAAGAGAGACAGCACCGCAAAGCATAAAATGTTTCAGCCACAGTGGAAGCTGGACAAAATGGAGCAGGTGAAGCAGCCACAACGAGGCTGCCAAACCAAACGAAACACAGCTCAAAAACACAATACATTTTATATAATAAGTACGAGTGTAAGCACGTGTGTGTGTGTGTGTGAGTATTTGTGCCTGGACTTGTGAATTGTGTACTGTTGAAATACAATTTCACTAAAGTGTAGCGAAAATATTGCGATAAATACTTTAAATTTAATTCAAGTGGCAGGAAAAGAGCGCTTAAAACTACTTGGCTGTGTCCATTGTACACACAAAAGTGTTTGGCCAATATTTTCATAATTAATTGCTCAGAATTGAGTGTGCCTGAGTGTGATGGGCTCTTAAAATGGCAAGAATTTAATTGAAAATTCACTAGTTTTATCATAATGTAAGTGCACTTCAAATGTGTTGAATAGCCAAAAAATAATAAGACACTTCGATTAAATCATTCCAGCTGTGAATATTAAAAACCACATATATACTCAAGTGAAACAAATGCTCAATTTTTGTCACTTTTAAACAACTTTAGCTCTGGCTTTCTTACCATAAAAGACATAATTCTAATCACTTAAAAACAGCTTCTAAAATCTCTTTAAAGTTTCAAATTTATAGCTTAAAGATTAGCAAAAGCTTTGTAAGAACATAAAACACATAAATGCGAACATTATGTCACAATTATCCCTTGCTAAAAGTAACCTTAACCTTTGACATTAATCACTTGTAATTGAAAGTCAAGTTTTAATCGGCATACTTATTTAATTCATTAGGCGTTAATTAATGTGGGTTAATTATGTACATTAGGCAAGTTTCAATTAAGCGTTAAATTTTGGTATTTAATATAAGTGATCTCCTGGTCTTAAGCGACTTTAAGATGGCTTTAAATAATTACACGAGAAAATTATTAAAATTTCATAATTGCCTTAAATGGCCAGCAGCATTCAGTAACCACAGCCCCAACGACAGTATCTACAATAACAGCAACAATAATGGCAGTTACCACAGCAACAACAACAACAACAATACCAAAGAACGTGAAGAACAACCACGAAAAGGACGAAGGACGAGGGACGCAGGACACAACCATCGTTGTCGCTTATCTATGTGCATAAGTTATGACTCGGAGAGCTTCGGTCGCAGGCTCTTCGTTAAAACGTGTTCAGTGTCACGCTGAGACATGAATCCCCCTCTCTGTTCTCCCTGACTCCTCAACCACTCCTACCACCCTCGATGCCTTTACTTTTTGCCCAAGGCCGGCATTTGCTGTCAATTTGAAAGACCATTGCACGTGGCGTGTGTCCAACAGTATAACATTTTGCATATTTAAACGCAACAACGTAGCGAAATAAAAT
The DNA here is from genome assembly GCA_035046005.1 of Drosophila acutilabella. Lineage (NCBI taxonomy): Eukaryota > Metazoa > Arthropoda > Insecta > Diptera > Drosophilidae > Drosophila > Drosophila acutilabella. The sequence goes on along the minus strand of JAWNOK010000022.1, from coordinate 400,546 downwards.
GTTAACTTGCAAAAGGGAATACATTAACACATCTTAACAATTAAGGACATCAAGGAGAACAGCACCAGCAGCCGTAGAGGCAGCAGCAGTAAACTCAGTCTACTTACTCACATCCATAAGCTGCAAAAGTCCCCAATGCACTTACGAGCTTCAAGACAGTCAAGTCGACTCCTGTACGCATTGAAAGTTGCTTCTCTCGACCCAAGGCGCCAGGCCATATAAAATTTAACATACAAAGTGGATAGAGAAAGAGTCACAAAGTCAAAGTTAAAGAGGGGACAGTAGAGAGGGGCGTGGAGAAAAAAATTACGAGTCTCGCATTATGCACAGTCGATTCAAGTGACCACAAAACGAGCCGGCGGCACTTTCTTAGCCATCCAATGAGCCAGGACTTCTCTGCTTGACCACATCCCCCAATTGCATATATCCTTTATACAGAGATACAGCTATAATTCGTGTATGTGTGTGCTTGTACTGTTATTTTTGTTGTTGCCCAAGAGGCGTTAAAAATGCAGCAAGGCATGCCATGCACCCAGACTATTCATGCATCCTTGCATCTCCTGATGCTGCAGTTGCTGCTTAAATTTCCTTACATAGCTTGCAGCTCAACCATTTTTCTGGCACGCATAGTTAATTTTTCCCTTCCTCCTTTTGGTAGCCAAAGAAAATTTTATCCAAGAATTATGTGCATGTGGTTAAAGTACTTTATGCTTAATACAAAACAACAAAAAACATGTTTAAGAAGGCAACGAGCTGACATTTAAGCTGTGCTCTGCAAAAAATATAAAGCAGCTGCTCTTTATGCTTAATATGAAATAAACAACTTACTTATAAAGCTATTTAAGATAAGATAATATATTTTCTGAGCTAACCATTAAATGATGAGGTTGTGAATAAAGAGTTTGTTAGCTTTACATTATGTTTAATAATAGAAAACATCAAGTAATGATATGAATTTTTAAGAGTAAGCTAGAGCTTTTTATATTTAATACAAGTCAACCTATTTTTTAGTTAATAATTTTGTTTTATCTTAGTCAAAGTAAACTATTTTATAAGAACCCATTTCTTTAAAATTCTTTGATTAGTTGACGACAAATTTAAGTCTTAATTCTCCATTTAAAAATGCTTAAACATTGAGATATTTACAATATGTCTTCCTGCAATCTTTCAAAGATGTTGTAAATAACTTGAGAAAAACCAAAGCGAAAGAATTTAATTTTTTAGAAATCTTTTGGCACTTGTTTTGCTGTTGACCACAACCACCGCAAGTGCTAAATTGTGCAGCAAAAACTCAGTTTGGTTGCCAGCAAACAAATTTAATTAATACCAAAAAAAAAAAATAAGTAGAAATGAGTAAGCAGAAATATTAGGAAAGTGGCAGTCAGATATACCATACAGTATTCACATAGTTTGGAACCAATCAGACTTCCTGGCATGCGGGTGCATTGCATGAAAATATCGAATATGTCTAACATTTTGGGCAAACTTGGCTGCCTGTCTGCTTGGCTGACCATTTTGGCTATCTCCGGTCAGTCGTTGCCTCTGGCTGGCTGTCCAACAGTACCAGTTACAGTTCCAGTCAAAAGTTCTGGATCGGGTGCCAGCATTATCGATTGGCAGTTGCCGATGGCCACAAAAGTTTGTTTACCGTTGCTTGGGACATTTTACAATCAGCAAAACGGCAAAACTTCGCCACAATATTTATGTCTTCACACACTCACTCACACACACACGCATTTATGTAATACATAACAGTTAGCACTTTCTAATGCATTTGTGACCTCAATATGCCCCCAAAAAATTTTGGCTCGTTTTTGTAGCAGATTTTCTTTTTGGCATCAATGTTGGCAGAATCTGCATAGAGTGACAATAATGTTAAATGAATTTCAGTTTAAGTCATGTGAACTAGTGGCCTTAATAAATGCTAGCCAGACTATCCCCTAAAATGTTTGTATTGCCAGCTTAAATATTTAACTGCTTGAATTTTCCTACTGTTGACAGACAAAACAATGATGTATGTTTAAGCTAAACCAATATAATTTCCTTCCCAAAACCATTTCACAGGCTGCTATCAGTCTGAACTTTTCAATTAGTAATTTTAATCATGATAATACCGACCAGTAGCATCCCTCAAATTCCACAACACTTTTCAGCGCCCGTATACAATGCATAATTTTTGCCACAAATGTGCCAAAATGCACAAAATTTTATTGTTACTTCTATTTGTGTGTCTGTGTGTGTGTGGTTGGGTGTGCGAGTGTGTGAGAAAAAAGTTTATTTGCGGAAATAGAGCGCAACATTGAATCAAAATGGGTTCGTTCGATTTGGGTCATACAAACAAATGGAAATTTGTTTGAAATTTATTGTGCTGAAAGGCGGCAATTCGATTATCACAGAAAATGTATGAAAAACAATTTTAATTAGCTGATCAGTTATTTTTCTTTGTTATAGTTATTGTTTTTAAAAATTTATTCATAGTTGGAATGCAATAAATTTTATTTTCTGATTAAAATTTGCCCTTTTAAACCATAGTTGAATATCTGGCAGCTTTGAAAACTATCTTATTCCATGGGACCAGCTTAAATTAATCAAATATTTTAAGAGTCCTTCAGTGTCTGAAGCACTAGCAAAAGCTTAAAGAGTCGCTCAATTAAGATGATAACTTGAAACTTTCAACTTTCCATAAGTTATCTACCCCCTAATATTTTTTTTATCGAGCTTATCATCGTTTGGATGCCTTTGACAGCTCTGAGTCGGTTGCCCAGACTTAAATCCTATAATTAATTTCATATCCATCACCTTCTACTTATGTGGCGTCATGTCGCGGCAAACGCATTCAATTTTTGTTGCCAAGGAGAAAAGTTTTCTTTACTTTACTTTACTTTTACTGGTTGTGGGTAGAAAAATATTTGCACAAATACAAATTCCATTTCAATTTTGGGCCATTAGTGTCGACGTTTAAAGCAGTAGGAAAAAAGTTTTGTTTTCACGCTTTGGCATTAAAAGAAAACAGACGAACCGAAAAAATAGGAATAAAAAAAAGTAACGCAAAGTAGAAGAAAAAAAGCAACAGCAAAGTTTTTCAGTTTGTCTGCAATACCCCGCAGTTCATTCCCCCCTCGCTTCTTATGATTCTTACTTTTTTTTTGGGTAGCCATTTTTCAACTTTAGCCATTTTGCAGCTCTTGTTTGTTTGCACAAGAAAAATTAAAGGAAAATAACAGCAGTAATGAAATTGAAATAACCCACACGTTCACTTACCAATTGAAATAAAATTCGCTCTGCTAAATGTACAATAATTTTTGCCAGCATTATTTTTAAACGATAAAAGTTTAATATTCATGAAATACTATTTATTTAAAACATTTAGCGCAATGTGTTTAGATTTGCCAGATTAAGATAGAATTCATTTTTATTTATTTATCTGAAATTTAAATAACCAAATTTGGGTTAAGTTTATTTTTAGCAATGTGTTGCCAGTGCCAAGCGTCTGTTCCGGCTTTTAACAAGCCTTTATGATAATTATGATTATCCATTAAGTATTTTTATCCATTTTTGTCACTGTTATTTTTAGACTTTGTGCTGAACTTTTGCCCACAAAAGTATGCAACACTTTGTGACTTTTAGTGCAAAAGAGTTTGCCGTATGGTCGACCACAAGAAGCACCACACAATGCTCTTTAATTAAATTAAAAATAAAAATATATACATATATGCTGCTCTTTTTATCATTTTGGTATCTTGTTGTTTGCCAAAAAACTTTTCCATACCAACAAAAAAAAATATATATTCTATATATATGACTAACGATGTGCAGAAGTGGAGTCCCGCCCCACTTTTAACGCCCCCAAACAGACGCATACGCAGCAGACACGCCTACAATAAGCTCACTAATCCAGCTAGCTGGTTGTAGCAGGAGTTGCAGCTTCAATGGCTTTTTTTTTTAGCTTTTGTTCTTGTGTGGGTCATGTGGGTCAAGTGGGTGGGTCAAGTATTAGAATTGTGAGCTACGCAAGGGTCGGCTTACGGTCTCTGTTGTCCTAGCATGGGTTAAGTGGTTTTTAATGAAAGTTAGAAGCCGCTTTAATGCAACTTGTTGTTGCTAATTGTGTTATGAAGAGACCACGTAACCAGCTACCCACTCTCCGCTTTTTACCGCCGTATACTACGCATTTTTAAAGCTTTTGCCCTCAACTATAAGCCAAACTTTGTCCGGCAAAAGTTGAAATATTTAAAGGATTAGAAATACTTTAAGGTTGTATAGCTAATTGTTCAGTTTGAGACTTAAATATTTAACTTATACTTTATATTTAAATCGACTGAACAAAAGGCAAAAATTAAATGGTATAAATATGTATTATTAAATTCATTGTTAACAATGTTGTACAGAGATTGTGCTTTATGCATTTGCTTTTGTTCAATTTAATATTCGTTTACTTTATTGGGTATTATACTTGGCCACACAGTTGAAAATATATTTGTTTTTCTTCATTTCATTCATTCCCCTTCCTACTTCTGTCCTCCCCTCCACTGTCTGTCATTTTTCCTCCCTGAAGCTTTATTGTAGCGCTTTTATTTTGCATAGCGCACTTTTTGTTGGCATTTTTTTTATTTTTTCAGTTGATTTCCTGACCTCTGGCTTCCTGATCGGAATTCTGTATTTCCGTTACGTCCATTATGTTTTTAAATGCGAACTTTCGCTTTGTTCAGCGTTCTTTTATGCAGTGCCCTGCCCTTGTTTATTGTTGTGACCGCTGGCGAGCACAAGAACTCACAAAATTGTTATGTTTTGGCAAAAGTTTTCAATTGGTTTTTAGCAAATGAATAATGCGTTTTGTTCATACTAAATGTCAGGAAATTACATAATCTTTAATTGAGTAATAAATAAGTAAAGTGCAATCCTTTCTTGCTTATGCTCCCATGGAGCTGAGTGCGTGTGTTTTTACTTCTTCCTTTGGTGTCTCTGTTAACGCTCAACTAACCTGACAGTGTCATAATTTAGACCCAAAATTAATTTGCTTTTCCATGGTGTTGCTGTACTGCGGTATACATTCATCTTCCTTTGCTCATTCTGCCCTTTTGCTTATCTCATCTGTGGCTAGAAGCTTTTCATTTCCCAACAGATTTGCTGCTCAACGCTCAGTGATTTTAATTAACATTTCTGATTTTGTGGCTAAGCTTTGTAGGTGTGTGTGTGTGTGAGTGTGTTTTGCTTTTTATTAGCACACCTGTGCACAGGTGACACACACTCTTATTCAATGTGCCATGGATTTAACTTTGTCTGCGGCTGGCCGTGTCTCTTACTCTCTCTAATTAATTGAATTGCTGCCTGTTTAATTAGCTGTGCCAGTTTTTTTTATGATTAAGTCTCTCGTCAAGAGTTAATGTTCTAATGAAACTTAATTAATATATATTTATATTTAGATGTATATATTTGTTCTTTTCATTACAGACTCAACTTTACTCGCACTAAGTTGCTTGTGCTCCACTAAACTCCACAGAAATCGCTGTAAGTTCCAATTTCATAGCACAGCCACTTAACGATGACATCTTCTATTCTATGAATCTTCTATATTTATTATGAGTTTGATTACATTTAGCATCTTTCAATCGATCTATCAAGCTATTTTCATGGCACTCAATTCTACTGACAGTTGTCATTGCTTTGACAGTTTCGTTCAATCATCAATCCCTGCATTTTCCATTTTCTTTTTATCAAAATATTTGGCGCATTTTCTAGACTACTTTATGATTTATTTTTTGGCTCAAAGATTTCTGAGAAAGTTTATTTAGTTGCTGTTATTGTTTGGGCATGAAATATGCATTTACTTTGTGCTCTCAGAAAATTACTTGAGTTGTTTTCTGTTTATTGTCTTATTTCGAATGCATTTTATGGCAATTGAACATTTGATTGCAACTAAAAGTAAGGAAACTAAAGTATGTTAAGCTTTGCTGCTGCCTTAAAGCCAAAATACGTAATTCCAAACTGATTAGGAATAAAAATGTTTGTTATATTATCAACTAAAGGGGAAAAGTTTTTGCTTAAAGCGTTGAGCACATAATTCACCTATATAATGCCATGAGCTGTCGTAGATTTTTGCCTCTTGGTCAGCAGTAAAAAGGTTGCTGACAATCAAACTTCGTCAACAATCTGCTGACCATAGCCCCAAGGCAGCTTTTGGGACAAGAAAAGAGCCGAAAATGTCACAAGCGAAATCAAAGTGAAATTCAATCCAACATGGCAGAAAAACAGCTGCTGGCTAAAAGACGAACAAAATGTGTCAATGTATGTTTTGTGTTTATATATATATAAATGTATGTGATTGTTTGTGTTTCGATATCTTTAATCAAACATGTCTGTCTGTGTGAGTGTGTGCTCAAGGAATCAAATTATGAGATGAGACACATGCACATAAGTATGCTACAGTATAAGTTGCAGCAGAAGTAGCAGCACAAGGACATGGCTGTGCGCCTGCTTGCCTAACTGATGAAGTTGATAATGATAAAAGAGCCCGATAAAATGTGCCTTGAAAATTCTTTAAAATGAATACCAAAGGCGCAACAAAGAAGACTAAAAGAAGACGAAGAGGACAGAAGCGAAATAAATTATGAAAAGAATGTTGAACACGCATGTGCATAAAGAAGAAAGGGCGAGAATTCTGGTCTGTATGTGTCTGTGCCTGTGTGTGTGTCTCACGCTTGCTGTAATTAATTTGATTTCATTCATTCAAGTCAAGGAAATGTAAAGGACGCCAGCCAAGGCAGTTATATTAATTGAAAGGCAGCGTGGAATGCAAAGAAGGAAATAAAAACCAAAAGAAAATTCACGATCGCAGTTCATTCATAATTTTCAACAAGCGTAAGCTTAAAGCTTACTGAAAAGCTGATTTTTCTATTAGTTGTGTGGGTGTATGTGTGTGTGACTGTTTGGGTTAAAGGGGAAACCCATTGAACTTGCTGCTTGACAAAAACAAAAGCCAACGTAAGTCCTACAAAACGTTTCGACATTGGTAATAAAACGCTCACTAGCAGTGCTAACGTGTATATCCTGTTTGAGTTGCTCCTTCTTCTTGCTTAACTCCACCCACAGCAACTGCTGCTGCTTCGCCTATCACTGATTTTATGTGATAGTGCCCTGAACGAGGTTAAGAGCTTAATGAGAGCTGGCTGGCAGAAGCAGCCTGCAGCTGACATATGATATTTTTATGTGCCTCCGACAAGAGTTTGCTATTAACATGAATGCAAACCAAGTTCCAGAACAAGGTAAATGCTAAGGCTTTGCCTTAATTAGTGCAAAGAGTCCTTTCGCCAAATGTGACACAATTTACGGTCATTTAGTTAAACCCGTATTTTGGGAACTACAACATTTTTAATTGAGAAGCTATGTTACGGTCGCTTAGCTGGGGAATTTCTTTGGCTAGAAAAACAAGTTTTGATTTAAATATTGTAAACAATCTTAAATTTGATATGTGTATACGCAGCCAATTAAACTAATTTAATAAACACTTTGTTGCTATTCAAAGTTTGCTGATTCCTTTCACAAATTTTCCACTGCTTGGTTCTTTGTCAATTAGTCAAAACAAGCCAACAAGTTATGCAGTTGGTATTACTAACACTGTTATTGTAGTTCATGTTGTTGCTGTTGCTGTTGGTGTTGTTGTTGTCACATCAAGCGTCAGCGAGCGTGACAAATAACATGTAAATAGAGACAACAATCACACATAGATACGCGCTCACTAGCCAATTACTCGAACTAGTGAGGAGCGCAAAGTCGTGCTTATAGCGTGACACGAAAAGCAAGGAAATATCCCGATTAAATTAATAAATAGTTTGAAATATTTTACAACTAATAACACACTATTTGTGCTTTATAAGTGCCAAGAACACAGAAAAGAAACTTTTCAATTTTTAAATTAGTTTGTTTAAAAAAGTGTGCAAGTTGCAGGCTATGTTTATATCCAATTATTGATAGCCAAAGGCATGTAGTAGTGTGTTATTTAAAATAACACTGTCATCTCCATTTACCTGCACACACATTTACACACACTCCTTTGTGTGCATTCACTGACCGTTGTTGCATTTAGCGAACTGCAAACACTGTTTGGCATTGTTAGCCGCTTCTGACCATTGTGCAGCCATATTTGCTGTAGTTGATGACATTAATTGTTGCATTTTGCTTTCAGTATTTGTTTGCTCTTTTTTTCACCCATTTGTTTTTCGTATCTATTGTGTGGCTGTGCGTTTTTTTCACAGCATGTTGAGCACGTCGAGTGAGTTTTCATTACCATTATCTGTTACTTTTACTTTTACCTTTAACCAGTTGTCGTTTTGCCAGATTGAATTGCAAACCAGCTGAAAGCTGAGCCGTCAAGGTCGAGCAGGTTGTCGTCTCCAGTTCCCTGGTATATCAATTTCAGTTTTAAACGCGCTCTTGATTTATTAGTCCAGTGTACGTAGCAGCGCATTAAGTGACTGGGGAGCTTTGCTTTTGCTAGACGCTTTTAATTAAATTTGATTTAATAATTCATTATGCAGCGACAACATTGCCGTTGGGATTTCATGAGCTGCCAAAAATTTATGACGAAAAGTGTGTTACATATTTTACGGACTGACAGATGGAGAGACGAATGGACGGTGGAAATTCGGTTGAGAAAATTCATTAAACAAGCTACTGAGCTACAGTTTAGACTTATGCAGTTAAGGCAAAATTGATTTAATAAATATTATATTTTTAGTAGACATTTAAAATATTTGCTTTGCATTCAAGTGTGAAAATTGTCAGATAATAATCAAATCCAAAGCTTAAACAATTGGAATTTAAGCTATAAATAGCTATGTAGTAAATTAAGTGATATCGTGCTTATGGTTGCCAAAGCTAATTAAGTGCCAAATATGCGAGTTCACAAGTCAATTGAGAGTGATCCACATTTTGTTGCACTTGAGCAAATAAGTTGACAGACAGTCAGATAGAGAGACAGTCAGACAATGGCAACTGCAACAATGTGTGTGGCAACATAAAAAGAGCAAACGCAGCGCAAACTCGTAACATCAACAAGTTCATTAAAAAAGTTAGCAAAAGAGTAAAAAGCGCTCAACGGCAACTCAAACGAAACGGAACCTGACAATTGTAACGCTTCACTTGAACTTTGCTCAAATGTTATACTTTTTTTTCTGTCTTTACTTGTATCTAAAAGTTACACAAGAACCCTCCCTTGGCTCTTTGCATGATTAAACTATTTATAAACCTACACAATCCGCAAAAAAAAGGGGGGAAAACGGAAACGCTGATGCTCATTTGAGGGCAACCAGCAGCTAAGCCGCTAAGGCAGATTAAGAAGTATATATTAATATAGGCTTTGAAATACCCAATACTTATAATCATATTTCTACGAAACTTTAATATAAGGCTAAGCTTCAAAACTTAATCCATTTTAAGCATAAAAGCTTTTTGTTTGTTTAAGAAAACTATTGCCTCAGTCTGTTTAGTTACCCACATGAAAAAGTCTACGAAGCGCCTTCAAAATTTCACTTTTTTACATGCACTACTTGATTTAAATGAACAAAAGCCCCGTTGTGTTGGTAATACTGTAAGCAGGGATGTTTGAGGAAACCGGATGTGAAGTTGCAATTGAATTGTGTTCACGTTCGCTTTGAGAAGTGCAGAGCATGTTCAAACACTTCTCCCTCTCTTGCCGCACTGTTCATTTCCCTTAATTTTCACGTTGTGTTGCACTTTATGGCTAGCGAAGTGTGTCGGTGGTAGCGAAAGTGAAACCACCAAAAGTTCAGCCCTTTTGTGTAATGTCCATGCATTGTTAACAACCACCGGTAGGGTAGTAGTAGGAGCAACACCACCGTTAGTAACACCGCCAACAGCAGCAGCGGACTTCGCTTATTGTGATGCCGGAAGTTTGTGGTGGGAAATTTCATTTATGCTGACACTTGACTTGGTTTGACTCGGACACGGACTCGGACTCGGATTGGAACTGGGAGCGGTAGTGGGACTTGTAGCTGCGTGGCACCCTCTGGATTCACTCCGTTGTCCACTGCTGTCCCTTGGCATGGCTTTAATTTGCAGCAAATAAATAATGGTAACAGACATTTGAGTCCTGAGCTCGATTTGTTGGCCGTTTGGCCTTGACGGTCAGCCAGCGAGTCAGCGAGCCAACTGCTTCTATTCCATTCAATTTGTATCCAGCAGGCTAGGTATTATGTTCAAGTTGTGCACTTTTTCCATTTCCTTTTTCGTACGCTCACCAGGGCACATTAGAGCGGAAGTAGGTTGAGTGAGGAATGGACTCGGTGTAGATCGGGATCGGGTATAAAGGGCAAAGAAACAATAGACAGTCCGACAGCACTTCATAGATTTTGTTGGTTTTTTGTGGCTGTCTTTGCCTTGTGTTCTCCTGTCTCATCCTGTTTCATCCTGTTCACCGGTCAAGTTTGCTTTCTGCCGTTAAATGTGACAATTTAATTGTTTCGTAATTGTTGGCTCTTTGAAGTGTGTTCTGATTTACAGCCAGAATTGAATCACCACCAGCATAAACTAGCCAACTTTTACCTTTAGAAATAAAAAAGTTTATTTATACAAATACAAACACATTGACCTAGATTCATGCTCACTTTGAGTTTTGAGCAAAAAATATAGAAAAACTGCAAATTCTATTTAGAATTTATAAAACAGCCAATGGCGTTTGAGCATCAAATTGTGAAACAAAGCACAGAAAAGATGAAAAGCTAACATATTTATTATACTCATTCGTAAAATTTATCAATGATTCAATAGTTGAAAAGTCCATTATTCAGTTTGTTGCTCTTGATTTTTAGCAAGTTTGTGGAAATTGGTTTAAGGCGGTTTAGAGCATACGTGAGTTAAATGAACACTTGTTTCAAAAGAATTTCAGCACTCATATATAAAACAAATTTAAGATTTCAAGCTTTAAAAATTCCCCTTAGTAGACAATTTTCTTGATTTATCCAGGCAATTGCCTACTTGAGCTACATAAATTTTAGAGCGAGTTCCCAACTCATGTCTGAAACTTTAACTTTGCAAAAAGGATTGCCGTGCATTAAATTGCCTGGCATGTTCTTAAAGGGATAAAGGTACAGTGAAGTCTGGCAGCAGGAGGCCAGGGCTCTAAAATGCTTCAGCGGTTGGGCACAAAAGTTTAGCTGCTAGTGCTTATGTTGCTGCTCAAATGAAGTTAGCAAAACTGATTAACTCTTAGCAGGTCGGCAAGATTTGGTCTCCTTTCTACCGTGCACTCGAGGCAGCAGACAGCATGCAGATTGCAGGCTGCAGGCTGCAGGCTCGTTGCATGCTGGGATAATTGAATTTGACTGTCTAATAATAAAAATTGTTATCCTGCTGCTCTTTGGCACCATCTTAATGATAGTTTGTGTAAGCAGAGCAGGAAAGCAGCTCAGAGACAGAGAGAGAGCACCAACATTTGGGTGTTTAATAAAATTTTAATGAAATATTTGATGTATTTGCAGTTGCATTAAAATGCAATTACAAACTGTGGAGAAATGTTCGCAAGCAAACTTGAATTGCAAATAAATCTTGCAGATTGCCACACAGCCCCTCCCACCCGTTACCCTACTTAAAGCATGTCTTAGAAAATTCCATCCGTTGGCAGATTTTATTTTACTTCTGTTTGTGCGCTACTTAGCCGCGTCATCCCCAACCCACAGTCTGTTGTCACTCCATTTAGACTTTAGTCTTTGGTCTTGGTGGCAGCCATTTGCTTAGACACGCCCCCCATGCAAATGACACGCCCAAAGCTCTAAGTTAGCTCTTAGTGCAAACAGTAGGTGGCTGTGCTAATTCCGGCATTTCCCATGATAAATGGCAACCGCATAACAAATTTATATACACAAGCTGAGAAATAAGAAAAAATTCGCTGAATTTTTTTACAAAACATATTCCATGCGTTCTGGTTTCTTTTCTCTGCTCCTGTTGCTCGCTGACTTGTCACATCTGTCATTGAAATTTATGATTTTCATAAATTTACAACTGACCCTTTGGCACTTTAAATATTTGCCAGGCATTTACCCTAGCTTATTTTCCAGCAGATAACTGCAGATTGGCTCGCAATTTGCATTGCATTCACACCACACCCACGTCCTTTTATCCTTGCTGCATTGAATGCGACACTTGTGACATTGAAGCTGATGCAAAACCAAGGTAACAAGCCAACGGGCAGAAGGACATTCGTGGGGGGTCCTTAGTTTGCTACACATATTCATAACACTTGATTTCAAAAAGTTTACCAAGTGTCGCTCTTGGCTTTGGCATAAACAAACTGGCCATGAATTTGTGTACTTCAGCTTGATTATGAGTTGTGTGTGTGTGCGTGTGTGTGTACGTGTGTTTGGGTATGAGTTGTGTGTGTGTAGTGACGCTCTTATTGCTTTAACTTTAGCACATAAGCTTAGCTTACATAGTTACATAAATATTAATTAAGATTTCTTGATTTCTTTGCAGAATTGTGTAACCATAACAAAGGTGAGTACCCAATGTTACTTATTATTAATATTATTATTCTCAGAACTACATAGAAACTATGAATTAGTCAAGTCTTTATACAAAGTTATGGCATTAGTTGCACTGCAGAACTGTAAAACTTTTAATACTGAATTGTTGAACTAAAATTGAAACATGTTGAAAATGTTTTGATTAATCGTTTTCGCTGTTCTTTGTGTGTTGACAGGAACTTGGCTGCTTTGCTTTGTCTTCTATAATATTTCCGTGTTTTTAAATTGCTCAGAATCCATGTACTTTGAGGCGATCGGCCTTGGCCAAGCCAGCTTTAGTTAGCCACTGACAGATGTTCTCACGTTGATCGCCCTGCAGTTGCAGGACTTCGCCGTATTGAGGATGCTCGATGACAGTGCCGTTGCAGGCAAATTCCTTTTTGCAGGAACGTACAATCTTCTTGAGATCGTATTCAGCCGATAGACCTTGGACAGTGGTTAGTGTTTTGCGACCGTTGCGCTGTTGAATACGTATGTGAACGAGACCGTCTTGGATGTCATCATCGGGTCCCTTGATGGCATCCGCGAATGGATCGCGTGAATTGAGATTCTGAATGGACATACGAAGAGCTGTACAGTAATCGGAAATAACTAATATGACCACTGCCAAAAAATATGCACAATAAGCAGACAGAGAAGGTTTTCTTTTCTTTTTTTTGTTGTTTTTTTGGAACGACGTAATTTTATTTTTGAATCAGATTAATATCGGAATTTTATGACTATTGTTTTTTTGTTTTTTGTAGACAACCGAAAATATTTACTGCGACTGACACTGAACTTTAGACACCAAATGCTACAGCTGCTTTAATCTATACACAATTTCATAATCTATTTCCATTCCGGTTTACTAAGTCAGTCTCATTTCATTAGCGTTTGCCAAATGAAAACTAATGAAGTCTGGCAAATTATCGCAGCTCGAGGAATTTCAAGAATATTCCAACTTAACGGCAATTAGCGCCAATAAGCTGGACAGATTTTCCCACTCTACCTACCAATTGTTTTTCCACACCCCATGCTCCCACTCCCCCTTCTGGGCTGACTTTTACTTTTGATGCAATTATTATCCAATTTATGAAATTGAGCAGACTTCTTTTATGACTTCATGAAATGCTACTTACATAAAATTCAATAAGTGCCTTTGCCTAGTTGGGTTGGAGTAGCTTTGCCTGCTCTGGTAAATGTGAAAAGTACTAGGAAAATGCATAAATTCAATTTACAAAATTTGCCAAGTGTGGTAGGGGACTGTAAGCATGGCCTGCTTTTAGGCGATGTTGCGTAAAAATATGTTTTTGCTTGATTAATTTTTGTGGTTGTAAAAAGCAAATCATAACGCTAAACAAAGCAAAAACAAGTAAGAAAAAAAGCGAAGAAAGCATAAATAAACAAGTGGTGGAAAGAAAGGAATGAACAGTTGGAAGTTTCCCTGTAAATTTTAATCATTTTTACCCCTGGTGGATATATCAAAAGAGAATTGAGCCAAGAAAAATAATATAACTGAAAATCATTCTTAATATTTTCTACACCTCCTTTGTAAACCTTATTATATTTTGCCTATGATGCAGCATATACTTTTAATATTCCCCACCTGATCATACTTTACCCTACAAACTTGTGGTAACAGGGTATAAAAAGGTAGCAACGCAAGCACAAAATCAAATTAGAAAATTTGCATTTAGTTAGCTCTTCAGAGTGTTTTGTCGTTGTGTGAGTGTGCCGGTGTTTTTGTGTGTGTGTGTGCAAATGATTGTGCACAAAAGTAGGCAACAAAAAGTTTTTGGCAAATCACATGCATACATTTGGCATCACAGCTGGGTGTGTAGAATTCAGTAGCACCCAAAAACACACACACAACTACACCTCACAGTCTCAGCTGGCTGATGATGCAGAATACGGTATATTATTTTCTTTTCCAAACTAAATTAAAAAGTTTTGTGCTTTTGGGGACGACCGTTCGACATCTGATTATAATGAGCTTGTCATTCAGCCTAATAGATGAAGACGTCGAGCCAACAAATGATAAAATCTACTAGTGTTGAAATATTAGAAACATTTGGTAATTACCAGCTATCAGAAGTCTAAAAGAATTTCATACAGCCAGAAAGTAAATTTGCTCTGAATGCTTGCGTACAGTTTTAATTGGTTATATGATGGCGTAAAGCATAAAACTACCAGGCACACATGATATATGTACTATACAGACTGCCATATATTTGTGTTTACTTGCACCATTGGGTAAACTAAAGTTGCAACAGCAAAATATGATGAATGTGGCGCGGAAACAGCGCGTTGAGCGTGTGGCAAATAATGAAAAATTACCAGCAACACTTACACACAACAGACACACTAAACAACTAAAAACTGTAGCACACAAATATAGAAAGAGACAGAGACAGAGAGAGGCAGAGATATGCCACAGTGCCGCATACTTTTGGGCGCTGTAAAATATAAAATTCTATGAATTTGTACGTACATCATTTGAAAATCGTAAAACTTGCAAGTGTTGCTTGTTTAGTCCACACAAAAACACACCCACATAATGTGAATAAGTGTGTGTGTGTATGTGTTAGCTGTCATAAACAGGCACAAAAAAAGGTAAATTTTCAGCACTGTATATGCGTTTTTTTAGTATTCCCAGCTTTTATTTTTGTGTAAAAAGCGCATACACTTCTTTATGTAATTATAATACCTTAGCAAAATGTTGATGCCTCTGAGCCGCATAAACATCCTGATGCTAATGATGATTATGATTATAATAATAATCATGACTTGGTGAGTACCTAAAGACGATTACACATTGCAGAGGCTTTGAGTGCGTTATTTGCCCAAGTTTATGACTTGCGCAAATTGTTCAAAATTTTATGTGCTGCTGAGCCATGTGTAAAATTAATAATAATTTTCACTCAGGCAAATTAAATAAACTTTTGCACATGTATGTCTAAACGAAATATGCAAATTAAAATTCATTTCGAGATATTATCTTTGAATTTATTCAAATTACATTTTAATTGGAATAGCTTAAGTTTGTGCTTCAAATTAAATTGACAATAAATTATTAAAGTTTCTGAAGTCAAAGGAAATAGAAAACTTTAACAATTATTTATGCAAAGAAATATACTAAAATTAGCAACATTTAATATTTTATTTCTGTTTCTAAGCAAATTGTCGGCCGTCAAAACCACAGGATACTTAAATACAAGTCCCTCCTACTCACCTTTGTTGCCAAAATTCCTAGGAAATTCATGCTTTCAAGTGTACCCAGTGGGAAAATCATGTTTGTTTTGTGTTTTTCTGGTGAATCGACAGAATGCTAATAGACCCACTGAATATAACGCCTACAAACCACGGCATTTAGGCTGAACTTGAATTCGGATCAAATTGTAGCACTTGAAAACTCAAACATATATGTATTCATATTCATTAGGCATTCACTTTTGTACGACCTTTGATGTGGGCATTCAATAAATTTCATCTTATTGGATTAAGTGCTTAATCCCAAACAACATTCTGCACACACCTAGCAAAAGATTTGCGTGTAAATGACACACAATAAGTAAAAATAGATGCTGTGGCTGGCAGTTGGGGTAAACGAAACGAGGTTGTGGTGAACGAGGGGGTGGGTTGACAGGCGGTTAAATGACATAATCAATAAAGAGGTTAAACTGCACATTGACGTGTGATAAACGGCAGCTCGTGTTTGGAGATGTGTTGGAGGCTAATGAATGCCATGGACATTCGCAATTGTTACTCCAAAAGCTGACAGGCGTTCTGTCAACATGCCACTGCCTCAGTTTGTCAACTTATACGTTTGTCAGTCAGTCAGTCAGTTAGTCAGTCATGCAAACAAATAAAACAGCTTTTATTGTAATCCGTAATGTCAAAACACTGCAGCGGATGTTTAGCAAATGGTTTCAGCGCGGAGAGGGGAAAAAGCACAGTTTCACAATTGCCACATCAGGCAACTCTATGTCATGTGCGATGGCAATTGAATATCGCTGCATGTGTGCGTGTGTGTGTGTGTGACTTACCTGTGCAGCTTTATCGCATGACACGCAGTTGTTCGCCAAATGATTTTACTATACAATTTTGTGCTTTGCATTTTTTTTCCGTAGCTTCCTCAAAATGACACACTAAACCATTAAGTACTTTGGCAAAAACTGTGAGGCAGGAAAAACGTTTGAGGTCTATTGATTTTCCATTGATAAATAGCTGACATTTTAGCGTCGTCTGCGCTTTTTATGCGTGCACACACACAGAGACCCACACAGGTTAAATAGTTTAAGAATGTCTGGCACATTAAAAAACAATTTCCGTCAAATCACTTTTCAAAGCACTGGGAACGCGAGCAAACTGTAAAATGATGCTGCAAGGACTTTAAAGCCAGGTCACATAAATCTATTGATAGGTTGGTAGAAAACTTTAAAGTATATATATTCTTGATCAGCATCAACAGCCGAGTCGATATAGCCATGTCCGTCTGTCCGTCTGTCCGTCTGTCCGTCTGTCCGTATGAACACCTGGATCTTTTAAACTACAAAAGCTAGAACCATGAAATTCACAATGAAAGTCCGTTATTATGTCAAGCAGATCAAGTTTATTTCAAATTGTTGCCACGCCCCCTACCGCCCCCGCAATGAGCAAAAAACCAGACAAACCTCGAGAAAATTTTTGTTTTAGGCGAATATCTCAGTACCTATAGCACTTAGGAGCACAAATTTTGGTACACAGGTTCTTAGAGACAGCCTTAGTATAATGTCATTCAAAATTTTGAGCTGCCACGCCCCCTTTGCTCATCAGAAATAAAAGACTCTCCAGCTTCAATGCCTTGTTTCAGGCATTAAATCAAATAGTACAGTGTTGTAATTTAACATACGCTTAGAGAATTACTATTTCTAACTTTCCTGAAAGTGGCATCAAAATCCTATGTCAAACAACAGAGAAATTACGGTTCAAAGTTGAAGTTATTTTAAAGCAAAATCACTGCATGCGCGCAACACATACAAACAAACACAGAAACATACAAACATATGTTCGAACGTTTTCTCTACCTGCTGGCGGCAGCGCTGCCCGAAGCCGCTGGCCGCGCCGACCAATGCACTATGGGGAATTTGACCACTTTATCTGGCATTTATTATTGTAAGTTAACCAGAAGGTATTTTTCACTGCGGTGTTTTTTATTATGTTGTTGTAGGCCATTTAAAGCTTTTTTGGAAAAAATGGGCGTGTCAACGCCCCTTTCGAACATAAAAATTGAGTAATTTAAATTTTACGTGCATTTTTATATATAAAATTTCTAAATTCAGTCACCTCTACGGACTGATGTTGCGCAAATGAGTTTTGCCACGCCCCCTTACGCCCCTAAAATTAAAAAAAAAAGTTATTTAATAAATTATTTTATTTTTTTAATTTTATTTTGATTTTCATAATTTTCTTCATTTTCCAACTCAATGTTTTCAAGAAAATGTAGGTTGTTGTCTTCAAACTCATGTTTTTCTGAAAAATCATTTAAGTATCCGTGTTCACGCGAAAGAAGCTGGATTAATGGCCAGCCGACTGCAAGCACCGTATTTTCTATGATTTTTTTTGAGTACAAAATACTCTTATGAACATTTGGTGTCATTGGAATCCATGGACAACTGTCCACAATCATTTCGCCAGTTCGGTGGCAGTATGATCCTCAAATTGTAAATGATTTCTGACTAACTTCAGGGTTTTGAGTAAACGTTTTAACGTGTTAACGGTATTTGTATTTCCAAAGCCCCCAAAGCCCAATTATAATGCAAATTGTTGCAAAATTGGTGCCTTTTTACTTTTAAAATACTTTTATCCATATTATTTCATGAATGCAGCTCAAAATATCTTTAAATTTCCTTCTCTCGTTCGTACTGGCCCCTCTCACTATCCCACACTGCAAACAAATTGACATTGGAAAAAATGAGGTTACCTAACTAAAATGCGAATTGCGCCAAAAGAGGGAAAAAGAGGAATATAAGACAAATACCACCTAACTCAGAATTAAAATCACTATAAGAAACACTAAGACGAACAAGTAACCAATTCTAAACTCTTTTACATAATCCTTCCCAAAGTTGAAATTTGTTGCTAAAAATTCAGCTTTAGTAGCACCTATAAAACGATCAAATATTAGTATACACACGCACAATTTGAACCATTTTTTTTATTAAATACATAGTAAAAAACCTCCTAAATCAATATTCATGACTTGATTTCGTCAAAATGTGTTCCAATCACAAAATATTAACGGCGAAACTTAATGCATAAATTTACAGAACTTAGTTCCACATACTCTCGATTGCAACAGCTGACTTTACAGCTGTTATTCTCAAATGGCACTGTTAAATTTAACATTTTGAGTTTGGGGCATAACAGTCTGATGTTTTCTTAATGCGTTAACATCAATTTTATGCAAATTAGAAAAACTTTAAAAATCATGCAAATGCCAGATAAAGTGGTCAAATTCCCCATAGTGCAATGCTATACATACACACATATGTATGTGTGCACATACTTATATGGAAATAATCGGAAGAATGATAGAAGAGGGGTGTGGTGCAACTGATAGAGTTGCGGCGCAATGTGGAACCTTCGCATGGATCGCGGGTTCGAGTGCTGACGATGACAGTTGTTAATTTATTTATTTTTTAATTTTAATTCAAAATGTAAATATTTAATTTTAATTTTTTAAATTTCATTTGAAAATTTTAATTTAAATAAAATGCAATACTATGGGAGTACGGGGTCTTTTACAGTCGGCTCGATCGACTGTAGCCTTTCTTACTTGTTTTCTTTTCTTTTTGGTTTTTTTTGTATTTTTTTTTTTATTTTTATGTAGACTATTTTTTGTGTCCAACCCAAAGCCGTAAAAAAGAAGAGAGCAAAACACTTTTTTACTGCTTCCTACGACAAAACTGAACGAACAACATTTGGATTGGCTGCCAGCTAACCTCGAGCATTTTGTTGACCTTTTTTAGGTTCTTTTTTGTTTAGCTCTTTAAACCGACGCCCAAAATGCTACAAGAAAATGCTGTAAATTTGTAACACTTTTTGGAAGTAGACGCATAAGAAGTTTTGAGACGAAAGAGCAGAGCACACTAGACACTAGACAGAAACAGAGACGATACGCTTGAACTGTCTTTGGGAGCATTGCTCCATGATGGAGTACAGTGAAACAGGATATAGGGTGAACTAAGGCAACAATAACAACAGGCAACAAAACTTGGCCCCTGGCACAATTTGTCACACAAACATGACACATAAATAATAAATTCTCCGTATACAAGCAGAGTTCGGTTGGCATTTTGTATGAGAGCAAAAAAGACACACTCATACATACAGAATTGTATATGTGTGTGTATTTCGTTTGGTCCTATTTTGATTAATAAATTGTTTAGAGCGTGGCTGAGCAATGACCGAAACTTACTGACTTGTGGCTAATAAAATATGAAAGCTGCAAAGTTTTCACAGCTACAGAAGAAGCAGTGGCAGCATCAAAAGCCTACGACATGGCCAAAAGCGTTTGGCCAAATTAGTCATGCGCATATAAATATTTCTTGTAATTTATGTTTGCGTTGATGTATATGTATGTGTGCCTCAAATGGAGTAGCACGTTTAACCTCAGTTAGCATTTGCATGTGTAAGTTTTTGGCCGCATATGTCTCTAGCTTTGCTTTCTTTATGATGTGGTCTACATTGCGTATGCGTAATTTGAGTTGATTTTCATTCTTGTTGTTTCTCTGCCTGCTTTCGGGTCTCACAGTTTCCGTTTGCTGTCATGCATGGCTATGATTTTTATGCGTTTACACATTTGTCGCTGCCGGGCGACGACGTCTTTTGTCCACTTTCTTTTCCTTTTGGTTTTTCTTCTCCTTTTTTTACATTTCTGCTCTTTTGATTACATCTCAATCAATTGGTGGCAGTTTTATGTTTGCACATTTCAACATCTTTCGGCTTTTGAAATGTTCGCTCTTTTTTTTTACGATGGCCCGAGGTCGTTTTACTGATGTTTTCTCTGGGTCTGCGCTCATGAAAATTTGTAAGCATTTTAAGCTGTTTTCGTTTTTTTTTTTTTATGCGCTTTTCTTTTGCGTACAACTTGTTTATATCAAATTACAATTTTATTGTATTGTTGAAATGCTTGCAAATTGCCAAAAGTAGATTTTAAATCTGATTCGTAGTTTGCTAAAACCACTAAAAAAATCAAACAAAAGAAATTGAAAGTTAAGTTTGTGTTTTTATAGATTTAAACAAACTTTTAGTAGCTCAGAAAATATATAATAAAAGTAAGGAGAGCTTTGGTGTTTAATAAATACATTTAAAAATACTTTAACTATTTTTAAATTAAAGAAATTCAACTTACTGCGACTTTTCCATTAAAACTGGGTTAAGTCACTGCCAACACTGTTTTCAAAGAACTCATCCGGCTGTTGGTTATGTACTATTGTCAGTTTGGTTTGCTAAAACTGTCAGTGCTCTGCTTTTGTTGAGCGCACACAGTTGAATTTTGGTAGCGCATTGTTTGCATACCTTTCTTTCATTTCCATGCCAGTGGACAGGGCTTAGTTTTGTGCTCATCACACACACGTACACTAGCTTGTGTATACGTAGAAGAGTAATACACTTTTAGCATGCCAACGACACTTTAACTCATTCATCAGTCATGTTACAAAAGCAACAACAACTGAATTTATTTCACACTTTTGCATTCAACATGTTTTTGCAATTTACCGATTTAAGCGCTAACTGAATACGACATCGACTGTGTACAACTTCTCCCAGTCACACACTCACACTCACACTCACACACATAGTGTGTGCTCTCTTTCTAGCCTCTGTTGTATGTCATGTTCATCAGCAGGCAATTCAAGCGGAATTTCGTGGAATTTACTTTGACGTTTATGCATTGCGTCTTCGCCACGTGGGACGCGTGCTTAATTCTGTTTGCATAAGCAGCAGAGACAAGTATTAATGTTATTTGATTAGACATTAAAAAGGCAGCTAGAAAACAGCGAGTGGTGGAAAAAAATCACAAATAAATTGCGTCTAAGCTGTTTACTCAGAGCTGAGAGCGTTACAAGTTGGTAAACAGCAAACTGACATTAATATTTCGTATTTACTTGCTGCTTACGCACGGGTAGCATTTAAATACAGTTGCGTAATTCCAACTGAATATTGTTCATAACTTGTATTGGCTTACAGGGCGCATGAGTAACGAAATTGATGTGCCTTAAAATAGACTAACTTTCCCAAGAAAGCTGTCGAGCTAATACCTTTAATGTACTTTCTGCTGCCAGAAACAAACTGGCAAATATATCAGAGCAACAGTTTGGCAAAGGACAGCAGCGCCAGAGCCCACACACCCCACACACACACACACACATTTACAAGTCGCAGTTGGAGTCGCTTTTTTATAGATTAACTGCGTCCATCATGACCATAACAAGGCGCACAATAAAGGGAATAGCCAAAGTTAGGCTTGGGCAAAATCTCGGCATCAGTCTTTAAATGTTTCAAATTGTCGACAAGGGATTTGCCATGGTATTTACGCTTAGATAAGCGCCTGTAGTTGCTTTATCTTAAAGGATATTCGCATTTTTATGCCCCGGTGCCAGAGCTACTGTCAGTGCCAGTTCCGTGTGCGTCTAGATTTATTACAAACCATTTTTTTTCCCACTCCCACTCCCCGACAAAGCTAAGCAATTAAAGTGCTTTGCTTCAGTGTCTATTTTAACTAAATAGTTGCCACATTCTTTTCGTCAGAGCGTTGGTAAAATGTGGCCTAAAAGTATGCAAATTATTTCGACATTAATGTGGGTTAAAAGTTGGTGAAAAGCTCTTTTTGTGCTACATCATTAAGTTGGTACACATCAAAGCAAAGACAGTTTTGTAATGTGACATAAGTGCGAGTATCGCGAGCACAAGAAAATCAAGTGGAAGTGGTTCCCCCATATGAGAGAGCGAAAAAACCCGCAACAAAAACAGCTAAGTGCATGAACAAACGTTGCCAAAGGCAGCGGGTAAAGAAGAAAGGAAAAAAAACTTTTACTTGGTTTAGTGAAGTGCGCGCTATGAGAGACATAATTATGCGATTTAACACTCTAAGTGGAACGACAATCCACAGTCTCCCTACCTCTCTCTTCTCCGCCTGCTTGTCCCAACGTATCAGCATTCTTGTCGCCGCCGTTGTTGTCGTCGAAGCGCTGAACAAGAAAAGCGTCTGGCAACAAGAAAAGAAGGAAAATTTCTGCGCTAAAAGTGCACTTCGACGTCAAAGTGAAATGAGCTTCAAAACAAAAACAAAGGCAGCGAGCTAAAAGTGACAAGTGACACAATTATGGCATACCCTGTACTTATCCACACTTTAAAACTCTTTTGATATGCTAACTATGTAATCAAGTGCTTCTTTCTGCTTTGTGACAACTATTGAGTAGCTAACGATTCTCATAAAGAAGGTTATTACATTTTAATTATTTTTTAACCCTCTAAACTTTGTTAACATGGCTGGTATATTAAATTTAAAGCAAAAAAATCTCTGGCTCCAGTTAAAACAACATTTGCTTTAATCATTTAGAAGGCAAGTGCGTTGTTCCTGGCTGATTAGGAAGAATTTACAAATTCTTACTGCTCTACTAAACAAGTCAATGCAAATGATTGCACAAAATGCCTCATTTAGCAGCAAATCAAATCGCTTCATTTCTAAGTGGATAAACATATAAATAGCTATGAATGCAGGCTATTTGCCTGCCTGCCCTAGCAAATATAGGCTCAGTGCCTAGAAACAGCACCAAAGTCAGCTGGAATAACAACCTGACCAAAGCTAAAACGAATGAGCGAAATTGAATGAAAATTATGCTGCCATTCGCCTGGCTGAGTCGTCTTACAAACGAAAGGACAGCCCCACTTAAGAACAGACCGACAGTCGAACAGAGCTGCCAGTGTGTTGTAATGCCAGATGAAATTTTATAAAATAACTTGGCCCTTTTTTTGCAGATCAGTGAACTTTTTTGTGCCAGCTCGAAGTGAAAGCAACAAAGTACAGGCGAAAAACAAAATTCCTCTTATATTTTTTGCTAAACAAAATTGAATTGTATTTTGACTGACTGTTGCCCCGCCCATTGCCTTTAGGGCAGAGGGTTGCTTTCGAGTTTGGGCCATAAAATGACAGAGGCATTCAGGCGACCATTTCATGAGCACTTCTCCAAAAAACTTATAATAAGTGAAAACTTTTCGCAAAAGTCAGCCAAATGTTGGGCAAATATTTTAATTATTTTTATTTAAATTAATGTTGAAATTACTGAGTGTGACTTTGCTTGAGTTATTGATCTGTTAAACGTTTAAAGCAGGCAGCGACCCTTTGAAGTTGTTACGAAAACTGAGAGCACATAAATTATTTAACATGAAGCGCCAACGAAATTGAATTTTTAATCATCGTATTGTATGGTATGTTAGGGGCTTCCACTCTTTGTGTGTGTGTGTGTTTGGGCCATAAAATGAAATTATACGCATTTGAGCTTAAGAAATGTAAGCAGCCAGCAAAGTCTCGAAGGAAAAAGGGAAAACTATGAATAGTACACGTAGTTTTTAATTAAGACTGTGCAAGGGGAGATCCAGCTAATAGTCGAGCTGGCGAACTGTTCAAAAGTGTTAACAGTTTCAGTTAGCGCAGCTAACAAACTCATTTAGCTGGGTATGCCAATGTGTGTGTGTGTGTGTGTTTGTTAGTGTGTCCTTGTCTTGCCCTCCAGCGTCTCATCTATCCATTGCTTTCTCAGATTGCAGCGCGCAAAATGAACAATGTTAAGGATTTTCATTTAAGCTTGTAGCTTTAAGTGAGCCCTTTACCACACACACACACCCACACACAGACGCACACACACGTACCGGCACGCACACTCGCACACACACTTAAACCTAGACTTTACTGCAGACACCACATGCCGTATACGCGATGCGTTTGTCTAAGCTTTTGAACTTTTACTCGCGCTTATCTTTGCCACTGCACAACAGCTAATAAATGTGCGTTAATTAGTTATCAAAGGCCCAGAACAAAAGCTGCTCTTAATCATAAACACGTATTAATTAATATGATTTCTTTGTGATGTTTTTCGGTCTCATAAACTTAATACACACCGAGTTACTCTTAAGTCTCATTGCCGACTTTGCTCTGATTAATTAGAGCTGCATTGCGGTATTCTGAATTAACTGTTATTGCTCTTATCAGCGCTTAACAATTGCTGCTATAAAAAAGTTTTGCATTTTGTAGGCTAATTATGTTAAAGGATCAAATAAAAATAAACGAGCAGACGATGCAGGTCTACGTAGGGATACCCTAGAATATTGGCTAATTTGTACTAGGATTTGATGTGATTTGAATGCTATCTTAATACAGAATTTATCAACAGAAAGTGGACAAATAATGTCCACTGTAGACAAATTATATCTTAGAAAAACACATAAATTTTTAATGAATTCTTCTGCCACAACAACAGGGCACTAAAATTCAAACCATATAAAATATAATTAAGCCTCTAAATTATAAAATTATTTGTTTTTTCATAGTCTTACGTTATTCACTTGACAAGCTCATACCCCTTAGACAGCCTATCTTTAAACTGGGTAGTTATGCGCTAACCTTCACGTCAGCTTTCAATAATTATAGGCACTTTAACCACAATTAAACAACTCATTAATTGCACGCAAATCCCCCAACAATTTACAGTCAAACCAATTGCAAACTGAATGCAAAATATTTGTATAATTTCAATTAAATTCAGTCATTTCGCTCGAACTCAAAAAAAGCACAGCACAGCGAACTGAGAATGCGTCAAAAGATTCCCATGGCGAGTTTCCTGCAGTGAGAGTGCGAAAAGGTATAGAACGGAAGAAAGGGAGAGAAAGATCGAGGAAGCCAAACAGACAGACACTCAAATGTCAAAGGCGGGCAATTAATCATTTTTTTGTATAATTTATGCGCAGCCAGAAACTTTGCCGGGCAGCAACTCTGCACTGCCATCCATAAATGCCAATAAAATGTCACGATGCTTCAAATTTTCCCTCACTTCCTTTGTCCACTCAACTCTCGTTTGTCTTTTTTTTTTGGCTGTCATTAAAATGAATTTTTCAATTCAACCCAATTGAAATGTCAAAATGCTCATTAATTTATCAATTTGCTGAATACGCTGTGACAGACTAAAAAGGTGCAGTGAATGAAAAGGGAAGTGTTATGAAATTTTCTATAATATATTCAGTGCTGATAATTTTTAATCAATCAAAGCGAAAGCCCTTCGCTGTCCTCTTGCTGTGATAGCATCTTTGATGAGAATTGAAAATATTTGCAGTGTCGCTTTCGACACTCGACACTCGACCCTCGGAGCAAAGCTAATTTATCAATGTGGCGACATTGCAAATATTTTGTTTTGTAATGTTAAGTAATTTTGCACTGCTCCTCTGCACGCTCTCTTGTGTCCTGTTCAGGGACAACGGGTTGAAAGCATGCCAAGGACTCGAGTTGGTTTTATGTGATTGAAAGCACATTGTGTCGCACTTTAATATTTATGACAAAATGCCAGTTTGCCCTTTGGTCTATATTTAGTCCCCAAACTGGCAGTCAGTTGCGCAGATTTTTTTTATTTTTATTTTTAATTACGTTCTCAATTTCAACACTGCCTTCTCACATTTACTGTCCAGTCCAATATTAGAGCTGCACATTTTTTTTTGATATTGCGAATGGCATTTTTTACGACCAACTTTGCAGAGGCATTTATTTATTTATAATAAAGGTTAAAGTGCCTTGAATTGTCAAGGGATTGAAAAATTTAAGAATGGCTGCTGCCTAGAAGTAAACTTGGCACAAAATGACTAACGAATACTTTAGAGATACTTTCCAAAACATGTTAATTAAGTCTGTTCAATTGATGCATTTATTATTAAGCAAATGTAACTTGTCTCAAGTGTTTATAAATAAATTTAAATGCTTTTCACAATCTCAATGTTATTTGAGACAACTCACGAGTTAATTGCTGCTATCAATTGTCTGTCAACTATCACTTATTTATTTATAATAATGCATTGACCTATTTAAGAGTTTGCACTTAATTTCGTAGGGTTGCCAAAACTAACAAACAGTTAAAGTTGTTCATTGAGCTGACAGCTGGTTAGTCTTTGATTTGTGTGTTGTTAGTTTAACTCAATATTATTTCAAATCGAGAGTGCTTTAGGTTGATGCTGGCATTAGATTTAATTGAATGCTTTGAAGCCACAAGTGCAGAAAATAAGTTAAATTAAACAAATCAAATGAAGTGTGTGTTAGTCTCTCTGTGTCTGTGTGTGTGTTTGTGTGTTTTCTCAGTTGATGCATGAGTCCTTGGCGCACAACTGAGGCTGCTGTGCGGTGGCAAGATAGACGACTTAACAGAGCCTGGCACCGACACCGCACGTGCCTCAGTTTTGTGGGCAACATGAGCCGGAGAGCGATGTTGTAATTTCTGGCTACCTTCTTTCAAAATGATATAAAGCTGCCTGCTGCCTCCGCCTGGAAAAACAGCCAACAATGTGGTGACGTCTCCCTGGGCTGTCCCTTATTCCCCTCCCTGTCTCTTCGTCTCTCTCTATATGTGTGTGGTCTCGATTCTGGCTGTTAGAGTACTTTTGTAGCTGTAAGCGGAGCTCTGTAGCTGTTGGCAGCCACCAGCCGGACGAAGCGAAATGAACAAGCGGAAACAATTAGCGTTGTAGCATTATTTGTAACATGCTGTTTGCCAGCCCCAGTAATTAAGTGTCTCATTAAAAAATGATAAATTTAAATGGAAAGATCTTTTACAATGCTGGCGCGTAGACAGTCTCAAGTGCCCTTAAAGACACTTCCATTTGATACATTTCTCTACACTTTAAAAACCCAGCCGCAATTTAAAGTTTTTGCAGCAAAAAACGCGTCGTTAGTGGCGTTAAAGAAAATGTTAAAGAAAACTATAAACGACACTTTCTGCTCAGTTGTTGTAATCTACAAATTGGCGCCTTAAATCCTTTTCGTGAAGGTTCCTTGCTCTTCCTTTTGGCACTCTTGGACTCAGTGAAACTATGCCGGCTGCCTAAATTCAACGGTTTGTCGTTTCTAGTTTTACTTTGACTTTGAAACTGTAAGTTGTTGAAATACCAAATAAAAAGAAATATATAAAAAACAATTTTCTGCAAGAAAGTTTTTTAGTTTGCTTTGTGTTCTTTTGGCTTTGATTGAATTTCTATTGGAGACACCAGAAACCTCTGTCTTTGTTAGTTAGCCACAGAAATAAATATCTGCTGTTTTTAGAAACTTTTGTTAGTATGCTTTATTACAACATTATTTATACAATTGCATATAAATCTGCACAATACAGAAAACTTTTGTTTCATGTACAAAATTTGCATAATTTTAAAATACATATTCAAGTATTTACGAGAAGTTCCACAACAATTGCAATGGCAAACTACCAACTGCAATTGAATAAAAATAAATCCTCTTTAATGTGCGCTGTCAGCTCAAGTGGCATTAAAGTGCATTAAATATTTAAAGTCCTTACGCTCGAACATGTACAAAGTGCATTAAAATGTTACAGTAAAATCTGTGTATAATTTTTTCACCGTAAGTTAAAATTGATTATTTATTTTAATATAAAATTCGTCGAAGGAAATTCAGTTTAATTGACAAAGTAGTTGACAGAATGTAGCTTATATTGAGTTAAATTTAACTTAATTTAAACAATTTGCTTTATTTTTAACTTTTTAATGGTTTATCAAAGATTTGGCAGGCAAGCCACTTAAATATTGAACAGTTCATGGCTGTAACCCATTAAGGGTCTAAATATTGCAATTTGAAATCCACACGTGTCTGCGGACGAAAGCAGGCTAAACATTTTTATCAATTTGGTGGGCGAGACCGGAAGACAGCATAACCATCACTTGGGCCCAAAGCAAGCCTGGCTATAAGTAAGCTGCCCGGATTGAGCAAAGTGGCAGCGACGCGTGATTATGCGATGTGGCAGCAACTACATGATAGACACAACATGCTGCATGGTCACGAAGCTGCCCCTACCACGCCCTTATACAGCCCCACCTTGCCACCTTTTGGAGCCGGCATAAAAGACTTGAGCGATTAGTTGCAGAACGTGCAATGCATGCGATGCTGATGCTGCTACTGCTGCTGCTGTGGTTGATACTGATATAGATGCCACCAAAGCTTGCCACGTGCTACACACACCACAGTCGCAGTAACCACAAGGGAGGGGGTGGGAGCACAGACTCTAGAGAGTTAAGCCAAACTGGTCATTGGCCAAGCTTCTGGGATTTGCAAGAAAACAAAATTGTCATCTCGCATATATAAAATTCAACTATGGATACACTTAAAAAAATAAATACTGAATTTTAAAATTAAAATAAAAAGTCTGTAAATTTTATTCAATTAAAATAAATTTTATTTTCTATGAAATTCGAGATTTTTTTTTAAGTTTTTTCCAGTGTACTCCAAATAAGTCATAGTTTCTCCCCTACTGCGTGTGTGTTTGTCATTGTCAATTGTTTTTGTTACAACTGTTATATAATTGCTAAAACATGTGTTTACAAAAGCTGACACGCCCACTTGGGTCAAGCACTTGTGTAAGCTTTTAGTGGGCGTCGGCGAGAAAAAAATGTGTTTTATTTGATTTATTTTCGTAGGGAATTTTCATGTAATTGGCTTGTGACGACATAAGGAAATTTATACACATGCTTTTAAATGCCCATGTGTGTGTATTTGAGTGTGTGTGTGTGTGTTTATTTGCGTGCAATCGGCTGCAGCTTTTGTCGCTCATTTTTTGGGCCATTTGCTTAGTGCGATTAGCTTGTGTGGCTTTAAGCTTTGGCCACATTTGCTGATGTGACTCCCACTAACTAACTGACCACGTCCACATATTGGCCACAATATAACTGAGAGTGAGTGTGTGTGTGTGTGGGTGTGTGGAAGAGGAAGTGCGCAGACGACATTAAGCTGACACTGGTCAATTAAGCACGGCAAATGAGCAGCAATCTTTTGGCTCAATGATGCCTAAAGCAGGTCTCTTCCACCTCAACCAACAACAACGGGAGTCTGCAAAACACAAAGTTCATTTTGAGGCATTAAGCCTGACTGAACTAAAGCAAATGAAGTCTTTCTACTACAGCATTTGTTTAACCTTTAAATAGTGCCTGTTTTTTGCTTACTTTAAGACAGACCTTTCACTTCTACTTTAACGAAATAAAGTAAGAAATAAAATAAGAAATGTTTTGCGGACTGTTTCAGATTTCAAAGCGCTATAAGAACCTTTAACCCATTGCAAGATATTAACTTTCAAGTGAGTTCGCCGCCGTTGACGTTCCTGCGTTGTCATTGATCGCGGTTTTCTTGGCTGTCCAACCCGTTTCAGTGTCACTTGACTGCTCTGTCCACTTGTCCAGCTTTGGTCTTACTCATTTCCCATCTACCTGTGCGTCTTGATTCTGCGCTGGTCACGGTCACAATTCCTTTTGTTGTCTTTTGATTGCATTCTCTACGCTTCCAGACCCCACACACAAAAGCTCCCTTTTCTTGTCAAAACATCATCGTCATTTCTTACTCTCTGTCTCTCCCCCTTTGAGCCCAAGTCAGTGCATTCTCTGCCTGCCTTTTGCTTTAGTTTAATTGAATTGCAAATGCCACAGTGGTTGCACCAAGCTGCAACTTGAGTGCGAGGCAAGACACAAGGAAGACAATTGAAAGAATTTAGGGAATTGTGGTGGAGTACTGCATAAAGTATTAAATTTATAAGGAAACAAACCAAGACACATGTTAAGACTAAATGCTACAGGTAGACAAAGGTTTCATTTGTGTTTGTAACCGTTAAATTATGTTATTTGCTTGTAAAGAGTTTCTATTCTTCAACTTTTTTGAATAAAGTATATAAAATTACTCCCATTAATTTTCTTAAAATGATTTGGCTGCTGCCAGTCAAATGTATAAGCTATAAAATAATTTCTAAAATTTATTTAACCCACCACAATCGTTTAGACAACTTGTAAATCTTTATTCTCACAGACATTCAATAGCTGCGCATAATTTAACAATGATTTTGAATCGATTGAAATGAGTATTCACACGCTGAGCACGCAAAAAGAACATAAATAAATGTCCAGTTGAAAGAAGACTTGTTTTTTGCCGAATTCGCAATGCTTTAAAATCACTTGTTGGCCATTAAAGAAAAGCTGGCTTCAAGAAAAGTACAATAATAAAACACAAATCTACAGGCCGAAAAAATATATATTATATTGTAATATAATTTTTGGAGCGTAAATCTAATTTATCAATTTGTTTATGTGTGTGTGTGTGTGTGAGTGTGGGAAAGGTCAAACGAAAAAAAATAATGCGACGGCGGGAAAAGCGCAAAATCGAATAAAAGGCAGCAAAAGGGCACAAAGGAAAAAACGAAAATAAATAAAAGGAGCCGCAACATTTTGTTAGTAACATTTGCTGCCAAATCTGAGAATTGCAGAATTGTAGGGAGGGGTGTAGATGTGTGTATATGAGTGTGTGTGTTGCCAGTTTTGTTCTCTCTATATAAAACGTGCCGCAGGCCCTGTGGTAATTGGCAATAAATGTGTTCATGAATTTTAATGTTGGCTTCTTGGCGGTCAGCGGACTGCCCTCCTACCCCTGCCCCCAGGACCCCGTAATGCCCAACCAATACGACCACAAATCGAGGCATAACTCATAATATATAAAATTATGCCAGCTGTTTCTTTCTTTCTTTCTGATTTTTTGAGGGGCAGGGATTTGTTCTTTAGTTGAAATTTAATATAATTTGATTTTAGTGCCGCCGCACAAATACTGAATTTTATTTCACTTTGAGTTGTGTGCCAACCAAATTCAATTAAGTTAGTCAAATGAATACGTTTGCGCGTAATTTAATAGGCCAACAGAAAAGTGAAGGGAAGTCACAGTAAAGTTGACTGAGAATGGGAACCAGAAAGGGGAACTCAACCACATCCGATGCCGGGAGTAAGTTTTTGGTTTGATTTATCATATTCAATTACAAAAGTAGCGCGCACGTATTAAATGGCCGCATCCTGCCTCCAACCCAGTTCAGTTGTGACTGGCCGCACTCGGCGTATGAGTAATTTAGTACCACAAAAAGCTCTGCCCATGCCACCCAGTTAGTCGTATGGCCTCTTCTTCTACTTGCTTGTCTACTGCTTCCGGCATTCTGTTTGCATTCTGACATAGGCAAATGGCTCGTTGATTTCTCGTGTGTTTAAACAGCACGAAATGCGAAATCAAGAAATTTTATATATATATGTGCAGGCGGTGAAAGCTGATATCAACAACTACTTTACTTTTAGCCAAGTGTCCACTCACCGTTTCCTTTTTCGTCCTCCTTTTCGAGGCCAATTCCCGTGCAATGCAAAGCGATGGCCCGGAACACAAAAACAAACTTTGCTAAAAGTCCAAATCGAGCGTGTACTACGTCAGCTGGCTGTCTGTATTTGTGTCTGTGTATGTGGGTGTTTTGGGGGCGTGGCAGCTTAGCAGTTTCTTTAACAAATTGACTTTGGGTTGCTCGCTTTGATGTGTCCTAAAGAGTTAAACTTTTAAATTAGTTTGGTAGATGTTCAACGTTTAATTCAGTGATTAATTCAGTTTAGAAAATAGAAAGATAGATTAGCGACAGATTAAAGATACATGCTTGTCTCTTAAACTTCGCTTTACTCAACAAGAAGTAATATTTAAATCACATTTCCACCACACTCCTCTTAATGTCCAGTAACTGCAGTATTACAGTGGAATTACTTGCGCTTAAAGTGCATAATTCAGACAAGTTGCTTACTTTAAATGCACTTTTCAAGTACTTTTTTATGTTTTCTGTATACTTTTATTTTTATTTCTTTTGTAACTTATGCCACAAGTTAAATTGAGTGTGTTTGTGCGGAAAGAATGAAGTTGAAATTGAGAAAATGGTGGCAAAAAGAGAGTAAAGGAAAAACAGATGAAGAAGTTTTTGGGCATAGCAGACGTAACTCAAGCAAACTGTCTCCGTCCATTTTGGCGGAAGGGCAAAAAACGCAGGCATAACGCGATGCAGCGTTGCAATTTTTCACTTTTACCGCAACAACTTTGCAGAAATATTACTCAACTGGCAGCCAGCAGCAATATCCTGACAACAAATCCGACTTTCACAATGTGCTATAAGGTGCCGACGATGAGCCGGAAACTTGACAGTTGCTGGCTGCCATCCGGCGTAAAAATGAAAAATATGTTACACATAAATCCTGTGGCTTTCGGACCCAAAGGGCTTCCCCTTCCACACCACACAAAGCACAAAGAAAAACATGAGCGGCATTCTTATGAAAATTACATATGCAACTCAGTGTATTGTGTTTGTTGTAGTCGTAACGCTTACGCATATTTGGCTTTCAGGCAAATTGAGACTGTCCCCACGAGTTTTGTGC
Source organism: Drosophila acutilabella (assembly GCA_035046005.1). Lineage (NCBI taxonomy): Eukaryota > Metazoa > Arthropoda > Insecta > Diptera > Drosophilidae > Drosophila > Drosophila acutilabella. Next base: position 367,529 of record JAWNOK010000022.1, on the reverse strand, counting down.
CATATAATTTTTAGTTTCGACTTTGCTTTTGTTTTTTTTTTGTCAAGTTCTTTAGCCTCCAAACCGCAGTGTGCTGTGGCTAATTTATGCAGAGAGCGCGCAGAGTGCAGTGTCACGAGACCACCGCAGTTTATCGCTGAGCGCACAAGTGTCCAGAGATGCAGACCACAAATCACCGAGGTCAAACATCGCGTATACGTAACGTTCGTAACAAACCAAAATACTAACATGTGTATACCACTACCACTATCAAAACCAACAAAAAATTTAAAAATAAACACCAAAAACAAATACTGACGGCAACTATGTCAACATATGACACCACGTTGATTTCAGTTTGAAAAGCTGTGTGTGTGTGTGGTTTTTTGTTAAATAGATTAGCACTGGCAGACAGAAAAAGCTGTAAGTGGGTAAAAAGTTAAATTAGTTCTGTACGACAGACAAGTATTTAACTGTAGTTAAAACCCTCCACTAATTGCCACTTAAAAAATATGAAATAATGCCCAAAAACTCACTTAAATAATTTTTCGTTAACTCTTTTCTGTCTTTTGCAGATGCTGCTAAAGTGGCTGCTTTTCAGCCTGTGCATAATGCCGGCCATGTTCAGCAATACGAGACGGAAATGCCCCACTGAATGCAGTTGTAGCATTGATGATTTTGATCGCTATCAGGCCGTGTGTACCAAAGGTAAGTGACACACCAAATGTGCAAAATATGAAACTGACGTGCAAAACATAATTAATTGGTGGGGTGGGGATAACATTCTATTAACAGAGATTTTGCACTCTGTTCTATGGGGAAATCTCTCAATGATATGGCTCTGTACGGGATATTTGCCATTGATATTATTTTTAAATCTTGGCCATTCATTTTGCTCTCAAATGCCAAACGAATTCAATTTGCTCAACTGTCATTTGCCGTCGTCTCCTGCACATACGACTGCGAATACATTTTTATATGTATTTCTACTGCAAAAATCTATAATTTCAATTTAACGCTTGTTTGGATAGCGCAAACATAAACACACACACACACACACAGAAACAGATTGGCAAACATTGTAAGTCTCATCGCATTGGGCTTTGAATTTGCTGCTGTGATGCTTTTGTCGTTTTAATTTCATTTCCCCAAAAATGTTGGGCACAATAACTGGCACGACTAAGCAATGCGACAGATCTGACATTGGCAGTAAGACAACGCAACGAGTCGCTGAAAACAACTCGCAGCTTATTGAGACTGAATTAGCGTCGATTTATCGTGCAAAGCAATTTGTTTCAATTGTTTCACATTACTCGTATTATTTGGTTGACTTTATCTAAAGAGAATCTAAAGTTAGACTTAACATAAGTTCAAAGTAAACAGTTAATATCAACACAGTGTATTTTTTTAGTTCTCAATAAGTTTAAATTATGCTTAAATATATGTGTTAGGCATTAAAATGGTTGCTTAAACTTTAAATACTTTAAGACGTTAAAAAACCATTTCTGTGAGGCAGTAAGAGAATTGTAAAACTGACTTTTCTCAGTGCCTTTCTTACATTTCTTAAAATAAAACTAATTTCATCAACTTTCGCCTTCTAAAATGTTAGTTTTGACCTACAAAATTTTCGTTGCCTTAGCTAGAAATATAGAATACTAACAGTACACTATTTATGAGTACTGCTAATGAGCATTACCGACACTGCAGCTTAACAACTGTGCGCTAAACTTGCAATTCCACTTGCACCGCCTAGTTTTACCCCACAGAAATGTAACAATACTCGTAAATGCCAACAAAATTGCAAGCGCGTTAAAATATGTTACAATCAGTGTTAATGCTTTGCATTTTTTATGAATATTTCCCGCAGTGAACTCAATTCGGGTGCCCCACGATACAATGAGAACATAATAATGCACACCGCACACACACACACGAACGTACACACAAAACAGATTGTAGTGAATGAGAATAGTACAATAAAAGGCGACTAGGATTGTGGCCACAAAACTGTGTAGCATACAATTGAGGGCCACTCGTTAAGGGGCAACTGAAAGTGCGTGTAGTGACTGCATTTTTTGTATAAAAAATATATGTAAAAACTGTATTTGTGTGGTGTAACATTGTGTGCAGACAAAAGCAGGGCAGTTCTGCAGTTAATGATCTTGTTTTTTTGTAGTATTGTTAACCTTTAGTTGTGCTGCATAAATTACCGAGTTTTGATAACAACGTTACGCTCTGTGAAATTAGTTTAAGCATCGCTTACTCTCACTTTCCTTACTCCCACATTTAACCTCGAATTGAATTGGTTTGTTTTGCAGGCGGCCTGAGCTCTTTATCGTCCAATCAGTTGGATATTGACGTCAAGGTAATCATTATACGCGGACCACGTAATACGATAACCATTGGACCGGCACTGCGTCAGTTTATGCAGTTGCAAGAGCTACGCATTACGGACTCCAATCTGCCAGCGATTGGGGCCGAGTCCTTGTGGGGACTCAAATATCTGCGCATATTAGGTGAGTAATCAATTGTTTATGACAATGGGGCGGGGTAATAAAAATCGCCGTTGCGTATACGCAACGTATAAAAGTCAGCGCGATTTCAATTTAAGCAGCTGCGCATAGTTAAAAACACCGTGCGACCCTCTGATATGCAAATAATACAATCAAAGTGAGAGGAAGACAACCACCAAGAACCAAAAAAAAATATACTGAACGCAGGCAACCGTTGCGGTTGTCCTGCTACCTCGTAAAAGGGCAAACGCAAATAAAAGCGCGACTCGCAAAATGTTAAATGAGCGCAGCCTCGATGCGGTCGACATTACAAAATAATCCCCAGAGTTAAGAGTACCATAACTTTAATGTTAAGCCTGTAACTGTGAGTTGTTTACAGCCAAAACGATATCTAAACTTTAGCGCACTGAAAGGCTTACAATTTTTAAATTTCCCTCAGCTACAGTTGTTCCCACTTTGATATTAAAGCGTATTTAATCATTCGTTGGGATTTCTATTTGGGAATTTCTGGCTTGTCAATAAAATTGAAATTGATGCGCCAAACAGCGAAAGCGTCCCAGAAATAAAATAAGATTGGGTGAAATCAAAAGCGAAAGGCAACAAGGCAACGTTTCGATATCGTTGCCGCTTTTAACTTGTTTATTTGTGTTTTATGTTTGAGCACATTTCCCACTCTCTCTGTCTCTCTCTCTATCTCTCTTTAACTGTCTGTTTGTTTACGAAGCAGTAGCTCCTTGCGAATCGCAGCATGAACCGAGTTCAGGAACGGCCCTCCAATTATTTACATGCCCCAATCTTTGTTTTCGTTTACGTTCGTTTTTTTTTGTTCTCTCCAGTTGCTTGCCAAAAGTCAAAAAGTCGACATAAAACACACACACCACACACATCTACACTCTTGAGCTTGCTGGAGAAATTGCAAAAAAGTTTTTGCTGCAGTTAAAAATAAAGCAATGGCATTTGTTCACTCGCCCGCCGTCGTTTCTAGTATTTAAATTAATTTTTGGCAAATGGTTTAAAATGTTTAAGTAGGCGTGGCCCAACTCTGCAAACAAAACAAAAAAACAATGAAGCAATGGCTAAAGTAAAAGCCAAAAGTTCCTCATTGCTTTTAGCTAAAAATGCTACTCATGTAGCCCAGACAAAAGGGGCGTATGTGTAATGTGTTTTGTGCTTTATCAGTGGCAAGTCCTCAAATAGCACAACATATACAAATGAAACTCGAATTTCTTTTGTTTGTACTTCAGTTTGTTTTAAAGTTCTATCTACTTCTTTCTCCCCTTTCCTGTTGAGTTTTTTTCGGGCATAATATTGCAATCGGTAAGCGCATTGCTATGTCCCTTAATTTTCTTTACGGGTTTTCCATTTGTTTACACGTTACAAAAATATTTACACAATATTCATTGAAGCCAAAACAGAGGCAATTCATTTGGTGGTTATACAAAAATTGTTGTCAGGCCACAAACACAAACAAAATGTATATTTTGTATTAATATTCCTTTCCATTTCATGTTGCCCTCACCACACACTCATATGCATATAAAAACTGTTGCATATTTCTCGATGACAAATTGCCATCAATAATACAAAAACAAATTCGATTGTCATTCCACATTCGGCAGATCTGTCGAAAAACAATATAACAAACATCACGGAGAATAACTTTCGGGGCCAGGATAATCTACATGAATTGGATTTATCAAAAAATAAAATTCTGCGTATGGCCAGCTCAACATTTCGACACTTGACGGTGAGTATTTTCAACTATAAAAATATTTCAAAATGTATTTCATATAAAGAAAGAGAAGAGAGTGAGTTGTACATTGCAATGTAGGTCATAAATCAGAAGTATTCAAAGAGATACAACTATTAAAAAAATAACTTATAGTAAGCTATTTTTATAAGATTTTTACACACTTAAATTTCCTATTACAAATACCAAACATGGGCAAGTTGATACCAAATTTATTGCATCGAGTTTACATTCTAAACACACGCTCGCCTTAAGTCGTTGTCCTTTGACAATTTTGGTGCCACTTTAATATTCCACGTTCCTGGGCTTAAAGCAAAAAAAAACGTAGGGAAATATTATTGCAGTTCTTTGCTAAATAGTTTTCTCTATGCTTTACGAGCGCAATGCAAGGCAGAGATAGTTTGTAATAAATATCATGGAATTTTTAATAGCAGTCGCAAATAGTGTTGCCTACATTTTGGGGCAAATGAAAGTTTTACGTGCTCGAATTTAAGTTTAGTTTTAGCTGCAGCAGTAGCAGCGGCAGCAGCCCTTGCCTTTTGCTTTTTCCCATTTTCCTTTGCCTTGGACTATGGGCGGAAGTGCCAGTTCAGAAAACTTTAGTTCGTTGTCTTCAATTTGCTTTCGATTTTATTTTGCGCTGTGCTTTTCCCCACTGTTCACTTCCTCTTGGCCAAAACACAGTGCGCCAACTACAGTGTTTGAAAGTTTAGCTGACTTTTTTTTTCGGGAGTTTCCGGTCGTTGTTGCTGAGCAGCAACTGTAGTAGCTTGGCTACTGTGCTGATTTATGAATTATTAGTCCACCCTCACTCTTAAGCTCTCACTCCGTTTGGTCAAATTGAAACATTATTAATTTTGTTGCATGGCCATAATAAACTTTGGCAATTGGCATAAATTCTTCGGCAGGATCTGCGACGTCTTAATTTGGCCGATAACTCAATCGTTGAGCTGGTACAGCGCAACTTCTTCATGCTGAGCAGACTCAAGTACCTGGACTTGAGCGGAAATCCGTTGCAGGATTTACAGCCGGATGTGTTTCGCGATGTCCCAGTAAGTGTATACACAAGCACAACTTACGCACTTTACACTTGTACTCCTTCCCATTCTCTGCAGGAGATGAAAGTACTCAAATGCCGCAATTGCCAGCTGAAAAAAATCAATCCGCAATTGTACAATTTATTGCCACTTTTAAGCGAATTGGATTTGGGACGCAACGAGGTTTGTCGCCAGCGCCTCTATTCATGACTCTCAGACGTTTTCCAATTATTTCTTTTGCTTTTCCTGCCCGTTTTCCTTTCGTTTTGGGTAATGTTTTTCTTGCAGTTCAAATTCCTTGACAAGGATGAATTTCACGATGTGAAGCGACTCACTAAAGTTTTACTCGATGGCAATCAATTGTCTGTGGTCGTCGACCAACTCTTTCGCATGCAGAAAAGTCTTAATCACTTGGGTAAGGCAATTTTACCAAATTATAGTCAATTTAGCCGCACTCTTTCCCTTTTCTTTTATTTTACTGAATTGTTTCAAAATTTTCTTTTAGATTTATCGTACAATCGCTTGGCCAAAGTGCCAAATGATTCGTTTCTACAGCTGACCAATCTAACATTTCTTGATCTATCCTACAACAAATTGGTGAGGCTGGAACCGCAATCAGTGAGAACTTTAAGCAATTTAAGAGTCTTGAATATTAGCGGAAATGTGCTCATGGACTTGCGGGAAATGCACGAAACATTTGAGGTAAGTTAAATTTAAATACATTTACTCATCTAAAAATTGTTTAATTTTGTACTTTTCAGCTTATACCGGATCTGACGCATTTGGCCATTGCGGATATGGGTCAGCTGCCTGTGGGTTTATTAGCACCTTTCAGACAATTACGCTATTTGAATATTTCCGGTAATTCATTGGACAATATGGCATTGCAGGTTATCGATCCGTGTCGAGAACTAGAGGTAATTTCATAGAAATCCTTTCGTCTCCTGTTTGTTTACGTATTTGTCTGTCTACTGATGACTTTTTGGCCAATTGCAATTTATTTTAACCAACAACAATGTCAATGCGATAAAATGGCACTACAGTCGTCTGTTTGCACACTTGGTTAGCATTAAATTTTCTTTTTCGAAAAGAATTCCAAAATAAAGAAAAGCAACTTGGTTTTATTATTTCTCTTTTTTATTTCTCTGTGTGAGCTGTGTACGTGCTTCCTTCGTCCAACGTCTGTACTGTTTTCATTGTTGGCAAAATTTATGATCCAACAACAATCAGTTATAGCCATTAAACCTTTCATTTAATTGAATTTAATTGTGCATGCAAGTCGGTCAACACTTCAACTTTTCTGATTGTTGCTAAATAATTATACAAATGTTTGCACCATCTGCAGCTAATTGCTCTTTGATAGGCACACAATATGAAAAACAATTTGAAATAATTGCAACTACAAATTTTGTTTGTTCATTTACAGTTTTTGGATTTGTCACGCAATCAATTATATGGCATCAATGCCGATACGGCGCTGCGAATACAGGGTATACGCAATGTGCGACTGGATAACAATCCATTGATATGTGATGAGTGTCATATGGGAAAATTAATAAATGTTGTGCGACAAGTAAGTTAAATGCGTATACGACACGTTGCCCTCCAACCAATGTAAATTTCAATTAGTTTTCAAAACCCCTGCTGATTGCAACAGTTTGAATGAAATAAAGCACAGAAAAACTCGCACATATATTAATTTTTATACACATTTGCAATTTATTCATCAGCTACAATGGAAATGGGATACGTATCCCATATGCTTTTTGCCCAAAAGTTTGCGTGGCGCTGAAATAATTAATTTGGACATTGACGGGCTTCACACGTGTCTCGATTACATCAGCGATGAGGAACAAAATGCCGCGAGCACTTCATATAATTTTCTTGAGCATGGTAAGTGCACGGAAAAATAGTTACAAAAATAATAAAAATTATAAAAACTCTTAATGTATATTTAGACATTTATTTAAATGAGTTTGCTATTTATTTTCTATTCTTACAGGCAGTCTTAATACCCTGGCAATATTGGGTGGCATCATCTTTGTGCTAATTGCGGTTATTATTTTATCACTTGTTGCCTGTTTCTCTAAGAATCGTGCGCGCTACTATACCAGAGAGGATCATCTTACTGGCAGTAAGTATAAATACTTAATGCAAATTTACTTAAAGCAGACAGCCAAGAGAAGTTGAAGACATTTAACCCGTTGAAATCCGTTTGGGCAGTAAGCCAAGCACAAATAGAATTGGCCAACAGACAAGGCGTTGAAATGAAAAACTGTCGGCTAGCATTAGTAACAAAACAGAAGACAATTTATGTGGGCTTAAAAGTTTGTTACTGTTGTTCCCTGTAGAACAAGCTGCTCGAGCATCTTCGACCAACTTGAGTTAAATGAAAGCCTTGAAAGAAGTTATTACTAATAGGAAATGTTTAGCAAATCTCTTAGTTGCCCTTTCATTATATTTTTCTGCACATTAGCAGCTTCTTTTACTTTATTTGACACTATAAAATATATTTCTTTGCTTCCAAAAACTTCACTTTGTCTGCGTGGCTGGCAACACGTAAATTTTGTGGCGAAATTAAAAAGAAAAGTAGCCGCACTTAATTAATTACAAGTACGTGGTTCATTATGCTGGGAAGGAGGTTTGTTTTTCATACTCATGCCGCTGCCTAATTGAGGAATAAATAAATTTCCAGCTGACCTGACTGTATGCCCTCGAGGTCGACGTTAATGTTTGTGCATACACCTGCCTAACTTGGTTACCTGAGCACAAATTGGCCCTGGAGCGCCCGCGGGCGTTCCATTTGCCATTCACCAGAACGCACTCGAGGGAAACTCACTCACTCTCCATCACGCTCCCACGGAAAACAAAGGAAACTTCTGAATTTCCGCAATTGTAGCTTTTTTCCTTATACATATATATTTCTTTTTTTTTGGCAAACAATAAAATGGTCGCCAAGGCTATGGCAGGCAGGCAGTCGAAAAAAAAAGAAATATGGAAAACTTTTTACCAGGGCGAGAATTCGATTCCCTCGATAAACGAGCAGCGTAAAAAGTAAAGTGAAAAAACATTTGTAGCTCAAGCTGTGCCACAAAAAAAGTCACACTCAAAAATTCAACCGCATTGACTGCAAAATAAACAAAGCCAAAGAAAACACGTGACTGCCGACTGGCATTGAGTTTTAACCGTTTTTTTCCGGCTGCTATAACGAATTTTTAGCGGTTCGAAAAACAAGTAAAGGTAAAACTTTTCGTTGGCACTGTCAATGCTAAAGAAAAAAGCTCAAAATACCCAAATGAAATTGATGAAACTTCAAAGGTTTTCGAGTGTATTTCAATTAATTCATTTCTCTGCACGACGTGGCAATATTTTAAGCCTTAACTTCTGATGGTTCAATAAACAGAGGGCGAACCTGCTACTGTTTTTTATATAAAAGCAAAGTACACGTAGGTTTACCTCCAATTATTGCACTTGTACACCTCACTACGGGTTAAAATCGTTCGTAAACAAACAGAATTTAAAAACTGTAACACTATTAAACGACAGACGGAATACTGTACTTAAAAAACGCTGCTTTTAATTATTTCTTAATACTTATTGTTCCTAAAAATAAATCTAGATTCACTGTCAATTTTGTTTGTCCTAAATTTTAATTGTCTTACAGTCTTAAGTCGCTTATTAATCGCCTTAGCTTCTGCTCATCACTAACACCATTTATATTTTCCCCTCAGGCGACAGCAAATGTTTGGAGAAGAATTTGGAAGCAACCACAGTGACCACTTTGGGCAATGGCGGTTCACCCACTACAACAACCACATTGACACTGGCCACATCGCCGGCAGCGAATGCGAATACAGCATTGAATGGCACAACGACCAATGGACATGTGCAGAGTCCTGCCAACGGGAATACACCCGTACAGGGTATGTACAAGTCACAAGAGGGTGGCAAGGAGATCAACTTTACATTTCCGATTGATGATCGCGTTTGCACTATCGATGAGCTGGTATTACCACCAGCACCACCGCCACCAGCAGCAGCAACAGCTGCTCAAGTTCATCACCAACATCCAAGCATGGGTAGCCTAATGTATAGTGTAACACAGTCACCGGGCAATGGAGTAGGTAGTTTGGGGGGCACAGCTACTGTATTGGCAGCTGCTTCGGCAGCTGCAACGGTAATTCCACCAGGTGCACCATCACCGATGCCAGCAGTACCAGCAGCAGCTGAAGCTGTGGTTGTGGTGCTGCCACCACCGCCACCGCTGCCGCATCAACAACAAATGGGCAGCTTGGCAAGTCTGCGCGAGGTGCAGCAGCAGTTGGTGCATTTGAGCAGCACGCTGGAGCCACTGGTCAGCGTTAACTGACCCAGGGGCTTAACAGCAACTGAAGCTCAAGCCGCAACAACAACCACAGCATCAGCGGGTAAGTTTGGCAAGCAAACAGTGTGCACGACACCGACGTAAGCCACTGGGAGACGTTTACAGACTTGTTTTCTAGCAAATACGGGGCGTATAATTAATGACACTGTGCGGTGGTTGGCATTGTTTTTGCTGGCTTCAAATTGAAGTAAAGTAATTAGGATTTGAGTTTGCAATTAGGTTCATTTATCAGAGCTACGAAAATAGCACAACTTTCATTCATTTACTGAGCTACTGAGTTTAATAGGCATAAATAACTTAAGAAATGCAGCAAGGAACATCGACAACTACACTCGGGTAACACAATACTGAATACCCAATATCATACTGCCATTATTCTGTGCATTGCGCATACGCAGCGTATTACCAGCGTTTCATTAAGATAATTTGTAGTTTTATTTATAACATTTTTGTACAACTTTGCAACTGTGTGTACATAAAAACACACAATTAATTTAACTACAAACTTACAAAACAAAACAAGCAATTAGGGCATACAACATTTGTAAGTATAAAACAAACAAAAGACAACAGCAAACACATTTGAAATGTGATAACAATTTTTGTAAATAAAAAAGAATCTAAAAAGCATTCTAGAAAAACTAAGCTAACTAAATTAAGCATATGGAAGTAAGCGGAAGTAAATGAAAATTGTACATTTGGCAGATTGCGAATTGGAAATTGGGCAGCCACTTTTTTGTTTCAGTAAATTAAACTAAGCATAAATTCTACTATAATGGAATAAAAAGTTAGCACGTAGCTAGTTGATTAGATTTTAAACACATCTAAATTTAAGACATTTAAGTGTAAACATAAGTGAATAGAATGGCAACACAACCAACTTATATTAAGAAACAAATATTTAAAGCAATCACAATTGAAACGCAACCAGAAAGCCCAAACGATATTTATTATTATTATGTTCTTCAACTTCATTTCAGTCTCTCTCTCTGTATAAACTTAAGAGCATTTTGTTCATTTTTATAACAAACGAAACAGAAAAGTATAAATAAAAATGTATTTATTTACGTACACACGTTACACATGTGTACAACAAAGATTAAACGCTAAAATCTGTAATAAAGTGTGACAGTTTATGGAAATTACCAAGAAAATAAAACGAAAATACTCGTCGAGTACTTTAATTTATTGCTGCTTTAATGGAGACCACAAAATCGCTTGGAAAAAACAAATCATATAAAAATAAAAATCAAATAAAGTGTGGGGTAAAGAAAAATGCGTATCACCGTTGCAATTTATTAAATAAAAATGCGCATTTTGCAGTTGCGGCACTTGCAACACTTGCGGTTGCTTTGGAGACACCCCAGCCCCATTGTGTGGCAGCTGAAATTATGCTCGTAACATGTCGTGAAGCATGTGGAGACGACCTCAACACACCCCGCTCATCGACGCTCTCTATGGGAGACCGCAAGCGGGCACCATTTTAACTCAACGCAAATGAAAATTGCTTCCGTTTCCGTTTGCGGCACACTTCCGTGGCGAATGTGGATACGTATGGGAGCACGGATAAGTATTTTGGATTTGCTATTGTTGATGATTGCGTTGTGAACAAGCTGCTGCTACAACTACTTTATATTGGGCTTTGATTTAGAGAGCAGTTTCTGACAGGCAGCAGAAACAGTGAAAAAGAGCGAGAGTAATGTTTAAAAATACTCGTAGTACAACTCTCATTCTCTCGCTGGAAAGCGCATTATGTTTGCTGAAAGGCTGAGGAAAAATGCAGCCATTTGTTTTGGCCAGTCATGAATCTTATAGACAATTTCGTTGGGCATCCTTTTCTGCTCGCATTGCCACTTGAGTGGCTAGAAAAACATTTGAATTTATGCATGAACATGTTCAGTTCAATTCAGTCCTCAGTTCAGCCAGCGATTGCATAGAAAATGCATCGGAAATTGGCGCAACAGCATCGACCTCAAGTGCCTGACATGGACAGTCGAAAGTCCATGCAAATATGCAGCACATACACTTGAGATTGCCCATCAATATTGTTGTACACTTGAAGCTTGACGACTTGAAAAATTGAGTGCAGTGTGTAGTGTTTGAAGTTCTAGCTACGTATCAAGAGTGGCATTTGATTAACATTGGTGCTTGTGGCAAAAACGAATTAAAAGCTCAATACATACTACAAAAATTGCGCATACGTAGCGTATGCTTGTTTTATGCACCATTTTTATGTGCTTACGTAAAAAAAAAAACAGAAAATGTTTACAACAGCCACTTACAGGCAATTGATGGAAGATGCTGCCAACTTATTTCCCAGCTGTTGCCATCAATTGCAGCCTGGATTTTCTGTCTGCCAACCAGATGCTACCGTTGCATACTCCTGGGCCAGCCAAGGATATAAGTATTAAACTTACATTTACCTCGGTACAGTCTTTTACTCGCTCTCTCCTGCTGGCCGCCAGTTTTTATTAGTTTTTGGGTGCAACAGTTGGAGCTCAGTGTGTAAATTTAATCAGACATATTACTCAGGCACAGCCGTAGCTGCTTTGGTTTTTATGACCTGCAGCCACTCGAGATGCACAAGTTTAATTAAGTGCATTGGCTTTCAGCTCAATTGGGTAAGTATTATTTTAAGGCATCTTGGCATGACTCATACGCTTGTCATCAGCGATTAATCAAAACATACAAAGTTTTGTGTTTATGATTTACTTAAACTAATGAAGTTGACTCAGAAGCTTTGGCCGATCAATCAGGTCCAACTGTCAGACGGCTATTAACCCTTGCATGACAAATTGCTGCTGACAAGACAGGCAATAACCAACACACACACACACACACACACACACATTTAGTTACAGCTCCCGAACACTAATTGCTTTTCAAATCATTTGCCAAAACTGAAATAAAGCAAACGAGCAGCAAACAAAGCTTGTCAACTATTAGGATTTAGCTCGACAGCTCAAAGAAACAGCACATAAGAAAATGTAAAGAAAAATTTGAAGTAGAATTTGAAAACGGAATTACCAAAACGACCAAAAGACAGTGAAAGATTTCGTTTCTGGGCATCGACACATGTGGCATATTGCATGTTGAGTTCATGTCTGAACAGGATTTTCATTTGGGGTCAGCACTGCTGCTGCTGCTGTGCAGTTTAAATTCCCAGCAAGAATCAAATCAAAAATCCTCTTTTTTATGTGGTTTTCAGCAGTATTTCGCATAGAGTAATGCAAAAACTATGCCACAAATATTGCGGCGTTGCACGTTGACAGTTCCCTCGGGGAGTGCCTGGATTCGAAGCGTGTGGGAAAGTAAAAGTGAAAAAAATCCCAAAAAAAAGAGGTAGGAAAAAAGGAGCTTTCTTTCTACCACTTGCTGTCAATGGCAGCAGCAGCTGCAGCTGCTGTAGGCTTGCATGTCTGAACACGACAATTGGCTAACACTTAAATCGTTGAACATAAAGCTAAAAGCGGATTGCTTAGTGCTCTCTCAAAGGCTGCACAAATTTCAGTCTTAAATTTGACCACTGCCAGTAGCCAGAACACTTTTTGCAGCTTAAAATTTTGAGTAGAGCTCTAGACGAATGCAAATTTATATAAATTTCAGCCTATTTTGCAGCTAAATTGGCAGTAATATATTTTCAACGATTGCCGTCATAACGTCGCCAAAATCTCTCACCTAAAGCGACCCCCTGGGTGTAGTCGAAAACTTTTCAAAATGCATAAATTCTTCTCGTTTCTCGTTTTCTATTTTTTTGTTTTTGCGAGTTTCTTGGGCGTGTTCTGGTTTCGGTTTTGGTTTTTGGGGTTTTTTGGTATTTTTGGCAAACAATTTGCTGGCTGCTGAATGGAAAAGTTTCAATCATTTTCTGGCCATTGTCATTTATGTGATAAACTCTCGACACGTACATTATGGTTATTACTTAAGCGCCCAGACTAATTTGAACGCAGCTGTTGAAACTTTCTGCAACTTTCCACAATTTCGACCATAATCACAGTGCTAAAGACAATACATAAATCTATACACCCAAAAAAGGTAGGCAAAAGGCATAAATATCAAATATGAGACTATATATATTACATGAAAACTCTACGTTTCCCCTGTCTAAGACTTCTACGGCTTTTCCTAACGCTCTGCTTCGTTGCAGACAGTGGCCTAGAGGCAGCATTTCCCGCTGGGAAGCCATCAGATTTATGATGAGACAAAGTTGCGCGCGTGTGTGACTCCATTAAATGTGTTAATAGGATAATGTAACAGCACAAATAGCAACCAAAATATGTATTTTATAAAACAAAATATAAGTAAATGTAGAGCAGTATATGGGTAAGTATTTGTATACATATGCTTTGCGTTTGTTTATGTTTTTCTATATTTTTCTTCCGCTCTCCTGCTGTTAAATTGAAGATTTCAAATGTCGCGCACTTGAAAAAGAAGCTTTACTGTTGTTATTGAATTTACACTGAGCTTATTGTGATTTTTTCTATTCACAAAAATATTTTAATGCGCAGACAAATAAAAAAAAAAAAGTTCAGTTTATGTTTAAAGCATTGATAGCTTTAAAGCCATCCTAGAATACATTTTTGATAGTTCTTTTATGAAATTTTACATGTCAATCTTTTGCACTACAATTTTTAAAAAATTAGTTGATTAAATTTTAGTAGATTTGTCTTAAAGTTTCTTATTTTAAAATGAATAAGTTAAAAATATTTTTCATTACTTTGTAGCCCCAACCGACAAGTGTTCAGTGTAAGATTTTTCTTTCGAGCGTACTTTTAACAAATGACGGCTGTCAATGTTGCCCAAAAGTACACTTCAAACAGCGGGTGTATGAAAAGAGTTACCGAAAGGACAAACCTAAACACGTGCTGTGAGCAAATAAAGAAGAGGACTCCATGTTACATACAATGAACAAAACAGACGAACGAAACTTAAGCACGCAGCTTTGTGTATTGAACATGTCATCGGCAAAATTGTGTTAAAAATCCACCGCAAGCTGCAAAACGAATGATTGGGGCTAGGAGGAGGGAGGAGTAGGGAGAGAGTGGTGAAAAGGCGGTAACAGGTAGACAGCAGACCATGCTGCCATTGTTGTTCATCAGCCATTTCCACAATATGTTCAGTTATGGCCCAGCAAAGTGCAACACGGCTTGCCACTCTCATGCACCCTCACCACCACTTCTATGCAGTCATGCCCTTTTAACGCCCCACCACCCATTAACTCTCTAACAGTCAACCTGCCTGCTGCCACGACTATACATCAATTTAACAAGCAAGCATGCACGAGGGAAATTAGCTTGCAATAACCGTATTTTTGGTGATGCAGCGACAAAAATGTGTTTGCAACACACAAACACACACGAGTACAGCTATCACACACAAACACACACACATGCACTCTCGTGAACAGCATCCACAAATTGTTGCACATAGTAGTATCAGTAACAAGTCCTTTGGCTTTGCCAGCCAAACATTTTAGCTGCTTTTGCTACTTTCTACGCTTTCAGCCAAATTTATGCAGTTTTGGCCAAAAATATGTATCAAGTGTGCAATTTACGGGAATGCGTTAAGACATTGCTCCAAGTTCAACCGTAAATATTGCAAAGACTCCAGACTTAGTTTTAGACAAATGGCCAATGGGTTTGTAGCGGAAAATATATGTTCTGTGTGGAGTCTAAACTATGTGTCAACATGTTGAATTAAACAGTAAATAAATAGAGCAACGTTTAGGCTACTCTGAAGGGGAAAAAGTACATCGAGGCGATTAACTAGAAGTAATGTTTTGCCTTGCAATTGAAGAAACACATAGTAAAGGGGTAAGACATTGCGAAGCTTTTGGTCACTTAATAACTATGTGAATGGTTCAAAAAAGCAAATTATGCTTTAAGCAAGCAGTAACTGAAACAACTCTTAAATAGTCTACTAGTCTTATAGAGAAAGTTCTGCAGCTTTACTTCCAGTGTTCAAAAACAATTACAAATGTGCCATAAACTTTGTAGCCTCCATGGCCAAGTCAGTTCGATTGATTTAGCTGCTCGTATTGGTAGCTTAGCGTTAACTCATCAGCAGTGCCAACTACAACTAGCCACAACCGCAGTGCCAGCAACCACAACAACAACAAGAAAGCAGCGAAATCTGATTTTGCCTTTCGGCTTACGCATCAATGCAAATGTCAAAGCAATCATTGCATGACCATGATGTTGAGGCTGAGAGCTAAGGAAAGCGAGGGTGGTTTGAGTAGTTGCGTCAGACGCCATGTGCAATTGAATGGCGTCAATACGAGGCCCAAGCCAAGTACGTACACCTTGAGGCACGCACAAGCTTTACAGGTCATGCCGTGTGCTGGTTTGTGTGTGTATTTCAATATATATATTTGTATGACTGTGTGTGTGTATATATAGAGATTTGTTCACTCACGATTAGTTGACGCTGGCGTACACAGTTTCCGCGCCATTTGCTGTCACTTCGCCAGTTTGCACATCGTCAGGCACGAGGATGACGTCGCCAACGACAGCGACAGTGACAGCGACTGCGGCAGCGACGTTGCCTGCCAAGTTCGCTCATGCAGCACTCGAGCATGCTTTTTTTTCTCACTTTCTCTCTCTGTCTCGTTTTCTGTGCCTTTGCTTTGTCGCTCCTTCGCTACTTTACGCCCCCGTGATGCTTTAACAGGATCTTAGCTCTTCCTTTTGCTAATGGTAACTGGAAATGGAAGCGACTGCGGCAACAACGTTGATTGCCGTTTGTTGCTCTTGGTTTGTGCTCAATCTTATTATTGTTGTAGCTGCTGTTGTTGTTGTCTTTGCTGTTGACATTTGTGTTGGCGCCAAAGTCGCCAATTTTGTTTGCCTTTTTTTTGGGCCCTTTTTTTGTTGTTCTTGTTTTACTGCAATTTTACGTGCTGTTGGCCATGATAATCGTAATACTATTGACAATATTGATGTTGAATTTTTGCCCCACCTATTTGGGCCTATAAATTTTCAGCTACTTGGCCGCACACGTCTCAAGAGCATTTGTGTTGCTTATCGACCAAGTCAACGGACAATGGCTTAAACGGCTGTCCAATGCATCAGTGTGAGTGCAGTGCTTTCTTTTCCGTTTCTTTGTGCCCAAAATAGCCAAGTTAACAGCTTCTGGTTGGGCCAAACCAATTTGACCAAGAACAATTGAACTTGAGCCATCGACTGCATTATCAACTGACTCTGCCTGCTACAGAGTTCTGGAGCTCTGGCCAATCATGCTGATTGTGAACTGCAATTGGGCTTCGTTTTTGTCTTGCAACTGGCAATTGAGTTGCCCAAATTAGCAGCAATGAAGCAGCAGCATTCAATACACTTCAATTCAATTAACTGTGTCTTTGTAAGGCTAGCAAATTTCAAAAGTTATTTTGTATCATTTTGGGAACACATCACATGAGTGCATTTCTGACTGCTCATTTCTGTGTGTTTCTCATGTCATGTCAAATTCATATTCAACAGTTACAGGGTATATTATGCGGCTGAAATGGCTGCCATTGTGGCAAAAGGGAGCAAGGCAGGCAGCCAAGAGACTGGCACTGCAAACTTGCACAATTGCGCGAAAATAATTGGAGTTGGCTTTATTGTTGCAGTTCTTGTTCTTGTTGTTGTTGAAGTCGACGCATTTGCGGTTGTCGTTGACGGCATGTGGCTTTAAATTGTGCTGTGTGTGTGCTGTGCTTCAACATCTCCTCTAGTTTACTAACCCAGTAGTTGGTCTGGTTAAAAGCACTTTGGATTGGACTTATAGCTGCTGTGGTCTGTGGGCGACTGCTTCTAAAACTTGATTGATTTCGAGTGCGCTTTAAAGTCACGTTGTAGACGACTTAACGCACACACATGCTAGCACACAGCACATACCAACTGTAATTTCTAGTGCCCTTTAATGGTACTTATAAATCAAGCAGTCGTAATTGTCCATTACTCGCCAGTAATTTTACATTTCTTAGCATATTGCATCAGGTTTGAGACTGGACTCTGGCCACATGATAATATCTACGTCTCACTTTGCTTCAATTATAAACCTACTAAGGCATTGTGGGTGTGTGTGTGGGCGTAGACACGCCCAGCTACAGACACACGCACACCCGCTGTGTAAGTGCAAAAGTTTTGCTATTATTAAGAGCATCGCTTCATTGTCGGTTTTGTTGGACCCTAGCGAATGCCACTCCCCCGCACTCCCAACCATACATACAACATGCTAATGCTACATGTCTACACACACACACACACACACACACACACACACACACTCACACCCACAGTTACCCAATAAAGCACAATATATGTTGAACAACTTTGTTCATATTTTTAGTGTCAGGAGTACAATAATTACGTTCATTGACTTTGCTAAGTAGCCAACTTTGTGTTAATGTCATTTAGTTGTAAAAGCACCAGAGAGTGTGACCAGACTCTGGGCATATTTTTGCATATTTACATAATTGAATGTGTGCCTTAAAGACATAAACTTTAATTATAGAAATTATTAAAGTCATAAACAAAACTGTTAATATATACTTTATACTTGCGTATAATTAAATAAATATTCTTTTGTTTTGGGGTATAAGAATAATTGATGATTGTGTTTGTTTAGAAGTAAGATAACAGATTCTTAAGACTTTTATTACTAAATTTAAATTTAGGTGTACTGGTCTCAGAGGGTTTAAGAATTGTTGTAGTTTATTTAAAGTCTTAACACTCTTATGTTGTACTGCAGACTTATTTTTAAATGCTTGACATTTCTTAAGAATTTAATAAACAAATATTTCTAAGCATAATCCCCATTTTTCTTTTCTTTTCTACCCACTTTCTTAATATTTTCTACGCCCCATACAAAAAGACTTTAAAGCCCTCATACTTAAGCTTTAAGATGAATTTTCTATGAACTTAATTGGCAAGAATTACAAAACAAGTATTCTATATGTACACTGTTTCCTTCTCTATCTCTCTCCTTCTCACTTGCACTTTCTATCTCTGGTAGTAATAATTTTTTCATGCGTCATTTAGCACAAAAGAAACACAAGCAAAGAGCAAAGAAAACAACAAATGAAATCCAAAGCCAGCAAAAGGCAACAATTGCACGCACACTCTATTGATTTTGTTAGTTATTTTTGAATTGCTAATACGCCATGTAGTACGTTTATTTCATTATTTAATAGCAAAGCATCGATTTTACTTTGGCTACCAACAATGTCAATATCAATGGTGCGAAGCCCTAGAAAAGTCAGTGCCAGCGAAATTGTCTAGATTCCAAAATAAAAATGCAACACTAAACTTGAACGCAACTAATTGAATTTGTTAAGTCCGCGTACAATGCCAGGTATAAATGACGGATTGCCGTTGGCCGCTAATTGAAAACGACGCGAACATCGCACCGCGGCGTAGTTCAAATTTTCTTTAGAAAAAAAATCAAAAGTTAAACAAGAAAAACAGTTCCACGAGCGCGTAGCGTTAAAGTTCCGTAATAATTATAAACGAATTTCAAATAGTTTAAAACAAAGAAGGGAAAAACTTTTAAGCAAAATGGTGGTCAACTTCAAGGTGTTTAAAAAATGTTCGCCGAACAACATGATCACGCTGTACATGAATCGGCGTGAATTCGTGGATTCGGTGACACAAGTGGAACCAATTGGTAGGTTTCCAGCAGAGTGAGGCATTGATATGGGATAGGAAATAAATATTTACTATAATAACTTTTTTTTTAAAGCGAGTGTCATACAATTAAAATTATTTTTAAAGTGAATTTAAGCTGCATTTAAGCTTTAGTAACTATTTTCAGCTAAGCTTGTTTCAATTACTTGATTTTAATAAGGTTTATGTTTCATAGAAAGACATTTACTGTCATCTAATTCAATTTACACGATATGCTTTGAAAAAATGTATCATTAACTGCCAAACGAACCACGTTGTACAGCTAAAATCAATAGAGTCCATATTAAATACCAACTAAACCCGGCAATCCGTGCATACACTCATGTTATCGACATGTAGTAGCTTAAGCCACAATATTCCAGCAACATAATGGCACTGTCTGCAGGGCTTTAATTAAATTAGAGCTTTATTAATGCTAAGAACCAGAGCAAGACAGAGATACCGAAAGTGAGAGAGCCAGTTACATTAGACACAAAGCTGCTTATTAGTTACGTGTTAATTGGCCAAGCGTGGAATATGGCCAAGACACGTGTCTAACTTGGAATTGCAGCACTGTATGGTGTTTGGCTTCAATTAATTGTGTTGACTGTTTTGCAGATGGTATTATTGTGCTGGACGATGATTATGTGAGGCAAAATCGCAAGATTTTTGTGCAACTCGTTTGCAATTTCCGCTATGGACGCGAAGATGATGAAATGATTGGATTGCGTTTCCAAAAGGAACTGACACTCGTCTCGCAACAGGTTTGTCCACCCCAAAAGCAGGACATGCAGCTGACCAAAATGCAGGAACGTTTGCTAAAGAAACTTGGCTCGAACGCATTTCCCTTTGTAATGCAAATGCCCACAAGCTCCCCAGCCTCTGTGGTGTTGCAGCAAAAGGCCAGCGATGAGAGCCAACCGTGTGGAGTTCAGTACTTTGTCAAGATCTTTACGGGTGACAGCGATTGTGATCGTTCACATCGTCGCAGCACCATCAACTTGGGCATTCGTAAGGTACAGTATGCACCCACTAAGCAGGGCTTGCAGCCATGCACAGTAGTGCGCAAGGACTTTCTGTTGTCGCCCGGAGAACTGGAATTGGAGGTGACTTTGGATAAGCAGCTGTATCATCATGGCGATAAGATATCGGTTAACATTTGTGTGCGTAACAATTCCAACAAAGTGGTTAAGAAAATCAAGGCCATGGTCCAGCAAGGTGTCGATGTGGTGCTCTTCCAAAATGGACAATTCCGTAATACAATTGCTCACATGGAGACCAGCGAGGGTTGCCCATTGAATCCGGGTTCCAGTCTGCAAAAGGTCATGTACTTGGTGCCCACACTGGTGGCTAACTGTGATCGCGCGGGCATCGCAGTCGAGGGCGACATCAAACGCAAGGAAACAGCACTGGCCTCCACTACACTGTAAGCTCTAAAGACTTTTAATTAATTTCAAAAATATTTCTTAACATTTTTACATGTTTTTAGTATTGCCAGTCAGGATGCTCGCGATGCCTTTGGCATTATTGTTTCGTATGCTGTGAAGGTCAAACTATTTCTGGGTGCTTTGGGCGGTGAGGTCTGTGCTGAGTTGCCTTTCATACTCATGCACCCAAAAGTAAGTAACCAAAATCATAATTAATCATTTTATTTAAATAAATTTATCTGTGCTCAATTCCACCCACTTGCAGCCCAGCCGCAAGGCTCAACTGGAAACTGAGGGCTCCGTCGAAGCTTAAACAATTTGTTTACCTCAATACAGAGTGCATAATATATTTTTAATCAAAGTGTTAAAGAAAAAGACATAAATCCAAAGCTGATGTTGCTGAATTGTTCTGAACTGCAGTCGTCGTATTATATTTAAAAACAAAACTATTTTCAAGCTATATCAAACTATGTGTGTATGTGTATTATAAACGCTTAACAAAAAAAAAATTATAAATAAATTATATTTAATAAAATGATGGGAATTAACAACTATAAATTGGTTTGAAAGCTGCTTATTACTAAATGTAGCAAGAGACTTTCTCATTATGTGAAATCTACTATACTTTTGTTAATAACTGCTGCTGGAAACTATTTCAATAAGTGAAATCTGCAACATTTTACCACAGATGCCACACAAGCTATGAGATTCAGAGACTTAGGCCCAAGATTATGCAACCAAATGCTGCAAGTTGGTTGCAATTTAATATGCCTACCACATATCGGGAGGGAAAATCAATATGTTGTATGCTTATCGCAACGTTTACTTTTGTGGCTTACTAATTTCAATTAATTCCATGCCCAAGGCATAGCTACAGTGTCTGCCAGAATTAATATGCGTGCATACTAAGTGCCCAATGCATTCCGTATACGTAATGAACTAAATGCTAACTGTTTAAATATGGTCGAATATTCTTGAATTCAATTTGAGATAACAAACATAATAACTCAACAATGGCAATTTTAGCATTCGATATAGGAATTAAAATTACTTTAAAGTGGACAGTCAATGGATTTGATCTTTAATTCATTAATTGCTACTGTAATTACTTAAAGATTTAACAATTTTGATACGACTATTAATCACATTTTAAATTTTATGTAAGAAATTGAGTGCACGCTTATCGCATAGACGATTACTGTATTCCCAGTTAAGATTGGCTTATCAAAGTCAGTCACAGACTGGAAGCGATTTTCTAACTGGAAACAAACGTTGAGGCACAAAGAAAATATAGTTAGACCCACTAAAATAGTTTACTATGGCCAAACAGTTAGCCTTTGAATTAAAGAGATAATGATTAACAGATTAGAAGCCAATAAACTTTAGCTGTAATCACTATTATCAGCTGCCGAAAGACACTGCAAGAAATTACTAAGGCAATTTATATGAATTAAATACTTAAAATGTTTGAATAAGCTTTAAAAAAAAATAATTAACATATCAAGTAAATTTCGCTAACTCATTTGCCCTCAAATCCATTGCAGACTTAGACATGACACAACTAAAAGTATTAAAAGATTAAGTTTATAATGCATTTGAGTGGGCGGTTACTAGGTTATTTGCAGTGCCTTATAAGCACTTAATTGATAAGAGCCAATGCGCTGGAACACTATCAGCAGTCTCAATGTGTCGCATATATGGGAAAAAGAAAAACAAAAGCCAGTAGCTAAATAATCATGCAATATTGATTATATTAAGTATACGACCAGATGTCGATGTCGCTCGCACTGAACAATGTAAAGCAAAGGAAAAGCATAAACAAAACAAAGCGAAAAAATTGATTAAGCAGCAATTATCGCATTGAATTGAATAAAATCCGCTACGGATAAGTAGAATGGAATTAGTCAGTGTCTACGACGCTTGCCAGAATGTGCTGCCGTTGCTGTGGCGTGACCCAACAAAAGGTCTGGGTATTTGGCACTGGAACATTACTAGCAGTTGCAGGACTTCTGGCCGTAATATGGTGGCCCACTTTCATAGATAATATAATATTTAAGGTAAGTTTTGAGGCAGTTTGCTTAACACAATTTCCACTTAACTTAATGGTTGCTAATTAGTCCTTGCCACTGACACCCAATTCGAAAACGTTTGGCATGTGGGAGGAGCTACCCATACCGGTGTATATGCGAATGTTTCTTTGGAATTGGACAAACCCGGAGGATGTAAGGAAGCCAGGTGTTAAACCAAACTTTAAACAACTTGGTCCTTATGTATACAGAGAGGATCGACTTAAAATGGATATACAATGGCATGAGAACAAAACGGTTACCTTTAAGCCAAGGCGTACCTGGTTTTGGGTGGAAGAACTCTCGGGGGGAAAGGAGTCGGACTTGGTAACAGTGCCACACTTGCCCTCAATAGTAAGATTAATGGCTTGCGTTTAGAATTTTATGACTTATACTCCGTATTTTTTAGGCTGCAGCGGTAACTGTGCGCAACTATCCAAAATTAATCAAAGAAGTTTTCAACAGTGCACTAAATAGCAATGGTGGTGCGCTCTATGTAACCCACACCGCCGGAGAATGGCTCTTTGAAAGCTTCTACGATGAGTTTTTACATTATGCAATGACCTTGAACAATCCACTGGCACCACCCATTGAGTCCGATCACTTTGCCTGGTTTCTCAATCGCAATGGCTCCAAGGACTTTGAAGGCGCCTTTACAGTGCACACAGGTGTAGGGGATATCAAAGAAATGGGTGAAATCAAATTCTGGAATGGTGAAAATCATACGGGCTGGTATGAAGGCGATTGTGGGCGTCTCAATGGCAGCACAACGGATTTGTTTGTTCCCAATGAGCCCAAGGAGAAGGCTTTAACTATTTTTATTGCCGACACTTGTCGCATTATTAATTTGGAGTTTTCGGGTCAAAGTTATGAGGTAGAAGGCATTCAGGGCTGGAAATATGAAGTAACACCAGATACCTTTGACAATGGACAGAGGAATGAACATATGAAGTGTTATTGTCCCGCCGATAGACTACCCGATAATTGCCCAGCCTCGGGTGCCACCTCCTTGGCAGCCTGTGCGGAGGGTCTGCCAATGTATTTGTCTGCCGATCACTTTATGTATGCCGATGAGAGCTATGCGAATACAATCACTGGTGTCGAACCAAACTATGAACAAAACAATTTCTATATTATTATGGAACGTAAAATGGGCGTGCCGCTTCAAGTGAATGCAGCTGTCATGGTCTCACTGCACATCGAAGCAGACGAGGATATCGAGTAAGTTAAAGCTTAGCTATGAAAGAAATTTATAAAACAAATAATATACCTTTAATTTACAGCATATTGAAGGACCTGCCCAGTTTCTATGCGCCACTCTTCACCACTGCGAGTCAAGCCACCATGAGCAAAGAGTTGGCTTCGGAGCTAAAGGTTTGTCTAGCTCAAGTTCAAGTTAAAGTCTATTTTAATCTATTTATTACATATTTTTATAGCTGGCACTTAGTTTACCCGCCATTGGACGTTACACAGGTGTGGGATTCCTTTGCGTGGGCTGCATTCTTATCATTGTTGGCATTGTGCTCACTTGGAAACGGAAATGGTATGGCCAGGCAGACGCTGATAAGACAGTTCTTATCCCAGAGGACAACATAAATGAAGTAAATGAAGCCCAAGGTTAATGCATAGACTCTAGTGCCTTTAAAACGTATTGTGATTAACATAAAGTTGTGAGTTTGTAGTTTAAAATATATTGTTATAGTATGTAAATTTGGTATGTTGGTAGTCAAAGATATTGTTGTGTCATAGTTTGATGACTTGTATGTATTTCTCTAGATTTAAAACAGCATTGTAAATGCTAATTTAGAATATATATTTATTGGCCACCCAGATCAATATCTTTTGTGTGCACTTAAATGGATTTTAACTTGATGTTTCCGAGTCATTTACTAAAAAACTTCAATGCCATAAGTGTGGGATTACTTATCAACTACTCAGATTAGGTGTTTAGAGCACTTCAGCGACTGGAAAAATTTTAATTGCATTTTATTGTATGCAGAGGCAATATAAAAATTGTTAATGCATTAAAATTGGCAACACTTGTCAAGTTCAAGTATTTTCACCAGACTCATTAAGCAATTTTTATTGCTTTTAGTAGCCAAACAGGTGCATAGCATAGCGCCTTGTTAGTGTTGTCACTAATTCAAATTAATGTTAGATAAAGCCAATTAAATGAAAGTAAACTTTTAGAATTTGTTAGAGTTTGAAACAAATATTTTTTGCAAACAATAGAAAATTCATAAATAAATTTTATTTCTATATAATTGATTGCAATCAATAAAAAATTCATAATAAAGTTATGTCTAATCGAATTCAACTTTTAACTATAACTCCAACACATTTAGTGTTGTAAATATAAATCAATTCTGTAAATTAACTTTTATTTCTATATGTTAGTGCATTTTTAAACCGCATACTCCCTGTTTACCTTATCATGAGTGACACTTTCTGTTGAGTGAACTCAACACAAATTTTATTTCATTCACCCCTTTGCTCAGTTAAATTTTGAGTGATTTAAAGTCCGACTAATCTAATCGATTTATAATTAAAGTACTTGTATATTTTTAACTTTATTTGCATAAGACAAAACACTCAAATTGATTAGCCTAATCCACATTTTTTTCTACTGCAATGCTAATCTAATCGAATTTGTTTAACTAGTGAAAAAATACATAAAACAAAGACCTTTGCTGCATTAATTCATCAGTAGTTATTGTGCTGGCTTGACACAATGTGTTGTAACTGCTGTAGTGTTCGGCAACAAAAGATTTGGGTGTTTGGGCTATCGACCCTGTTGCTAGTACTCGGCATAGTGTTAGTTTCGGCCTGGCCAAGTATTTTTCGCAGTATTATGCGTGACATGTTGCCACTGGCACCGAATTCATTTATGTACAAACACTGGGTAATCACACCAACGCCCATATACACTACGTTCTATCTGTTCAACTGGACGAATCCTGAGGATGTGAATAATCCCAATGTGAAGCCAAACTTTGAACAAATCGGACCTTATACCTTCAGTGATTTTAAAGTAAAGGAAGATCTGCTGTGGGAACAGCCAAATGTAACCTATTATGGTCGACGTACCTTTCACTTCTTGCCGGAGCTGTCAAAGGGTAGTTTAGACGATGTCATCATTGCGCCATCGTTTCCCACCTTGGTGAGTTAATCCACTACTGGGTTTGATAGTTAAAATTATAATCATGTTTGTTCCATAGACCGCAGCTGGTTATGTGCGCAATAAACGTCGAATCTTTCGCAAGATTATGAACTTTCTGCTCAATCGCGAGGGCGGTGGCACACACATGAAACACACCGCAGGAGAGTGGATGTTTGATGGCATCTACGATAGCCTAATTGACTTTGTAGAGAAACTGCATTCCCCTTTGATACCCATCTACAACGATCACTTTGGTTGGTTCTATCTAAGAAACGACTCAAAGATAGTTGAAGGCAATTATACAATACACACAGGACGTGGAGATTTAAGTCAAATGGGTGAACTACAATTATGGAATGGCACATCACACACGGGTTATTATGAGGGAGAGTGTGGCAAGGTTAATGGCAGCACCGGCGAGTTGTGGGCAATGAATCGGCAATATGACCAGACCGTATCCATATTTTTAAAGGATGCGGCTCGTTACATCAATTTGCATACTGTGTCGAATGTAACAGTGCATGGCATCGATGCCTGGCGGTATGAAACAACAGAGCTAAGCTTTGATAACGGCCAACTGAATCCAGCTGCGAAATGCTTTTGTGTTGCCAATCGCGAGTGTCCTTTGAATGGAGTGGTCGATTATTCGCCTGCCGCATATCATGCACCCATTTACATGTCACATCCGCATTTCTACATGACAGATGCATCATATAGGGCGAACATAACTGGGCTAGAACCGAATGCCACTGAGCATGGCATGCATTTGATAATGGAACCAACACTTTCGATACCCTTGAGCCTTAAGGGACAAGTTATGATGAGTGTGCGCATGATTCGCGATGAGGAAATTGAGTAAGTTATGCACTAAACTTTAAAGCCAACTAGTATTTATATCCTAAACTAGAGACTAAGTGTACTTTATACTATTTTGAAGATATTTATATAGTAATTTAAATATATATTTCTAGTCATCTGAAAAACATTGCCTTTGATCACTATGCGCCACTTTTTAGTGTACAAATGCGCGCCGATTTGGATGGTGATTTACTCAGTTTACTCAAGGTAAGTAAAACCAAACTTCCACCTATCAAATTAAATAACATATCTCCATTACAGCTAGCACTGAATGCAGTGCTCATTGGTCAGCTTATTGGTGCTGGTTTGCTTTTAATTGGACTGTCCATGTTTATTGTGGGCGTGGTCGTTACCAAAAAGCACAAGTGGCACAACGAATGGCATGAAAAAACAATAGAATCTATTGACGACAGTACGTCAAACCATAAATGATAATGATTAGTTGTTTACCAGGCACTTAAGACTGATAAGAAATGTTTATTTTGGATGTTTATAAGGTATGTATTTTTGGTATTTGATTAGCTGAAGTGCACTATAAAAAAGAAATTCCTTACCGTGACACACAGAGAAAACAACAATATAAATAAGATTGGCGTGCGACCGGATTATCCAATTTTGATTGGAAGGTGTTGGGTTGCCCAGCTGAGCTCGTCTAGAATTACGCAAAATTATGGCCTCTCAGATATGCTAAATTTATTAATATGTTAATAATTGTTATTGTATTTTTTTTTCTTGTTCTTGGTATTTGTGTGCTCTTTTGTTGTGCCTGGTGGCACAAAACACAAGAAAGCAAAAAAAACAAAAACCTTGAGCACGTAAGCTGTATACTTTACGGCGTACGAACTCTTTCACCTACACCAACACAGCCAAATTGCTAACTGGAAATTTGAAAAATGCCAACAGAATATTATAAGCGGCTAATTTATATGCGACTGGCACGCAAACTTACGTTTTGCACACACATTGTTGTCGAAGAATTGCCGAGCAGCAGGTCGCTCGCTGTGCACAGCTCAAAAAGGACGATTCAGGATGTGGTGGGTGGGATGAAAAAAGTTAAACAATGTATGAAAATATGAAAATTATATGCCAGCAAGTATGTGTTGGCCATAACTTTAATAAATACACATAAGTTATGATTAAGCGCTAACAGCATTTTGTTGCCATGATATTTTAAGCTACTTTTTAAAAAGGATTTTAGCATCGCAAATCATGTGGTGTGCTAATATTAGTTTTTCAAAAATTATATGCAGTGCTTTTACTTAAAATATGTACAATATGCAATGGCTTTTATAAATTACCAGTATGAAAAACTAATGTAAACAAATTTATTTCAAATATGTGTAAGTAAATCATAGCGACACAAAAAGACAATTTTAATAACTATTGTAGTGATATTTAAGTCAACAGTAATTAAATGAAACTATTTTGTGTTTTTAAACTATTTTAATTATTATCTACTTCAAATAGATTAAGACAGATAACTATTTAAAGATTTATTTATATAACTGGTAGCCAATGTATTGAAATTTATAGCTGAATTTCTTGACAAATATGCAAGCTGTACAAAAATGATTTAATATGTATACGAATTTCTGTTATTTTTCTACAAGAGTAATTTATTGGCAAAAGCAAAAGAATAACATTTATTTTTCGTTTATTCGCTTTTATTTAGATTCAAATTCATTTATTTCTTTTTAATAAACAATTCAAGACAGCACTTGATTTGTGGGCTGTACACTATATTAAATTTATTTATGCTCATAGCTTCAATTTATTGAGCGTTAAATTCACTAAATTCTTAAATATATGAATACAGTTAATAAAATTGTTAGCTCTTTCGATTTTTTTCTACTAAACCCAAATCAAACTGCGCAGTATGAGCTAGTGTAGCATTCTCAGCTGGCATTTTGTGTCTGTGTGCGTTTTTCTAACACTTTTTATTTGAATCTGCATATAAACTTGTTATGTTCAAGTATTTGATTCGTGTCCGCTTTTCACCGAGCCACTGCTCCGCATTGTGCAGTTGTGCAAGGAATTTTTAATGAAATATTTTAAAAATGCCACACTGTGTAAAAAAAATGTGGAAGTGCAAAAAGTGGAAAAAAGAGAAGCTTAGCAAAAACAAAAGAATCGTATACAGGTTCAGCAGGTGCTCAACTGACAAGAGACTAACGTACTCAAATATGCATGTAGTAGCGGAAAAAGTATTTCAAATCGTTGAATACACTAACAAAAGAAAATCTACTATGTGTTCTATATATAATTTATCGAATTGCTTAACTTTAAGTGTATTTAAAATTCGGCTGCTTTATTTCATTGTTTAACACAATTTTTTTCCCTACTGAAACCTAGACATTTTTTCATATTTTATTTTTGGGTTCGTGCAACAGATCGAGGCACTGACCGACTTCATTATTTGACTTTAGCCCCAAAAAAAGGCGCAAGAATGTATATACATTTGTGTGTGTGTGAATATGTATGTGGTAATAGTAAATAGACTCGTAGAAGTGTGTGTGAGGCAATTTTCATACATAAGCCAAATAGCATTGTTGCTGGCCCCTGTTTGGTCCGTTTCTGGTCCATTTTGGACAGTTGTCCGTTTATGTCGCGAAAACTTTGGTGTCCTAATCTGCTGCCTGACTTGCATACTAATTTGTTTGCTTTTTGAGTACTTCTACCCTCCCTGTCAGCATCCTCTCTCTCTTTCTCTTGCCATAACTGGGAACTCACTCTTTTTAGCTGCTTTCTTTGCCGTCTTTATGGTTGCTCGCTCTCTCGTTTTGTTGACAACCCATAGATTATGTTGTTGGCTTTGGGTTTTGTGTATATGTGTGAAGTAGTTGTTGCTGTTGTGCAAAAGCCGAAAGCATGTTTCGGCTGAGTGTGTGTGAGTGTGTTTGTGTGTAGGACCTCTCAGTGTCATGTTCATTCGGCTTATGCATTCACTTTGCTTTCGTCCTTTTGGTATCCTGTAGTGGCCTGTTCATTCAGTGAACTCTATTGGCTGCTTTGTTTGTTTGCTTTGGTCACCGCCCCCCCCACCCTGCTATAAAGCCTTGTTTAGCTGCTTAATTTTTCCCTTTGTCATGTTGACAGCCCTTCGACAGTGTCTCCGCTTTTATTTTTTTGGGTTCTTTGCTTTTGCTTTGCTTCGCTTCATTTTGCGCACAATTTAATGTTATTTAATTGGCATTTAAGTTTATGAAAATGTTTGTGTTTTTAGCTGTGCGGACCAACAGACTCCGACAAGACCTCTCAAATAATAATAATGTCGAGGTCAGTTTATATCAAAACGGTCGCGCGTGTCTTCTTTATCCTTGAACCATAAGTGTCTGAGTGAATTGCTTGTTAAAGTATGATGGCTGCTTGGGAATTCAATTACAATTGTTGTAAGAGTTAAAGCCAATCAACAAAGAAATAATGTCTAGACTTTTAATCTTGTAGAAGTATATTAATTTAATTACTTAACGTGTTTTATCTTTTATCTAGCAGTCTATATACGCTGGCCAGCAGACATAGCTTTATGAGACTAAATTTTTTCTGAATTTCTGACAATTAAATAAATCGACCTGAAGTTAATTTTCAATGACATTTTGACCACAATGTTAACCACAATATGTCGCCATATATTACAACAACTAATTCCTTTTTCATTTTTATTTTTAGTGTTTTTTATGTGCTCGCTGCTGATGGTCGCTGCTTTTAAAATTTATGGTGCAATTTTCTATGCGTTGTGCTGTTGCGATGCCTACAAATTTTATTCGCGCTCAAATTGCATTGGCCTTTGGCGTCCGCCAGGCGTTACAAAGTTGACAGCAACACAGGATGCATAGTCAAAAATACAAACAACAACAAAAATATCAAAAAAGTACATAGAAAGTACGACAACAAAAACAACAATAAAGGTTACAATTTACTGTCAATGTTGGCGGAATTTAAAAATTCAATTTGAAAATGCAACGCGAAATGTTTGGAGCACGTGTTTTTTATGCAATGGCAAAAAAAGAGTTGCAAAAATTATTTTTTCTATGAATAAAATTGAGAATTACTAAGCTTCCACACACATGGGACACAAAGCAATTCAAAATGCTCAGCATCAGTTTAGATTTTGATTTAAAAACTAAACACTGCATGCCAGAACAGATATCAAAAAGTGCTAAAGTGACCTTAACAACTCGTAAAAATGTTATGAAAATAATAAAAAATAATGCACTACTCTTTTAATTATTTTCTAAGCGACAAATGTTAATAAAAGCAACTTTGTCGTCGTGTCGAAATGATTATGTATTAATTTATGTTTGTTTGGTTTTAGTTGAGCGAGCTAAGGGAAATGCAAAAATGCTGTAATTAAAATGGCGCTGGGATAACAATCATTATTCAGCCACTGCTGGCTGTAATGTCAGTTTTGCATTTGGTCAGCACAATATTACGCATACGCCATGTGAACGCTGAACTCGGTTTTAATTGCCGTTGCGTGCTTTCGTGAAGTGCTCATAAAATATATC
Source organism: Drosophila acutilabella (assembly GCA_035046005.1). Taxonomy (NCBI): domain Eukaryota; kingdom Metazoa; phylum Arthropoda; class Insecta; order Diptera; family Drosophilidae; genus Drosophila; species Drosophila acutilabella. The sequence continues at coordinate 336,206 of JAWNOK010000022.1, read as the reverse complement.
TGCTTTGAAGTTGACTTTGGCTTTGGCATCGTAAATTGAAAATTGTTTTTTATGTGTGAATTTCATAATTCCCTTGCCAAAAATCTGACAACTTCTGAACTTCGCTCTCAAGCACAAAATTTAATTAACCATCGTTGAAACTACAACTTCAAACAGTTCCACACTTTCGTTATCTGACACGACAAGACACGACGTTGCCCAGAGCTGCAGCGAAATCGAAAGTCCAAAAGTGCTGCACACGAAATTGCAACATTAAGTGGAAACTGCTATTGCTGTCGCCGCAGTTGCTGCAAAAAAACAATTTGCCAAAGGATAGAAACATTAAAGGCGTCCAACAAGGCATAAACGAATTCCTAAGGACACTCTTGCAGGAAAAGGACACTCGCAAGCTGCTGCTGCTAGTAGTGCTGCCCTTTTGCTGACCATTATGCTTAAGAGTTGACTGCATAAATTTGCCAGCAAGCTGTCGTTAGGCAAACGAGCTAAGGCTTAGCGCCTGAAAGTATGCAGCAGATTGGACCTTGTTTGAGCATATGACTATGCATATTTGAATGGCAATTTTCTTGGCACACTGTCCAGGCATAGTCGGTCCATCCGCTCATCGATGCAAACCCAATTTCATTGTGTTTGCAGTAGATCCAGTGTATCAGTCGCAGTATCACTCAAGTACACGCATAACTACATTCCGTATTCATTTCCCAGCCACCTGAACCTTGCCAAAGATTTTTACAGATGTCGCCATTTGTTGTTACATTCTTTCATGACATTTCAATCAATTCAATCGCAAATTTCACTTCCGTTTCCGTTTTCCGCAATTTATTGATCAACAGCAAGCACAACATTTTGGGAACGGCTGGGCAGGCAACAAATGCATTTAACAATTTTCACGCTTTAACCACAGAATTTTGTTAAATTCACATTAAAAATACATGGCCAGCAAATTGGCAGCTGCAGCAGCATCAAAATGTCACTGTGAATACGATGAATGCTTGCGTATCCGCTTAACCAGTCATGTGGCACCAAAGTGCAGTGGAATTGAGGGAAGTGTGTGGAAATGGGGGTGGAGGAGCAGGTGGAGGGCTACATTGGGCAGGTGCATACAGGTGCAGGTGATAACAGCGTTACACGACATTGCAATTATATATGTAAATATACACACGCTACTCGCGGACAAATCAGACAGTGGCAAATTGGAGTGGAATGTGGAAATTCACTTGATATGTCTATATAAACTTGCCGCTATCTTGTCAACTGATATAATAATTAGTGTTAAAATGATGACCAAATTTCTGCAGCAAATGCAATAGATTGATTTCTTACTTACCAATTGTATATTATAATCTTTTGTGTCATAATTAAATTCAACAAGCAACAGCTCATTATTCAAATCACTGGAAATATCCTACCAGTTGTGCTTAAGTCCAATCATTAATGATTTTCCTTATATATGCCATTTATTTATGCCAAGACTGTCATTGTATGATTAATCTATCATTTAATTGTACCAATTTATCATATTAGTTAATACTAAACTGATTGACGCACAGTGTATGTGATTTGAAAGCCCGTCTCGGCTGCAGTTGTCTGTTCATCACTGGAGAAATATATGACAAAGGGTGGACGTGCTATAATTTTACTGCCTACTGGCTGATTGCCACAATAATAGGTTGGCTGTAGTGCTGGATTATTAGCCACATAAGAGTTGGGTATAAGCAAATAGTCCATGGCGCGTCCTGTTGTTATCACTGTGCTGTGACAGTTCTCATCGTAGCCAGGACTTGACGTGTTGCTGATAGATTGTGATAAGGCAAAGTGATCCAGGCTGTAGCTGTGGGGGAAATTAGAGTAAATTATTAGAGTAGCGTCAAAAATTAACATGCAATAGCAATTTGTCTGTCAATTTCGATTAGACAATTACTTTGGAATATTTTCTAGCTGAGCTCACCTTATCTCCGTGTTGGCTGCACCTGCCACACACACCGCATACCGCAAGTTGGGCATATAAGGGCCAGTGGCAAAATTGAAGCTAGCAATGCCACCCGTTGAGCTGCGATAATACTGATCACAGCCAAGAGGTGCAAGTAGCTCCAGATCAGCAGCAGATGGAGCTGTTAAACTTTGAATAAGCTGCGCAGCTGGACCACTGCCAGGAGCAGCACCGAATATGGTGCGTGGCAGCAAGTTGCTAAGAAATGGCAAAATAGTGCGGACTGTTGGCAAGTGGGCTGCGTGGGTGTCTGTGTTGGTTTGCTTTTTGGCCATGGCCAGCATATTCTGTGGACACTCGAGTTGAGTTAGCGTTAGTTGCCACGTGGACTGTGTGGAGTGACTACCAAGGCTGAAGTGCAATTTAAGTGTTTGACCCCGTTGCAGTTGCACGTACAAATGCTGTGCGTTGTTCCTGCCGCAGAGTTGAAAACGCTGCACTTGCATAAAATCGACACACTCGAGCAGTCGAGTTGTGGCATTAAGGTGCGGCTGTGGCAGCTCCAATCGTTCAATATCGATGCGCACTTGACAGACCTGTGAACTCCAGGCAGCCACCTCATATTGGCAGCTGTCCAACATGCTCAATTCCCTGGCCAACGGGCTGCGTATGACGATGCGTTTTTGCCGCATGCTCGTTGCAGCATTACACTGCAGCTGGCCCTGAACAGCAGCGAGACTCAGAAGTTGCAACATCAACACAGTTAGCAGCCATAGCAGCTTCATTTTTATATTATTTGCCAGGTAAGCGAAAACAGTCGAAACAGTTAAAGACAACGAGTTGATTTAATTTCAAAATATTACAGTACATTGCTTTTATGTGTCTGATAATAGTGCGATATCTCTCACTGATAACTGCCATTGACATTCCACTGTCTGTACACTGATAACAGATGTGTGATAATAAATTGTCTTGCTCGTATGCAGCATCTGGTTACCATTCCTTGGGCTTGTCAACTGGCAACAAGTTGTCGAGTTGTGAAATGTGCTGAGACAACAGATGACTCAGCGTACAAATTACATGCCTGATAGCAACAACGATGAAGACAACAAGAATAATAATAATAGCAATGATAATAGAAATAATAATGCTAAGAGTGTCGTGTAAGCTTTAAAACAAGCTCTGATGTGTCTGTGTCAAGGCTGTGAATTGGGCATTTAAATGCTAAAGAAATTTTAGTCTAACTAAAGCTTTAAACTTAAACAAGGATAAGAAGTGGTGGAGTATTTAAAATATTTCTGTTTGTCTTTGCAGGCAGAAAGAAGAAAAAAAAGGTTTTATTCTATTTTTTGCAGACTTTAAGTCTAAGAAATAGAAATTTGTATCTATTACGTCTTCAATAACTTTTATTTGATTTTTTACCATTTAATTTAATAGCATATAAAATGAATTTTTTAATTTATTTTTAAATATTTTAAACTCTTTACATACTTTTCCACAACCTACACAGCTAAGTAGCAGCCCCAAATCAAAGCTGAAAATTTTTTCTCTCCAATTTTTTAATCAACTTTTTTGTCTACCAAAAATATGTGAACTGCTACGCAAGTAGAAAAAGCCTAAACTATTGGTTTCCATGCAAATAAACACCAATTTATGAAGTCTTGCTTTAAATAGAAATTCATTGGCTAAACGTTTTATCAATAAATGCCATGAGCAAGTTTTACGCACATTTTATGACACACACAGCCACGCACACGTCCGCACACTAACACACACACAGAAGGCACATATATGTATATTTGTGGGTAAACCAATAACTGCTGCTATGAGGCGTTTATGGCAGTCTTACACCTTTTATAGCCACACACACCTTAACCGTCCAGCTACCAGTTCGCACCGCAACACGACAAACAATAAAATGCCTGGCATTTATGTGCACATACTTCCGATTGTGTGTGTTACGTGTGTGTGAAGCTGTGCAGAGGGTAAGTGAGTGTGTAAGAGCAAGAAAAAAAGGAGAGAGAACAAGAGTTAACTCCTAATTCATTTGCGTTATATATTTTTGTGGCAGGGCCTTAAGGCGCAACATCAAGTGTAATTAAAATTAAACAAGAGGAACTGCCTCAGTTTACAAGCGCTTAAGCGAGACGCACACACACACGCACAGCACACACACAGCACACGTGAAGGGTAAAGCAAGCGAAACGAATCGAAGGGGTAATAGGAAAATGGCATGTACTATGTTAAAGTCCCGATTAACATATCAAAATATAAAATGTTTTCACAGCAAAACTTAATTTTTTTTCGTTTTTCAGCTTTTCGCGCATTATTTCATTGCATGCAAAAGAGCTGCGACTAAAATTGCATAGCATGGAAAACCTTGCGTTTTGCGTTAAAGTTTTACAAATTTATGACCCAAGTCGAAGCGTAGCACACAAAAAAAAAACATACAAGCTACCAAATACAACAACAATTACAACAAAAAAGCGTGCAACCGGCGCATAAAAAAATACTAATAAGTAAAAAAAAGCAAGCTCAAAAAAACTGTTGTGTAAAAAGGAAAAATGAAAAAATTGGAGCGAACCGATGTCGTTAGCAAAAGGAAAATGAATGCAAGTGAGCTGCTGAAAAATTAAACTGCATTTTTAATACTCTTACATTAGTTTTTATGTGATTTGGTTAAGTGTATAATACGTGCCTTGAAAAAGACGAATATCTGTAGAAATCATTATTGAAAGGTCTGAATTATATAAATAAACACAAATTCACAACGCATAAGAAGCTTAATGTATTATTTGAAAATATCATTTAAGGTTTTCAAACTCAATTCAAGTGGTTTTTAAAGCGCCTTAACAAAATATTTATATGAAACGTCTTAATTATCTATTTAAAAACGTCTCACTTCTGTTGGCAGCTGGCAAACTTTATGCCCAAATGCTATGACCTTTCTTTGCCGGGAATACTCAGCTAAAGTTTAGCAACCGCAGCCACAGCCACAGCAGCTCTTGCTCTTATTTATGTCAATGTTTTGTTTTTTACTTTTTTTATGATTACTATTATGGCTCTTGTTGTTTCAATTGTTGTTGTTGTTGTTGTTGTTGTTGTGGGAGGTAGTCGCTTGCTAACTGCTTGCATGTCTTACCCACTTGTACTACCTTTGAACTTGCTGGCAGTACGAGAAAAAACAAAAAATACCCAAGTCTGGGTGTGGTCTCAAGCGCTGTTTTATGTGATCAACAACATGTTTTGTTCTTACTCAAGTTGTTCTTACTATGCGAAAATGACTTCAGCGAGAAATATAAGTGCAGGCATGTCAAAGCCACACACACACAGTCACACACACAGACAAACAATTGTTGTGGTAGTTTTGGTAGGTAAACAAAAGTTTTTCTGTGCAGTTTCTTGTTAGTTTTGAATAACCACCTCATAAAAGTAATACTGCTATGTCCTTGTCAATGCAAATTGCAATCGTTGTTGCTGTTGTTCTTATTGGTATTGTCACCATTGCTCATAGTTGTTGTAAAAGTTCTACAGAAAGTGGGTTACAAGCGTTTTGTATAAAAATCAAATTAATTGACATTCGATTGGTTGGCAAACAGATTGCACAAACTGATTAAGAAAAGTCGAATATAAAAATAAATATGCACACATCTGCAGTCACGCCTTCTAATCAACAACAAGAGCAACAACATTGAAGCCGCCATCTAAATTGGAAATCTACCGGTAACAAGGACATGCATATTTTTACCAGCTTGTGTTGATTTCCCTACACCTGCATATTTCGCATATTTGCTTATCATGTGAAATGCATGCAAAAACAGCAGCAGCAACAGCAACAGCAACAACAAGCACAATATGGATGGGCGACGTGTTGCTTGCGTTGTTGTTACTGTTAAGAAAAACTAGCTGTTTCCGGTGCTCAAACACAGTGCCAAACTGATTGCGACAAAAGCACAAAAAAGTCGGCAAAACTTTTGTTGATTTCGCTATAAATTTAAATGCAATAGCAACAAAAGCGCAACACAAACTACAAAGCGTTCCCAGCAGCTATATCCAACCGATGACAGTGAAAAATATTGTACAAATAAAATCTATAAAAAGTGTCATGAAAATTTTAAATCAAAGGCTAGGAATTCCCCGCTGATTTCACTGGAAACCAAGGAGTTTTTGTATTACAGAACACAGATATAATAAATGTAGCTGTTTTATTGTTTGCCGGAAATGTTGACAAGCGTCATGAAAACAAATCGAAAACTTCATGCAAATAAAAGTGGGCACAAAGCGAGCTGGAAACTGGGGAAACTGGGAACTTCAGCAGAATCTGTTGCTTTTTAGCTATGAGGAAAATTGCAAAACTGTTTTTCTATTTACTTGAATTTAATTTAATGCATTCTGATAAACTTTCCCTCTGTCAGAACTTTTTGCCCATTCAGCAACAACAACAAATTTGGCTTATGCGAATTATTTATAGTGAATTTATAGTTAATGCGCTTAAAGACACTATATTGACGTGTGTGTGTGTGTGTGTAGTAAATGGCTGTTGTGGCCATACAAATTTAAGGATTTACATGCAAATCTTTAAAAGGGCATCACATCAGTCAGCCGACACTAGCAAGTTTACTGCCTGACATTTGTCAGGCCACACAGACTTATTTATGTGCGTCGACTGCAGCCATAGATTGACTCTGGGCATAATGCCAACGTTTTGAGTATTCCCTTCATATAAGAACGCATGTCAGCGACAGCAGGCAACGCCCTTGTCTTAGTTTTGCCATATGATGCACTTGCACAGGCGTCACACAATATGTCTTTGATTCCCGTTTATGCTTAAAGCCAACCACAAAGCTTCCTCTCTGATGCTCTTGAAACACCCCAAGTGGCATTCAAGTGCACTCATACTCATATTCGAATTTGTACACTCTGAGTGCAAAGAGCATTGAATGCGCACTTAACACAGCATCAGCTTTTAAGCTTTATCCAAAAACAAGCAAATCAAATATTTACCAATATTTTATAGTCGAAATCTTTCATCAGTCAAATTATGTCGAATGTTTTTAAAAATTTAACAAAATATTTTGCTTTTAAACTATATAAACACTTTATGTATTGCTAAAATTGGTTCAATAATTTATAACAATTTTAAGTTATTAATATTTCAAAATGTTTTTAGTAGATAAATGAAGCAAATACTTTTAGTTCATTTATTAAAGCATATTTTTTATTAATATTAAAAATCATTGATTGATCGTTGCGGATAATAAAAATACCGTAAAAATTATCAAATTTTTTCACACAAATATGCATATATTAAATTAATTTCAATAGACCACTGCACGTATATATTTGCTAATAACATTGCCACAAAGTAAAGAGTCCATGCTCTTATTTAATCATCACTTTGTTGACTGCTTTTGAACATGGCCAATTTGTGTTGCAAGCGTGCAGAAAATATTTAGAAAATTGCATTTATCTATGCAAATGTCAATTAATTGATTTTGCAACAAATATTTACTTCAATTGCCATGCCGTGCAAAGGCAACGACGACAAATGGAATATATTAAAATTGTGTAAATTGTGGAAATTGTGTAATTTAAAATTTGCAACGATTACATTTAATACGACACTGTCTGCACGTTGTGCAAATAAAGTTGCAATTGCAAGAAGTCATGCGAATTTATATTTATACTACACTACTACATATAAACAAGTGTGCCGTGTTGCAGGCGTCGCCAAAAGCCAACAAAAATTGTATACAACTGGACAACACGCGACGTATACTTAATATACACGTATGCGATGCGTGACTGCTGCAGCATCACATACAGACTCTTGAGCATTGCAGAAGAAATCAACTTAAAATGTGCAAATTGTTTATATATTTCTCGAAAGCAAAGAAAAACATTGCCAACAAGACTCGTATTTAAACTTGCACTCACATCCAGCCTGAACTCATGTAAGTATGTGCCGGACATTGAATAAGATTAATGAAGGTTTTGTTTATGCTGCTTCTGCGGTCGTCCGGCCGCCTGCTGCGGTAACGTGGCCAGCCCGCAGAACGCTTACTGCTCTTGGCTGTTTGCTGTTAACTGTTGTTGCAAGCCGTCAGAAGGACACGCAGGACAGCCGTCTGGCAGCTTTTGGTACATGTTCGGTTGCGCTGCCAGACAAAAAACATATTTCAATGATGATTTTTCGGGTTGCATTCGTTGAAAAAAAAACAAACAGCATGTGGGTGGCAAATCAACTGACCCACAAACATACACACACTCAACCTGTCTGACACACGTTCACCCAAGTGTGTGTGTGTGAGATGCCAGAAGAAGCCACAGACAACTGTCACATGCATGTTGCGCATTGTGACAATTTGTTTAATTTTCTTGTAGATTTTTATTGGTCTGTCAGTAAAACTATTTTAAATGTTTTTTTTCTGATTTCTTATTTATGCGTAGTTGTGTTTGATAGGGCAGTGCTTGGTTAGACTACAGGAATTTTATTAAAATTCTTTAGCTCTTCGTTTTTTCTTTCTTTTAACAAATATTCAATTGGATAGTAAACTGTAATGTAATTAAAAGTAAAATATAATTTTTTTGGCCTCAACTGACACATTTTATAATTTATCGATATTTATATTGCTTCGCACACTCCACTTAAAGCCTCTTAAAAGCCAAAGCTTGTAAGTAATTAAGCATTAATTATGTTTAACAAACTTTTCTTCCCTTTAAGAGCGCAACACAAAGTTTTTTCTACCACTGATTCCTTCCAGTCGAATGCCTGCACATGCTTCATAGAATTTTTCATGTTTTTCTTTTGCAATTTCAGTTAGATTATTCGCCAAGCTCGAACAGAGCATAATTCATAACAGGAAAGCAAAAGAAAACCGCTGGTGAAACTCTAGACACCTTTAATTAGAGTTGAAGTAAAACTTGCCAAAGAAAATGAAAAACTGAAAACAAAAAACATAAAAGTAAAACAAATGGTAAGTAATCAGCGCTAAGTATGCACTCCATTTCTTTAAATAATGTGCCTGAATTGCAATTTAATGAGCTCATTGACAGCAGTGCCAGCTGCAGACAGCCACACCCACACAAACACAAACAGAAATCTAAGAAAATGTGGAAAAAAAAAGAGTTAACGTGAAAATGAGTTAGTCGCGGCTAAATGGTCCGTAACTACGTCCAAGATAGAAAGATTTACGTGCAAAGCGAAAATTAAATATTAATCATACTCGTAATGCACGACGCACCAGGGAGTTCAAAAGTGGGCGAAGGAAGGGTGAAATGGAAAGCGAATTTAACAGTCAACACATTTTTTCGCAAAGCTCTGATGGGGCCAAAAAGGTTACCATTTTTTAATTAACCACCAGGGGGTCGCGGCCTGGCGCGCTTTCGGTTCGCGCTTTGCCTGCCGGTGTCCTGCACCGTGGGGACAACTGGCTGTCAGTTAAGCTGAATGTGAAGCATGTTGACATTTGTTACCTCCATGCGACATTATATACACGCATACACACACATAGATGTTGTGCCTGCTGGTGTGGCAAGTGTGACAGCAGCCACGTGAGCGCTACATGACAGCTGTTGCACGAATAGTTTTTTAAGTACTTGCTAATGAGTCTGCAGCGCTGGCAGCAATCACTTTTCGAGTGTCTTACCAGCGACATACACTGCAGCAAGACAAGTTACTAACTTAACTAGTTAAAGCAACTTAAAGCATCGGTAGGAAAGTATAATTAAATAATATACCAACAGCTTAGTTTAATTTGAAAGCTCTTTTTGTTAATAAGTAGTTTATATCAAGAAAGGTATTTTATTAATAACTAAAAATTTTTTACGATTTTTTTTTAATTTTACAAGACATTAATTATTCAAACGTGTTTCGTATATGTTTTAGAAAGCTTGAAGCTACCGCGCTACTCCATTGTTTATAAACTTTTATATGTTATACTATTCCACCTCCTGAATTGGGCTAGAAATGTGCTCGCTACTGTAATTAAAAAAAATATATACATATATGGAAAATGCAGTTGGTTTTAACCCGATTTTTATGCGCAAGACAAACTGTGAATGCCCAACGGGCAGCCAACGGGCCAAGAACAATGGTTAACATTGTAACGCATACGCCTCGTGTGCCAGCAGTTGTTACGCGTGCAGAAAAACAAGCAGAAAACTCACTAGTGAACAGTTCGCAAGGTTTGCTGGCACACAATTACGTAACATTCACTGATAAAATATGCAACACAATCTTATATTAATTCTTTTGTTTTTTTTTTTTTGTGTTTTTTGCACCCCCGCTTTGTATTTGTCTGCTAGCGTTAAATTTAAAAACGAATTGCTACGCGTTTACTGCATAAATACGAGCGTGAAGCGATAGCAGGAGACGAAGCTAAAAAAAATTGTATTCACGGCATAAATTTGCACTAAACTGGGATTCGAAATGGATTTTCTAAGCTAAAGAAACAAAGGAGGCCCCAGCATAATCGCCATGAATGAAAGCGCAGCATCATCGACGACAACGAGGATGACAACGATGACGATGACGGCGGTTGATGGGTGACAGCTCCATGGCCCTGACAGGCGGAACAAACGAGCTTGGCGTATATGAACCACATCTACAGATGCTACTACAAACCAGGCTCAGTCTCAGGTTCGGCTAAACTGGAAATCTGTCGAGTTGGAAGTAGTTTTTTTTTTTTTTGTGTGTGCTAGTCGTAGTCACTCAGCTTAATATATTTGCATGCTGCTTTTCGTTGTGCGAGAGTACAGAGTGGGAGTGGCGTTATAAATCGCATTAAGTGGATCATACTTTGCATATGAAGTGCCCAGCAGCCTCAATGTCGACTGCCTTGTGATAAAAACCAAGCACTCTACCACAACAACAAAGAATGCCTCAACACCTTACTCCCTACGCCAACGCAATCAAAATTCAAAAGTTTCATTTCAGGTGGATTTTCATCCAAGGATTTTAGTATATCAGTTGCTGGTATGCTGCTGCTAGTGCGACAGTCACAGCAACCTCTGAGTTTTATGCTGTCAATTGTTTGGCAGCTGATGATGAATGACGCCGATAGCGTCAGAATATTCGTAGAACTCGTTGATAGCGAAAATTTGTAGCAGCATTAAGTTTGCCACGTGCAACTTGTAATCATTTCCAACCATTTCTCTGCAGTTGTACCAGTTACTTGAAAGCCCTAATGGCAAATGCATACCGCAGTGCTGTAAGTTATGCGCCAAAAACTTTGCGCTGTTTACCAACCCAGCAGTGAACAACTTTTCAACAGACGCTACTCATTTAGCTACATTTTTCTAATATTTATTTAAAATTAGTGAAAATGTTTAAATAATTAAAATGGAGTACAGCTTGCACACTCTTTAAAGATTACCCTTTATATCTGCTCTTTAATATTTAGTTACTACACTCTTTTGTACAGTTTTATCTGTCTAGACATCTCAATAAACAGCTTTTGTGGTAGAAAACTTCATATTCATGAGACACAATAAACTGTTTATCATAAATAAATATACTTAACATTGCTATTGAATTGTCTCTTCACTCAAGCAACTTGAACTTATTTCTCTGAGTAAGCCGAATAAACACAAAGCAACTTGGAATTATCATAAACATGCCACTTGAAAGGCAACGGAAAATAGACCAATTTTAGTGAACATAAAAGTTTATATATAAATGTTCGATTTGGCGGCATATTAAGCTGTATAATATGGAATTTAAAGAGAGGAATTTCGTCAAGTTATGGGTTTCCTATAAGGCTATGTCTGGGCATTAAACTACGACATACTTGATTTTAGTATAGTCATCAGCAAGTTATTTCTAAATTTAATATCTTATATGGCTCTCTTCCTTTCCCCTAGTCTGTTTTAAAGTTACACGGTAAAAACATAAAACAAACTGTAGCCTGAATGCGAATAAAGAGAATGACCAAGCGAACAATGGAAAAACTGTATTATAATAACAATTCCCGCTTGTTAATGAATAATTAATAAAATGTAAAACAAGTTTTTGTGCGACTTGTACATTTTAATTGAAATAAGTATTTAAATGGCTATAAATTAAAACGTGTTGCAAACTTGAATGAAAAGTCGAGGCAGAAAGGGGCAAGCACACGAAATGATACAACTACAAGAATAACATTACAGCAAGGACGTTAAGTTGGCTTCACTCCAAGTCCTGCTCTCTTTCTGTCTCGCTCTGAGTACCTTTGTCCCTCTCGAGCAATACACCCACAAAACGCCATTAGAGCAGAACGATGTCTTGAGCGACGCGAGGCGACTTGGCTGTTTGGCATTGTTTCCTATCGGTAATCGCATAAATCTCGTCCTTTGAGAGTTGTTACCGGTTCACAATGCGTACAAGCGTTGCCACCTAGTTGCAAATTGTACGCAAGGGTTTCCTTTAAGCAATTACAACACGCAGTTTCCTCTTTTATGCACTCACAACTCGAAACTCACAACTCGGACTACCATTGGACATTCTGCTGACTTCACATTGCGGCAACGTGACTTTTATTGGACTTTCTTGGATTCTTTACTCTAATTCTTTTTATTTTGCTCTTGCTTCCTGTTTTTACTTCATCGTTTTGCTCTTACTTTCTTACTGTTTCCTTTTGTTGCTGTTATTGCGTTCATTGCTAAAACTTTTCGTCTCTTGTTTATGGCATTTATCGTGCTATTTATTCAGCTTGTTATGCCTTTTGTTTCACAAAACCGCCTCGCTCACACCCAAAAAAAAAAGTAGCAGCCCAAAACGAGTCGCAAGTTCAAGTATTTGTCTAGGCTCAAAGACCCCAACTCTAAGTCCGAGAACGACTTCAACTCACGGTATACGCATATCCCGCAGCGTTTGCTTAACGCGCCTTGGCGCTTATCTAAACGATTGTCTGTGGAGTGATTATGAGTGTTGGAGCTTGTTAGCATAATTGACGCCCCGTGCCCGTTTACCAAATGTTTTTCTCTTTTCCATCGATGTTGAATGCTATATACAAAAGACACCACCCCCCAGAAATGGCTCTAAACGCAGATACTGAATAATAATCAAGTGCTATTTGGTTACAATTTCATGCCTAATAATAACTTTGATTATGCGCGGCAAATGTGAGTGGGTCTCATGATAGCTCTGTGTGTCTGTGAGGTAAATATGTGTGGGAGACACACACAAAGACAAATACAAGGTGAATAGAGGTTAATGAGCTGTGGAGCAAGGAATCTGTTTATATTTTAAATTACAATAGAACGAAAATGGGATACAAACCCTTGAAGAAAATTCTTAAATAATGGCAAATTAATCAAATTAAAGCTTAAATTATTTAAAAGGGTTTGGACTTAGAATTTACACAATTTTTAAATTTTCAAATATAAAAAAAATTTATTTTATACATTGATAAACTTAAATGGAAAATATAAAACACATTAAATTATATTTTCTTTATTTTAATAATTTAGTTAGATTCTTAAAAGAATTTTATTACTTTTAAATCAGCATCTTATACTATTTTATTTAAATACACTTATTTAATTTACTTTATTTCAAAATATTTATAACCAAACTAAATTTTAAATGCAAATTAAAGTACCACAAAGTCAACTGAAGTTAACTGTCTGCAAACAGCTAACAAGTCTAGCGTTTCAGTAAGTAAATCTATCTTAATTTTATTTCAATTTCCCTTGGTTGTTTTTTGCACACTTAAAACCCGACAGCAGCTGCAACCAGAAATCAGGACAATTAACAAACGCCGCATACAAACACAGCTACACTCACCTACACAGACATACGGCAAAGTAATCATGCTGAAACACCACAAAACACTGAACAAATTGTCGCACACCGATGCAAGTTAAGCCCATTAACACACACACACACACATACACCGACTCAAAGAGACAGTTTACAGCTGCAGAGCAATGATGTTTGTCATTCAGCATACCTTTGATGGAAAAGTGACTGAATTTGTTAGAAAAACATTTACAAAGTTTCCTACGTAAATCAGTTGGAAAACTGTTTTGCTTTAAAATGAATAGGGAAATTCAACCAAAAAGCAAATGCCGCGATGTAAATGCCAAGTGCAAACATGACTAAGACAAGTGACATCATGTAAAGATTCCACTTGATGACTAAATTCCAACACGAAAGCTGAAAGGGAAGAAAACCAAGCGAGAAAGAATGATAAAGTCTGGTAGCAGATTGTGTTTCTATCAAGCTGTGTGAAACAAGTAGCCATGCAGTTGTTGCGCATACGACCTGTTGACTGCACTACGCTGAATAACTTCAAAATGCTTTGCGTGTAATTATCTTAAGTGCTGGTCAGCACAACAACATCAAAGGAACAGCAAAGACTCCAAAATACTGGCTTTAAATGTCCCTAGAAGTAAAAATCGCAGTTGAATCTCTTTTAGTTCCGTAATTTCGCTTTAAATTTATGCCAAACTTGCCACAATGAGCTGCACGTTTTTAGTCGACGCCAGAAAGTGATTTCAATGCGTGTGGCTAGCGTTAAAAAAATATTTTGTTATATTTTCATTGCAGGTGAAATAACCGTGAGCGCATTTACCATTTGGATATTTGTATATAATTTGAAGGCTTGTTTGAAAGAGTGAAGCGGTGAGGTGTACAGAAGTGCTCTTGTTGTGGCGGGTGGTGACTTGGCATCTGCTGACTGCTGCCAAAATGCGGCATGCCGCAAAAATTGCCGTTGATGGTTTTGTGACGTGCTTAGAATTTGAAATCAGCAAACCCGAATAAATATTTAAATGATTGAAAAAATCAGCATGGAATTCTATATGTATTTCCTGTAACTTTGTTAATATCGTAACGCTTTAAATAAATAAATTAAAAGGGCCTATTAGTAATTTTAATATTAAAAACAATTTATTTTTTTTATTCAATAAAAAAGGCATTTTTTAATGCAATTTGAACGCCTTAAAAATTCATTTAAAAAATATAAATAAATTTACAACGGTCCTTTAATATATTAACTTAGATAAAATGCCATAATTTACCTAAGATAAGATTTTAAATATAAAATATTATTTATTTTTCATAACAAATCCTCTTGTTGTATTTTTCTTCTTGCTTTTTGTGCAGCTCTAAAAAAGTTCAACAATTTAAAAGAAAAACCCACTCGACAGCAAGCTTCAAAATTCGACTATTTGTCATTTGACTGGAGATAAGACTTTTTGTAAAAACTCCGCACGAAAGTCAGAAAAATAGCGAAAAAAAAACGATGACTTGCAATTGCGATTTGCTTTTGTGTGAGTGCAACAAAATCTTGTTATACTCTCTGTTTTGCATCAATAAACATTGACATTGGCACTGGTTAGCAGATGTGTTTGTGTGCGTGTGTGTGTGTGTGCTTGTTGTTTATGTGTGTGTGCAACATAAATAAACCTTTGAAGCGAAGAAGAATGCAGTTGATGTTGTTTGCCATAAATGATGCATGCCATAAATGAAAGCAAGTCAGAAAAAATACCATAAACAACTTTAAGGATAACGTTCTGAGACATGATAACTAAAGTATCTTAGCCAGCTGAACAACATACACATATGATGTCTGAGATATGCCAACCTCTTTAAAAAACAGCAGAGAAATGTATTTTCTACCATATTTAAGCAAAATGTTCAGCAAGTGCTTAAATTTGCTCATTTCTGGCAATTTGCTTTCTTTACCTGTATTAAATTTACTAAGCGCTGCAAATACTTAAAACTGTTTAGGTATACTTTGCGTATACTTAATACTGTACACTATTACAAACACAAACACATTATTAACTGAGATTTGGGCGGATATGTGGTTTAATTTCGTAACCACACACAGGAAATTAATCTAAAATTTGCAGAAGAAAGGAAAAATCTTATAAAGATCATAAGCCCAAGCCATTAGCCTGGCTTAGAGTAAGGCAAAAATCATAAGCTTCTAATTTAGCTGTAGGCAAAATGTGTCTCTCTGCCTGGCTGTCTGTCTGCCAGCCTGCTGCCTGCCTGCTGCCTGCCTGGCTGTATGATGTGGCACGCTAGCGTATGCGTAATATGCCTAATGCAAAACGCAAACTCAAATAAAAGTGATATACGTCGAGAGTAGAGAAAAGAACGTTACGCAAATGTATTTGTAAGCAGCCACTTAGCACACTTACGAGTGGAGTTTGAAATATGCTTGGCAGCTGACTGCTTTCAGCGCCAACAAAAGCAACAAATGCAGCAGTCATATATACTATATATGTATGTGTAACGAGAAACAAAGCAGCCAGCATGAAGAAAAGCTAAAATCCTCATGAGAATTTGACAACATATTCACACGGGCTCTCAGTGCTCGGTGTTTGCTGCTCGGCAATCTCAGCGCGTGCCACACGCTTTGCGCATTTAACGCGTATTTTGCAAAGGCTGACAACAACAACAAAGACTGTGGTTTTTGGGGGCGTGTCTTGTGTGTAAAAGTGTCGGGCATATGCGAAATATACTGCATAAATTGTTTTTCAAGTCACCAGAAGATGTGAGTGAAATGTGAGCTTAACTTGTCTTGCAGTACACTGAGCTTCACATACTTATATATAAAAGCTGCTTCTAAAATCAAAAGCACTTGTGACTTTAAAATGCTTCACTTAAATTGCAGACACTCTTTGACTTAAAAGCTAAAATTTAAAGCAATAAATCAAAACGAAGTCTTAAAAATCTTAGCTATGTCTAACTGCTAGTAAAAGCTTTGTCATAAAGTAAAAAATTTTTAATTTATTCATAAAATTACTCAACTTTATTTATCAGTGTAGAGATAAGTGCACAAAATCTCTTGAGCACATTGAACTTGCATTTTTTTATAAACCAAACTTGATCTACCAACACTCTTGTGGTTTGACAGACACACGAGTTTGAAGCACTGACAGCAGTGTCACATTAACTTCCGATAGAGAGCAGAACTCAATATGCTTGACACTGTTGGTGCAAAGTAATTGCGACACACGCCAAAAATCACTGCAAATAATTACATCAAATAACAGCTGAAAAGCACTGTCGAAAAGAAGCAGGAAACATTTTTAAAATTACTTCATCATCAGAGCATTTTTTTGTGACTTGGCGAGCTTAAGGACTTAGTCAGCGGTTTTTACACGTTTCCAACTTACGGCTAATTTACGGCTACTTAGCCGAAAAGTCGTTGCTAGCTCTGCTCCATTCCAAAATTGTCTTCGTTTATTTTTCGTGTCTGTATTTCCTTGTTTTGAACGTGCCAATGGCTTGGCATTAATTTTCAGTAAAATTTACAGATTTCTCCTGAGCATAATACCTGCGGGATTTTGTTGTTGTTGTTGTTGTTGGTGGTGGTATCTAATTTACAATTTACGCACATTGCGTGCTTGTAATTTGCTGATTTAATTAGTTGCTATGATTCATTTGTATTTTAGACAAGAGATAATAAATGGCATTTAATTGTTAGACATACTCGAACTTGCACTTCTAATTACTTCGCATAACCAAAGGAAGCGTTTGGTAAGGAGCTGGACTTATCAATGATCTACTAATGGAGTTGATAATATGATTAACGCGCTGGACACTGTTTGGGTACGAGAGTTGAATAAATGAACTGAAATTTTACCAGAAACTTCCCATAATATTTTAACGATTTAATTATGAATTTACAGTGGACAGTTTGAATTGTTTTACTTAAACTTCCCTCAGTTTATTCAGTAACTCCTGCATATACCAAATGGAAAATCGCTTCGAGGATATCCTGTCGACAAACAGTTCATATTATCCCATTTAATGACCATGTCCATCATAAATCAGTTTGCATTTGTGTAATCATAGACCAAAATGAATCACCTGCGACACGTTAGTATAATTCGTATCTAATATGCGGTTAACCGTTTACCAAACATAGATACTTATTATAAACCAGTTGCAAGTGTGTATTGCAAAAGCAGCAACTGCAGCAGCAGCAACAAAATGACAACGAGCATTCCGCAATAATTAATAATCATTAGTAAGCCGCACATTATTAAGTGGTCGACTAAATATTGAAATTACAATGGTATTAATGCCATCATGAACAACATAAACAATGGTCTTATTATGGTAACGGCTGCCAGTCAGTCAGGCAACAACAACAATGAGTACAACCACAGCAACAACAGCAACAACAACAGCAGTCACAGCAGCAGAAATGACAACAATGTGCAAACTGCTTTAAACAAACGGCGAACGGAAGCTGACGATGGGAGCAACAACGGCAACCAAAAGCAACATGGAATGTGCTCGCAAATAAATGTGAGTGCGTGTGTGCGTGTGTGCGTGTGGGTGTGAGTGTGGTCGTGAGTGGGTGTATGGCAAATTATGAGCATGCGTGTGAATTACAAGCATGTGAATTGAAACAGTGACACACCCATCTCATGCTCAAAACCAAACTGTAATCACCATTTTACACTTGATGCAACGTCCATGTGAATGGTGTTCCAGCAAACACTTTCTCCTGATTTTGTCATTAGTTATAAATTAAAGCTATTTTAAGAAAACTATTGCTTTACTTTGCACTATTTTCTTTTCTATTAAATCTTGTTGAAGACAAAACTCCGGCGAAAGTGTTTACTACCCAACCAAGGCAATTTAAGCCCGAGTGTGTGTATGTTGGTGTAACCATTGTGGTCTCGAAGTGTTGCCAGTGCAATTGCATTAATAATACTACAGGACAAGGACGAACACGGCGGCCGGCTAAGGACATCAGCAGAGACCGACAGCAGCAAGAGGCGCAGACAACACAACCATTGCCTACTTTTCGGCGCGCAGCATTACATATTTGACAATAATTATGCCCATGGTTATGCCGGAGTGTGTGTGTGTGTGTGAGTGTGTGGGCTCGTATATTAAAGTAAGCTAGTGTGCGTGTGTCTGTGTGCATGGCATTGCATTTGTAGTTGTCATTATGCAACATAATTTATGCACACATTTAATTAAATTCCATTACTTGCACTTATTTTAGCATCAATTCAAGCTATTTTGACCCAAATTCCCCAGCCCGATCACACATATAATTTTTGGTTTTAATTTAATAACATTTTACTCCAGTTGCACAGTTGCAAAAAATAGAAATTTCAAAACCACTAAATTAACTATGCAAATATTTCCAAATTAACTTTAAACGCTAAACCAATTAGCCAAAAATTTAATTTACGTTTTAAATAAAAGCATCGTTTGTAATTTGAACTATTTTAAAAACTGCACAATAAATGAAAACTATATTATTATGTGGTTAGCCTAAGAGGATATTCGTCTATGTTAATTATACTCAATGAGCTAGCGCTAAGTAGATTTTATACAATTTGCATGAGAAATGACAGTCTGTTGTAATTGATAATAATTTAAAGTTGCACTTGACATTTTAAACTAAATTTTGATGCTTTAATTATGTTCTAGAAATTAATGTTTAATTTTTAATTGCTAAAAAAATTCTGTGCATTTATTTAGTGATTTTTTTCCAATATGTTTGAAGTATCTAATTTAACTGACAGTTTTAATTAAATTACCTTTGTTAAAAAAACTGAAAAAAATTAGCAAATATTATAAAATTTAGTTATTTACCTCAACGAGTTTTTTTTTTAAATATGCAGAAAGGCTTAATTATATAGCAATTAATTGTTAACTATTTAAAATGTGTCACTCGCAACTGATGAGTAAATATTGTAAACTCATTGCAGTATTGATTTATGCATTTATTATGCAGTTAAACAGATATAAATTGTTTTTAAATGGCATTTTAATGAGTTTACTTTGGTGTTGCTATAATTAATGTGCTATGAATTTTCTAATTTAATTGAATATATATCACATAGTGGCTAATAAATTCGAGTATGTAGATAAATAACACATTTCAATGCCAACAAAAAAGGCATTCAAATACTTGTGCTACTCAACAGATTATTGAGCTGATAAAATTAACTTCAATTTGTACTCGTCATTTATAATTTGCTCTTGTATGTAGAGCATAGAATCGTTAACCGGTTAAGCATTTGAGCTGCAATCTAGGCCCCTAAATCAATTGGGCCAAGTGTCGTCTGCAACATGGTCAACTAATGATGATAGATCAAGTATGCTTACACTTAGTCACACACACAGATCTGACCGTCGTTTTCAAGTGTCATTATGTGACACCGTAACTAATTTCATGCCAGCAGCATGGCATTGCCGGTCTCGCTATGCAGCTGTAAAGGACATTCAGTCTGTCCCCTCAGACAAAAACAACAACAAGCAGAGCAACAAAGCTGCAACATGTCCAACGTACTGTTGCAAGTTGAAGAACAGCTTTTACTCATTATTTATTAATTGAATTTAATGCTGATGGAAATTGTTTTCTGCGCATCTTTGTTGCACCTGACCCACCTACAGACAATGCAATGTTTCAATTAATTTTATAGCACAAAGTATTTAAAGAGGAATGTGTGTGTGTGTGTGTGTGTGTGTGTGTGTTTGTTGTGTGTATAAATAACTAAGCTTAGTAAAAATTTATGATTTTTTTCTCCTACTACTTACAATGATATTAATCATTTGAATAATAACATAAACAACTATACTAAGCATAAATATTTCAGCTTAGTTTTAATTAACATTATACAAAAGTTTGTCATAAGCAGTGTGGTGTGTGTGTGTGTGTTGTGGTGTGGGAGTGTTTGCTGATTGTCGCTGGTAACTTTTGTGTTTGGAATTTATCATTTTCATGTAAATATTTTAAATTTCTGAGCTTAGATAAAGTTGAGTTATGAGCGCTATTTAAATAGCTAAGTATGCAAATAAAAATGCGAGAGTATGCAGAACTTTGAGATACCAAGTAAGTAACTTATTTTCAGAGTTTGTAAGTAGAGTAAAAATATTTTTAAAATTATGTAAAATTTTATCTATAGGTCTTCAAGCTGATATACTTTACCTTTTGAGTTTTACAGCTTTTGTAAAAACCTATAACGCTTGATTAAGTTGCATTTTACTGGGCTTGAAACTACAAAAACTTGTAGGTTTGAGTTCAAACATATTTCCTTAATGCCCTGCAGACTAAATTACATATTTGCATACTTCAAAGCTTTCATTCCATCAGTCAAAACTTCCATGTGCTATAAATAAACTAAGAACTACTAACATTCAGCAAAATTTAATGATCAAATTCTTGCGGTGCAGCCAAAATAGATCATTCTACCAATTATTCGCTGTGTGTAGTCAAAACTCACCGCAATTATAACCAGCTGCCTGCTATTTTATGGCTTTAGTTTTTACTTTTTTGGGACTGGAGTGTAAAGAAAGTGTTTTGCCAACTTTTAACTATATTTTTGTAACTTTGAGCTGCAAAAAAGAACATAAATAAAATGCCTGGCACCAATGCTGTGCCCTAACAAATGCAAGTCTCATTAATTTTGGTTGGGTTGCAATTTTAAATTTAGTGCAGATTGTCGGTCCCCCAGTTAATTAACACCTGTGTATGGGTGTGTGTGTGTTTGTTTTGTGTTTGCTACCTCTGTTTTCTGCAGAACCAACTGGAGGCGGCTACTGGGGGGCGCGGCATGAAAAACCACTTCAGTCACACTTTTGTGCGGCAACATCGCCGCCATCGTGTGCGCTGACGCAAAGCGGAAGTGGCACTTTGGCAAAGAAGCCGGCGACTGTTGTTGTAGCTGCTGCTCCTACTGCTGCTCCTACTGCTGCTCCTACTGCTGCTGCTACTGCTACCAGCAAGCGTATCGAAAACCGAAACTTTTGATGGAAAAAGTTTGCAACAACAAACGCATTCTGGCCAGCAAACAGCTCAGCTTAGCAGCGTCCTTAAAACCGTCAAGCAAGTTGCTATAATTCTCGCACAGTGCCTCATGAATTTTGATTTTTTTTTTCTTCTTTTTTTTTACATTTCCATTTTATGTTTTTTTTTTAAAGCGCGAGCTTAGATTTGAATAATGAGCTTGAAGGGCAAGTTAAGGTGCAAAGCTGGCCCAAACAAAAATTGCATGTAAGCGTGCTTAAACCCAAAGCCGCTAAACAAATTTATACGTAGATAAGAGCCATGAATAAAATCCAAAAACAATTGAAATTGTGCGAGACGCAGAAAAGTTTTCGTAGGCTGCTGTGAGTTGTGGCCCAAAAGAAAGGCAGAGTTCAGGGCACAGGCTGACAGGCAGCAAGAAATACTACCAAGTTGTGCAGCCACGAGAATTGTGGTTAGTTTTGTTACTTGGCCCAAAGGCGCTTTCTGCACATAATTCAAAAGCAGCTACTGCCAAAAGGCAGCACATTACTTGTGTGTGTGTGTTTGTGTGTGTTTGTTTGCTTTTGGCCATATTTTGCTTTTGAGCAACACGAAATGACCGCTGGCAACGAATTCAATCGACTGTCAGCAATTTTCAAGATTTGGCTAATTGCAAAGAAACATCAAAGGGAAGCACTTAAAGCAGCTATTGCAGCACATTTGTCTATCCCTCACACCCTACTTAGTCTCTGGTGATCTTACTCTTATGCAAATGCACAGCAGCAACAAAAAGTTTGTGACAAAGACGATAAAGAAAATATATAAAAAAAAAACAGACTTTGACTCGATGTAGGCAAAGAAACTGCAACAGGGGCAAGTTTTTGCTGGGTGTTCTGGCCGCAGCCCGAATGCTGATGACTTTGGTAACAACTTAAATTGTTTGCCATCACTGTGCAGATACTCTAGCTGCAGAGGGCAAAGTTGAAATGCGTTTAGGGACTGACGATTTGTAAGCAAACTCATGCTTCTAATACTCTCAGTAGTCTGTATTAGCAGCGTCAGCCGTTTAAGCCAATTATACTATCAACTTTAACTTATGACTGCAATTTCCCTAATGCACTCACACTTTTAAGTTTATTAGCAAGTTTTGTGATCGAAAAAATGAAGTCTTTTTAGACCCCGTACTCTTTAAAAAAGAGTAAAGGGGGTCTATTAAGTTTGTCAGAAGCGAGATGTGCGTAACAGGCAGAAGGAGGCGTGGCCGACCCCATAAAGTATATATATTCTTGATCAGCATCAACAGCCGAGTCGATATAGCCATGTCCGTCTGTCCGTCTGTCCGTCTGTCCGTATGAACACCTGGATCTTTTAAACTACAAAAGCTAGAACCATGAAATTCACAATGAAAGTCCGTTATTATGTCAAGCAGATCAAGTTTATTTCAAATTGTTGCCACGCCCCCTACCGCCCCCGCAATGAGCAAAAAACCAGACAAACCTCGAGAAAATTTTTGTTTTAGGCGAATATCTCAGTAACTATAGCACTTAGGAGCACCAATTTTGGTATACAGGTTCCTAGAGACAGCCTTAATATAACGCCATTCAAAATTTTGAGCTGCCACGCCCCCTTTGCTCATCAGAAATAAAAGACTCTCCAGCTTCAATGCCTTGTTTCAGGCATTAAATCAAATAGTACAGTGTTGTAATTTAACATACGCTTAGAGAATTACTATTTCTAACTTTCTTGAAAGTGGCATCAAAATCCTATGTCAAACAACAGAGAAATTACGGTTCAAAGTTGAAGTTATTTTAAAGCAAAATCACTGCATGCGCGCAACACATACAAACAAACACAGAAACATACAAACATATGTTCGAACGTTTTCTCTACCTGCTGGCGGCAGCGCTGCCCGGAGCCGCTGGCCGCGCCGACCAATGCTATACATACACACATATGTATGTGTGCACATACATATATGCAAATAATCGGAAGAATGATAGAAGAGGGGTGTGGTGCAACTAATAGAGTTGCGGCGCAATGTGGAACCTTCGCATGGATCGCGGGTTCGAGTGCTGACGATGACAGTTGTTAATTTATTTATTTTTTAATTTTAATTCAAAATGTAAATATTTAATTTTAATTTTTTAAATTTCATTTGAAAATTTTAATTTAAATAAAATGCAATACTATGGGAGTACGGGGTCTTTTAAAGTCGGCTCGATCGACTGTAGCCTTTCTTACTTGTTTTTTATAAAATACTTTTCTCTTTTACTTTGCCACTTTAAATTGTATATAACACACCAACAATACACAGACAATAAACAAGTTATAAAGTATACACAAACATATTCCCAAATTGGTCCAACTTTGTGGTGGTTTCAGTAGCCTACAACAGTTCAAGAATCCACAATGTTGCGGTTTCTCAGTTACTTCCAATTGATGCACCTCCACCGGCTGTTCCTGCTCATTTTGAGCGATGCCAATGATAACTGCTGTAGAGTTACCAGACCTATTAAAGTCATCCACCAATATTTCACAGCTTTCACTTGGAAGATAACACAATTAATAAGCTGCTTCGAAAACATTAAACAATTGCGTTTTACCGATTAGCCATGTTAGCGAGAGAGCTCAGAACCAAATCAGTCCAGAGCACGTTGTTATTAGCTTAAAGACAATTTGCAAACTGAATCCATGGATTACACTGAGTGCTGGCAGTTTGTTTTGCTTCAAATGTTGCCTCTCAGTTTCAATTTCAAGTCGCAACATTTATGCTGAAGTCAGCATAAATATTCTCAGAAGTTAATTGATTCTCAGTTCGGTCTTCCATGGAATGTATTTATGTGTTAATACAATGTTGAAGTCTAAACAGTAAAACGTTTATTTATACGAAGAGGAGCTTGAAGAAGTCAAGGCTTTTAGTAATTGACTTAATTTTAATTATACTTCTCTTTTTGCCTAATGAAAGCTTAATTAATTTCTAAAATTACTACATTGTAGAGTAATCTAAAGGAATGTTCTAATTATAAACAATTGATAACAATACACACAAAAGTGTATTCCAAATTCTTCACCCCTTTTATTTATATTTAAAAATATTTATTACACAATCTATAGGCATTTTTTTTATTGGAGTGCATTGAACTAATTAAACATTTTAATACAATTTGTTTGGGGTCATGTGACACTTGCGGATTGAAAATATTCCCAACACACCAGTTGCTGGCAATTTCATGTTTTATTATCAAACAATTACACCGTATTTGATTTCTGCTTAAACAAATATGTAAATATATTTTATTTATTTGCGTTGTTATAAATTAAATAAGAAAAACACAAAACTGCAGATAGTGTATATCAATAACAAATATTATTACCATGTAAACAGAATTTTAACTACATTTGTGTAACATTTTATGTGTGTGAAAATGTGGCATTTGTGAGGGCATACCAAACAGAAAACCGGCGAAAAATTATTGTAATAAATTAAGAACAAAAGAGTTTGTTTAAAAACATATTAAAATTATTTTTGTGTAAGCAGCTTTAAAGGTAGTGTATTGAAAGGTCACTACAAATATTATATAGGTACCAAAAATTCCACAATCATATTAATTTCAAGCCAAAACTAAGCAATGAGTTGTCCCTTCTCTGTCTTTGTCTGACTCATCTGAAAATTTGTGTTATTTGCCTTTGAAATGCAATCTCCAAACATGATGCATTGGAAAACGCAACGTCACAAAGATTTTGTTTATTGTTAGCTTTATATTTATGTGAAAAAAATGGAAGAAATTCCAGGGCGGGAAAGCTAAACGCATTTCATTCATGATTGAAACGTTAAGTGGCCTTTAATGTGAAAGATCAACAAAATCATAAAGTCAACAAATTTTGTAAACAAAATAAAATATTGTCAGAGCGTAATTAGTACATAAGAAGTTTGTTCTTTTTTTTTAAGTATTTGTTGTTGCACAGATTGCAGAGAGCTGTTAAATTATTGAAGTCATAATTGATAAGGTTGCAGTTTTGAAAGAAGTGGAAAGAAGAATTGTGATAAGTACGAGTATACGAGTATATGCTCGGCGTCTCGCTTATCTTATCTGAGTCAGAAAAAGCAAACACACTCAACGCTGCACAATACAACTGTCAGAGCTTGTTGTTGTAGCTGAGTCCCCCCCTTCTTTGTTGTTGCCAATTAACACCTTTGTGCTGTGTGATAATGAGGCAGACAATAACTGCTCACTGCTCACTGCTCAGTGTACGAGTTGACTTGATTAGTTGAAAGACGCACGTTACGCGTTACGGTATGGATACGGACGAAAAGAAGGCGGGCACTTCGTCGGGCCACGATGAGATTGATTTTACCAGCGGCTTTGAGACACAATATCGCGTGGAATATAGTCCATTGAAGCCGATCTATGTACCGCCACCGGATAAACGAAATGCTTG
This sequence comes from Drosophila acutilabella, assembly GCA_035046005.1. Classification (NCBI taxonomy): domain Eukaryota; kingdom Metazoa; phylum Arthropoda; class Insecta; order Diptera; family Drosophilidae; genus Drosophila; species Drosophila acutilabella. The sequence continues at coordinate 310,133 of JAWNOK010000022.1, read as the reverse complement.
GTATCGAAATTGGCCCACGATATTGATGATTGTCTTTCTATCGCTTGTATTTCTGCTTGGCACCGTTCTACTTGTGGTTCAGGTCTTCACAGCGAGTGCGTTCCAAGTGTTTGTCATTGTGGCTGCCTATGTGGCCATAGCGGCCATTATGATTTGGCTGGAAGTGCAGAGCATCAAAGTGCGTTGATTTGGATACGATTTGGATAAAAAAACAAATCTCTCCCCATCTCTCTACCACTAAACTGTGACTAACATTGCAAAATATGCGTTAAAGTCTTAAGTGTTGTGTCAACTTATTAAATATTATCATATCTTAAATTAAAAGACTTTAATATAGTTAATGCTGTTATCAACTAGTTTTTAAATACGACTCCGTAAGCTTATTATCAAAAGAAATGGAAAAAAAATATTAAACTTTTGGATTTTGTATTTAAACTTATTTATTTGCGCTTTTGATACGTGTGTAACTGTGTGTGTGTTCCTACGTCTTATATACAAACTTGCTAAGTGCAATCAAACCGCTTTTTACGACCAATAAATGAAGCAAGCAATCCATAAAAAAAAAAGTGTTCTCAATACGAGATAAGCTAAATTGAATTGAAACCTAAATCAATATTTGTTAGCTGTTGACAATGAAATACAATTGGTAACATGAAACAGCACTGTCAATAACGAAGGTCAAAACGGCGTAGAAACAACAAAAGCCATTTACACTTATACACAATAACAAATTTATTGCATTGAAATAAAAGCATTAAATCCAAAACCAAAATGTGTGTCAATTGTAATCAGCTAATTAAAGCTGCAAATATTTTAAAAAAAAACATTTCGTTACATAAAGTTGAACTTAAACATAATTAATTTGATACCTTAAGCGACTTTGTGTTGTTGATTTGTAAGCACAACTCTCAACATGCACTTACAATTTGTTTTCACTTTTCCGAAGGGCAAAACAGAACAAAGGAAAAGGAAAACTCATCCTTTTCATTCACAGAAAATATGTAGTAGTGCAAGCGTTTGGGCGTTAAACTTTAATTTCCGCTGGCAGCAGCTGACTTACCTTAATTACTCTCAGTCTCCCTCTCTCTCTCTCTCTCTCTCTACCTATTTTTTTTGGCGTTGAAAGTCGAGGCATGCTAATTATTTGCAGTGTGCACTGTACGCTCCTCCTTTTTTGGCTCTCTCTCTCTCTCTCTCTCTCTCTCTCTCTCTCTCTCTCGCTTTTCTCTTCCCTCTCTTCCTCTCTGCGGCATAGTTGACGACGCCGGCGTATTTAATTATAATGGCAGAGTGCGCTTAGCTTAAGCATTAATGCCATTTCCGTTTGTTGACAGCGATTGCGATGACGATGACGACGCAGGCGGAGACGACGCTGTCCAGCACGACAAACGTCAAGCGAAGGACGAAGGATATTCATTTTATGCCAAGCAAAAGGCGTGGTCTTTTGTTTTGCTTCATTCCATACACATTTTTTTTATCCATTTTTATACATTTCCCTATTTTTGGCCACTGACGGATAAAAGTGGCCTTCTAATTAGAAACTTGCCCTGTTCTTTACACACAATTTTTTCTTTGACTGTGGCAAAGATTACACTGCGAATTATGGTTCATACCTTTGACTTGACTTGCGTTGGAAAAACCAATTTTAGTGCAAGACTCTTAACCCCTAATTAAAATAATAAGTTTATATAAAAGTAGTGGGCACATGCTGTTCAACCGACAAAGAGAAATTGCTAAAGAAAACTAATCAGAAATAGCAGACACTTGTTGATATAAGAATCTGATGATGTCTTCAATAGAATAAGTAACAGAGAGGACGCGAATAAATGCAGCAGAAAACGAAAGAGTTACGAAGAGAGAGGCACAAAGAGAGACAGAGAGAGACAGAGAGCATGAGTCAGTAACCGTTAGTTAGTTTATAAAAGATTAGCTGAAAGCGAAGGGGGAAATATGATTAAGAGGTAAAAAGCTACTTTGAAATAATAATAAATCCAGAAGAAACCCTACAATTAAATGCACAGAGAGAGATGAATAGATAGAGCGAATGTTAGATGAAAATAATGCAAGTAAGTAAAATAAAAAGAAGCTTTAATGAAAATTGTGTTCTTTAGCAAACATTTACTAAATTAGTGTGGATGTTGCAGTCGTATCATCAACGTGACTTTCCCAGCACCCAGAAACGCATGAATCCCAAAACACCTGATGTGTTTGGCTGAATGAGTTAAAGAAAGAAAGAAGAAAATAGGAAGAGCGAGCGATAAACTAAATCAAAGACATTGAAACAAAGACTGAGAGAGAGAGAGTGAGTGAGTCAGTTAGTTAATTTATAATTGATTTCATGAAATTAGGTAGAAGAAAGCGACTAATAAATAAAAATAAACATCGAAAAACAATTTAAAAACAAATACTAGGAAATACATGGGAAAACTTTAAAATAATAATAATAAAGTTGACTTATAAAGAAACAAATACGTAAATAATGCTCTATATTAATTATTTAGGCTGAATCAACATCACAGCTTTCTTGACCGAGGTCTTGGAACCGCGAAACGTATACCACTCAATGCCACACCAGGCGACGCGGGTGGTAATAGCCCAGTTGCCTTCTTCCCAGTGATCATTATCACGATCAAAGGTGGTGAATTTCAATCCACTTCCATTTCATACTAATGCTTTAATTTCGTATAATAAGCTCATATCACAAACCATATACACTCAACACTTTCTACGACTTCCTAATTGATAAAACAACTCAAGTGTTAGTTTATAATTCAAAAATACATAAACCACTGTTTGACAAAAGCAAACATAAGATAAATATTTATATGTTTCCGCTGCCAACACAAATACAATGTGCAAATTATAAAACCCAAGTAAATCCAAAGTAAAGAAATAAATTTATTTAAATACCATTCGATTGTTTATAAAAGCACTGGTTAATTGATTGAGGAAATCCCCCCAATGACGAACAATAAAATCGCTCTTTAAATAACTTTTCAGTAAATAACTTTAACAACTTTTTCCCACTGTGTCTAGAGTATCTTGTTATCGAGTCTTTAAATCGCTGCAGGCCAATATTGATTTATTGCTGGTCCTTCGCTTGACCAATATTGTCGATAAATGTTTCACTGTAACAAAAGCTGGCCACATTTATTATTGTTTTCACAACAAGTTTTTATTTACGTACAATTTAAAATGTATGCAGTGCTTAAAAAAAGCAAAAAACAATTGGACAACAAAAAAGATTGTTAAAATAACAAAAGCTGCAAATGCTGCTCATTTTATTATCTAGGGAAAATGTTTGCAGCACAGAGTTTTGTCTAAATAAATCCCACATGATGTTGCTAAAGCTTTTGGAAACCAAATTTATGAAAAGTTTCTTAGCTCAAGCAATGAGATAAACCAATGAAATATAAAATAATTAAAAAAGAGATAAGAGAGAAAGAGAATTCCAAATTACCATTACATTTGAGAAGTTCAGACACCTCTTCCCAGTCCATATTTAATATCGTTAATAATTTTTTTGTGCTCCAAAAAGAGACAATTGATAATTAACAAAAAATTACCAGTCCAAATGACTTTGAGCAAAATTTGATTATAAGCAGTTTGAAAGCAAATAAAATTGTATTGTGATTTAATGTATGTAAATTATGCACATACTCTTATCATTTATTTCAGTTGTTTTTAATTACATGCAAAAAGCCAAAAGTCAAGCGCAATTCTTTTTTAACAAGCTCAATTATTGTGAAACGTTGTACAAATAAAAATGCATTTTATAATTATCAACGAAATAATTTAACAATTGCACTTGAAATTTCAAAAGTGTCGTAGCCAGTGACTATTCATTTGGTTTGTTTGAATATTCAATTATGTTGAGCAGCCAATTTTTGATAAGCTGTACCGTTTGCTTCTATACAAAATTGTGATTAAACTCATTTCAAACTTTGACTAATTTTCAGTTGTTGAAATTTCAAAGTTCTAGAAAAGAACGTTGTTAGGTAGACTTCAATTCGTTAGAGTTTGAATTAAACAATTGTCTTTGCAAATTGAAAATATACTAATGAAATTACAAAGTCAATGTCTTGTTGATCTAAAAGTGCAAATACAACTAGTTGAATAATAATATAAATTGTATATATGTAACGAGTAACGAGCAACGAGCATGTCAAAGCATTTTGTGACATATTTTATTTATTCTGTAAGCAGAAAATGCCCGAAAAAGTCAAAAGTACGCAAACAACATGCATAAATTACCACAAAGAGACACGTCGTGCTAGTCCTGCCGTAGTCCTGCACAGCAATGCAAAAATGTGTTGAAATATTAAAACCGAAACAAAAAAAAAAGTATCAGGAGAAAAGAGAGTGGGAGAGGAATAGTCTAAGAGAGAGAGAGAGAGAGACCACAGTATAAATTGTAGCCAAATGCAGATGAGCTGCATTCTTTTTCTATGGCAAAGTTTTTGGACACTTTTGTGAAAGCCTAACAGGCCACTTTAGTTTTAACCGCAAAGTTTGCTGTGTGCTCCGACCTCGTTGCACTTTTTGCTGGCTATTGGCCTTTCATGTCAGTTAAGTATTTTTACATTTCTATACTTTATACAGCATGTTAGATGTGCATTTTGGTTCGCCAGTGGTTTTGCATATTAAAACAGTGCGTAAATCACTGCTAAGTACAGGGTATTAGTTGGTTCAACATTATCATCTGTATTTCGTCAGAACAATTGTGTCCTGCACACTGTTGATTGCATGACCAGCACAATGGGAACCTATACAAATGCATGTGGGCCTGAAGTGGTCTAAGAGCCGAGAGCCAAGAGTCGAGAGCCAAGAGCTCAGAGCCTGTGTCTGGACTGTATTTATTTAGATTTAAGTCTGTAGCACAATGCACAGCTTTAATCTACACATTGAACACATTTATTTACATAGTTTCCTTTTTTCCTCTTTATATTGGTTTTTATTCACTTTTCCTTTTGCCTTTTGTTTTGACTGCTGCATTTAATAGCATGAAAATTAATTTGACATTTAATAGTGTTTTGCATTGTTTTCACGTGCCACGTGGCATATTTGTTTACCATACCCTGTGCTCATTACAGCTAAAACGGGTGTTTGAGTGTCACAAAGTAATTTATTTTATATGCAGTCATTATAGGGTATTTGTTTGTTTTCGTCTTTATACCTAGCGTTACTCACCTTGTTTGTTTATTGTATTAATGTTTGCGGAATGCAAACAAATTGAGCTGGCATATTTTATGTTTGCCTTTATTGTCACGTGTCGGTTGCCAATGATGCCGGCATATTATATTTATGAATATCACAAATAAATCAGGCAACCAATGGCCTGTTAATGTGTTAATAATTTCATGTAGTTACCGTTGGACTTGCGCACACTTGATTAATAGTTAATTGCACTTGCATTGTATATCAAGAAATTATATTTAACAAAAACAATAAATTGCAGCAATATTGACTAATTAATCGGCTTTATAGACAAATATTAGCTTTAAAAAATGGTCTTAATAAATAACTTATTTGATGTTTTTAAAGTATACAGAAGAACTATTAAGTTAAATATTCTTACTGCCAGAAACCTTAAAAATAATCTGCAAAGCTACTTTAAATAAATTTAAAAAATATTTAGTAATCACAGAAATATTTTAATTTATAATAATTAAAATTCTTTTTCAGGTTTTCTTTAAATAAATTAGGCAAGATTTTAAAACAGCAACTTTACGAATGCGTAATATTTTCTTTATGCTGGCAACACTTCGGGTTTAAGTACGAACTAAGTTTCAACTAGCTTTTATTTGTTCACAAAGCTATACCTGTGAGCTTTTAAAGCTAACGACATTTCATAACCATGGTTACAGTGTCTTTGCTATTCTTAAAGCTTTCAAAAAAAATTTAATACAAATGAATAATACAATTTTAAGACTTAAAGATTTTAAAAGGCAACTAAATTAAATATTTTCAAAAATAATATATAACTTTATGTCTTATAAAAATTACAATAGTTTTTTTTGGATGCGCTGACAACCCTAGACACGACGCTTTAACCAAGGAGCCCCAAAGCGCCGACGATGTTGATGACAACGACGACTGCGTCTAGCAACGTGAAAGCTTTTCAATTTGTCGTAAATTTTCCGGCACAACAGACGCAATCTTTTTTTGGCGGAGTCGCGCGAATTGTGTGTGTTGAGCGCAAAGTGAAAAACTTCAAGTAAAAATGCTTAAATAATTAAAAGACTTTCAATGAAATCAAAGAGACACAACTAACTGAATTAAAAGCGAAAGAAAATCAAAATTGTTAAATAAATTAAGCCAAAATGCGTTGTATGGAAAGGAAAGCAAGCGATAGAGAACAGAGAGACAGTGAGAGAGAGAGAGAGAGAGAGAGAGAGAGAGAGAGAGAGAGAGGGAGAGGGAACGTGAACTGAAGTGGGGAAAAGAGAAAATTGTGCAAGAAAAGCAAGTGCAATAAACTGTGAATTATCCAGAATTAGCGCTGGGGAACAGAAATGCAACTGCTCTCTGACAACGGGATGAACAATGATAATTCTATTGCTGAATATCCAGCTTATTCTCAGTTATATATGTATATATATATACTATATTATGCAAATTAATTTCAATTGGTTTGCACTCTGGATACACAAATGCTGCAGCAGCAACAGCAACAGCAGCAGCAACAACCGATGCGGCTACATTTTCTTTCCACTAGTTTTACTTGTTGTTGTTGTTGTTATTCTTGTTGCTTGTAGTAGCGGCAGTTGTTGTAGTAGTAGTCGTAGTAGTAGTAACTATAGTTGTGAATAGTTTCCACTCGGTTTTTCGTATACACAATTTGAACAACGATGCTGCTTCTCCCCGTGCGATGTCAGTTGAGAATTTTACCGTTTGTATAGCTCGGAAAATGCTGCGAGTACTCACCTGGTTGCCCCCTGGTTACACCCCCAACTCCATTTTCCCGTTTAACCATTATAACAAGTGTGTGTTTATGGGCAAGTGTACGTGTGTGTAAGAGTGTGATTGTGTACGTGCTTGTCTTGATTTACCGGCTTTTGCAGCATAAAACCCATGAAAATTGTTTCACAAGAATTTTTTAATCATACGTGCAGCGCAACTCATGTCGAGCAAGAAACCTCAAACGGCGTGTAAAGTAATTAAAAAATAACACGAAAATATGAGCATGAAGGAAGTGTTCTACCAAATTATTTAACATTTTGTTGCAACATTATGAACAACATTTAAGTTTAAGTGCATTTAGAAATGCCGGAGTAAACGGAAATTGAGTTTGGCTTACAGTTTCCTAGTTTTAAACTGAAAAGGTTAAATGTAACATATTTTAAAATTATTTAACTGTCATTAAAGTTAGGAAAATGTCACATTATACTGTTCAAAAATCAAATAAATTTCTAAACATGGTGTATAAAATTTTAAGTATTCAAATTGTAGATTCAATTTAAAATAAAAATTAATTATATGTAAAAAAACAAATAAATTAAAAAAATGGTTTATAACATTTTTAGCATTCAAATTGTAGATTTGATTTGATTTAAAAATAAATTTTTATTATAGTAAAAAAAACTACTTAAAACAATTCAGAATACTAATTAAACAGTATTGATTAAATTAACATTACATTAGCACACCCATTTTTAATTAAAAAGTATGATTAAAAAATATAAAATTTAAAACTACAATGCACTTTCAATCAACGATAATCATCAACACTTAGTATGCATATGAAATGCATACAAATTCGCCGCTGACTAAAAATAAAATATCCGCCTGACAATAATATCAATTACAATGTAAGGGAAGGGAACAGGGAGGAGATTGAGTTCCATGCCACAAATGAAAACGAGACACAATCAGTAAAAAAGCATTGCACGAGACTCTCATTAAAAAGCAGTCAAGTCGACAAGTCGTCAAGTCGTCGACATGTAGCAAAAGAAGCCGAAAATGTTAATTGAAAAAAAAAAAAAAAAAAAAAAAACTACAAATTCGAGTTTGAGTACGAGTAGAAGAACGAGTACTCATGAAACTTCTGAAACTGTTGTTGCCTTTGTAATGCAGTCAGTGGTCACCGGCTCTCACTCACACACACATTCCTACCCCCTTCCACAATCACAGCAATTGAGGAGACCAGACAGAGCACCAGTTATGCTCAGATTCTACAGTTAGGACAGACAGAGAGAGAGCGAGAGAGCGAGAGACGTTGCACAATTTTGCACAAAAAACCAAAGCATAATCATGAATAATGAGCGCTTGTGATAAGTGATAAGTGCCCAGTGGAAAATGTGCAAGTACACTAAGAAAAATGTTAACTGACATTACATTTAAAACTTAAGCACAACTAGTTGTTAATTTTTAATAACCTTTTTTACTGCCTTGGAAGTGTACTTAAAATGCCAAAAGGCTCATTAAAAATTAGTATGATTATTGCTCTTTACATGGCCGCCACAAAGAAACTGGTTATCCAGTTGGGCAGCCAATTTCCTACTGGGCACTCGCTGAGTCCGCTTTGGACTCCCGGTTGTGTGCTTAACGCGCCCAGACTTGCAGTATGAAACGGGAATTGTAACGGTTCGGTTCGCTAAATGGTCGCCAAAGGTGGAATCTCTTTAAGTAAAGAATACAAAAATTTCAAAACATAGCAACAAGAGAAAATAAATAAAATAATTTGTTTATTTTAAATACTGTGAATGTTTTCAAAGTGGCAAAAACATAAAAATTTAAATATATTTATTGCAAAAAACTATTCTTTTGATATATTTGATTAGTTTTGTTTGCCGCCCAAGTGCTTGTGTCACAGTTTGGATTTATTTTATTTACGCCGTAGTTTGTCGTTTAGTTTGTCAACTTCAATTGATATTAATTTACTTTCTTCACATTTAGCTATAGAACGTTACTGTATCTGTATCTCTGTATCTGTGCGTGTGCCGCTGTCTGAACAGCCTTGATGCGATCAGATTTAAGCACAAAGGTCAGCAAATAAACAAATTGTCGTATATATTATAGAAAATGACAACAACTGAAAATCGCAACATTTTTTTTTTACACATATAAATTCGCAAAAAATAATAAAAGGAATCGTAAAAGTATTTTTAAACACAATTGAGTCTCTCTGGAGGCTCAGAGAGTGCAAACTGTCAAAGAACGTCTTTTGGGACGTCTGAAAACTGCCATGAAAATCGTGTCAGAGACAGGTTGGCTTTTCCCAGGCTGACAGCACACATAAAACTGCTAATAGCCAAATGTGACAAAGATAAAAAAAAACTGCAGACGTATCTGTGCCATTTGTGTTGCAAGTATATAAACTTTTATATACATTTTATATACAAGATGATGCAAATAGAGTCGTGATCAGCTTGATACTATTCTGGCCATATTGACAGTGCTCCCATTTGAATACAAAACAGTTGAGCGCCAACTTTAAAGTTTAGAGCCAACGCCTGGCATTTTAATGAGTTAAGAAAAACATAAAAAAAAAATTACTTTTCAAACTAATCAAAAAACTGTTCTTCTCTCGTTCTCTATCTGTCTCTACTTTTTGCTTATTCCTACAGCTTTTGGCAATTATGTAAAGTGTTTGCAGAAAATTTGCAAGTAAAAATGAATAAAATCGTGGTACCATAAGCATTACGAAACTCAAACTAAAACTGAAACTAAAAACAAAAACAAACAAGAGAAAACTCTTGAAAAGTGCTAACAGTTAAAAACAATTTTCGCAAACAAACTGAAATAATTAAACAATATAACGATAACTGAAAACTTGAATGTCACACAAAATGTTGCAAGTGCCAACAGCAATAGCAGCAGTAACAGCAACATTGTTGTTGCTCTTGTCGCTGCTGCAGTTGGCTGCCGCAACCGCTGTGGCAGCTGCCACAACTGGCAACACCGGCGACACAACAGCGACCAGCATTTTGGAGCGTCAAATTGATTCCAGTCTGAAGAATGCCAAACTGATTGAGAGCAAAGTGCTACCCGATGTGGCGGAAGTGCAACGCAATCAGGAAGATGACAAGTGGCAGCACATTTACCGGTTTATTGACGATGGCTTTCCAGTTTTGGAGCTATACGGTTACAAGACCAAGCAGGGTAAGTCTGGCAACCCATTTACCATACACTATATATAAACGGTATTTAATTTTGGTTGCCATCAAATATATATTCAATATTTTTATTACGGTGCGTCACAGGCAAAAATCATTAGAAATTCCTGTCAGTGTTCTAGGAAAAATTATTTTAAATGATTTAGTGATTTAAATATGACATCAATTAAATTATTTAAAAACTCTACAGATCTAAGCTGATTCATAATTAATCCGCAATTGAATATTTAATCATTATAATTTATTGTTTTCTTACATTTAAGACACAAAATAATGATGTTATTTTTAAATAGTGAAACAAATTTTTTTTTAAATTATTTTCTGTATGTTTTTTACAAAATAGTGGAAAGAAAATATTTTTATAAATTTATATTTAATTTTAAAAACAACTTTAAATATCAAATTCAAGTTAAGTTACATTTTTTAAGGTTTCTTTTAATGTTTCACTGCAACCTTTTGATGATCTACCCAACTAGCTGTCGAGTTAATCAAGAGACTATTTGTAAACATGGCCATAAGCCAGCTAAAGTGAAAGCATTCTAGTATATGACTGCGATTTAGTAGAAAAATATTGCAGCTTCTATGTTGCTCAGTTCTAGACAACACCAACTTATAAAGGCAAAAGACTTGGAGCTGAAAATGTTTAAGTACAAAAATTAAACACAGTAAAAGATTTAATTAAAAGTGGTAAAAAATTACCTGCCGTTGTTTCTGGCGCTGCTTTCCGAAGCTTAACAACTGATTTCCAAACTCTTTCTCAGCCAAATTGATAGCTGAACTTTGGTACATAAAGCACAGTGGATACAAGAGAAAATATCCGACGCTATAAAGCCACAGCTTAATATTATGCAGATCAAATAGCAAAGCATGAAAACTCATAGAGCAGCCGTTGAGTGATGATATGAGAGTGCACCAAACAAATGGACGCAATATTAACTCAAAGTTCTGTCTCAGTTTCATTAGGGACATATAATGATCCAGCAACTCTTTGTATGCTGCAGCTGTGTGGCAAGGTCTCAGATGCAGTGGCAGTTGGTAAAAGCTGTGCAACAACAGGAATCCCAATTGTGCCAGCATTGTGAGTAGAAAGGGTTGAAGACTTATAAATAGTAGAGCTGATGACTTGAGAAATGTATTGAGTGGAGAATTCTCTCTTAAATAGGGAATACGAGTAAAAGTATTAGACACCATTGCATGTATGGCAGGATCTAAGCATTCTGTTAGATACACCAAAAATAGCCACCAATTAACACGTGGCTCATTGCCCGTAAGTCTTATGGTCTCACTATATAAGGACACAAATTGATTGAGCACAATCTGCAGCTGATTCTTGTAGTATTTATAGAAGTAAACGATGACCGCACTTATGAGTACATTATGATATTTTATGGCAATGCCACTGACATAGTAAACCATCATCAAGCCATAGCTGCGATTCTCGGCACTTGATACAGCGCGTAGCAAATGTTCGATTAACCAGCGAATATACAAGTAGATGGCCAAAAATAACCAAGGACGAAACCAGATGCAGTGCATCACTGTCACCACACACTGCAGACGTCGGCGTCTCTTGAACTTTCCATCTTCTGCTGTATACTTGTAAATGTTGCAACCCAGTAGGGTTGTCAGCACTGCAAAAACTCGCAGTATTATCGTTAAGGCGGACATGGCACAACTGAGTGTGGTATGGAAACACCACATGCAGCACGGGTGTGGGTGCTGCGTGGCATGTGGTGTGTGGTGCTGCTGCCATGTGGCGACGTTGATAAATCGACGATTTGCCGTTTTATGGCTAAATGATTGCATCATTTGTTTAATAGGCTTGCCATCGAACAAAAAATGGACAGAAAAGTCAGCACAAAAAATATGATAAATAAAAGAAAACTTTAGTCTGATAAAGTACTTCAGTGGAAAGTGTATTAAGAAACGCAAAGCTTAACATAATTCTTATATTGTATGAGCAGTACACTACTGAAAATATACTTTCAGCAGCAGAAAACTAGCAGGGAATTGGAATAAATTAGAATTATGCATTAAAAAGAAATAAATAATATTTGTAAATAAATTAATATTAAAAAATTGAATATATTTTTGCTATTTTAACTATTATTAACCTAAATATAATCCTTATAGTACTTAAAAAACCCTGAACAACCATTTTTTGCTAGTCACATCTTTTTCATTTCTCAATTCCCTAAACTCTTCCGATGTACCCGATGTCAGAGCACTATCTTACACTACACGCTATGACAAGTATTTTATTTATTTTTATAAGATTCTTTTGGCATAATAATGAACTCATATATTTGATAGACAACACGCCCATTAAGTCGCACGTGTGGGTATGTCAGATACATGATAACAGCGCTAAACTCAACTAAATATGCAAACAGTTGACTTGAAGGTTCATTGTCTTTAGTTTATCTAAGAATAATTTAGAAAATCTGGCTCGAGTTAATATACTAAAAAAACGTATAATTTATTACTAAATCATGTCTATTTTTAAATTATTCTTCAACAGCTAATAAATAATAATTAACACACGATTTGTTTACACAAACTAGAGAATATAAATTTATTGTTTAATGTTCTCTAATCCCTTTAGATATACCATATACCTTGATTATACCCAAAATTGATGTGCGCAGCATTGAGAAGCCACGTTTGAAGGAGTTCATGTTGGAACATTTGGTGCCAGGGAAAATCTTTGATAGTTACAATACCGCAACGAATGGCAAGGAAGAGGAGGAGTCCATTGGTAATGGAAATGGACATAAAATCGTTTTTCGTAAATTGGAAAAATCCCACAACAATGTTTGGCTACTCAATGGACAGCAAATACTCTACAAGCTACGTATCAATGAACATTTGATGGCAATTGGAATTGATGGTTATTTGGGTGATAGAAAATCGCCCTACTCCAAGCGTAACATACAGGAAACGAACAAGTGAGTACCCCTCTCGCACTAGTCACACCCGCGCAGTCATCAGCTTACACTGGCCAAAAATTTGTGTAACAACAGAACTTTAAAATTAATTAATTTAGTAAACGAGTCGAGAATTAATTTATTTAAAAATTGATATGAATTTTCTTTATAACTTTAACTGATTTGTCATTATTTTGCTACCCCCAATTTGTGCCAGTGTAAGCCTTAATGCTACTAGTTTGTTTGCGGTCAAATAGTGCACTCATGCGAAATTTATCAGCACACACACACACACACAGTCCTTCAAAACTTTTTTTTGGTCAAACTTTTGTGCACATTTCCTACTTGGTCACTTCTCCTCCCCAGCCGCTACAATGACCCACAGCCGCTGGAGCAACCGAACATTACAAATGCACACGCCAAAGTGGAGCCCATTATCAAGGAATCAAAGCCGAGTCCATTGATGTCGTTTCTGGCCAACATGAAGACTGGCACAAAAGTGTTCCAACATTTTCTATCGAAAAGCAATCTGACACGCATTACTGATGATAATGCATATACGGTTTTAATACCCTCGGACAATGCCTTCCAACGTTGGCATCCCATCGATTGGGGCTTCTATCCGTTCAGTGTGCCCGAGTTCACCGAGAGCGTATTGCGTAATCACTTCCTGCCCATGCAGCGTCCGTTGCGCATCTCCGATGTTAAGAATATGGATCAAATGGTCGTCCACACCATGGGCGGTGAGGATGTTGTCTTCCATGGTCAACGTAAGTAAATCATTTCAATTTATTGCCCATAAACTCAAATTCTAGTCAATTTATTACAACTATTCCAAATAGCCACGCCCACTGTGAATAATGTGAGCATTATGTCGGATTACACACTCTATAATGGCAATCAGGTGTTTATTATTTCTGAGGTTCTGTTCGTCTCCGAGGCTGTGGTTTCCAAATTGCATCAGGTAATTCAACCACACACACACACACACACACACACACACACACAAGTGCTCTCTGTTTTGATATATGAGCTAAATTCGGATTTTATTACCGCAGATGCACAAGGATAAGGAGACGCCTCCATTGCTCGCATTCCCCTGGTTTGGTGCACAGTTTCTATCGCATTCGTTTTTGGCTCTGGAGCGAGACTCACGTTTCACACAAATTACAAGGTAAAATTTATTATTTATTGCAAGTCGAGATTTAATTTGGGAACTAAAAACATATGATAAAATAGTTGTTTGAACTAGTTTCCAATTGAAACAAGTAAGAAAGGCTACAGACTAGCGAGTAGACTGTAAAAGCTTTCGTACTCCTTCTAGTGCGCAGTTCACCGTAAAAGCAAGCTAATTTCGACTAATTTGTTCTATGGGAGCTATAGGATACAGTTGTCCGATCCGTACCAAACTGTGTGAGATTAGTGATTATCATAATCGACCCAAAGTTTGTGAGTTTGATTGCAATCGCTCAACTAACACTACTAGTCTTCATACAAATTTGGTATTTTTGACTGATTTCGATGGCAAAATCTGAAATAAACTTGATCTGTGTGAGGGATAGTAGGACTATCAGTCAAAATTTAGTGTCAATAGCTCATAAAGTCTCAGAGATGGAGGTGTTAATTTGAACGGATGAACAGACAGAGGGAAAAAGCTATATCGACTCGATCAAAAATATCTTTCACCTGTACTCATTTTTAAGTAGCCGGATTAAAAGTTCTACCGATAAATAAAAACTCTTCTTCCTTTACTCTCCAGATATTTAAACAATGCGGAAATTGCACCACATATCTCAGGCGCCAACTACACATTCTTTGTGCCCGAAGACAAGGCCTTCGAGAAGCTGGGCTTCGATCGACTCTCGGATGATGTGATGGCAAGTGCTCTATAACTGAACTATAAACCAGTAAAGTAATAATTAATTTCCACTCTTATAGGCCTCTCAGCGTGGCATTAAAATGCTATTAAATCACTTTGTGCGTGGACGACTTTACAATCGTGATCTGCGTGACAATGAAGTCTTTGAGACCATTGGCGGTGGTCATGTGAAGATCACACGTAATCCGGGCAGTAACTACACGAGCGTGAATAATGCACAGATAACGGAGAGCGAGGTGTTTGTTTACAATCTGGGCACCATGTACTATATAGACGATATACTTTATTCGCATATGTTGCGCGATCATATCACCAAATCGACCAAAACGAGATCGGATCGAAATGGCGGTGAGGCTGGCGGAGGTTCACGTAGCACCGTGCGTCCCAGCGATGTGGAAATTGTGCCCAATGAGTTTGAGAGTGAGCATAATGGTGGTGATTATGCTATACATGGCGACGATGATGATTTTGAGGATGAGATTATAACGCCAAAAGCGTTGCCCGTCCAGTTCTATGAGTTGCCCAAGTAAGGAATGACAAGAAAGAAAAATTACTGAAATTTTTGGCTGAGCCGAGAGAGGGAAGAGCTAAGTGGGAAGCGGGGAGTTTTTAATGTGTATGTGGACGCGCTTAAAGCGTTTTGTATAGTTCTGAGCTAATTTTTTAAAGAGTTTTTTTAGTTAGTCTTTAGTTTCTTAAGTTTAGCATCGAAATGAGGCGGTGAAACGAAGTATACTACAACAAGAACAAATATATATATATATAAATATATAACTAATCCTAAAGTAATTTCCAATGAAGCTTGTAGACATAGCTACAAAAAAATCACAGAAAAAAAATTACGGAAAATTATTAATAACAAAAAAAGAAAAAAATAAAAATATACTTATATTATAAAACATATATATGTATATGTAGGTGTACTAGGCGCTCTTTGGGTCTTCATATGAGAGAGAGGTAGAGGGGAGACAAGTGAGAGCATAGCGAAAACATATCGGCTATTAATGACAAACTAAACTTTATCCAACAAATAAAAAAAATAAAACTGCAAACTTTGGAATTCATCGTAGTCAAGCGCAATAGTTGTGAACAAAGGAATATCTATAAAGAATATGAGATTATACAAGATTTTTAGTTTCTAATTATTATAAATAAATATATATATAAATATCTGTATCTGTGTATATGAACAAGAACAAGAGCAAGAAGAAAAGCAATGAACATGAAACATGCAATTTTATAATAGTTTGTTAAAATAAAAATAAAATCATAAAAGACAACAAAATTTTAAATTTTCTTTCCATTTTCAGTTTTATTATGAATTAGTTAAACGCAATACATGTAAGTATGCTTAAAACTAAATATATATATTTGTATATTTGGGAGTATTGTATATGATTCGGTATCTTTTGGGGTTTTTTGTATAATTTTTGTATATATCTATTATATATATATATGTATATTAATGCCTGTATATAAGTAAGTATGTATGTCTGCGTGTAAATAATACCTGTTATACTAATTGACCTAAACTAGAGTTGTTCTCTTCTTCTTCTGCTAACGCAAAACTTAAACAAAAGCGGAGTGCACATAACAAATGACAAATATCAAGGAAACACTAACAACTAATCTATAATAATATAATTTGAATGATGTGGGCAGTATAACAGAACATTGGAACCGCTTTTAATTGAATATCAAATGCTTATTGCTTAAATTTCTACATATATTTAAATGTTATTTATGTTATTTTGATCTCTTTATAAAATGTGCATGATATGGCGCATTTGTATTGTAAGTTGCCTCAATTTCTTGCTATCATTTATGGCCTATTACTACTTGAAGTTGAAGACATACACTTAGATTTCTATTTAATATATACGTGTGTGTGTATTCGAGCTTTGTTGGAACACCTCGAGTTACAAATGTATCAAATTCTATAATCATTACATTTATTTTCAATTAATTTAAATTTGTTTTTTGCTCTTGCCAATTTATATGCTTTTGTGAGATCTAATTTTGATACCAAATAGTTAATTTGCTTAACTTAAACTTTAAATTAAAATTAATTAAGTAAAAGGAAGAAAAAAAAGTGAAACTGTGAACAAATAATTCAATATAGAAAGTTATTTTATAATTTGAAAAATAGTTTTTTTTTAGTCGTTTGTTTCATTAGCGTTTGCATTGCTGTTGTTCGCAGTTTGTTGGTTGTTAGTTGCTGTTGTTGCATTTGCTGTTGCTGCTGTAGTTGTCGTTGTATCAGTCTCGTTATCACTCAAATTCATCGGCTCCAACGTCTCCACATCCAATTCTGCAACACTTTCAGCCGCAGCACCGCCCACAGCGCCCTCTAAATCATCAGCCAAGTCCACAGTTGGCTGCTTGGGCCTAAAGCTATTGTTGTCCGCATTCAGTTCATAGTTCTTAAAAGGATCGGCTAGTTTTGAGCTTGATTTTGGCGTTAATGTTTGTGCTGCAGCGCGTTGCATGCGTCGCTGCTGATTGCTAAACGTGGGACTCTCAGAACGTGCACGTTGCAGCAGTGGACGCTGCTGCTGCACTGACTGCTGTTGTTGATAATTGTAGCTGGCATCGTATTCCCTGGAGCGTCCAAACTCAAAGCCATTTTGCCACTGCACATGCACATTTTCATACGATGGATCCTCATAGCGATAGCTGCCTGTAGTGCTGCTATTCTGTCGCTTCTCGCCACCGCAGCGTAGTCGACTCAAATTGCTGTGCAGCGGACGTGTAGCTGCATTCACATCCCTACGCATGGTACCTGCACTCGCACAACCGCCGTGAAAACGCATCATGTCCTGTGGCAGTGGACCGAGACCCAAACGGGGTGTGCCATAAGGGTTCGACATCTGAGACGCCACCGAGGCCGTGTCGCAGCTGACGCAATCACGCGAGAACATGAAATTA
The DNA here is from genome assembly GCA_035046005.1 of Drosophila acutilabella. Classification (NCBI taxonomy): domain Eukaryota; kingdom Metazoa; phylum Arthropoda; class Insecta; order Diptera; family Drosophilidae; genus Drosophila; species Drosophila acutilabella. The sequence continues at coordinate 292,281 of JAWNOK010000022.1, read as the reverse complement.
AAGTCGATAACCTAAGGAAAGCAAAATAAAAAAGTTAGTACAGTTCAACAGAAAAAACAGGAGTGTAAAACGAACTTTGCATTCGGGTCCCTGGCCAATCCACAATGGCAGCCATTTGTTGACCAGCAGCCACTGCAAACTGGACTTGGATATGCGATTCAGTGTGCCATTTCCAGCATCGTTTGAGGAATTCGAACGCGTTGCGCTGCTGCTGGTTTTCTTGGTCAATGCGGCGCTTTTGACAGTCGATCCTGTGGGTGTTTTCTCGCTAGCACTTGAGCTCGCAGCAGCTGTCGTGTTGTTCCCTTCCTTGGCGGCCTTGTTGGCCGTTTTTATCTTGGGTATGGCGCCAGTTGGACGCAACGTAGCCGTTGAGCTGCACACACTTTCAGCTGCTAATTGCAGCTCTTCGGGCGCCACTGCAGCGGCTACAGCGGCGGTGGCTGGTGTGGCTCCAGCGGATGCTGAGCGCGCTGCACGTTCCATGGACACGTTGGGTGTGAGTGGTGATGTGTGATGTGCAGCAGCCACAGCAGCAGCGGTGGTTTTATATATGTTTGTCATGCTCTGCGAGTTCTCGCCATGCAGGCAGCTAAAGAAGGACGAGGCGCTGTTCTTCACTGGCACCTTTATATTGCCGTAATCCATGCCCGCTGCTGTGGCAGCTGCAGCAGCGGCGGCAGCAGCAGCAGCTGTAGCTGCACTTGTGCCAGCAGCGCCACCACCAGCAGCCACATAACCCTGACAATTGGGCACATTGCAGCTGCTGGCACCCACAGAGTTTGAGTTCGTAGCCGCTGCACCATTCGCATTGAGACGAATGTGACCCACTGTGCCGAACTGCGAGTGTCCCAGCACTGCATAGTGTCCACCTAGATTGTAGTGATCAATGTTGCCACACGATGAGCTCAAGTGCCGCTCGATGCGTCCAATGCCATGTCCCAAGACATCCAAGCGTGTGTAGAGTGGCACTCGACTGGCTGCACCACCGGCTGTGTTGCGATAAAGCGGTTCATCCCGTATCTGCTCATAGATATTCTCATAACGCATCGCATTGGCATAGGGCAGATTATATCCATCGGTGGATTCCGTGTCATCGAAGCTGCGTTGTCGCTGGCAATTGCTGCGACTGCTGGAGTAGAGAGGAGCACAGCGTAGGCCACTGCCATAGCGGTTACCTGTGGGTGATTGGAATGGAAAAACGATAGGAAATTAGTTGAGCTTAGATTGAGTAGTTAAAAGGGGTAAATGGTGTCAAACAAAAGACAAGGGGTAGAGGAAGCGTAGTCGCTCTCTTAATGCTTAAATCCTTGAGCTGTCTGAACGAGACAGCTTCTCAGAGACTATAAGGGGTATAGGACAAGATATACACATGTTCTTCTGTTTGCCCGTAAGTTTAGAGTCGATAGAAAGGAAAAACCTCAACCAAATTTGGCAACTTGAGCAACTGTTAGACAAGCCTATGGATTTTGAAAGTATTTTAAGGAACAAAATGTATTTCAGGTATTAAAAGGAGTCGAGCAGAGTATTTTATAGCCAGATTTGTCCTAGTGTACTTTCTGTAAGACATCACCAAGCAATTTAAATATCAATTAACGACTAAAAGTCTCTTAAACACTAATCAAACGGAGTCCCAAAAGGGCAGAGAGGTACTAGACTTTATAGCTCATAAAACTGTAGTAGTTTAGTTTATATAAACCACTTACCATTCTGCATATCGATGCGAAAATTGCGTCTGTATCCCAAGCCCGAACGCACCGCACGTGGCACATCATAGGCAGCAGCTGCTGTAGATGCAGAGCGATCGTACAAATCATTTCGATAGCTGTTAATTGGCAGAATACGCGCTTGCTGCGGTGGTGCAGCTTGCTGTGCTTGTTGCTGTTGTTGCGGTGGTGGTGGTGGTGCTTGTGGCTGATTGGCTTCAGTTGCCAGTGGTTGTGTGGGTGGCTGTTGTTGTAGCGCTTCCTCAACATTAGCAGGGGCATTGGCAACAACTTGATTAACGTTGTTGTTATTGCTTGGCTGACCAATTGGCGCATAGATGTTTTCGTAGTGTGGATGATTAGCGGCTTGCTGTGCGGGTGTTGGCGGTGTAGCTGCAGCGGCAACAATATTACCGTAAACAGCACCACCGACAGCGCCCTCCATGGTGCCCTCAGCCTGGCTGTTCTCATCATCCAAAAGCGCAATGGCCAGCGAAGCTGCTTGGCTGCAAATGAAACATTAAAAATTAATTAAAAGGGTATGCTAGACAGTGAGTTACTCCACTTACCGTGCCAATGCGCCCTGCTCTTCCATTCACAAGGGCTTATCTATCATACAGACGCCCGCATAGCTGCGTCCGATGGTCATCAAAGCTGGCAAAATGCGCCAACTATCCGAGTCCGGGCAGTAAACCTCAACGGAGGCCAGATTGGAGGTGCCATCGTCACCGCCAACCACATACAAGAGTCCATCGTGGGCAACAACGCCAGCATTGCGACGACAATAGGACATATCGGCGACAGATCGCCAAGAATTCGTTTCAAAGTCATAAGCTTCCACAGATTTGCGTACCATGGGACCATCGTGACCACCCACAGCATAGAGTATGTTGTTCAGCACGCCAACGCCGGCGCCACTGCGACGCGAAGACATCTCTGCAGCAGCGGACCAAGTGTCTGTATCGGGATTATAGCGTTCCACGGAGGAGAGACACTGCCGCGAGAAGCCATCGTAGCCGCCAACGGCATACAACAGCCCATTGACCACGCCCACACCCACTGAGCTGCGACGAGTGGACATGGAGGCAATAAAACGCCAGATTTCAGTCTTTGGATCATAGACCTCAGCGCTGGAGAGTCCAGTGGTGCCATCAAAGCCGCCCACCGCATAGATGCAGCCATTGACCACGGCCACACCGAGTGTAGAGCGTCGTGCCTCCATATTACTACAATTGGCCCACTGATCCGTTGCCGGATCATAGACATCCACAGTGCGTACACGCAGCGATCCATTGAAGCCACCCACAGCATAGACCTTGTCTCCCAGCACAGACAAGCCACTGCGACAGCGACGACTGGGCATCTCCGCGGCCTGATACCATTTCTCCTCCCGCAGATCATACCACTCCACCGAGCGTATGGCCTTTGGTGCCTGACCGCCAATCACGAGCAGTATCTTGGGCATTCCCACTGGTTTTCTGGGTATAGTGCGTGTCGACTTCGTTTCCGTGGGCAACAGATGATAAGTCAATGCCTCAATAATGAGATTCTTGCAGACAATATTGCCCTCGAGCAGCAGTTCCTTATCCACACGCTGTGTGATGTACTCCTTGGAGAGGAAGGGCAGACGCACATGCTCCATAAGCAGAGAGGTGAAGGATTCACGCATGGGCACATCATAGCGCAGCCAGGCGATGACACACTCATACACACGCTCCTCATTTGGCACCGAGATGCGATCATTGGCGATCAAATTGATCACCTGCTCGTGCGTCAGATTCAGAAACTCGTCAAATTGTATCACTTCACTGTAGATGAAAAAATAAACACAAAGCATTAGAACAATGTCGTTAAAGCATTGTTTTAGGCATTTATACTACACACTTAATTAGGTATATTAACTAAAGCTGTACTCTTTATTTGGGCGTATAATTAACTGGTTCTGTGCATTGTTTGGCTAGTTCAACGATCCTACAAGGCTAAGTCGAGGTTATAAGCGAGCGAAAAGTGAGAGACTTGAAGGTCAGGCATAAAAAAAGGGCTTTTAGAAGAGTCTCAGTGGAATAATTATTGTTTGGAGGGCGGAAGAAGAAAATCAGCGTAAAGACCGGGCTAGGAAGAGTCTAGGGAGTCTAGTCATAGCTTGAAGATCATCAGCGCTATGAGTATGAAATTTGGCGTATTGACTCCAAATCGATTTCTCTGGGTATTACAAAATTGCTATTGTTTTTTATTTAATCTCAACCTACAATAATTCATACATGTAAGCTAAATTTAACATGTATTTATGAATCTATACTCTGCTTAGCTGATAGAAATATAGACAAAGTCAGTTGAAATAACCTTATTAAACATTCTGTGCTTACTTATATTTTTTAAGCAATATTTTACGATATCTTTAACATTTATCTTATAAAACTTAAAGAACTTTTAAAGCCTGTAGTACAAACTATTGCTTTTAAAAATTTCAAAACATGACTATCAAATATATGCATTTATAAGGCTTAGTAGCTTCCAACAAACTATTCTTTGCCCTATCATTAGTTAAGAAAACGTGTTTAAAAAGATCTTGTAATATAAAAACCTTACAAGATATATTATATATATTAAATAATGTTCATAAATTAATCATTTCATACTACTGAATACTTTGTTCATTTCGCATACCTCCCCAACTAAGCTCCACTGTAGCTGTCAGTTTTTCCCCATGCAGCCCAAGCTAAAAACTGCAGTCATTGCGAATAATGATATATTCATGATGTCTGTCTAATTAATAAGCAAACAAACATTTAATCGCATTGTGCTTAAAAACACATTAATAGCTTTACCATTGCCTTGATTGAGGGGTTTATGGGATACAGATTTGATTGAATATTGTCTGTTTACTCACTTGAAGTGCTGTTCAATGTAGGTCTCTGCATAGTTGAGCAGCTCAACGCATCCATGCAGATCGGCAAATTCACGAATGCCCAGACAATTGCTGGCATCCAATTGGGTTTGCAGAAAATCACAGCAGGCATCTCGCACATCGGTGAGCTGCAGCAAATTGGCAGCTGTTAGCAGCACCTGTACATTATCCTCGTTAACCTCCACATTGGAGGTGTACACATAATCGATCAGCAGCTCCAGAGCACGTGCATCCACGCTTTGCAGTGTAATGCGTGTCTTCCTAGACTCCTCAAAGCTGGTGAACATGGCATAGAAGTAGGGACTACAGGAGGCCAGTACCATGCGGTGTGCGTGTATCTCCACATCGTCAGCCACGAGTATGACGTCACAGAGTTGCTTTTGTCTATGAAGAATTGATAAACAAAATGATTAGTGCTCTGTGCTTTTTTTAAAATATTTTTTTATAGCTTATTGAGTAAGGTCAGCAGGTAAGATTTAGCATACGCTTTCTAATAGGTTAAAGATTGTGATGTTATGCAAATTCAAAGCGCTATTAACCTATTAACTAACAAAAATCTGTTCTAAATAAAAACTAGTTTGTAGTAAGCTGTTATAATATTTATTTAACCGTTTAAAAAAGCTTAAAAGCTTAAGTTGATTAATTAATAAAGCTTTCGAAGCACATTAGCATGCAAAACTTTGCTTTATTAACTTTATTACTTTTTTAATATATTTTTAAAATAGCAATCTTGGTATTTATAGCCACAACTAAACTAAATTTAAACGCCTTGTGTAATATTTATATATTTAAACTAAAGCGCTGTAGCCTTTGTGAAAAAAACTGATTAAACCTTGCACTTCTCACATCGTTTATATGCTAAACTTAAATTAATACAATTAAAGCATGTTTTTTTGCGGTTTAGTTAAACAAAAACAATTTAAGCGTTTTTTTGCGCTTGTGTTTTGTTTATTTGGGTGTCAAACAAGTTTCGATAATATAAGAAATAAAAACTTGATATGGTTAAATTGGACCACTGTGCAACATTTTTAGGGCATTGGCTTAGAGCCCGAGTGAAACCCGTTTGCCGCCAATAAATTTTCCATTAAACTTATTTTCCATAAACATCGGACATCGTAGCCAAAAAATCAGATGATACAAATACGGAAGTGGGAAGTGATCGAAAATACAAATAAAACCAAACTTTATGCGAAAAAGCAATAAAAATAAAACAGACTCAAGTTCAAGGGCAAACGAAACGAACGTGAAAATGAAACGCTAATAACGAACCAAATTTATAAAAGACCAAAGAAAACAAAATGCAAAAAAATAAGAATATCATCACAATAAAGTCAAAATTCACAAAGTCGTATATTAATGCGAATGGCCTCTTGACAAAAGCAAATTTAAACTAGAAAAAAAATACACAAGAGATTTTAAAAAATAATGAAATAAAATAAACAAATACATGTACACACTGACACACATACGCACGCACACTGTTAAGCGGCCAAACAGACAAATAAAGCGTAATGCGCAAATATGAGAGGCTGTGCAGAGCGCGAGAGAGAGAGGGGAGTGGTAGGTGTGGGGACTGTGGGACATTTGCAACTGCTGCTGACCATCGCCTCAACTTGAACATTTTTAGCAATTAAATTCATATTTCTGCCAAGACCAAAATAAACACAATTGTTTTGTCATCTTACTTGCGCATCTCGTTCATCGCCTCGAAGGAGCGCGCGGTGTGCTGCTCATTATTGTATTGTCCCACTGTGCCGCGCTCCTTTCCATTGGGTCGCTGTATGTGTTTCTGTGAGCTCTCGTCCAGACTATTTTGGCTGGCGTAGCGCAGTAAACAACTTCCTTCGGCGGCAGGATTTTGATGTTGTTGCTGTTGTTGTTGTTGCTGCTGTATTAGTAGACGCTGGCGTTGAACCATGCCCACGGCTATGCCCAGGCCAGGTGCTGGCATTGCACCTGGTTCCATCATTATGGGCACCGCAGCCGCCCCCGCGACCGCTTCAGCATTCTGCTGCTGTTGTTGTTGTTGCGCCTGCTGTTGTTGTTGTTGCTGCTGCTGTTGTGGATTCTGTTGCAAATTGCCATTGCTTAAATTGCTCATAATACCGATCGTGTATTTGGTTAATAATGCAGTCAGAGCTATCATTCACGGTTCACAGCGTTCACACAGCACGCGCGACAGCGAAGTGTAGCCAAATTTTCTAAGCAACTTTGCAACTCGAACTCGATCTAAAAGTAAAAAATTTAACTACGATGCCAAGCTGTGTTGTGAAACGCCACAAAGTGCAAGTGTTGAGCTGTTGCTGCTGCTTAACATAGTTGCGCCGCCGTTAACATACTGTTCTTTAGCAGTACAGAACTGCTCCTCACTTAACAGAGCACTGCACATGATAATTTAATGGATTATTAAAATACGTTAAGAATTTGAACAAAAACAATTTTGACTTACATAATGGGAACTAACGTTAATGAGCGAATTATTAACGATGTAAGGAGTAAGAAGCATGTAGTGCACATGTTCCCCCTAAAATTTCTTAATAGAACCCAGTATTCTTTTGAACGTACATTATACAATAATTTTAATTTAAATTGATCATAATCTCTTATACTATAAATTACATTCCAATACATATATCTATAACAACTCCAACCAATAATTCATTCAAATTAAAAAAAGCAAAATTGATTTTGGCGCCTCAGTTTTGTGGCTGCAATAACAGTGGGAAATATCGGCGCTCAAGACATTTTTAACATTACCGTTCAAGCGTAACAGCGGCAGTGCATTTTGACTATCGATAGCACGATAGTAGCAGAACACTATCGATACGCGCATCATACTTTTTAGGGCGGTGTTCGCATTTTGTTTTCGTTAATTATTCACTTGCTACCAAAAAATAGTTAATAAAAACTGTTTATTTAAAATGAAAACAATGGAAAAATGCGTGCTGGCCGCTCTAGTGCTCTGCTGTGCACTGCAAACAGGTAAAGTCGCATGCGCAACCCGCAGTAAACAAAACACGCACACTCAATCACACACACACGCGCATACAAATAAGAAAAAAAACTAACAAAAATTATTTTTGAACAGCCTATGCGATCAAGTGCTGGGACTGCCGTTCTGATAACGATCCCAAGTGCGGTGACCCCTTCGACAACAGCACACTGGCCATCACAGACTGCCAGCAGGCACCGGAGCTGGAGCACCTGAAGGGCGTGCGTCCCACGATGTGCCGCAAGATTCGTCAGAAGGTGCACGGAGAGTGGCGCTACTTCCGCAGCTGTGCGTACATGGGTGAACCTGGTATAGAGGGAGACGAACGTTTCTGCCTGATGCGCACCGGCAGCTACAACATCTTCATGGAGTACTGCACCTGCAACAGCAAGGACGGTTGCAATGGAGCCGGACTCCAGAGGAGCAGCTATCTGAGTGTCTTCGTGGGCACCTTTGTGGCTATACTCGTCGCGCATGTGCTGCGCCAGTAACAGTAATCTCTAGCTATAGCGAATGCGTACAGTGTTTGTATGCGTAATAATCAAATTGTGCCTTTAACTGGACTCGAATCGTAATCTTAACACGTTGGAACTCATGTCCGTCCTGCCTTAACATGACAACAAAAATTTAAACTATTTTACATTTTTATAAACATTTTTAACTGTTCACATTCCCCTACAATGTATGCTCAAAAAGCAATTTCCCATTTTTTCTATACAAATTTAGTTTAAGCCAAGAAAAGTTTACAAATTTTATTGTAATTCAACATATTTTTAGCATTTTACAACGGAATAAAATATAAAACAATTTAAATGTAAACCTGCTGAAAATTACTTGTGGGTACATTTTGTTAAGGGTACACTTCATGCGGGTACAATAGTGGGTAGCAAAATAGGTACAGTTGGCAGGCATTAAAATTTGTTTCAATTAGCATAATGTTAAATTGTTACATTAACAGGCTATGGTCTAGGATTACATTTAATCGGGCGACTGTTGACTTTCGTCGAGTTTCGCTAATTGATCGAAAGTCTGTAATTATTTATCGAGCTTCTGCAGTTTTCTTCCATCCTTCTTGCCCCCTCTTCGTGTGTGCGCGTCGGTCGTCTTTGAAGTGATTAATTTGTGTTCTAAACGGTTTTAAATTGTGCGATTTATGCTTAAATGTTTTGTGCAACACCTTCTGTAATCGTGTTTGTGTTGGCAACAACAATGCGTTTAATATAAAGTGTTTTAATGGTGAAACAAGTTTTGCGTATTTTCTGTGCAATAAAAGTGCCGTTACTCGTAGACAGTGTTGCCAACTGGCAGGTTTTTCTCTTTCTTTTTTGTTGTGTATTCTTTTTTTTTGCGTGCGTACATTTTGTGTGAAGAATTTGCAAGAGAATTAAAATGAATACCATAGAATTGGATGAATTTAAAATGGAAGTCGATGAGAATTGCGAAAATATTCTAAGTTGCAAGTGTATTCGCAACTTATTGAGGTAAGCAATTTAATAACTTATTTTTTATATGTAGCTCAATTTTTTTTATACATGTTTTGAAGTTATTTATTAAAACCAATAAAAAGTTTACGTTTGAATTACACAAAGTTTGTACAAGCATTTAATTGTTTATAATATTAACACTGCTTCTGGCTGTCTTAAAGCGCCATCTGTACGGCGAACATTGCCAAAAGCGCTGCCGCACTGTACGCCACATAGCGTGCGGCTCCAGAGGCGTTACACAGATCCCCCTTGCAGGTGACACAGCTCTCGACCTCGCGGCTGTGGGTCACTGTGCACTCGTTCTCCTTCTGTCCCAACACCTCGAAATGGCAGTCACGGGAAACAATTTTACCAGCGCGATCTGTGAAAAATTATTGTATTATTGTATTTTATTATTTTATTATTATTGCATTTTAATTATATATTTATTATAAAAAGGTAAGGTTAATTAATGACAAGTTATTAAAAAACATATTTCTTAGAACTGATTTAATTTTTGAAGCTTATCGGATTGTAGGTGGAACCGGCAACGTTGGAGCTTTTATTGAGGTAAAGCTTTTACGCAATACAAATTTTTAACACTGTGGTATGCAAAGCTTTCAAAGCGCATGGAAGCTTTGAACGAATTTAAAGCTTGCTTTCGAGATTAAAAAAAATTTTTCAAAACTCCGTCTCAAAAGTGTCCCTTATCATACTTCTTTATCTAAAGACATTTTTAAAAAGTATTAAATTTTATTCGTTGTATTAATCTACATTTAATCTGTATCCCAATTTGAAATTTGTTTCACAAATTTCTTTCTCACTCGCAGCGATGATCTCAACTTTTCTGAACTTTGATAATTTAATCTGGTTTTCAATCAACTCGTACGCATCTATTTACTTTCCCCGTTATTATATCAAAATTCACTCAATTTTTGTTCAATTGTTTGTCTTCGGTTTTGTTAGAATTATGTGTTTATTTTTATAAAATTTATTTTCAATACGCTGCCAAATGTGGAACCCACACAAAAAGCTCACGATCAGCAAAAAGATTTGCCATAAAATGCGATACGAAATTTAAAAAACTTTTGCGTTTTTTGCCCCTTTCCTCTGTTGTATTAAATATTCCGTATGCTAATTGACATTGGTCTTTCATTGACAGAGAACAAACGACGACGTAACTACGCAATGACATCACTACTATTTATTTGTTTATCTTTGAGGCGTGTTCAGAGAGGGAGAGTGGAAAACAGAGTGGGAGGGATAGGAGAGAGGTTCACATTTCAATGACTTACCACTTGTGACCACCTTGTTGCACCTGGTCACCGGCTGCAGTTGCTCCTGAGTGCTGGGCTTAGCCACAAAATCGCAATCCACCTGACGAATATTGGAAGTGGCATCGATTTTGTCCTTGGCACAGTTGGGATCCGTCAATGATTTGCATTGATAGCACTTGATGGCAGTAGCTGTACAACGAATAGATAGACAATTAGACAAGTTTAGTAACTAAATCTATATGTAGTTGAGATACAAGTATTAATTCCCACATTTGCTCAGTTACGACAACCAGTTTACCTGAGCCGCCCTCAGTTCGCTACGCTTCGTTCATTGTGTAACGCCTTCAGTTCCAGTCAAACAATAAATTCATTAAACAATTCGTACTTAAACTTTGTCTTTATTTGTCAGCTCTTGACGATATACAATTATTAAGACGACTAAAATCAGTACGTGCACAAAATGACATTTCTGTTCATTCTAAAAAAATCCAAAACATTTCAGTTCAAAAATGATGTCATCGAGTACAGAAAAAGACACAAATGTTTCAAATCTCTTTTGTTTGAAATGTTTTCTTAGTTTTTCTGGCAAAGCTTTTCCAACTTTAGCTACTTTTCACTGCATATGCTAATTTTTTTGACATTAGAAAAATCGAAACCTGTTTAAGACCCTAAGCTTTTGACCCAGTTTTATTTGTTTAGACTGCAAATCTTCAACTTACCACTGTGCATGAGGCACATGGCAATGGCCAAGCAAACAAACACTTTTTGCATCATTATTATTTTCTTAGAAATATTAAAAATGCTTTTATTTCAAATGTTAAAAAAACAAACACAAATTGGCGACGCTAGAAAAACGCTTTGAACACTTTCGCTGCTGCTGAACAACTGAAAACAAAATTTATTTCTTTTTGCTTTCAAGCGGTTTGAGTGCAAAGCGTCAAAAGCTTTTCTCGAAACGAATTTTGAGTGAAACTCAAAACGAGTTTCGCTCGCTCGATCAACGCCGCCAAGAACATAAAAAACTAACATAATAATTGTAATAGTAAAAGAGGAAAAGAAAAAAACAAATTATTTTGTTTTGATCGTCAGTTTCGCTAGCGTTGAACTTTTTTTTATGTTGTTTTGGTATGAGATGGGAAGCTGCGTTTTCTGCTCATTTTTAATTTAATTTTATTTAATTGAAAGTCGACACAGTTTCTGCAGAGTCTGAGCTGTGATTGAGCGCTTAATTGAGACGAGACTTTTTGACTTTTCTTGGGGGGTAAATGGATTATTGAATTTAAGTATTTGTGTTTTGATTATTACTGTTTCAGGTATAGAAAGTTAATTATAAATTTATTAGGTTTATTCAAAACAAGTTTAAGCTTATACTTTTATTTTTTAATTTAATGAATTTTGTATGCTAATTTAATTAAAAGAAATGCATACAAAGTTTCATTTTGCGATTTAATTTTTTAAGTGCTGAAATTTTAATATTTAAGTTAAATTTTTAACATTTTTTTATAAAACTCTTGCATGTTAAAATTTTTAATATGTTAGCTGAGTTTTAAAATAATTTCGATTTAATTTTATAACGCTGAACTTAAATTTGAATCATTTAATGATTTTATTCTTAAGTACTTAAATTTTCGATTTTATTGGTGTTTATTAAATTTTGCCGTGTTTTTTTTTGTACTTTTTAAACCCTAACATGGCATACACTGACTGCCCTTTTTGGCCATGTATTTGCTGCAATTTATCTACTGCAATTGATTACATGAAATTTGAGCTATCGACTCGATGAAATCTTTCCTGTCTGTTGCCTTGGCAATGATACGGACTTAGACTCAATTTGGTTCAGACAGCGTTGAGTTTTAATACTTATATACTTAAAAACATATATATAAATTTAAATCAAGTACAAATTCCCTGGCTAGACGCTGCCTGGTTATCAATTCGTTGACAATATCTGAGCACAGGTTAAAGACACGTAGTCACGAGTTTAACAAACTTCACTCAATTAATATAAAAATTGGTGATTTTTATTATTTTTTTTAAAGTCTAAAACGTTGCTCTTTCCACCGGTTGATAAAGCTTACAGTAAAATTCTCAGCTTGAGTCGGTTTCACGTCTGAAAACTTGTTAGAATTGCGCAGTTACTGCGAAAATAAAAGCTCGATTTGATCTAATACGTCAAAAGTGTAGGTATTCATATATACAGGTATATTAGCACGACAATTTACATGTTGTCGGCGTCCGATTGTGAATGATTCACAAATTTGTGGTTGAAATAAATTTGGAACAATTGTAATTAACAGCAGGGGAAATTGATTTACATTTTCACTGGGCAGCAATTGTTTTGTTTTGACTTTGTTTAGATAAACTGATGATCAACGCAAATAATGACAGGCAAATACCCTGTGATTCGGAGGAAGTTACGTTTTTGTCATTTTTATAGCTAAATTAGCTTGAATACATTTTTAACAATATAAAAAAAATAATAAAAACCTTATTGTGGTAGCAAATCTTATAAATATGAATTAAAATATTAAAAATTACTTAATTTTTTTGAAATTGTCTATAGCAACTTATTTAAATACTTAGAGGTTTTAAAACTTTATTAATTTATTTCTGGCATATCTGTTACATTGTTCTTTATATATTTTTTTACTGACGACTACGTACCCTTTTCTAAAGGGTATTCCTCAGCATGTCAAACTGTGCGTATGCGTGTTGTGCACACAATAGCAGAAGACAAGCAAACAGTGCGGTCAAACAAATTCCAATTTCCGGCCGCAGCGTGTGTCATTTTCCTGTTAAATATTTCATACAGCAGCCAATACTAATCATTTTCCTAGTTAGCCGTTAATTTTCCACATAATGGCACAACGACAGCAACACCGCATTGTTGTGGCCAACTGACTGTTCGTTGATTTATTAAATAGAGAATATATCTTAAGCCGCTTTGCGTTGCACAACATCATCATCAACAATAACAACAACAACAAAGAATTCTGATTGCATTTTTCACCAATGAAAACGGCACACAATTTTATTTTCAATCATATTTTTGGTTGCTTGACTGATGTTAGTGGCAGTCCAGAGAGTAGCCAAAGGTGAAGAGTGGTGAAGGGGGGGTAGCTGGCTAAGGGTTGTTGCAACTACCGTTTGTGTCCGCCGTCTTTTGCAGCTTCTTATTACCCTGGAGATAGCGCGTCGGGTTAGAATTCAATTATGTGGCAGCATAGAATTTGAAAGATAGAGATGCCACAACGACAAGACCATTCGAAATGCAAGCCAGCTGGTTATACCCTGTAACAGATGGTGGGGTATGTGGAGTGCGTTTTGAAGCTGGAATTTAACAATACTTGGAGAATTTTATTTAATTTTAGAGGCTTTACAGAGTGCTATAATAAATAATAGTTTCATTTCATTTAGGTTTAGAAAAATTCAAGAAATTAAACTAATCTTATTAACTTAAAATAAAATAAAAATACTTGGAAATTTAGCCCAATATATCTGTCTGCGTAAATTTCTAATCTAACTAGTTCCATCTATTCATACTGCTTAAATTTTATTATAAACTTACAGGGTATTTAGTCCGCTTTTACCCTACTTTAGCTGGCTATTTTCCTATTTGTTCGGTTCTTGTTATCAGCATTATTATCAGGCAGTGACTGTGTTCCTGTCCCAGCTTCCAATGTCCAGTGTCTGTTGGCCATTTTGCAATATGATATTTATAGCTATTTTCTACTTACATATATTATATTCAATCTGTACAATTTGTGCACTGCTTGTTGTCCGCAGCTTTGGCTTCGTTGTGTTGCCAAAGATTTTCTGGCCACAGAATTTGACTCGCTTCTCCACACAATTTTAATAAGACAACTTTTCTCTCTCTCTCACTAGCGCTCTCCTCGCTTTGCTTTCACCTCTGCTGCTCTTTGGCTAGACATCCATCTCTGTCTCGTCTGTAGTGTAAGTGCAATGCACATTCAATTTGGTTTTTCTAGACTTCATTCCTGGCTCCCATTGTCATTTCATTTGGAAAACTTGCTGTTGCAGAAACGAAGCAAAATTTTCCAATTTAAGCTCTAGATTTTTGCTCTGCATTTAATGGCGTGTTAGCAAGGAAACAGAAAAGGAAATAAAATAAAAGAAAACAACTAACTAACGACTGGCTCATAAGTTATAAGCGTAGAGAAAAAAGGATACTGGCTACTGGATAAAGCCAACTTCAGTTTTGGCCAACATAAACAAATTGTTTGGCACTGTGGGCCCGAGTGAAACAAAACGCCCATATAATCTGTTCAATAACTTGGAAAATCATTGGCAATAAATCAAAATGACTTGCAGGAAACTGGCAGCTAACAGAATCCGTACCAAGAAGCACTGACACCCATACACACACACACACACACACACACACACACACACATTTAGCCTCACGCTATTGTAGTTGACTTGAATTGAGTTTGAATCTGCTCTTTAAGTCAAATCTATTGGTTAGCTGGCGGAATTTCAAATTCAACACATGGGCGGCATAAATTTATGCCAACATTTTGCGCAAAATCAGCAGAAAATCAAGAAAGCGAATGCCGTTTGGAGTCTAGAATTGAAGCGTTCGAATACTCTGCAAGTGGGCAGTTAAAGGAGTTTTAGAAGTAAAAGAAAGCAACCTTTTGATCAGTTTCTTAAGATTGTATAACCTACAAACGTTATAAGGAATGTTTTTATTTTTAAATACAATTATCTTTACCTAACATCCTTCCATTCCAATCTCAGCTTTCTATTCCTTGCTTCCTTAAGCTAAACTACCCTCAAGTTAGAGCAACAATCAATGAGGTTGTCTCTTTAGGGTTTTTAACGCTGCCGTTAACACATCATTTTTCGGCAGGGTGGCAACGCTTCCATTATCTTTCACTTGCGATCAAATGAAGTGTGCAATGTGGTTGTGTGCGTGCGCGTGTCTGTGTGTATCTCTGTCCCTGTCTCATTTCCATCTTTGTGGGGCTGTTCATGTTTTGAGTCGCCCTCAAAATGCTCCGGCACGAAATGAGCCGGTCGAGAGGTGCTCGGTAATCTGTACTCGGTGGTCGCTGCACAGCCTCGTACACGACCTTCTCGTGCTCGTTCTCGTTCTCATTCCTACTGCTAGTTCAGAGTACTGGGCTCTCCGTGGGTTGTCCACGTTTAATGTCACTCGCAAAGTCGCAAATTGCTGTGCATGAGCTTTTTATGTTCATGCAAATGTCACCAGTGCACTGCTGATGGCTTCGCAACGTTGCCAGGACTATTCTGGAGCACTGGACTAAGAAGTGTGGTCATTGAAAGAAGGGGTGGAAAGAAGAGGTGACTGCCTGGGAGTAGTGCAGTAGATGAAGTATACGTAATGTGCCCGTTTGACCGGCCTTTTGTTTGGCTGCAACGAAAAATGCACTCAAAAGTTTACACAGAAAGGCCATAAGTGGCCAGGGACGAAGTGGACATCCTGTCCAGTCCTGTTCGGTCCAGTACAGGCCATGTCCTGTCCAGTTGTCCTGTTGTCCCATCCATTTGCCTGTTTGGTAATTTTGTGCTTAGTGCTTAGTGCTTGCCGACGTTGGCACCAAAAATCTCTTTCGTTGCTTTTCTATCTCTTGTTTTCCGCTTAAAATCAGATGTCGAAATAATTTGCAACACGCCGTGGCACATGCAAAAAGGGGACACTATCCCAGGGGTTGTGGCACTAAAGGGGATGAAGGGAGAGGAAGAGGAACTGTTCTACTATCTGCAAAAGTGGCACGTGTTTATGGGCTTTGGACAAATGGCACATTTGTTGCTCAGCAGCAGCTTAGTAGACACTACAGCTCTCAAATAAACTGAGCTGGGTGGGATGTATTAAGTGGATTGTTTGAAATTGTTGGAGATAAAGGCGAACTGCAGGCAGGGAAAGCGGATAAAACTAAACAGCTAATGGCGTGTGTCGTGTAAATTAAAGTTCGAGGCTTAAAAGATCGAGGAATTAAGCACTAAAGTAATGGCATAATGACAGGAGTTTAAAGGAATTTTTCTTTTATTTTTCAAGTAAAAACAAGACCTTAAACATATATTTATTTATGCTATTTTTGAGCTCAGTTTTTACATTGTTTTAAAGAGGAGTTCTTGATTTCTTTTGGCTCAAAACTTTTCCATACTAATTAGCTGAGTAAAATGCTTATTTAGTTAACAAATAAGCACTAAAGTCATGGCATAAAGACTGGAGTTTTAAGATATTTTTTAATTAAAAACATGGACTTAAAAATAAATTTATTTATGCAACTTTTGAGCTCAAATTTTTCATCATTTAAGGAAAGTTTTCTATTTCTTCTGGCTAAAAACTTTATATAATAATAAACTGACTAAACTGTTTGTTTACAATGATTATTAATTATTATTGAATAAAATTCATCTGCAGTTGCAGAGTTTCCACAACGATTCACAAACACAAAACAAATAAATTTTCTATAGTTTAAGACGAAGAAAATGAAATGCATAATCTTTTGATAACATAACTAATTTGAAATAGCTTTTGGCTAATTGACCTAAATACTTAATATGTTTTGTGTCGTGTGCAACAAGTTGTAAATTAAGCATTTTCACAGTTTGTAGTTTGTAGGATAATTGGGAAAAGGCTTTGAGAGTAAATTTCCGCACGAATCGATAAAATAATAATAAAATCAAAAGCAACAATTTGACACAAATTTGCACGGGAAATGTAATTAATGAATGCAGAGTGTATATTGAATGTAAAGTGCACACACACACACATACACACAGAGCTGGCAGCACAACAAGCGACAATGAGATTTCGACACAATATTGAAATGCATTAAAACAACAAAAACAAACACGTAACTGAATCAAACTGCTCTGAATGGCAAAAGCGATAGAGACAGATGATAGAGCGATAGAGAGAGAGGGACACACTACAGTAGAAGACAACAACAAAGTTAATTAAATTGTGCACTGGTAACAGCTATGGAAATTAAATCTATCTGCCAGATGCTAGTGCGAATTGGCATAGATACATAGATACATGGGCCTAATGTGTTTACATAATACAAATAATGTGAAAATAACAATAAATTAAGCCAAGCAGCAAACAAGGCGAAAGCAGAGACAAACACACTAACAAACACACACTAACACACACACACTAACACACACACATGGGAGCACAACACACACAAACCAAAATCGAAATCCTAGAGAATAATATCAAACGCAGTGTAGATAGCAAACGAGAGTTGTTTAATGAGTTATAGGCACTGTTTTTAGTAATATTGTTGATGCTTATATGTTCTTAATTTATTAATAAGTCTATAACTAAGTGGATTATAGCCTTAGTTGTTAGTTTGTATTGTTTTGTTTAGTTGAAAGTAACGAGTTTAAGTAAGTAAACTAATATTTGATGGGAATAACGAGTTTACTTGCTCCTTAGTCTTTTATTTACCCTCAAAACTTATACTTAAAAGTGGTTAAGACTTTCTAAAGCTTATAAACAATGTCATACCGAGTAAATTTAAGTTAAGAGTATAGTTTTTTAGCGGGAATGAATGACAGAATCTATGTAGCTTTCAATCGGCACGAAGCTTTCTGATGAAATATAACAATCAAACAAACTTTGTGCTTAATTATATTACATTGAAGCTCTTTAAAATTATACACCTCATTAAAATAGATAACTTCTTGCACAACCCTCGATTTTGATAATATGCATTGGGAATTTCAATGGCAACGCAGCTGAGCCACCCAAAAGTGCAATAAATTAAAGGTTTTTAGGCAGCACAAGTGAAATAAATTCGTTATTATTATCGTCTAAATGTCAAAGCGCATTAAAATCAAGTGGGGAAGGAAGCTAACGGTGAAGCTGAAAAGCTCAGGACGATTTTAAACAGCTGTAAACTGAAAACTGAAAACTGTAGCCAGTAACTGTAGCCTGTAAATGCCGCCGCAGCTGAGCAATCGTGGCAATAAACCACGAATCGAATCGAAACGAATTCGCTTCAAGCTGCTGTCTCCTTAGTGTGTCTTTGTGTGTGTGTAACAGAGTGTGTGTGTGTGTGTGTGTGTGTGTGTATTGGCTACCCAGAAACACGGATATAAATTTCAATTTCCGACACTCTAAGTGGCGGGGCAAATGAAATAACATTTTCATTTAACCTGCATTCGATTTCAGTCACATACGTTGTCCTCTGTGTCTGTGTGTGTGCGTGTGTGTGTGTGTGTGTGTGTCTCGGTGTGTGCATGTCCATTATCGACTACCGCCTCAACTTGTTCTCTTGTAGCTCTCAAACTGCAGCTTCTGCTCTCCTTCGTGTGCTGCAAGCTCAGCAAAGTGCGGAGCTTGCCTTTTGCATTACAGATTGCATTCCTCTCGTTGCATGTTGTTGGCCAAGCATCAAACACGCAGCGCCAGGGAGACAGTTATTTTCCAGTGGTGTGGAGTGCGGAGGGGGTAGTGGCAGCCAGCACAGTCCTGCACATGAGCATCGGCAGACACTCATGAAATTGGCCATAAATAACATTTTCTTTACATTTCATTTGGATAGCCGAGCATGCGAGTATTGCAGCTGCTGCAGCTACCGTCACTGCCTCTTCCTACCCGCCCCTTTCCTTTCTTGGCTGCTTCTTCTTAATGCTGTTTGGCTGGCTTCGTGGCAAGGCGGCTTAACCAAATGGGCGTGGCTAAGTTGCAATTAGCCACAGCACTAAGAGAAAAGTCCATTTCCCATACACACACACACGCACACACACACACGCACTATTAGAACAATTTAAAACTCTGTTTACTTCTGTACAGTTGAATTGACTGCCGATTTGCAGTTTAGACGCTAATTAAAGTTGATTTTTTGAACATGTCTGGCAGGAACTTTTGTTTGTATTTCTGGATAAGAAAATTTCTGACATATCAAATAATTGGGCTTAAATTATTGAAAGGGATTTGATATGAGACTGTTACTGTCAAAGTTATGTCTTCTAAATAAAAACAAATGACTTTCAAAAAATAACAAAAAACTTTTTTAAATAAAAATTGAAAACTAAAGATTGTAGACACTGTGTACTCTTTCAAGCAATATTTTTAAGAACTTTAGACATTATTTGACATACAGAAAAGACACGGGGAAGAAAAGGTAAATACTTTTGCATACACCTGTATTTAGAAACACTTAAGTATTCCTATAAAAAGAACTTAAGTTTATATTTCTTACTCTTGATTATTATTTCTTCCAGTTTTAAACAATTTTAGCGGCAAATTTAAAGCCACCATATTTGAAGCTAGTTTTAAAGTTTATTTTTAGCGTTCCGCACAAAGTTTTTGAATATATATTTTGTGTTATAAAATGGTAAACATTTTGCCATAAACTAGTATGTGTTGCGACAAGTCAGCGAAGCAAATAAACGATGTAAAAAAAGGGGCAAGTGAAATCATAAGAAGCCAAAAGTGAACAAAAACTTAAGGCAAAAAGTAAAAACTTATTGCTGTTCTTTGGACTGATTTCCCCATGGAAATCAGTTTAGCAGTTGGGCTAAGGAATCATAAAATCTTAAATAAAAAGAAATCTAACAACAAGCAAATAAAATGTGTGCAAATATGTGTTTGTGTGGGTGTGTTTGTGTGTGTGTGTGTGTGTGTGTCTACGAGCACAAAATCAAAGAACATGAACATGCATGAAATGCGTTACGCATACGCCGTGTATAACGTACATTTCATACGTTGTATTAGTAGTTGTTGTTGTCGATTGGTCGGTTGTCGACTGGCTCAACAATTTCTATAAAGTCTTTGCTGGGAAATGCCTTTTAGACCTGCGGCAGCAGTGCCTCATACTCCTCCTCCCATGCCTGCTACTTGCGCTTGTGTGTTCTTAAGTGAGGAGTAAGGACATTGGCAGACAACTCTTGAGTTTATTTCATGCATTAAAAGCTTTCAGGCTTTCTGCATGTACTTCTTGTTGTCTTCTATCGGTTTTTGCGGCCTGGCTAAAAGTTTTTGCAGCATTTATAGACTTTTGCCGACGACCTCGAATGCGGTTTTCAGTGCCTTCCACATTTACTATCAGTTGGCAAGTATCGTCTGGCATTATTTAAGTTTCTCTTGGCTCAACTGTTGTTGCTGTTGTTATTTGTGTCTTAATTGTTGCTGTTGTGCTCGCAATTGTGCGTAAAATGTGCGATTTCCCCCTTTTTGTCCAAATCGTATCTAATTCAGCTAATTTGTCGGCTGTTTTCGCGCTCAGTTTGACGCTCAATTTCAATTTATTTACCACGGAATTGTATGCCCAACCGCTGGCTAGATTTAAATTTATTGGCCATGTGGTACAAACATGGCTATAAATCCATGCAGTTAGCTGTTTTACCAGTTACCCGCTAAACAATTGATGTTTTTGTTTGTTAGCAAGAAAGTGTATTATTGCCAGAGTTTAAATGGAGAATAACAAAAGGTCGTTCGCTATAACTAATGAATGAGCCCCCTAGGTGGGTGTGGCAGGTAAGGGGCGTTGGCGTTAGGCGATGCCCTAAAAATAATAACGTAAATTTCAAATAGTCAGAGCACTTATCCTTCTTAGTTACACTTCAGCTTTGGCGCTGTTTCTGTTTGGGGCTATAACGTGCACTTATTGATACTTATAGCACCACACACACACAAACGCACACAGTAACACATATGTGCTATCGTTCACACACACACAGACACATGCATCTGCTTGGGTTTCTCATAGCTCCCTTGGGTCGCTTGCAGCGCTGGCAAAATAAATTCAATTTTGTAAAACTGATTCCCCACACAATTTCCACACGATATCCTCCCTTTGCCACACCCCCACTGCCGCTCTCCCCAGCTCACGCCCTCCCTATGTTTGCTGTCTAAGTGTGCGTGTTGCATATGTGCAAAATTTTAAGCGAAATGAATATGTATTGGCATTTAGCTGAAGTAGCTCTAGGTAGCACTCCACCAGCTGCTAGTAGCAACAACAACAACAACAACAGCAACACCAACAAACTGCACACTCGCTGTGAAATAGATAACAATTTATTGCCATCAAGCGCGCCAAAATGCTCTAGTAAAAGTTAATGAAAGCAATTTGTTTGACTAGTAGCAAGTTCAAAGTCTGCTTAAAAGGCTGAGGTTAACGCACGCATCGCTGCAAGCACGTATTTGTAGCTTGTATCTTGTAGATACAAAACAGCATGCGCTGTAAATATAATCAACTCTCGCTAATCTTAAACAACACACAAAAAAACTGCTGTTAGTTTGTAAATATGTTTAGCCGCAAATTTAAGAGTTTTCGGCTGAAAACATCGTTTTCATTAACTTGCTAACTATTTTAATTAAAAGTATCTTTGAATACCTGGAAAGAATTGTAGAGAATTGCAGCTAATTGAAATTTGGCATACATTTTCCATATGAAAATATGTTTGGCTTCTTTGCATAAACTAAATTAATTTTCCTATAAGCCATAAAATGAAATTTTCAGCAGTTATTCCTCGAGTTTTTCCTTCTGTTTTTGATTTGTGCTCCGGTTTCTTTTATGTGCCCACACATTTCTATAGCCAATTTTGTGCGCATATTAAAAATAACCAATTCCACGTTTCACTCGAGTCATAATTTTGTTATTTTCTGTTCCAATAATAAACCCGAAAATATGTAATTGAATAATTCACGAAGTGTTTGTGCGGGAGTCTTATATAATTTGGCTGTTTTTTAATATGTTGCAATTTAGTGTCATAAAGTTTGATTGCCCCGAGACGCACCAGGGAATGCCATTCACAGGCGGACTGTGTGTAAATGCAATCAAAGCAACAGTTCAGCTTCAAGTGGCAACTGATGATTCCACGGGGTAAAGCTGGAGACGCCAACGACGACGACGACTTTTCAATCAAACGCTGATGGGCTTTTTTTATGATTGTTTTCATTTTGTTTTTCCTTTTGGAAAAGGTAACCCTTTTTGACCAACACGACTTCCCGCAGGAACAACTGACAAACACACAGAGACACAGACACACAGACATGTTCCAACCAAAATGTTGCCAATTCGACAACGGCACTCAAATGAATTGGCGGTTATTGTGTGTGAGTTTGGTGGCGGTAGAGAGGGGGTTTTACGGTTCATTGGATTGCCACCGCACAGGGCGGCTGGTGGTGGTGCCAATCTTCTCTGGGCATTGCCAAAGTAATCACATTTAATATGAAACGCACTGCAGCAAACCCACAAGAGAGAGTTCTGCTGTGTGTGTATGTGTGTGAGTGTGTGTGTTTGTACGTGCCCGCATAAAAATAAATGCAGACATTTCTCATATTTTTTAGTCTCCTCTCTTTTTTGTTGTTGATGTGCAGAGGAGCACTTCCTGTGACCACTAATTGAGCCAGCGGAAGTCTAGAAACCGCACAACATAATTTAAATAAACAAAATGCCACTAAGTGAAGTTTGGACCGCAACAGGACGCCAACCAGACCAGCCAACCCCCAAAAAACCACGCCCACTAGCTAATAGCTGCCCAGAACTTGTACTTCCGCTTGTTGTCTCCATGTGCTCCCTTTCTCTCTCTCACTTACTTCCTCCCGCTTTGTGACTCTCTTGGTTGTCACACTAAACACATTTTTCAAAATACTTCCGCTCCGCATGAGTGTGTGTTGTCATCTCTGTGTGTGTGTAGAGTGTCCAAGTTGTTAATGCAATCACATAGCATTCATATTCATCATAAAACCACAAAAGACACTACACACACATGACTCTACTGTACTGTGTGTACTACCAAAGTAAAGGGTCACACACGTTGGGCGCCATTTACTACACTGCACGTATAGTTTTGGCCTCCATATTTGCCTAAACTCAACTGCTTTTCTAGCTCTCTCTTTCACTCCCTCTTGAGCTCTCCTTGTCTCTTTCTTGTGTGACTTTTATTCCTTTTCAAGTTTGTTGCGGCGTCGTGCGTGCTTTTGGCTCTTTGGAGCTTCTTTGAGGCCCAGTTTGTTCCGTTCTGATACACTTTACCCTGGTAGTTTATACACGAAGATTCTCCTAATTTACATAAAGCTTTACGCTGCACTACAGAGCACACTTAGTGTCTATCCCGCTCTCTCTTTATCCATACTTATATTTCATTCAGTTTTCACTCTCTCTCTTTAGGCAGCATCTTCTGTTCTATTGCAAACATTTATCAACACTTTACACAAAAAAAGCATAAACGAAAAATAATCTGTAAAACTTCTTCTCTGGGCCGTGTCAGAAACTGAACACTTGATTTGTGAAAATTGTTGCCGCCTTTTTGTGAGGTGCCACCGTGTCTACTCCTTTCCATGGCACATTTTTAAACTTTATGCTAAAAATTGTGTACTTTTGTTGGGTATTTCAGCGCATGCTATAGATGTGTAGCACTGGGAGTTTAGGCACTGGAATTTGTTTGAGCCGGGCTTAAATTGTGCTCCCAAGACAGCATTTTCAGCTATTTAAATATATGTTTAGATACTAACAGACTCTTCACAGGGTATCTAGTAGTTTCTCAGTAGCTCTCAACCAATTTTTTTTTTTAATCATAGCTCACCTGCTTCATGCGCTTTGCTCTTTATTCAGCACCAAAGCTGCTGCTGCTGTTTCTGGAGCTGCTGATGCAGTGCTCGGCATAATTGCAATGTTTACCCCGGCGCAGGGCTAAGTGAAGCGTTAAGGCGGCACCAACGGCAAACAGAGGAGGTTGGGCGGGGGCGTGGCATACTCTTGATTAAAATTTCTGATTACTACACTGATAGCAGAAGAGCGAGAAATGCATATAAAAGAAACAAAACAAAAAAAAAAACGAGGAACAAACAAAAAAGAAAAGAAAGAAAAAAACACACAAATCCATAGAGCAAAAGGTGCCACAAAATTGCAACGACGGCGCTTTGTGACAGCAGCCGTAGCTTACCCACTGCCACGCCCCCAGCTCGCTACCTAATAACATATCCAGCTGTCCCTATATACAGCTCTGTATAGCTGTAAGTGTGTGTGTGTGTATGTTGTTTGGCTTTCATTAGAGGAGCTTTGACTAGTACGATGTGATGTGCCTTGCAAGTTCTTTCTTTGCCATGATTGATGATTTCAATTTGAATTTTCATGTCGAGGCATCATAAATAAAAAAAAATGAAAATGGCTGAAAAAATAGCTAGACAACTGCCAACTTAATTTAACTTTTACCAACACTGTTTTGCCACTCCTTTTTTAAACGCGACTGTACTTCCGGCAGGTCTTTGTTCATTTTCGGTTGCTGCAGATGAGCAACCTGAAGCGCTAATTAATGATGCCCCATGACAGAAAATTTATGTGCAATGCTGAAACTTTTGCAATATTTGTTCGCATTTAGTTTTGGCTCCATTTACGTTGCCAATGTGCCTGTGTTTGTGTGTGTCTGTCTGTCTGTGTGTGTTTGTATTTGTAGTTGAATTTGTGTGCTCATGTTTCAGCACTTCCGTTTCCTGTATTAGGCCAGGTAAATGCAGTGCCCACATCACATTTGCTTAACTAAACGACAGAGCATAACGATTTTATCAACTGCTTGATAACTAGGAGGATATAGTGAACATTTTCTATAATTTTTGAAGCACCAAAGTTTTGTAAATCGGTGCGTTTAAAAAGCATTAACATTCAGGCAATTTTAGGCCATTAAATTCTCTTTTTATATATTCAAATTGTAATTAATAGTTTAGTAATGGTAGCCCAAATTAGTTAGGGTATTAGTCCAAAGTCAGCTATTTAGTTGCCAGCCATATTTATGAATACATAACTCGCTTAGCCAGTTTTGTATGGTGCTTGTATTCATGTGTTCATAGCCATGTTCACGCTAAACGCTTTAGGCGACTTTGTCTACTGCTAATGGTCATCGGTTGTTGCCCAGCATTTCATTATTCATTATTCCCGAGTTTCTTCTCACCCTTTTGTATCCCTACTACTACTCTGTCTCCTTTCCTGCTTTACTTGTTTCATTCAGGTTCAGTCATGTTTGTACATAAAACTTTGCTATTGCATCTGCCACCTTAGCAGTTGTCTGTCTGTCAGTCAGTCACTCGAGTGATGGCTTTACCCTGCAGTGTGTTCTTTATTCACCTAAGTGTGGGTGCATTTCATGGTTTTGTGTTTTAAGTCGGGGAATTTTAGACGCATCAGAGCTGTTACTCCTGAGGCTGTTTATGATATGCATTGATCGGTTTCATATTGTGCAGCAAAAGCTAATTTTAAACTTCATAATTGACTTGTACAGCTTAGGCGGTGAGTGTACTGTACAGATAAAGTATTCAAAGCTAAAAGTTACGAAAGTTAATAAATATTGCCTTCAACTTGTACTTATTGATTTGACACTCTGCTCTTAGAAGTGATTTTAGACATTCCTAAACCCCTTTCTCATACTGTTAATCTGTCTGTCGATTTAGCATCTTACACACCATTTATCGCCATCAGCAAACTGTCGATAAAACTAATGCAACTATGCAGAAGTATCCATGACGAATATAAAAAACATTAAATAGAGAGGGAGTGTTTGTGTGTGTGAGTTTGAAAAAAACAAAGAGGCAATGCACATTGACAACGACAATGACGACTTGTCAAATATTGACGTATCTCTTGAAAATTGTGCTCCAGAGCGCGGCTCATCCAATGTAAGCAGCAGCCAATGGCTGACTCCATTTCCACTGCCCTTCTTAGCTCTCGTTGACTGTGGCAGCGTCAGCAACATCATCAACTGGTTGGCAACACATGCCACTGTTGCCAACTATACACAGCCCAACACACACTGACTCCTCCTTCTTCATTTCACTCTCACACATCATTTGTGTTGTTGGCTTCGACATTTTTGTATTTGTTTCAAGTAGTCGGTTTCAGTCTTTTTTTCCTGCTGTTGTTTTTTTTCACTTTTTTTTTTTTTTGCCTCCGTTGCACTTTTGCTGCCCCAAGCGAAGGCCCGGGGACAGAACCCAGCAACCGGACTTGATCCTCCATCTACTCTGGCACTTCATTTACTGCGCTCAAGTGGATCCACTTTCATTTGTTTGCGCAGTGTAGAAAAAAAGCTCAGTATTTTGAGTGAGCTGAGAGTGTAGACTAGAAAATATCCTGTAGGGGATTTGTAGAAAGATAAATTAGATAATTTATAAAAATATCTAAAACTGAAACTGAACTCTTAAATTTATTGAAATATGTGTTATTAAATAATACAGTTATTTTAATTTTTCTACCAGCTTTGGCTGCGTATTTCTACCAGTTTCTCCTACAAGCCCTCAAGTTAGGCTCACTTACGCTTTAGCTCCTTCTATACTCTCCCATATCATGGCTACAGGGTATAAAAAGAAAGAACAGGAAGCGCAGCGACAGCTCCAATGAGTTGCCTGGTTTCTTTACCAGTATCCTTTTTATTATTTTTTTTTTTTGTCACCCCGCTTATTGTTGTAGTTTGCAGAGTAGCTGCTGCTGCTGCTGCTGCTACAGTAGTCGCCTCTGAAGCTGCTGCTGCTGATTCAGCTTTGTTTGCCTTAAGCCTTTGTGCAAACATTTTGCGCCCCAGACCCCATCCCAGCCCCAGGACATGAGGAGAGAAACAGGCTGCATAATAAAAACCGAAAATACACTAAACCCATGCACAAAAAAAAAGAAGAGTGAAGAAAATAAAGAAAAAAATGAGCAGCCATTACGACGTCGTCCCTAGTCTCCCTGGTACGCTTTGTCGATGCCCCGAGAAATGCATCATCAATACGTCGTGTAGCTTGTATATGAAGTACTCGTGTATGGCAAGACCTGCCTGCTGCTATCTCCCCCCTTTCTGGACATGAACGCACTCATATCACGCATGCTGTCTTTTCCTGCTCTGCATGTTACAACCCTCCTGCCCCTTCTACTCCTGCTTGCACACCCTTTCTTTGTCAATCCTTTGACAGCCTTTGCTACTCTGCTTTTGTTTGAATGTTGCGACTTTCATCTTCCATTTTGCCATGCTCTCAAATTGATCTCGTTCGAGTTGCTCTATGCAAAGAAGTTGCTTTGGCTGGGAAATTATAGGCTAATATTTTACTTTGATGTGTTGCTTTCTATGAATTATGTAAGGATAATCAAGTTGCCATTTGTAAAGTATGGAAAGTGTGTAGATTATTATATAAAATATGCAGATTAAAGATAAAATTGAAGTGCCTGAACTGATTACTTGTGGTTGAGGCTTTAAAAACTGTGTGATTAGAGATGTAATGAAGCATTCGCAATCTTATCAGCTCTAAGAGCTGCTAGAATAATATTTTCTTCAGTGCCTGTGCTTCAAATATTGACAACAACGACAAAGTGAACCTCAGGCAACAACTTCAACAACAATAACAATAATAATGAGAAGGCAAACAAGCAAGGCAAAAGCAAACTTTGCACTAAATCCTTACAAATGTTTATCTTTTCTTAATCCCGCACTTAACTGTTGGACCCGTATTTGGCCTGTACCAAGTTGCCAGACTGGGCCTGAAATTGCTCAGCTGATAGGCTAAAATCCCCTTTTCTGCACTGCGCCCTCCCAATCCCTTCTTGGGGAGTGCATATAGCTGGCAAATTGCTTAACGCTTCAGAGCTTGCTTGCCGCGATTCAGAATCTGTTGCAAGCTGCAGTTGCAGTCGTTGTTGTTGCTGTTATTGCTATTTTCTTAACACAGTTGTAAACTTTTGCGCACAAATTTTGTGTTTTCAAAATCGGGCAAGTCGTTGCGGAGAGAGGGGAGAGCGGCGGAGCAAAGCTGAAATTTCGTCAACGTCTGCTAACAATTTTTGCAACGACAAGTTTTATAAGTAGCTGCCGCCTGTTGCCCACCAATCCCTTAACTCAAAACCTATTCCTACAACTTCTGGGTTACCATTCCAACCCTCTGGTATTCCCTAAGTGCTGACCACTATCACGTCGTCCTTCATTTGCACATCGACCGCGAATGTGCAAAGTTCTCTGAGCGTTGACTTTAGTCAAACTCCAGTTTCCATCTTTCGCTTACTCTTATTTCTTTTGCGCTTAACTCTGTCTGCTGCTTGTTTTATTGTTTTTCTTATTTGGTAAAATAAAACACACAAAATATTTGCAATTGTCGCTGCTTTAGTTTTTGGTAAGAAGTCGAAGGATGCGTCTTAATCTTTTGTTGGTGCTTGTTTATTTTGCAATTACTTAGGCGTTTTGTTTGCGTCTGCACTGCGGCGTCGTTTGCCTTAACTTGGCTCAGACTCACTACCAGACTCACACTACTCCTTCTTCACCGTAGTTGGCTTAGTCCTCTCTTGAAGTGCGTTTTAACTGCTCCACTGCGTCGTTGTCGTGCTCGTCCTGTGGATGCGATGTTTGTTTGCCTTTTCTTTGCCATTTCCATGAGTTGTCTTGCGCTTTTTTCGGCTTTGGCTGGCTGTTTCCTTTTACTACTGTTTAGTTGTTGTTTTTGTTTTGGGAGTTTCCCAGTTGTTTGGCTAATTTCATGCTTTGATTAGTGCTAAAGGTGTGTTGGGAAATTCACATCTTAGAGCTGTGATTCAAGTTGATTATGCAAACGCTGTTATTAAAACAAGTTATGCAGTTAAAGGAGCTCAACAGCTTAGTACTTAAACTAAAATAAATAAAATGGGCTTGTAGGTTTTTTAGCTTAAATAAATTAACACCTAAATATAGATTATTTAATGTACATCAAATAAGAAGTAAGTAATGATTTCTCTTAATCATCTTCCACACAAGCTGATGACTAGTCTGTAAAGACCTAAAATTATATACAATAAATCGGAAATTCAATGCTAAAAATCATGCCATAAAGAGCACAATTAAACCTCCATTAATCAAGCAGCATATGTAAAAGAGAGAGTGAGAAAGGGAGACAGATAAATGGGTAGGAAATTTTGCTAGGAATGCGCAAAAAATGTGGCTAACAACAATTGCTAAAATCACTTGAGCTGAAACTTTTGACTGCCGCATAAAGGGGAAAAGTGTGCGAGAGAGAGCACATAAGAGCGCACATTAGAAAGACAAAGAGAGAGAGGTATGCACACACACACACACACACGCTTACATTGAAAACTATTTGCTGCTTTAATCGGAAACGGAAACAGGCTGACAGTCGGCAGTTAGGCAGGCAGTCAACCGGTTGACAGTCAATCGATAGATGAGGTTCGTATCGATGCCAGTTGCTGGCAGTGCGTTGGTGAGGGGGCGGTGGTAAGCAGCAGGGAGGCGTGGCAGGGCCGCACTTAGTTTTGCCGCACAATCAAAGCGGAAGTCATTTTCGTACGTTAATTGACAACAAGCAGGGAGAAAGCAGCCGGGAACGAAGTCAGAACCAATAACGATGACGACCACGACGACAACGGAGAGCGACGTTATCGATGAGAATAGGAATGGGACTGGGTATGGGTATAGGAATGGGAGTGACGTTGATGGTGTCGCTGACGTCGTCTATCAATCTGTGACCCCAGTCTACACACAGCCCCTTTTACCCCTTTGACCCAAGCTTCCTTGTCTCTATTTGTTATATGGCAAAATAGTTGAATAGTTTTGCATTGTGCCAAAAGACAAGGGATTGGGAATGGGACTTTGTTTTAAATGAAAGCTTAATGAAGTTGGCTTGACTTGCAGCTAGGAACTCGTTTAGTTTCAAGAGAAACTAATTCGACATTTAGAAAAATTATTATAAAATATAAGTATCTGAATTTAGCTTATTATAAAATAGATTCAAATCTTAAAATTAATAGAATTTATGGCCTCAGTAACATAATTTAGTCTTAAAAGTATTTTTTTAACTAAACCAAAGATTTTCAGACCAAAGTCTTCTATCTGAAACTAATTTCTTTAAGTGTATTTCCTTTTTCTTTTCCTCCTGTCACTTTGGTGTAATAATTGAGACTGATTTTCGGCTCTAGTCGATTGAAGTTTGTGATTTTGTGAGCCTTGTGGCATTGTGGTGAGCCAGAACGGAGATTGTTCTATTCTCTGATAAACTTGTCAGACAGTTTAAGCATCAGGAAGTGCTGAAAAGTGAGCAGTAAAACTGCAAGGTGAATAGTTTTAAATGAAGACCAAAAGTATGTTAAGTGTAAAGTATTGTGAAAGTTATACAAAGTCTTCATTTGTATGCGACGTTTATTACATTTTGAGGTCGCTGATTATGCTTTTATGCCGTTTGCTGATTACAGTTTTTACTCTTTGCTTCTTTTTGCCTTTGTGCCGTGAGCGAATTGTGTTGCTCATTATCAATGCGCAGTCAAAAAATTGAGAAAGTAAATTGTAGAAAAAAAGTAAAATGAATTGTAGTATCCATGTCACTTGGCATTATTCCATACACAACAATGCAATGGGAATTCAGAGTATGTAAAAGAAAAAAATGTATGACCTACTACATTGGCCCGACATCAACTGCATTTTAAAATCAACGAATACGAATGTGAATGTGAATACGAATGTGAATATTGTAAAGTCATTGTGAATGTTGCTGCCATTTTGTTTTAGTTGTTCTGCCTGACAGGCAGTAAGTCTGTCTGTCATTGAGTTCACCTCATGGGTGTGCGTGTGCTTGTGTGTGTTATTCGCTTTTGTGCCTCGCGCTCAACTCGCTCGCTGAATCGGCATTATTTTGTGTTGCATACACTGAGGGGCTTGGCACGTGCATGTCAAACTGCAGCTATAGCAAAAGAGTAGCCACTGCTGTTTGGGTCATCGATGGGTGGGCAGCGCGAACCGAACAACAACCACTACCATGATGATGATGATGATGACGCTGGCGTTGATGGCAGACGAACGTTTTACGGGCTTGGTTAGCTCAATTGTTATAATCCTTATCCAGTTTGTGGATACTCTAACCATACAGGGCAGTCAATAAGGTTAAGAACATTGAAATTTATCGGTCATAAATATATTATAATATTTAGTTGAGTTAATTTTATTTTATTATGTTTTTATATGTTTACATTTTCTTTTTTTGGGCGACATAATTGTAGCTAAAATAGTGTGTGCAGCATTCTGTATTTGCTACATGTTGATTATAATAGCCAATTGTCCATACATTCAAACATGTTGCAGTTGCCTTTCCCGTTGCTGCTGCTGCTGTTGCAATTTCTGCTGCAGTTGTTGCTGCTGTTGCTGTTGATGAGACTGACATAAAACAATGTGATATGCGCTTCTCGAATGTTGTACAAATGAATACCGTACAGCGAGCTACACAATTTTTATAATCAAACTGATAGCTGTCTCTGTTGCACGCGTGTTTAACTGGCAGCTGGGGCAGCGGGTAGCTTAAAACTTCAAATTAAACTAATTTTACGAAAATTGTTGGTCCCAATGTGCGCGCACAGTGTGCTATTGTTTTATTTGCTAACAAACTGTATTTGTTGTTGTTTCAGCTACGGATATGATTGGATGGGACTTCAAATGGATTTCATTTGGGTTTGGGATCTGGGTTTCTAGTTCTGCTTCTGGTTCTGGTTCTGTTTCTGGTCTTTCCATCATTTTTGATTGTCCATTGTTTTGTTGTTCAGGATTCGCGATAGACTTTTGGTATTGTGGTTCCTGCTGCTTTTTGTCGAGCTGAGCGGAAATTGATTTGTGCATTTTGTCACGCTTTTGTTATTGGCATTAACTCGCTGTTAAAACACGCCTACTGCCCCGCCTCCACTTTTGGCTAATAGCTCTATTATTGTTTGCTAGCATATTTGTGTCCAGTTTTAAACTGGCATTGCCAATATTTTTTCGATTATGTAGCAGTTAATTAAATGCATGTTCATTTAAATGGGCCTGCAATTTTGTAATCAAATTCCGATCGAGATTTTTATGGCAATTAAAAATTTATTCAGTTTATTATTGATTATTAAGGATTTTTAAATATTTGTGCGCATTCATGTAGTTTAGTCTTCTAAAAATATTTTAAGCTTCGATTTCTATTTATTTTTGTTAGAATTTTACATTGTTTTAGCAGTGAATTTTTTATTTTATTTTTAAATAGATTTTTCAGAGCCCAAATTTAAAACTGCACATAATTCGACGATTTTCATTGTTTCTACTGCTAAGTGTAGTTAAAAATAATATAAATAAATCAACAGTTATATAGACTGCAAAATGCCGTGCATACAGCTCCACTAAAATTGTTTTAAACTAAAAATTTTTCATTGATAAAAAATTTAATTAATAAAAATTCCTAACCGCATAGAAAATGTTTTCTTTGTCGTTTAATAAAATTGTAAGCTGAGACTGAATTACCTGTTAAAAGAAATATTTATTGATTCCAGGGTATGAAAAGCAAATAATATTTGAAATTATGCAGGCAATTTTTGCATTTTATTGGCGCGTAAATTTGTATTAGCCTTTAATTTATATGTTAATTGTATTCCATTATTGTGTTTCGTTTGTCTGTCTGCAGGAAGGGGGCGAAGCAGTAGGCGTGTTAGCCAATTCGTTCTGTCGAATTTTGCTCCTGCTGTTGCTTTGTCAGTTTTTGTTAATTATATTTATTTTTTTCTGTTGTTGTTGTTGTGAAATATGCTTCGTTTCACATTCCTAACGTGCTTTTGTGTGTTGCCTTCTAATTATTCTTTATTAAATTTGCTGATTTGTGTGTGTGTGGGAGTGTGTCTGTTCGGAAAAAATAATTAAAACTCTGGCATAGACATGGAACATGTGTGTCCTTGGATTTTGTTTATTTATGATTATTGGCAGACAGCTAAATTAATTGAGAATTCTTGCCATTTGCCTTGGCTTCACTTGGCTTACACAATATTTATGCTCATCATTGTTGACACTCGACGCCATTATCCTAGCATAGTAGCTATTTATTATGATTTTGTATCTCTATACATTTTCTTTCACTTCCACACACACCCCGAGGCACATTCACATTACAAATTACCCAACATTTATAACACTTTCGAAAGTTAATCGCACTTCAGTCAATGTTTGTTTAATAAAATGGGCGCCTTGCTTGCAGCTGGCCACATTGGTCGGCCATTAGTTGCTGTTATTATCCTCATTAGACTAAATGTTAGCTAATTTCTTTATAACACTCTAAAATGCTTGGCATCATGGGTGTTGCAAATTACTGGTCATTACTTGCATTCCTACGAACCGAAGAAGCTCATTGAACGCAGAACTTGTTTAACGGCGATACACCCTCTAAGCCGAGTTATATATTTATTTGTATGTACTTGTGGGTGGAAAGGTATTTCTGGCTATTAAGTTGTCCATTATTTATGGACGTTGTGTGAATATCTGCAGCAGTTGCTATAATTACAGCTTTTAAACTATATAATTACTGCTTGCCTCAAACGTAAAATGGTTGATTTTTGTGGTAATTAAAGTCAATAAAAATAGAATAGTGCCAGGAATTTACACAATTGTAATCGACATCGGTCAAGCTTTTAGTTGTGTAGAAATATTTCCATTCTCTCATTTCAACTCTCATAATTTATCATAGATATATAAACTGCAATCAATTACCACACATATATTGTGTCAAATCATTGTGCCCTAAGTCCGAACAAAGTTAGGCATTTATCATTGCATTTATGTCAAAGATGGCAAACAAAGGCATAAACTACTTAAGCCCAAGACAACAAACCCAAAAGAAGGTAAAAACCTTTAGCCAATTGCCACGTTTTCTGGCCAAAAGTAAAAGTAATGCCATTTTTGTCATCCACAGGTATTAGCAACACGTGCGTCGCCAATATCCTACACTCCACTTGTCAACACTAGTATTGATCAGGGGACGAGTAAGGGACTAAGCATCGAAACCAAAATCAACACACAGTCTCTCACTCACACACACACACCTTACTTATTTTTCAGCTGCCATTCAAGTTGTCAGTCATGCGACTCATGTCGCAAACATTTTCCACTCCACCTTCATGAAATGAAAATCTTTTGTTGTCGCTGAGTATTAATCCATTCGTAGCCCCAATGTGGTGCGTGACAAATTTCGATAAAAAGCCTGCGCTTTTTGCTAAAGAGCAAAGTCTCAGACTCCCTCTCTCTCTCTCTCTCCCGCTCTCTCTCTCCCCCTCTGTATACGTCGAATGATTGTCTTGAGTCCAGCTCCATTTAACACTTCGTTAAACTTTTGGGCAAAAATGAAAAGCTTGTGATGTTCTGCCGTTACGTACATGAGGGCAACGTACACTGCTGGTCATAAATATTTTAACACACACACATACACTCGCACACTAAAAATGTGCAATAAAATGCAACGAATTACATAGTTGAAAATGTAAACACACGCAAGCAAACTCCAAACGAATGGAAACAGCAGCTATAAAAGTCAATAATACGTTAAGAGAAATAGGAAAAAGGGACAGCAGCAGGGAAAGACGGGGGGTGGAGAGGTAGTGGGAGACTGCACTGGACATGAGCATACAAACATAGACCCAGCGAGAACTTCCTCCCCCTTGGTGTGTGTTGCCCTTTACGTGAGCTAATACAGTTGCGTATTGTATCGACCAGAGACCGTTTCTGAGACGTTTCCGTCTCCAGAATGGCCGAGAATGGTCAATACGTGGGGTTATACTAACGGTTCGGTGTCTGCTATTAATTTCATAGCCTTCTTGTAGCGAATTTACGGCTGTTAAAGTTTTTAAGTAGCCACGGTTGCATTTGATCGATGTTGAGGAACATGCACATTATTCGATGCTATAAATCGATTTAAACGCAGGCGATACGTGTGTGTTGTCTGCTTTCGAAGAGCTACCCAAAGTCATCTATAATTTGCTTCATTAAGAATTGAGTTCAATTAAAGTTACTTTAAGAAATTAGTAGAGTTTGAGACGTAAAAGAAATACAAATTAAAATACTATAACTAAAGTTTTGAAGTGCATTTTCTATACATAAAGAACTATAAACTAAATTATTTCCCACTTGCCGCTCAACACTTTCATAACTCACTGATAAGACAAATAAAATCAACCCGCTTTTACGGTACTTTTTCGTTCAGCTCTTATCGCTTTCGTTTCGATTTTCGAACTACGAAATAAGCGATGCATTCGAATCGATCGATTTGTGCTTATCAAATTTCGAAAATAGCCGCTCGTCTCTGTCGCTGTTTATCTCCCTCGCAGCAGCGTGCTCTCGTTGAATTTGCCGCCTCTTAATTCAGGCAAAGTCACCGATCGGCGATCATCATGAGCATTATCATTGAAACAATTGAGTGTCACATGCTATGCACAGAATCGGAATTTAGTTTGTCAGAGTCTGTTGTCTTGATAACGTTTAACGTTTTCCCACTTTGCACATCTCTATCTCGTATTATTTTCTCACTTTCTCTGTGTGTGTCTCAGTTTCGTTCGTTTTGTGCGTCCACAAAATTTTGGTCAACATAAAATTGAAATAAAAACTAAATTTGCAATTAAAACAAAATTTTTAAAAGTGCCGTTGCGTAATAAAATTAAATAAATAAAAATTTCAAAGACCTACGTTAAAGTCTTACGCTTATGTCATTACGTCTCTCGTAACGTGTTAAACGTAGTGTAAAAAGTGCTTGTATCGCTTTCTTTGTGGGGTTTTCGTCCAATCTCAATATCAAAGTTATTGATATATACTATATAATATTATATAACTCCATTTTTTGTTTGTGTCTCTAGCAATTTATGTGAGTACTGAGCGTTAAGGTGTTCAATTAGTTTATAAGTTTTGTGTGCATGCGTTTTTGTTGTTTTTTTGTTTTTCTTTTAAATTTGTACCCTGACTTTCTTCAACTTATCCTTGCTCTAACCTTTCTGACTTTATTTCAATGTTAATTATTAAAAAATCACGTTTCTTTTATAATTTATTTGTAGTCAGCTGTTTTTTTCATATTTTATAAATGTTTTTGTTTTATTTGTGCTGGCTTGTGTTGGTGGTTTGTGTTATCAGTTGGTTCTAGTCGCTACCCATCTATATATAATTTAATATACAATATAATAATTTTTTACATGGCGCCTAGAAAATATATGCGTTGCTGCACTTTGATATACAAATTTATAAAAAAAAGCCCTTAATAAATTAAATTATTCTCAGAAAATTTCGGTCTGCAACACCGTCTATAATTTCTACATAAAGAGCAGTCTTAATGCATAATTAAATAAAATATTAGGTAAATAAACTGGGAATATTTCATTTATGTTATTTTGCAGTCATAGATTTTTATAATTCCCAGTCAGTATAATCCTTAAAAGCTCTCCCTTTTCTGCTCCCCCTTTTAATTGGCCATAATTATAGGTGCACATACAAACATTTGCTAGCCGTGTTTTTATCTAACTTGTTGCATGAATAATGGCGCTAATAACGAGGACTTTTTGGGGAAAATAACAAAGGGAAAGTGCTTAGATAAATACAAATAGAATGGGAATACTCGTTGTATTGTTTACATTGACAAATGCCAGTTCCTAATGCCAATAAATGAACCATAATAATATTATTTATAGCCCTTAGCTGCTGTTGCTGTTCCTGATGCTACCAACTTACATAAATTTTATACATATACATACATATATATTTCCTAATGGGTCACAAAAGCCAACGGTAAGACTACTGTTCTGGCCTGGTCTGCTCTTTGCCTGAGGCGGCGATGCTTTAGCCTCATATAAATTGCATTGATATGGCGGAGCACGGAGTGGTGATGGTTTGGGAGGGCACTGGGTATGGAGGCATTTCTAAAACAGCTTCCGACTTTGGAGCATCTTTTTTTTTTTTGCTTGTTAGCAATAAGAAATATCACTGTTTGTCTCCCTTTGTTATCCGCTTTGCAGTTTGTTTGCTCGCATCTATTGTGAATTTTTTTATTGTTTATATACTTGTTTTTTTTTTGTGTATATATTTTTTATGTTGTCTCTTGTCCTTTCGCATTTTCATGTTGACTCCAATAATATGTGTATTAAGTGCGTTTGCCTTTGTTGCTTTTGTTTTTTTATATCAGTTACTTTTTTGTTGCATGTAATGCTGGCCATTTTCATGTTTTTCCCTTTTTCCTTCTTTTCTTATGCTTCCTTTTGTATATAACATATGTTCATTTATGTTTTCTATGCTTGTTTACAATGCAACAACGACTCCTCTGACAGCGTCAAAAGAACAGCAGCATTGAAATTGATGATGGCGATGATGATGTATACGACATGTATCGCCATAATGTTTAACTTAGCAAGTTTTGACCCTTTTTTGGTTCTTTGCGTTAACCCATAATGAATTTACAAATTATAAACTCACAAAAGCGCTTAAAAACAAGTTGGTCAGAGCATAAAAGTTGAGCTGCGGCAGGTGAGTAAACTTAGCTCTCAACTTTTTGACTATGATGGCAGCAACCTCCATTCGTTTCGTCTCCTTTCCTTTCGTTTCGTTTCTTTTCCTTTCCTTTATAAACAAAACTGTAAGAAATATTGTTGCAAAAGTTGCATAATTGCTTTGGAGCTTTGCTTGGCAACTTTTGATATGCCTTAATTAAGTTTTTGGTTTGCATTCAAATATTTATAGGCCGCAAATAGCCAATGGGGAAATCGGTCTGAAATGTTAATGGGTTAGGGCCGAAAATAGTTGACTTATAATTAGAAAGAAAACTTAATTGTTTGTGTGTGTTAGTCTAATTGTTTGTCTCCCATTGAGCAGATAATTTTATAATATTAAATGTCAGATTTTATCCGACTGTAGCAAAGCAATCAATTACTACCATTTGTGTGTTGTTACCTGACAACTTTGTTAACTGCCAGTTGAAATTCAATTTGATACGCACGTGAGCATCACAAAATGGGTCTAAATCGGTTTGTGTGTTTGTGTGTAATCTATCAACAACAATTTCATTAAAATTTAAATAGCCAAAACAAATTGAAAAGCTATTCCAAGAAAGTCATTTGCTAAAATTGGCAGTAAGAAAAAGTAGAAGAAACAATTGAAACAATAGCACGCAAGCCAAATCACGGCAAAAGATTTTCAATCAGCCTGTAAATTCTATTTGCTTTTGGCCAAATGCCAAAACAGTAGAAGCCTGATAAGAGGGAGAAGGAAAAAATGAGAACTGCAAACGTATTTCTCTAATCAATTAATGAAAGTGCTACGAATCGCGAAATCTTTCACAGCCAAGCAACTGATGCCCATTGTTATTATAAATAATTAAATAGCACTTCGTCAGACGCTTTGCTACTAAAATGATTAAATAGAGTTTTTGGGGTTTGAAAGGCGTGGCAGCTGCCAGTTGCAATTTTAATTAGATCATTGAGCCGCCAACACACGAAACAAACTTGTAGATAGTTTAACTAATCCTTTTTCTGCCAACAACTTACGACAGTTATCTTGACTTGGCTGCAACAATAAAATCAACTTAGTTGACAATAACAATAACAACTAAAGCAGCAACAACTACAACGACAAGTACAACTTCATCTTCATAATCATCGTGAATTGTGTGTTTTGACTCCGAGGCTAAAACAATAAACAAAGCAAAGGCAGCAACTACCAACATTATCGCACATCATTATCATTATCATTCAGAGAGCGCACAGCTTAAAAACAAGCAAAGCAATGAGCACTTAATCGGGGGTGGGCTTACAGATACCCTGTAGAAAGTAGTGGAGGGTAGGTAGTGACTGCAAGTCAGTAGAAAATTATTTTATTAATTAAAAAAGTCATGCAAAATATTTTGTGGCTATTCATGCCCCATTTAGCTTTTTGTTGCTTACAGGGTATGCCAGTCAGCCAACAGGCTTCCCACAGAAACCGCCATCAGCAGAGGCATTGCTTACTCCACAGTTTTCTACAAGAGAATGACTGTATTTTCAGGTCGTGTCGTCTTTTGATATGCTGTTTGCTTTATTTTTCTGTTTAGTTAGTTTTTATGAGCGTCATTATTTTCGCTTGCCATGGCGCTAAGCATCTTAAGTGCCGCCATTTTTGGAAGCACAGGCTGAAAACTCTTGAAGTTTTACCCTACACCCCCCTGTGAGAGGAGAGGTGCGACGTTGTCTCAGTCTCTGTTTGCATAGGCGACAGACATCATTTGACGAGGTTGGCTTATAATTCAACTTTTGCCAGCTAGTTTTATAAACAACTTAATAGAGAAAGATGCTGGGTCCTTAAGCTCATGTCAGTTAAGAATTTAGCTTGTCTCATACCATCATTTGTGTTGAGAAAATTTGTTTACTTGATTATTTGCTTGAAAATAATGAAATGATTAGAGAAGCAGCTGAAAATGTTTCGCATCAAACTTTGCATTGATTAATCGGGTGCTTTTAATCTCAGCAC
Organism: Drosophila acutilabella; assembly: GCA_035046005.1. NCBI lineage: Eukaryota > Metazoa > Arthropoda > Insecta > Diptera > Drosophilidae > Drosophila > Drosophila acutilabella. The sequence goes on along the minus strand of JAWNOK010000022.1, from coordinate 252,745 downwards.
GCTTTGAGTTATGCCTCAATTGATGTGAAGATTTTATTTTATTTTTTGTACTGTTTATAAAATCAGATTGTGTAGCGTACATATAATTTTATAAAAGTTCAATTTCGGCATCTTAGTGGCAAAATTCTTAGTGTGTTAACTTTTCGGCCGTACCACGTCACAATCTAAATATAATTGCAAAAAAAAAAATAAAAAGTAAAAAAAAATTACGTAAAAAATAGATACTTATAATAGTCATTAATATATATATTTAACTTATATATAAACGTGTTATTTAAGCCTCTTTCTTTTAAATCTTCGTGTTCAATTTTCGGCCAAAAGCAAACAAAAAAAAGTTAAATAAAAATAAGAAAAGCAAGCAAGCAAGTCAATAAAAATAGGTGAGTGGCAAAAGATGGTCAAGTATGTTGCATAAAGGGACAAGTGGGAGGGGTTGAATTTGGAGAAGAATGTAAAGGGATGACAGATTATCAACTGACGTTGTGTGCTTGTCCAAAGCCTTGTTCCCTTTGAGTGTTCTTAACAGTTATTGAAAATTGCTGCAATTGAGTTCAGTGTGCTCGAAGCTATTTAATTGCTGCTGCTGCTGCTCCTGCTGCAGATCTAAAACGATGAGCAGCACGACATGGAGGACGACAACGACAACGACGACTCGGCTCAACTTCAGTCGACTTTTACCCGCAGGTGTTGTAATCTAGCAACGTTCCATGTCTCATCGCATCCTGTACTGTATATGTGTGTGTGTACCTAAGTCTGCCTACTAGTGTGTGTCTGTGTGTATCTTGGGCTGAACCTGGACCTGGGCCAAAAGCAGTTCGAGTGCTAACTAATTTCATCGCTGTCGTCTTCTTCAGTGTTGTAGTTTCGTTTCGTTTCGTTCGGTGTCAGCAACATTTCTTCAATTGGTTTCGTTTGCTTGCCAGCTTTTCCGTTGCTATCCCTTACCCTAATACACTGCACAAAAAATCGGAGTATCCAGAAATTCACAACTTTGACAAAAACGTCTTAGCCAAGAATTTAAATAAATTTTAATCCCCTGAATCAGTTTTACAGCCCAGTAATATTTTCTATCTATAAGTCGACAATTTTTCTGTCAGTGTAGAGCAACCTGGCAGCTTATATGTGTGTGTATTGCCGCAGTTGTTGACTCGTTGCTAAAAGCTTGGGCCAAGCCAATTCCTTTTGGCCAAGTCATCCAATCCATGTCCTGTTTCTGCGCTTTATGCACTTGGCGCCGCCACTGCACTTGCTCTCCTTTTCTCTCGCTCGCTCACTCTCTGTCTTGAAGTGGCTCTCTTTCTAATGCTCATATGATCTGGTTCAGCAACAGCATTGCATTTTTATGGCACTTGCTATTTACTTTTACCGATGCAGTTTCAGTTTGCTTGTTATTTTTGTAGCCTGTATCTTATTTTTCCTAATTTTCCTTGCATGTTTTTTCTTGGCTCTCTCTCACCTGCATATTTGTGTCTCATTTGGATCGTAACATTTAGCTTAATGTTTATGGTACTTTTGCTCGAAATTGAGCTGCTGTTGAATACCAACTCTCTCACGTCTTAAACAACTCAATAAATTCTGTCTATATGAAGAAACTTTGGTGATACGAATTTTCTTTTCCATTAAATTTTTAAGTTATTGGTTTGTACTACACATGTAGTTGAGTTTATCAACTGACTTTTTTTGCCTCATTAGCGGGCATTCAAATTGGTGTATAGTAGTCTGACATTTTCTTTGACATGCGATGCCAAACGACAACATGGAAAATACAGTAGTTAAAGAGTGAGAATGTTGTAAAGCAGTCAACAGTTCCATGTAATTATTAAGTTGCAGCCAAAGTGAGTCCTCACACAACACCCGCACACACCCACAAAAACACATTCATTCACACATACATTTCATTTACTTTCTATAATTTCTCTAGAAATTCCGATTGCACATGTGGGACTTTATATTGGCAACGCTGGAAACCAATTAAAATGCTGCAATGCTGCTGATTATGCCAACAACTCGCTGAATGTATATATATACATGTGTGTGTGTGTGTGTGAATAGATTGGTATGTGTCAACTAAGTGCAGTTAATTAGTGCGAAAATCACTTCAGTTGGCTGGGGACTTTTCGCTCAGATTTCTTTAGCTGTTTGTGTTTTTCCGCTGAAGCAGCTTTTCTTTCTTTCGTTTTTTTCCGCCCCTTCCATACCGCCCTCTAGGTTTTTCGTTTTTCTTTTGAAATTTTCACATTAATTGCTCTGCGCTTTCCAACTCTGTGTGACTTTAGCCTGCAATCAGCCGGAAGCTAAGCTACTTGGGGATTTACTCAATTCTGTTGTCGCTTCAATTGCTACTGCTGCTGCTAGTGCTAGTGCTGCTTTTATTTGGGTTATCCATTATTTGCTTCATTTTTTTGTGGCTGAAATTAAAACACTACCAATTGTATTTGTTGGTGCAGCAAATCCCAAACCAATTTGGCTGCTGGTGCTAATATATTGGTACCAAAATTATTTTTGTTAGGTAGTAATGATACAAAATTGAGAAGAAACCTAAAAACTCTTAATTTAAAAATGATTAATAATGATTTTTTAATATACAACAATTTTAGCTATTTATTGATTAGTAATTTGTGGCTCTTAAATAATAAATAAATTTATTCGAGCATGAAATTTGATAGCCAATTATTTTTGCAATTTTGAGCGATATTCAATTATTAAATTTACTCATTCTAATTTAATTGTACATATTATATATTATAGCATTTAACAAAGCCTTTGAATTCCTAACACAATTAGTGCTTAATTGTCAAATAATGACTCAAAAATAGTTTTTATTAAATCATACCGCTAGACAACAACATTAAGAGCAAAGATTTATAGACATTACCACAGATTCCTAGCGTCCAACAACATAATAAAAAAGCAACAAAGTAAACACAAAAAATAAGCAAAATATGACAGGCAACGGGGCGTATGGGAGGAGGGGGATGGCAGTACGTGTTATTTACTCTGTTGATTAAGTTAAAATACCGCGCAGAGATCAGCCAGGCAAGCAGAGAGTCAGTAAGTCTGAGACTTGCTTTAGCTCAAGGACAAAGCTAAGCCGGCGTCGCAAAATCTCCACACGCCCTCCTTAAACACAACCACCGCCATGTCGCCAACAAAGCGACAATCCAAAGCAACCGAAAAAATAAAATAACTAAACTGCGCTGAGGGGTGGACCAACAAAAAAAAACAGAGTGGAAAAAAAAAAGGAAATGGGCAACATACGCCATGCGGGGATTATATTAACGCAATTTCTGAAGGCTAAGGGCCAAGGGCGGCGACCCCAGCGAGAGTTGGCCAAATTAAACGCCCACTTAATCTCAGCTGGGTCAACTTGTGACACGAAACTCATTTGTGCCGACTGCGACTGTTACTGTGACTGTGATGGAATAGCGAGTGCCCAAAGGGACCAAGTTCAGGGACAAGTAACAAGCACAGAACAGTCAAGATCAAGGCACACATACTCTAGTTGCTCACTCTCTTTCTTCCTCTCTCTGTTTTGCTCTTCTTTCCCTTATACTACCACTGCGCTGTCTGCATATCTCTCAGGTCTAGTCATTTTCAATTAATTTGGCAACGTGGGCAGTAGAGACCGAGAGACTCTCGCAAAGAAAAACAGTTTTCAGCACTTTTGTGTCAAAAGTTGTTTGTCGTCGTTGTCGCGACATTTGCACTGGAGTGAGTTCTCTTTCTCTCTCTTTTCCTGTCTCTTTCCACTGTGCTGCTGAGCCCAGTGTGCCTGTTTTCGAGTGCAGGAAATGCGTACTTCCTGTTTGTTGTCTCAGTGTGTGCGTGTGTGTGTGTGTGTCCTCAGGGGGCAGCATCAGTCACTGCTCGAGCATATTTGCGTGCATTCTCCTTTTCCTCTGTCTTTCCCCTAAAGACACTTGGCTTCTATTTTCTCTTTTGGTTGGGTCAACCGTAAACTTTTGCTTGCAACTGCCGCATAATTTTACATTTTGTCTTGTCTCAATGTGGCATGAGCCGAGCTGTAGCTGTAGCTGTGGGCAAATGTGTGTCTACTCAATGCCCCCTTCATTGAAGTTTCTTTTAAATACCCTTTGCTTGTAGAGAAAGGGTATGTTTTTATTGGTGAAGAATTGTTAAGTTGTGACTGCTTGAAACTAACAGTTTTAAAAACGTAGATTAAACTAACAGGTATTTTGTAGTCAGACATCGTCTAGTCTTTCAACTGTTTTTTCTAGAAAACTTGGAACCATTTATCTGTTTTGAATGCATTCTTTGCTGCCCTTACTCTGCTCAATCTGCTGTCCTTAAAGGCCGTCTTCTACAGTGTTGTCTCTGCTCTCTTTGAGAAGGGAACAGGGAAGAGCGGCAGCTGTTGTCTAGCTAGAGCTCCCAAGCTGCATGAACTTCCTTTTGTCGCAGTCCCTGAAAGTATCTTTCTGTGTGTTTAAGTGTGTGTGTGGATGGCACCTAGACACTGTGACAGTTGATTTTAGAAATGTTGCAAGCAGTTAGTGGCAGGAAGTGGGGAAATGACATGCCTTCTGCCAGCTTTGTTTAATCGAAATTGTATTAGGAATTTCCTTTGGGAATTCCTACTAACGCACAAAAAGAACAACTTATAATAAGAAAACTTAAGCAAAGTGTAATAAGCTAAAAATGTGTTGACTATGGCTGTACAAATGAAGAGGAAATATTTACAAATTACAACAAAATTCTGAAAAATTAACTAACAAAGTTATTTATTAAAAATAGTTTGTTTTGGTTAAATAAGAAGTGTATGATTATGTGATGCTCTCGATAAAATTCCACAGCTTTCAACCTTTAATAAAGTTATCAATGCCTTTAACTCTTTGATATCCAGCTGTTCCATTCATATCTGTTATTTAACCAATCTAAAGCTTCCACTTTTCTATAATTAAGTCAATTGTTTGCAGCTCTGGTTATATTTCAGCATTATATTTGCATAATGAACTACAGACTGATGAACTGAAGTGACAACCAACCAAAACTACTCAAATTTTGCAGTTGGTTAAAGTTCGGTCGAATGCACGTAGTAGATGGCTCAAAGGATAAAAAGTGGGTGGGTGTGCGTGTGTATGTAGGGTTTTGTAGGTCGTGTAGGTGTGTGTGGGTGTCGCCTGCGGTTCATATGAGAACTTTGAATAGATTGCCATGGTTGCCAATGGCAACAGCTACTACAACAGCGACAGGCATAAGCAATATCAGAGACATCAATAGACAGGAACAACGCTGTTGGACAAGCTTAAAGCAACAACAATGAGAACTACTACGACAACAACAACTTGTGTTGTTGCAACCTCAGCGACCGCAAAAGTAAAGTTCTTAGTGTTGGGCTGGTCGCGTAAACTTAATGGAGTTCGGCAAAAGGCCATCGGAAGTGATGGAGTTTGCTGGAGGAGTGGTGGAGAGACTTACTGAATGAAAGGGGGGCGTGTCAGAGGCTTTTTGGCCACGTTACTGCGTGACGCTGCGGTGCGTTTTCGTCTTCTGGTCTTCGGTAGTTGTTGTTGTAGTTGTTGTTGCTGTTGTTCTTGTAACTGTTGCTATTGTTGTTGTACTCCTTGATGTTGCAACATGGATTTCCGTTTCTACCACCGCCACTGCTACCCACTACTTTATGGCTTACCACATGTGCACTTTGTAATCTGTCGGCGTTATTGCATTGCGAACGACGACGACGACGATGAAGAAGAAGAAAAGGTTGAGTGCATTTCGCTCTCTGACCGAGGCCTTTTCAACTTGTACATGTATTTGTTGTGTGTGTGTGCATGTGTGTATAGACTTGACTCGTGTAAGGTTTCAAGCAGTACTCTACTTAGAAGCTTTCCCCCGCGCCTTTATAATCAATTTGAAGCACTGTTTATGATACAGCCAATTGATTTATATTTTTTATTGTTTTTCGTTCTCTCTCTTTCTTTCTCTGTCTCGTTACAGGTAAGTGTGTCTTTAGTCAACTTTGTAACTGTTAAGTTCTGAGAAGAAGTCGGTTAAAAATAGTTGGTGATTGAAATTGTGTGGGGTTTTTGAGGTAAAGCAAGTATAAGACTTACTCCGAGCTATTAATAGTACAGGTATAAGAAAGAATACAATTCGAACTCAATTTGAGCTGATTATGAAGTCACTCAACTTTAAACTTTTAGCTCTTGAGCTCTACAAATCTTTTTCATTATGCTTTACATGCATTCTTAGCTCCTTCATCTGACCACAGATATTTATTTTCGTCGTCGTTGTTATGTGATCTATTTTAAGCCGCTGCCGCTGTTGCTGCCTCCGCTGCTTAGTCCTCCTGTGGGTTGCTCAACTTAACAAGGCGCCTCATAATCGCATCAGGAATTTCCCTGTTAAGCGGCAACAAACCAACAAAAAAAACGAGAACAGAAATTGTTTCAAAAAAGAGAAAAATATCACAACTTTTGGCGCGACGAGTCCTGGCCTGGAGTTGAGTTGAGTCGAGTAGAGTCGAGTCCTTTGTGGACAATGCAAACAGAGCAACAGCTGCTGCTGCTGGCAACGCCCACCTGCCGCTCACTTGCCTACAACATCTTTGCACAATACACAAACAAGCAAAAGTTTGTAAACAAAAATTGTTGACGGGGTCGGCGTAGGGCAAAGCATCCAAGGCGGAGGGGACGTGGTAGGGAGAAGAGTAAGGCGAGTGGTTAGCTGGTTGAAGGTGGGTTAAGGTTCTCGAATGCAAAAAGTTTTTACATCATGATGCTGTTGATATGCCTGTTAGTAGTCGACGCTGTTGCTCCGCTTCTCCATTCCTAGTTCTCCCAGTTCTCTGGTTTTTGTGGCTCCAGTTGTTGTTGTTGCTGTTGCTGCTGCGTATTTATTGTCGTTGTTGCGGCGACCACAGCGGCACTGGCAACATTAACCCGCTGCTGCTTTGCTCATGACTGTTGTTGTTCTTTGCCTGCTGCTGGGAGAACACTCCCCTTCCCTCTCTCCTTTCCTTTCTTCCACTCGCTCTTTCGCTTTATTTCTTCTTTTTTTTCGCGGTTAAAGTTGTTGGCATTTGTTAGATGGAGGTTTGGTTTTGTCCCCCTTTCAGACGCTGCATGTACATCAGCTACGTACGGCTCCGTTCGGTTCGGTTCAGTTTTGGTTTGGTTTAGTTGGTTTGCTGCGTTGGTTAGTTAGTTGGTATTTGTGGTTCCCATAGGAGCTGTATTAACGGTAGAGCAAACACATTCACAGGCTTAAATGACTTTAAGCTACTCAATATTAAATGACAAGTAGTAGATATATTGGCCACATATTATTTGTATCTATAATCAATTTTTTATTATTTAATATAGTTTAAGTTGATTTTTTTTAACTGCCAATTTGTTTACATTTTGCTACGTGAAATTTTTATTGTTTTGGGCTTTTTTAGCTCGCAATTTCCCAACCGTTTTGTGAGTAGAAAAACTTCCTTTAACCGTTTCGATTGTCTGCACATGCGCTCTCTTTTGGGATATTTTATGCTCTTTAAAGCGACGAGAACTTCCCTTTATGGCATATTTCCTTAGGCCATAAACAATAGATGTTTGGTTTTAAGCAATTTTAAAAGGGTTAAATAATTAAAAAAAAACTTAAGTTGATGTACAACAATCCTTAATAGAACCCAGCAATATTATTTAATATTTTTATAAACATTCTAATGCCAAGAAGGCTTTTCTAGGCATCTATTAGTTTACACAAATGACTCTAGTCTTTTTGAACAATAGCAGCATTTAGCTGCAGTCATTCGTTTACTCATTCATGGATTCAAAGTGAATGAGTAGTAAGCTGTTCTAACAGGTTGCTGGCAGTGGCAACATGTGGACTCGCGATTCATTGAACCAACTCGTAAACGAGGCAAACGAATCATAACGAATCCTTTGTCCACTGCTCGACTGAGAGCGAGTTATGAGTGGGAAATTTTTGTATAATTTTAGAACACATTTGCCGCCTGTAAACAGAGAGAATGTCCCACTGGCTGGCAGTTAGGATAACAGTCAGAGCCACAGCTGCGGCACAAAGGACAAATTCAATTTGGCCATTTCGTGTTTGACGATTTCCAAGTTGCTCGAGGTTTAGTACAAATCGTGCATTCAAACGGTGCGGATGCGTGTTTTTCCTTCTCGTTGTCGTCGTCGTTACCGTATGAATATTTCGTCGTTTTGCTGAACGTGTGAGTGAGTCTCTCGACTCCGTTTTCGCATGTGTATGAGTTCGGTTCGCCTATAAGTAGACAACATTTTAAACGTCATGTGCACAATTTTAACTGGCTCCTACAATTAAAATTAAATAACAAAAACAGCAGCTGGTTCGCGTCTGCGATTCGGCAAAGTATTCGCACTCCTCGTCAGCCCTTTTTAAGTGCACAATTAAGCGCGCGAAATCAAATTCAATAAGCGTAATAAGAAAAGAAAGCAATTTCAGAAATAATATACGAATATCTACATGAAAAGAGTCACAAATTCCGGCTTCTTTCGCCAATAAAAAGTGTATGCCAAAAAGTGCTGCGGCACTTCAAAGTGCCCGGGCACAAAAACACACACAGTCACACACCCCTTCGATAAAGTATACCAAGTAAAGATTGTACATAAAAGGCGACAAATGACAGCAGGCAAGGCAACAACTGGTTGCCAGACTTTGTCCTTTAGAGCCAGTGCCGCCAGTGAGGCACAAATTAAATTCCAACGCAACGCAATCTGCTTAATAAATAATTAGGCGTAATTAAAGTGTTAAAAAAAATATATACATACACAAAAAGGTATTTTTATTGTTGTAAATTATGTATGTGAGTGTGTTTGAGAGTGTGTGTTGTGTGCCTAAATTCAGTTTGTCTTTCGGTAGTACAGTGAAATTTGCATAAGAACAGCTGAGCGTAGACAGTATTAGGTTTTGAGTTGGGTTTGACATGAAACTAAAAACATTTAATAGCAGGAAATGTGAAAAATAATACAAAATAATATTAATCTGACTTGAAACAGTTTTAAACAAACGCAACAGACGTGTACTCTATTTGTTTAATAATGTTTTGTCTTTAAATAATTTATTAAATTTATGTTTATTTTATTTATACATTTTTTTGTGTTTATATTTTAGCTGTATATTTTTTCTTATTTAAATCTATTTAATTGTGTCCTTTTATTAATTTCAGCTATTTAAAAGTGTTACAATTTTTCCTTAAGCTGAATATATTTACATAAAATTGAGCGCTTTCATTATTGCGTTGCCTTTAGTGACTTTCCACTGTATTGCCTAGAAAATGTTTATTGTTGTTGCTGGGGAGGAAACGTGTTAAATGCAAATGAGTTTTCGTCTCTCTGTCTGTCTGTTTGTTTGTGTGTCTTTCCGTATACACCTCCGTGTTCACACTTGGTTTGCCTTGACTTTATCAATGGCAACAACAATTACACATTTTTACGTCTTGAGCAAGTGTTGCAAACGTTGTTGTTGTTATTGTTGTTGCTGTTTGCATACCGGAAATGCAAAACTTCAAGCAGCAGCAGCATCATTGTCCTCCTGCTGTTTCCACTTCCTATGCACGCTAAGAGCTGCCGCTGTGTGTGTGTGTGTTTGGGGGTGTAAATGTGTGTCTGTGTGTGTGTTAGTGTGAGTGTCTGTTTTTCATTGCAATATCCATTTCCGTTGCTGCTTCTTATTCGACACAACAGCAGCTGAGCATAATAAATTTTTAATTTCATTTGCTTTTATTTATTGTTTTTGTGTTGATTTTTTTTTTTATCTTCTGTTCCACTGTTACATTACAATTTCTCGCTCATTCCACGCTCACCATTTTTTTTTTATGTTCTCTTCTTATAGTGTTGCTGTGATTGTGTTTCTTCATTTCGCATAATTCAAATTGTGTTTTTGTTGTGCATAACTTAAATAGCAATTTTACTGCTGTTTTTGTGTTGTGTGTTGCCATTTTAGCAGTCATTTTGAGTGCTTGTCTCGTCGCTGCCACTTTGTGTAAATATTTAATTGATTTTTAATATGCGTAATGCATATTTGATAAGTGTTTTGATTTCTTCTGCTATGCCAAGAGTGAGCCAGAAATCTGCACTCGACTTTCATTTAAAAGTGTCATTCATTATTGAAAGCAAAATAAAATAAATAAATGCTGCTGGCCAATTGAATAATTTAGCAACAAAAATGATAACAATTAAAGTTTTCAACAGTTGTTTTTGGGTATTTTCTAAGGTTCTTAAAACTGTCCTCACTCAATATTTAATTTCAATTGTTTTGTGAATCTGCTGTATATAGTTCATTTAATTTAGATTGATTAGTAATTAATTATGTGGTTGAGTTCATTAATACACGATTTAATTCACTTGATTTTTGCCTTAGACAATTAAATTTTATTTTTATTTTAATTAATCTTTGCATTCAATTGAATCAAAATCAAATTTAATGGAACTAACTGGTGGTTATCAACAGCAAAACAAATGCATAAATCAAAATGTATATTTTGTATTAAATTTAGCAATTTGCGTAAATATTTAACCGCAATTCAATTGGCAATTTTATTTGAACTGACCATTTCGACGTGATTTTGCCACAAATGTTTGCTGGACAGAGCTGAAACAAGATGAAAAACGAAATGTTTCAAACCCAAAAATCGCACACAAATCACGTGCAACGGCGGTTTGCGGTAATAAACGCGAGCGCGATTTTTCACGCGATTTTACGCGCTCTTGCTTTGCGCTACTCTTCTCCTTTATCTCTTTGCATCTCCTTTTTGGTGTATTTTCTGGTCCGTTGCTTGTTGACAGTTTCCGCTGGCGTGTGGACCAAACAAATGCAGAAAGACTCGATGTTCGCAACGGGCTTTTAATTGAAAAACGTGATGCGGATGCGAATTTCTTAAATTCAGTTTGTCTTTCTTAAACTCTTGTGCTTGTTTCTTCTTTAGTGGGAAAACATTTTATTCCATTTTAATTAAATGCATTTGCATTTTATGCTGCTCACTCCCAATCAGAGAGCAAATGTTTTCCAAAATTATTTCCGTAAACTTGTCAGCAATTTGATTTATGGTTTTTAATTAAATGTGCCTGACACGTGTCTTCTCAATATTTTTGTACGAAATTTTGCAGCAAATGTACTCCCTCGACTGAGCGTAACTCTCTCATCTTTGGTTCGGGTTTCAACTGGACTGCCGTATAATTATGCAATTACGTAACCATTTAAATAGACATCACACGAATTTTATCAAAGTGAAATGAAATACGCAGACTTTCCCCATCGTTTTGTTGGTTGTTATAAGCCTTTGACGTGACTGTGGAGTTGTCTGCGGCTATTCAAGTGGCCAGACAAACAGGCAGACTGCGTTCTCATATTCCCTGTGGTTGTTGCTGCTGATTTCATATTCAAGTGCGAGCTTAAACAGAGGAAGCTTTAGATAAAAGACTATAAAAGTCATGGCAAATGATTGGCATAATAAAAAGGCATAGACAGCATTTGATTGGCATTGAACTTAGACATTTATTAAATCATACATTTTCAAGCATTTGAAGCCAAAGCTTTCTATATTTTTTATTAATAAGAATTCATTACTTAACTTTCTCTTACTATTTTTAAGGTAACTTAAACAAAATCGATCAGAATTCTCAAATAATCTTTTAAAGAAACAACTAACCACATCACTTTCTAATTGTATATCTGGTCTATCTATTTATATATGCTGCGAGTCAGTAATGTACTCAACTTTCCCGCATTTCCCTGCACTTGAGTATCTGTTTAGCAGTGCGCTTAACTTAACTTCCGTTTCCGCTTTGTACAGCTTCCGTTGAGCGTTATTATCTAACTAACTAGTGGCACTCGTGCGCATAACGTTTCTTATATCGCTTTGTCCCAATGCCTTTCTATCTGTAGTTCTCTTGCTGAGCTGTTATGTATCTAAAGGTTCCTTTTTTATGCAACTCTGAGATGAGTAGCTGCTGATGGCTCTGTGGCTATGGCTACAGCTGCGACTCTGACTGCGACGGCGACTACAGACTGCTCTCGTTATCGTTGTCGTTGCCTAACGATGGGCGCTTCAGTTTTTGAAAAATTTAATTACAAACTCTCTGAGGCATTATTAGAGAGATAACAGGATAATAACGATGGCAAGGACGACGCCAGGCTTAGCAGCAGCAGCAGCTGTGCTCCAGTTTGAGTTGTTGTTGCCTTTGCTTCGTATTTTCCTTTGCTTTTGCTACTCCTTTTTGCAGGCTACTGGCTGTGGGCCATTTTCTGTCCTATGCAAATTTATTTTTTCCTTTTTTTTAAGTTGTTGTTGTTCCTGGCGGCCCAGACGACGTCTGTCTGCCTTTCAATTAGTTTTTGCGAGACTAGACGCGGTGGCATGTGGCACGTGCCGCGCTGCCTGTCTTGTCATTGTCCATTTTATTGAACGCTCAAAACTAGGCTACAGTTGCTGTCACTTTAATTGAGCGCACTTACAACGTATAAATATGTATATAATATTTTTTTTGTATATTGTTTATACATTGGCATTAATTATGTTTGAAAAATGAAAATATGCCAACGGCCATCAAGTATGCATTTAATTACCAATCATATTTCAATTAATTGGTTATAAAAAACCGCTTAAAAATGCATATATATTGTTATTATTATTTCACGCGTACCATGTTGAAAATTTATAGTTTTAATTACTAATAGCACAGACGCAAAGCTGGGTTTATATATATATAAATTTTATTATATGGAACAATCCAATAATTCGTCGTCCAGTGTTCGTAAAGGGATATTAAGTATACGCTCATAAACCTTAATCCAATGGCAACAATTAAAAGCTTTATTTTGTTGGCTGAACTGGCTAAAAGTATGCCACGATTGAAAAACGCCACTGACTTGTTTATGAAATACCCTGTTACCGAAATCTTGCGAAAGTTGTATCAGTTATTGGCACTAGGCAGTGCCAACTTTAGTAAAACGGTATAAAGTACTTTATATGCCTTCTAAAAAGTATATATATTTATTTAAATACTGTTAGCTTGTAAACTCTTCTTTACAGGGTATTTTTCGATTGATTTTGACTTTGTCTGCTTTGTTTTTCTTACTTTGCAAATGTTTAAATCCCCACCCGACCATTGTTTACTAATTGCCGCTTATTTTTGTTGCTTTGCAAAAAGTTTTCTATAAAAATTAATTCGCTTGTTTTAATTTTCATTTGTTTGCATAATAATTGAGGCATACCATTTGGCACAAATAAAAGTGAAAGGCCAATGAGAGTAAGAGAACAAAAAAACCAACAAAGAAAAGAAGAAATAAAAAACCAACTGGATTTGCATATTTATAGTTAATTAATAAATGGCAATGGTTGAAATTCAGAGCAGTGCAATACAAAGTAAATGATTGTGTTGCAAAAGAGTGCTTCAAATAACAATGGCAACAAATTTATGTTGAGCCGATTGTAAGGCGTTGTTGTTGCTGTTAATCTGCGGGATTGAGAACGAGATAGGGAAAAAGAGAGCTTAACACTGTTATGCCAATAGAATACTTTTTATATTATTCTTTAGTTGTTAAAACTATGGGTGGGGGGAAGGAAAAAAGTCAATAAAGGATTGTTTGACTAAGCGAGGAAATATTTGTTTAATAATAAATGACACATCGCCTCAGGTTTTAAATATTTTAATAAGCCAGAACTATTTTTATGTATTTCCAAATTTATTTCAAGTTCGTACTCCATTAATTTTGTGTCGCGTGTTCGCTAATTGAATGAAGCTGCTTACCAGCTCCCTGGGCAGCCAATTAGCACACATCTTGACAAGAATTTCGCATGTCTTTATTAAATGTTGCAGTGTCTGCACAGCTGCTGCTGTTGTTACTGCTTCTCCTGCTGCTGTGTATGTGTCCTGGCACTTGTTGTCGTGGATGTCATTGACTGCGTGTGCCAGTAATTTAATAAATTTAATGAACATATGCTGTTGCCAGCTGCTGTGCTGCTGTCTTAGCTATAGCCTAAGGCGTGGAAAATAGACTTCAATGCGTTGAATGTCAAAGTATCAGCATACAGTTAGACAGGGAGATAAGTAGACAAACAGAGTACGAGATATAGTAGTAGACACATTCCTATAGCTAGCTATTTTTCGATGCTTTAAGGTGTGCCTGTTAGCCATAAGAAATAAAAATGGAAAATAGACTGAAATATAAATGTTTGGAGTATTTCGACGATGGTGCCATGGGATCAAGGGAGGCTGTTAGATTATGGAGCATGTGCTCTGACTTATGATTGATGCCTTTTGTTATGGTTTTTTTTTCTCTTGCTTCTTTTACATTTTCTCCCCTCTTAGGACATTGCTCTTATGGCTCGCCAAGTTGTTTTGCTTTATATATACATATATATATGTATTTTTTGCCTGCTGCTTTATTAGATATAATATTTTAGTGGCCTTTGTTGCGTTGCTCTACAGCCGACATGTGTTTACTTTTGTTTCCCATCTCTCTGCTCTCTTCAGAAGAACATTTTTTTATATATGATGTTACGAGAATGTTTGTATTTATAACAAAAGCGGCACTCAAATGACTCTAAATGTCTCTGTTTTGGGTGTGTGGATGTGTGTGCTCTAAATTATGACTCGTATGGGAAAAGGACTCGGCTGCTGCTCTGCCTGTCGAGCAATAAATGTTCCTGGCATTTTTCTTAAACATTAAAGCGACAATATTTTCATGGAAATTGCACATTTTATGGCACATTTTGCTTTTTTGCAGCAGGCAAATTGTTTCATTTTATTTATGTGGCGGGTTTAATTGACGCCACAAAAGGCAAAAGGGGCCAGACGATAAACATAATGAAAATGCCATGTTTTATATACAAAATAATGATCAAATTTAGTTAGAAATTCTTTTGCTTTGCATGTCACAAGCGATTTTTCAACTGTTTCCATTTTCGTTCAATTGGTCAGCTAAAAATGCTGAATTTCATATTTTCCCAAACAATAGCAAAAAAAGAACAAACGAAAAAAGAGTGGGGCTTTGGCTTTGTTGTAGCTGAAGAGCAGACTTAAATTTTCACCTGACCAAGCGCTGATGGTCAACGGTTGTCGTTGATTCCCAGATCTCCATTGTGGAAACTGTTGGCATTGTTTTCCTTACCCATCGTTCACTGCTGTTCTTGTTGTTGTCGTTTTACTTGTTGTTATTGTTGTTGGTTGAGTGGGTTTTGTAGCTGTGGTCATCATCATATAACCACAAAGGCAGACCAGAGCAGCGGGGTCACTCGACGTCCCTGGCCCGTCGTGCAATGAAGCATGCTACACATTATTTTGCTGACCCACAGGTTATGCATTCATGTAGCATACTTTTCAGCACACAACGCTCACACACACAGGCAGACTTTTCACCGCTTTCACTCGCTGGTTTAAGGGGCAACATCGCTACACAAAATTGGCGTTTAAACAGCGTTCATTGACTGACGTTTCTGCCTTAAATTGCTGTGTTTTCAAAATTCTGCGGCAAAATATATTTTTTTTCACTTTTTTTCTGTTATTTATTCTGTTCAGATGTTGCACAATTGGCTTTGGTATTTTTAAATTTCTGGTACAAAGTTTATAGTGGGAGAAATACCCTTTATTAAATAAAATTATAATACACTTAAGAAAGTTTTTGAATTACAGTAAGAATTTATTAAAGGAAGAGAGCAAATAAATTTATAAATATTAAATTTCATAATTTCTACAGCTTCTTTAACTATTAGAGATTTTATTTAATTTGTGTGTTTTAAAATACCAAAAGCAGTTTCTTTAGTTTCCAGAATAACAGCATAACTTGTAGTCGTATACTTCTTATAGCACAATTTTCTTACTTGTTTAACTCTTGTGCGGTTAAATTCATTTCTTTTTTTTTTGTGTTTGTTTTTTGTTGTGGCGCGTCAGCTGCCGTTGGCATATATTCAATATATTTTGTTTACAACGCCCGTTTCTCACGTTTTTTTCTCTCTTTCACACACACTCACACAGAGTGTACGTTGTGCAAGTGAAACGAGCTAATTTGTTTACTGCAACAGACTGTTTTTCCGCTATTTATATGCCAGAGTTTGGCCCTCTGGTAACTGCTGTGCGAGCAGGCACTGAATTTATACATTTCGGGGCTGCAAATGCGAACCGCAAGAATTTTGAAATCAATTTCAAGTACTCTTAAGAAAATTAAAAATACTGGCGCAGAAAACTCTGGTTGCATAAATTAACATTTTTTAATTAAATTTTCCAAGTGCCGAAATTCATTTTTAATGCGTAATTCTTAAACAATTAAATACAGCTTTGGTTGTGTTTATTTTACGTAAAAGCTGTGGCCTGACCTTTTTCCTTAAAGTTGGCGGAAAGCACCGAATATTTTGGTCCGCTTTGCCGACGTTTATTTAAACCGAATTGTTAAAGGCAAATCAAATTTGCCGAGAAACTTTAGCTAATTACATTAGAACATCCGCAAATCGGCCCAAAAGTCGGCAATATTTGTTATGTTCTGGTCTCCCCTTCAACCATAGCGTTTTATGGCTAAAACATGGTGAAACGTGAGCAGAGATCTGACTTCACCCAGTTGATAGCCGCGCGTTCTTATGCTCGTTCTCGTTCTTGTTTTCGTTTTCATTTTGTGTGCCGTCTACCGGCCGTGTCATAAATCTCACGATTCCTGCATGAAACTCAGCTGTGCTTGGCTTTATTGCTGCCTCGTTTTGCTGTTGTTGTTGTTGCTTTCTCCTGTGCTGCTGGTGTGGGAGTCTTGTATCTGTTGTTTTTCCTACTTTTATGCATATAAATTTCAACGTAAAATGTCTTAATAAAGTCCTCCATCTCTGCTGTGCTAACATCTTTATGTCAAGGACATTTTTATGCCTGTCACAGCCGTTGTCATACCGCGTGTCGTTCTTTCTGCCAGCGAAATTTTACTTAATGATCGACGGCAGCATGACGACATTTAATAAATATGAAAATAACACTAGCACATGTGCTGTGTGAAAAGTATTGACATCGTCTTGAGGAAAGATTGAAACAGGAATCTGGTGTAGGATAATATAATTAAGTTCATTAAACAACGGTTTGTTAAAGACTGTAAAGTATATACTTCAATTAACTAAAATCATCTTAAAGTTTAATAATTTTTTTGAACAAACCATAAACTTTAAATTTGCAGCCCAACTTTAGTCATGTTAAACATCCTTTGTCTAGCGGCTAAATTACACACAGCGAACGAATTTAAAAATCAATAACTACCAGCCATACACACACATGGCCAATACTCATGCACACAGACAACCAGCAGATCTTGCATGCATGCGCACAAAAGTATGCACCAAAAATTTATGCAAACCAAAAACCAAACAAACGTTCGCCACTTCCGCCAAAAACTGTCAACGAACGAGACACGCACAAAAACTAAAAAAATAACGCCAACCATCAACTAAAAATAGTAAATTGTAAAATCATTTTATACCATAAATTAAATTCGCTTACCAAATATCCATTAAACATAAATCAATGAGAGACGGAGACAAGCAGATTAACTAAAATGGAGCCAGAGAATGAGAACAGAGACTAAACAATGACCTGTCATTTGCACTCAACGCTGAACGCATCCAATTTAAAATTGTCACAAAATATATATACGAAATTAATAAAATATTTAAAATGCTTTAGTTTACTAACAACAGCTACAGCAACAGCAACAAGAGTAGTAATTTTCCAACAATTATAAGCATATTAAACTATTAGGTGACTGTATGAGTGTGATAAACACTGCATATGCGTGTTCATACTGTTGTTGTTGTCGACTCATAAATAAATGCGAAAAATCTGGCGCAACTTTATTATGTAGACAAACGCAAACAAATGCGAGAGGCGAAAATTTGCATATCAAAGCTGCTAATAGAGAACAACAGAGAGAAAGAGAGAGAGAGCAAAAGGCAAACAAATAAACGGACACTGCAGTGTGTGTGTGTGTTACAGTGTGTATTGTAATATGCGCTGCGTGTGTCTCTGTGTCATAAATGTGTTATTTATGAGGCATATTAACAAGCGACAAACGAGACTTTAGCAACCAGATCAACAACAATGTCACTTACGCATAACAATCAGAACTACATTATTCATTCGCACTGTTGAACATTTATTGCTTTAAGTTATTAAAGCTTCTTAAGGGCCGTAAACAAATTTAAAAAGTTCTAGAACTAGTTATGCTTTAAAACAAGGTAACCCTTTTTAGAATTATTCTACATTCCTTACATAAACGTGTTTCATTTGTGGCCTTTATTCATTCAATTACCGTGTTTATCTCTATCAAATTCAGTGCACAAAACACACATTCCATGAAATCTAGAATTAAATCCCATTCGCACACTAACAAATCTCGACATTTTCACTGACTTAATTCAATTTAACAGCAAAAAAAAAAAGGGTTGAACAAGCAAAATAAAATGCCCGATAATATTTTTAGCACAAAGGTGAGACAGGAACGAGACAAAAAACAAAAAATGTAAAGGACAGTCACTGGGCAAAGTCAAACACCTGCAGATAGTAAAAACAAAAGAAGCAAAAATACAAACAAAAAAGGATAAAAGGAAACACAAATGGAAACTGAAAATGAAAACCCTTTGAGCAGAGAATACGACCTCGTGATAAGCTTGCGACATGCTGTCACAAAATAAAGAAAATATATTGAAAAAGGGGGTGCAATTTACTCTGCTTTTGACCTTCGACCCCATTTCCCCACTGGTTTTTGGCCACATTTGTCTATTACACACGAATTAACATGAAGCCCAAAAATAAACAAGCGTCATGCCCAAGTTTATCTGTCTGTCTGCATCTGTAACTCTGTAGCCCTTACGTCGATTGCATCCCTCCAGCAGCAGCAACAACAACAACAAAGGCAATATCAACAGCTTTGTGCGTCATTTTTGTTTACCTTCTATCACAGCCTTTAAAACACACAATTTTCTATTTTTACGCTTTTATTGCTGTTTTGTTTTTGGCTTTGGTTTTGTACTTTTTTTTATGCTGCACATATATGTTTGACCAAAAATACTCTATGACATGTTTATCAGTCAACACACGATGCTGCACAGCACGAAGTCAAGCACATAAACCACAGTCTAAAATTTTTTAAAATCAATTTAAATATACTCTAGAAAAATAAACGAGATATTAATATTCACACATACGGCGACAGTTTCTGATTCTGTTAACAAACAGCAAACTAATCATTATTTTTGCAAAAATATTTAAATAGTCAATTAAAAATATATCTATTTTAGTGCAGAGTCTGTTTTAAACACTATCTGAGGCTGCGTGGTATCAGCAAAACTTTGACAGACTTATCAGAGTACTGCATAAAAATGCAATATTTAAATAGGAAATAATAAAAAAAATAGTATGTTAGATTTTTTATTCTTTCTATTAGTTTTTGAGAATTTTCTTTTACCATAAATTGTAAATTGCAATTGAAATTGTATTTTAAAGCCAAACACTCAACGGTCTGTCGATTTGAATTGACACATTGACTGGGCCCTGCTGTCAACTGGTTTCAATATATCAGAACGCAAAATAGCTAACGAACTGCATGACAATGTCAAATATCGAGGGCAACAAACGATAAATTTACACAAAATTGGAGTGTATGTGTGTACTAAATGTACAAAAACAAATAAAAGGCGGTACAGCAGAGGAAGGACTCTCTTTTTGGCAGATAACATTAAAAAGCGAGCATCGAACGCACTGAGCGACATCGCGTGTCAATGAAGATTATGATAGGATATATGTATAAATTCAAACAACAACAGCAGCTAGAACACGAAACAGAATTGAACATCGCACAATATGACTGACATGTCAACACAACAAAAAAAAAGAGGAAAAGAGAAAAAATAATACAAATAGCGAGCCACTTTAAACAGAAATCGACACAGAGATAAACTATATAGTAGGAGTATATATACAAATGAATTTTTATCAGTAGCCATAGCGGGTAAAAAAAACACAAACTGGACAACGAAATGAATGACAATTGACAATACATATTGTCAAAGTTTATTTCATTTATCAACTGTCCGTCGGGTTATGTTTACCAAAGTAGAAAACTTTACACATTATATCCACCCAAATACTTTGGTTTTATGGCTCAACTCCAGAGCAACCTTTAAAGTCTCGCTGTAATTAGCAACTGAATGAGTCGACAGAGTTGAGTGCAAAATTGGAGAGTCTGAGGTAGAGAGCGGGAGTAAATTATTTCAGCCAGACAAGTGCTGCAGTTGTTTGTGGTATTTGCAGACTGTACTTAGACAGAGACTGGCTGCTATATTGGCTTTTTGGTTTCATGCAAATCACAACGGGGCAATTAATGTGTCGCAACTTGTCTAGCCATGCGCAATTGTGTTGCCTTCTACCTTTAACTTTGCCATTGCACTCTCGACCTCTTTGGCTAATTTGATATTTAAAGCTGCATGCAGTGGCCAGAAAATGTCGACAGACTTTTTGCATTTATCACATTTTATGATTAGCCAAACTTAATGAAGGCGAGTGAAGAAGCAAAATGTGGAAAGCCAGACAACTTAAAAGCTTTTCAGTTGGTATGCGAGAATTTAAGAGACAACTAACATTTTATTAAAAGAGTTTTAAAGTTTATTTGCCAGACTAGTAGTCTTTATACAAGCCTTTACTATTGGCAGCAAAACTAGTTTAAGCTAATACTGCCAAATCGTTCTTTCAGTTTATAGCTGCTCTACTATATTATATCATAAAAGCTATACTAAATTTTAGCACTTTGACCTCAATTGTCAAAGCTTAAACTTACCTGCTTACGACGTGTCCAAACCAATTAACACATTGTCCACTTTTTTAATACCCCAACTCTGTGCAACCCCCACCACTCATCGAACAAAATGTGAACTGCCAAAAACACTTAAACTATTTGGCCAAACAACTTTCGATGGCCAGAAAGAGAGAGTTAGTTGTGGGAGCAGGTGAAAACTGAAACTGAAACTGAAACTAAGACAGCAACTTGCGTGTCAAACACTCGCAAAGCTAACTTTTTTAATACCAAACTGACTTTACCTTTATTGCCTCCTCCTGATCACCTTTGCTCAGCCAACACCTTTTTGTCCGTGCTCAACGCTGACCCAATGGAATTGAGGGAGTAAAATTTATGTGCCCCATACACGCAGCACGCGGCACATTTCTCATTTAACTGCCTTTGCCATTTGCTAATTAATACCAAATTCCATTTATTTCAACGCTAAAACAACTAAATTTTCCTCCATCTTCTATCCCCTCCACAAGTTCAAATCAATTTTGTTGCTAGCTTTTCCCCAATTTTTTTTGCTTCTTTTCTATTCTTTGACTTTCTACGAGATTTGTGAGCTTTTACGACTTTTGGCATGTCCAAAACTTGGTTTGCCATATTCTGTGTTGTTTGCGTGTTTGTTGTGGCTCGGGGAGACGGGGGTCTAAGGTCAAGCTGTGGAGGAGTGCTTGAGGGGAGGGGCATTGCTGTGTCAGCATCGTTTAGTTGCGATCGCACGCAAAAATATTTGTACGAAATAAAATTAATGGCTTCCTCTGATGTTTTATTAATTTATACAACGTTTGTTTGTGTTGTGTTCGTAGAAATAAAATATATTGCTCATACGACGCGTGGTTTGCATTATTGAGTAATTAAATACTAATTAAAGCATAACATGAGCCAATTTTCTTGCATTCTCTACTTGATTTTTATGCCTGTCTGTCCATACGACCTCAATAAAAACGACAAATTTTTAGACCAAGCGACCCAGCGTTAATGAGCTAAAGTTGGAGTGTTTTCTGGGCGGGTAGGGACTTTAAGATGATTAGATTTGGGCGTTTGCTAATTGGATAGCCTAAGTTATTGCTTACTGAGTGCGTGTGAGATTAATATATTAAATTGCTTAATTATATTGATCTTAAATACAAGAGGCTCTGAATAAAAACTATTAAGTGTTTAAAAGCGAATTAAGACACTAAATTAAAGATTCAATTGGGTATAGAAAAATTGTTTAGCTATGTAAATTTAAGATTCAATTTCAATCCAATGAACTTATGCTTTACTTTTATTTTATGCAAACTTACTACTTTATTTGGCAACTTGATGAACTCAGTCTCTTGCTGCCTTAAGCTACCTGTATTTATTATTATTTTCTTTGGCATTTTATATACAATTTTACGAGGCATTTGAGATTTGCCTCCCACACACAAAACATGACTCAACAATTGGCAAGCTGCCAGTACAGACTGCTACATGGCCTCACCCTCAGCTCAAAGTTGCAGTTTTCAAATAGATAACAGAAAAATAAATATAAATTATTGCAGAGCTCTAACAGTTAACTCCTGCTACAATTGGCTAGTTGGTAAGCTTTGCTACTAACTGTATTGATATTGTCCTTGGCCATTGTTTAAACAAAAATGTTGCAATACAAAAAAATTGTTGTAAATTGTGAAATATCATTTGTTTGGCTGCTGTTGCTGGCACTTCCCTTTTGCGGCTGTTTTGGGAATTTCATTTGGCATATTTTCTACAGGAATGTACATCATATTCTGTATTCCTGTTGGTTTTATTCCCTCACACACAAAATGTTGTCCTGTTTTGCATTTTTTTTTGTTTTTCAGTTTTTGATCCTTGGCAAGCAATAAATATTGGCCTATGTAAATTGCATTGGATATTGAAAGTGCCTCTCAACCAATTGCTAATTTTGTTGCTGCAATGTTTTCTGGTCGCTATTTGTCTTTTCTAAGCAAAAATCCAAAAATATAAAACATATTTTTGTACAATTGTTGCAGTAAACAATTAACTGTTGATTGCCACTGCACTTTTTGCCAATTTTCATTACGTCTAACTGCAATTGAAAACTGGTTCAATTGAAAAATATGAAAAATATTCATATTTGCATTGTTTGGCCATATATTTGAAAAGGAATTCGGCCGAGTTCAAATAACGACTAGGAGATAGAGGAGAAAAACACATTTTGTAGTTGCTTTTTAAATTGTACAATTGAAATTAAGCAATTTTCTTTATTGCATTTTGTGCATTCTTACTGTAATTAAATAACAATTTTTTTTAAGGATTCGGTGTTTAACAAATAATTTAAAAACGTTTAAATTGTTGCTCGTTGTTAGATGAATTCACCTTGTTAAATTTGTTACTATAAGGAATACATTAAGTTCTACTTGTTTTTGCCTTTAGCGTTTATTAAAACACAAACAAGCTAAGCCATAAAATAATAAAAAATAAGTTATGATGCTAGAAAATATAGATAAGTGCAGCAACCTTCGATGGTAGATCAAAGCAGTGCAGTACCTTTTTTTGGTAGGAAAATCTAATGAATGGTGGGACTAGTTGCGACTGGGACACGTCATCAAAGTTGCAAACCCGCCGTATACTTGGATTTCCTGCAAATTGAGAAAGTGTCGAAGAAAACGAGAAGAAGAAACAGAAACCAACAAATAAGACAAGTCGAAATGCTGCGAGGGGCGTACGAGAGGGCAACGAAAGTTAAACGAAAAACTTTTCAATGCGCAAAAAATATTTGCCATACGTACAATTTAAAAGAGAGTGTAAGGGAGGGTGGGTTAGCCGCCAAAGTCCGACAAAAACTTTTGCTAATGAGTGTAAGAGTTTTCTTAACGTTTTTCCGTCCCTCGTTTCCGCTGTGTCTGCGGTTGAAAGTTGTAAGTTGTACACTTCACTGCAATCGGTTGATATTCTAGTTTATTTCTATTGCTCTTTTGTAGCTGAAGACATAAATGATTCATTTGAGTTGAGCGAGGAGGGGAAATGGGTCTGTCGCTTAACTTTTAATTAAATCAAAAATGCCTTTAATTGAATATTTGGCGAACAACAAAAGAGCCAAAAGATGCCTCAAATAAGCTATTAAGCCCTTAAAGACTAATAAAATATACAGTAAACACACTTAATGCCTCGATTACCAGCATCAGTAAGGCAAAACGGAGCACAGCACCGAACGGAGTTTGGGTTGACTTTCCAGCGACGTCTCCTAAATATTAAGGCAGAGCAGTAGGAGCATTCTTGAGGGCTCAGATTTATGCCAAGCAGCAGGCAGTCGGGCGAATGTTGACCTCAAAATTTTTAGCCAGATGGCCTGCTAGACCGTGAAGGTGCCGGCCGAGTGGCGTTTCTCGAGGCAAACTTTAGCCCCAAGTATCGCATAAACAATTTAAACAACAAAAAGCAAGAAAAATCGATTGAAAACTAGTCGAAATTGCTGAGAAAGTGTTTGCAAGAACACAGCAATTTTTTGGGATATATTTGGTGCTAGTGGCAGTTGCAAGTGGCAGCATGAAGTAAATTTATAGCAAATGATGTGGCGTCTGTCTTAAAGTAAAATATTGACAGTTGACTACAGCAAGTGTAGCATGAACTGCTGCCAGGACGACCAGAGAACTTGTTGTTTTTGTTGTTTTGTTGTGTGTTCGTCTTCGACTTTTTTGGCTGCTTTCTTTGGTTCGGCAAGGAAGCAACAAGCAAGAACCAAGAAGTAATTGCTTTCTGCTACTCATCCTGTTCGTCCTTGGCATCGTTTTATGTGCCAAGCAGAGCAAGCGGGCGGTGGCAGCCAGAGGGAATGCCATGACTATGCTGCTTGTGGTCTATGCTCCCCACTATCCTCACTCTTCTTACCGCCCATTGTACGCAATTCCAAGCCATATCCTGCTGGCAGCCATTAGAAGCAACGAATGCTTCACAATGAAACTCGCATCGTTGGCTATATTTAATTTTTAGGCATGTTTTTTCTTGTTTAAAACTGAGTGAAGTTTTTTAGTGCTTTATAAATATTTCAGAGCAAACGCACGTGGCGTATACGCAATATGTTTTATTCATTGACACCGGGAAAATCAATGAGTGTATAAAGTGAATTTTCATGTTTCCCCTGATCACACAATCTAAAATAATAAACCCAGAGCTCTCAATAACAGCAACCAAAATTCATAATAATAATAATTGCAAACACTTGATGATGATCCACCCCGCCCCTTCATCCCCACTAACTCTGCTGACAAAATGTGCTTGAGGGCATCTTTAGAACTTAATCATAATTAGCTGACTAGCTAACTGTCTGTCTATCTGTCCTTCTCAGCCACTTGTATACGTGGCCTGTTCATAAATTTTGTCGTTCTTGTGCTTGCTTTGCAGTTTGTGTATGTCTCTGCTCATTTGATACTTGAATTAATCATTATTTAGGCCTGAGCTGGCATTATTTATTAAATTGTCAGCTGATAATTTATGTACATTATGCTTTCGGGCCACTTGTAACTATAATTTTGAAATGAATGCTTCGTTTACTGCCAAGACAGACAACTAAATGCAAATGTGATATTAATTGACATTAGCTGCAAATATGTGACATGTTTAAGTAAGCAGTTTGTGCTTAAATAATGAGTGACTTGTGGTGTTTAATTATTATATTAATTAAAGGATGACTTTAAAGAGAAAATATATATTTAATATGAGTTTATTTATAGAAATAAAAGCTTTTTATAGTTTAAAAGTTAACTCCCACTATAGTAATTTTTGGTTACTGCTTTAAAGCTGCAAATGAAACTGAAATTCATTTTTATCCCATTGCATTTTTTTCTCCTCCCTCTGTCTCTCCCTCTTTTCGTTTTATTCTTCTGATAGAAAATCTCATTATTTTTTTGTGGCTCGTCGGCTTCCTATATCACGTGCTCCACCTCCCCCCTTTGCCCAAACAATCTCGACCATGTGCCATTGAATAGTCTCTTTCCTGAACTGGGCTGCAACTGGGTGTTAGAAAGCGTCGCTTATCAACTTTTTCCACTTAGATTTCCTTCTCACTTGCATATAAAACGAAGCTATGTGTATGTGTGTGTGTAGTCTGCAAAATTCGCGTAGTTTCGCTCAAAGTGAGAGAGAGCGAGGGAGAGAGAGAGTATATGCATTTCTCTTGCCATTTGCTTTATTTATTTTGCAAAGGATTTATGTTTTTGGGTTATGGCGCTTGTCTTTGACGCTGCAGTCGCCGTTCTTCATTTTCTCCTCCCTTTATTTCAAATTTTTTTCTGCTATTTTTTTTTTGTTAATGCTCTTTGCTTGCTTTCGCCAGTTTGATAACATAGCACAGCTAGTTATTAAAGCCTTTTCAAATTCTATTATGCGACAGCTAATGACTAATGAAAAATATGAAGACAAAAAAAATGTATGGCAGTTAAAACAAAAGATGGCGCAGAAACAGACTGTCTCAAAGGGGGATTTCCCAAATATAATTAGTTGTTACTATTTTGGCGAAGACTTGGCTAATTAACTAGCAGACTTGCTGTAAACCAAAAGGGAAGTTAGGACTTAAATTCATTGCGTTTTTATTTAAATTTAAACGTCTTTTGAAACTGCAATAAATTGAATCTTCTTTCAGTTGAATAAATAAATTATTTAATAGTTTTGTTTTATAAAAGATTAAATGGCAAATCAATTTGAAAAAATTTGAGCTTAAAATGGAATTCAATATTTAAGATTTCAATATCAATTTAATCATTTCAATGAACAAAAAGAAATTGAACTTTTAAATAGAAACAAATGCAAACAGAGGATTACAATTTCAATAAAAATAAATAGTTTACATTTTAAATAAATGTAAAATTGCTTATTGAAATTGTAAATTTGTAATGAAAATTAAAAGAGCATTTCATGTTGTAAGCCTTTCAATTAAGTTGAATCGATCAAGAACAATACTTGAGTAACAAATTAAACACTCATTTGGTTAAACATTTGTACACAACAAATATTTTGTCGCTTGGAATGCACTTGGACGTGAATTGACTATCAATCATCTTTTGGCTTAGAAGCGCTTTTCAATGGTTTAAACAACAAATACTCGAAATGTGGCCAGTTGGCATTCAAGTAGTTGCAACTTGACCACAACACAGCTCATCTTACAAGCTCTTTGGCTAAGTTTCTAAATGGAAAAGGGAGACAGGAAGTGCAAGGCATTCGCACACACCTGCTACACTGAGAAAAATGAGGATTTCTTTAGAAAGTGTTTGGTACTATAAGTTTAGTTGCTTTGACTGATAAGTTTAACTTAAAAGGTTGTAAGTTTAAGCTCAAGTATTGTTTGCTTTCAAGTCTGCTTTTTTGTCAGTGTATCAACATTTTCTTCAATAGCAGCCTGGCAGTTCACTAGCCCTGCACAATTTGTTGCAAGTATCTCTAAACTAGAATGTTTGTTTAGTATCTTTTACACTGTGTTGCATTGTTGTTGTTGTTGGTTGTTGGCTGTAAGCTTTCTTTCATTGGAACGTACTTGGACTCGAACTCGGACACGGCATTTGTAGTAGGAGAACTGTTGTCTAGCCATTCGTTTGTGCATGCTTTGCATGCTACTCGGCTAACACAAACAGTATGCCAAACACACTCACACACACTCCAAGTGTGTAGGTGTGGAAGGCAAAGGAGTGTAAGGGGGACACAGTGGTTTGCTGTTTGTTGTATGACATATAAAAGTCAACTTGAATGCGCTGTGTAAATTTAGCCACCCGAGACACACACAAACACACACATAAACAGCCTGGCATTGCATTTTCCGTGCTCTCTAACGGTGCTTCGAGTGTGTCTCACTGTGTGTGTGTGTGTGTGTGTAAGTGTGAGCACTATACACTGTTGTAACTTTAAGTAGTTGTGCGTGCGCATCTGTATGTGTGTGTGTGGGCGAAGGAAATGGTTGCATTTGAAAGGAATTTGCCTTTACAAGATTTTACTCTTTGCAATTTACACGCGCCGCGTACTTTTCCGTATATAACAAAACTCATACATACACATTTATATGCTCTATACAAGTCTAAATATAGATATGTATATATACATGCTGTATCTTTGTATCTATATATACTTACATGCTGTGTACATATATTGTATGCATTTGGCTTTTGTAAATGTTGCTTTCTTATTACATGGCATTATATCGTGCTCTTGTATACTGCAGTTAGACTTCAGCTCCTTCCTCTGCTTTTTCTGATGTTGTTGCTGACGTTGCTTTTACACAGGATGTTGTTCTGAATGCAGGAAGTCATCTTTCGCAGTAATAGCAAAAAAAATGTTTTTATTATACATGCTCAGAGTTATTTATACGCCTAATTAGCTAAGGAGTTGATTACGGACTCTTAAGACCTATTTTCAATAAGAGTTTTAAGACATAAATAAGTTATTTGCACTTTGAATAAAGTTTATTTAATATCTACGCCTGTTTTACTTCTTAATTGATGATTTAAAATCTATAGAATATTAAATTTATATTTTTTAAAGCTCATTTGCCTTTTGGCTGTCGTTAGAGAAGTTAAGCGAGAGAGAAAAACATACATAAAATAAAATACTCCAATGAAAACTAATATTTTCTACTGTTTAACCAATATTTCTTAACATTTTTTCAAACTGCTACTTAAAAACCAAAAATGAACAAATTTCTGTTCACTTGACTGGAAGCATTCACAATTGTTGCTTTTTTAAGCAGCTTAGCTGCACATTTCTTGGAACAGCAAGTTAAGATCAAAGCTTGTGAAAAGTACTTTTTCTTACAATTTTCTCTTTGTTAAAATTGAATCTGCAGTTGTGGAAAGAACTGTTTCAAAATGTTGCTATCTCTGCATGTAATCAAAATCAGTTTATCATTCACACTGCCTGGAAAATCATTTCAAACGGTTGCTTCAATTGTTCAATGCAAATGCTGTGTGTAGTACGAAAAGGGGTCGTTACGACGACGACGGCATCCTTCAAAAATCCCTCAAAAATTCTGACCATATAACTGAGCCCAGGCACAGACCAGAGACTCAGTTTGGCCCCAAAGGGATGCACAAGCAGAGTTACACTAAAACAAAATAAACTGTTTCAAACTTTAATTTATTTAAAAATCATTTTAAATAATTATTAAAGTTTCTTTTTAATATTTTTACATCCATTTTTATTTCAAACTGCTTAATTTCTTCATACTTATTTTTAGCAGTGTACTTTGAGACAGACTCTACAAAGTCCACAATGATTCCCTCTCAAATGCCATTGCTGTTGCTGCTTTTGGCATTCAGTGTTGCTTTCTATAGCTCAAGTGTTTGCATTTTACAACCACACACTCAGCAGTTGAGTGTGTGTGTGCGTGTGTGTACGTTTTGTATTTGTGCGTTGGCATTTTGTAGCTCGAGTCCTCTAGCACCAGCTTAAGTGAAATGTAGCTGACCTAAGCTACAAAATAAACACAAATGCACCACACACACACGCACGCATGTATATATACAGTACACACTTGAAAGAGAGGACTGTGCACGTAGTAGGCGAGTTAAAGGACAATGATGAACGCAAATGTCAGTGCACATGACACATAAAACAGAGAGAGAGAAAGCAAACAATGCATAAGACAGAGAGGGCTTACTACAGGCAGACAGAAAGGGGAATTTTTTCTTTTAAATTCGTTTGCATTTGTGCGTATGTGTGTGTGTGCGTTTGAGTGATTGTCAAGGTCATCCATCTATACTAATAAATTTCATGCTGTCGTCTTTTCTTTGTACTAATCCAATTTGCAATCTGCCTCCCAACTTTTATCCCTCAGGCAAATTAGCAATAAATAGAGCAAAGAAACTGCTAAAACTAAGTGCGAATAAAAAGGAGACCGCAACAAGGAATTAAAGGGAAAGAAAGCAAAGGGAAAATAGTTCAACAAAAGGGAACGCAAAAAAAACTCTCTCGCTCAAAATAATTAAAGCAATTGCCAGAGCAACTGTATGCAGCGTGGTTTTGGATACAAAGGAGAACTGCTAAAAGGCTGAAACACAGAGAGAAAACAGGCAATACAGAGAGCTCGACAGTAAAGGGAAGGAAGTAGACAGAGAGAGGGGGAGAGAGAGGGAGAGATAGCGAAGTGAGAGAGTTCTGAGTGGACTTTTTGATTTGGACAATACGATGCTCAGTTCTCTGGACGCACTGGCCGGTAAAATCGCGAAAGCGACGCCCGGAACTGGCGCCGTTGCGGCCAGCGCCAATGGCAATAAGCCAACAAATAATGCACATCATCCGGCCCATCAGCATCATGCGACACGACATCATCAGCTGGATTATGATTATTCTGCCGTTGAAATTGAACCACCTGCCGAGCAATTGGCAAATTCGCCGCGTAATGAGCGCGAAAGATTGCAACAGGCGCAACATGCATATGAGCAGCAGGCACAGGCTGAACTGGAATTCGGTTTGGCCGATGTGGATACAAAAAGTTGTTTAACATTGTTGAGTCATCGTCGCAGTAGCCATAATAATATGCAACAGCATACACTCAATCATTTAACGCAGACGGGCGGTAAATCAAGTAATGTACATGCAACGCGACATCAGCATTATCATCATCCATATCAGCGTCCATTACGACCGGTATCACCAGTTGTACAGCATCAGCAGCAACAACAACAACAGCAACAGAGTCAGTCACCGCAACAATCGCCATATCAACAGCAGTTATCACATTTGGCAGCGCTGCAGGATCATCATCAGGAGCTGCTGCAATCACAGCAGGAACTGTTTCATAAGCAACTGATCAACATGCAACAACAGCAGGAAAGGGAGCGCCAAACATCAGTTAATTTTAATGATAGCTGCAACAGTGACCACGACTCACAGCAAGAGTACAAAATTTGCCTGAGGGATAGGTGAGTGTGTGACACGCCCACAGCCTTAAAAAACAACAAAAAAAAAAAAATTAAATTAAATTAAACAAACACAACACGAGTAAAGTAAAGCAAACAACAATTATCATGCAACAAGTTGTTTCCTGTTTCATCTCCCTAGCGACCACAAGTTGACTAATTAGCACTTTTGGCTTATACTTTAATCCCATAATCAACCATATTATTTTCCTTCCTGTTTTGTTTTTTTCCACTTTTTTACTTTTTACTTTTCTCGCCATTCCATCGCATGTTTGCATGCACTTTACAAACAACAACAACAACACTGTTTTCAATTGTTTTAAGAACAAACTTAATTCATTAACTA
The DNA here is from genome assembly GCA_035046005.1 of Drosophila acutilabella. Classification (NCBI taxonomy): domain Eukaryota; kingdom Metazoa; phylum Arthropoda; class Insecta; order Diptera; family Drosophilidae; genus Drosophila; species Drosophila acutilabella. The sequence goes on along the minus strand of JAWNOK010000022.1, from coordinate 221,743 downwards.
AAATCAACAGAGCAGAATTCAACGTTACAACCATCAGCCCCATCAAAATTGACTGACGGCTCTCTGCTAATGGTCGTACAGTGAAAATGCATTAAAATTCACATGTGTATCAGTGTGTGTGTGTGTGTGTGACTGTGTGTATGACTGTGTGTATCAACAGGGGAGTTGTAAGCTGCTAGTTGGCTGTGCAGTTCACCTGAATACATGAGGTGCAAACTTGATATCAATGAATAAGACAAAAGTTTTATTAATTTTGCACAGCTCTCAGTGACTCGAAGGGGTCAGTAAGTATTGACTTTATGGTGTACATAAATAAATTAAATCTTTATGTTAAAATTTTAGACTGTCTTCAATTTTAAATAGTCACATATACTTGAAATACACCATAAAAAAGTTCAATATATTACAATGTATTCAGTTGTCATTAATTCATTTGATTAATCACTTTAAAAAGTGCTAAATATTTAATTTTAAGTGCGCAATGTTGACTTGCATTTCATTAAATGCACACAGCCGTTTAATAAGTTATCAATTAAAACATCATAATTGTTGATAATTGCGTTGAATGCAAGATAAGGGTATGCTTGTGTTATAGATGCCCTGTTGGCAGCTGCAATTAATCAGACAGGCCTATTATCTGCAGCAATATGCACTTACGAGTTAATCATACTCCACTCATACCTCAATTGGTATTAAAATTAATGCATAAATCAGCATTAATTGTAAATTAAATATGAAACAAGCTCTTGGAAACTTGTTGAATTTATGAGAACTGATTGATTGACTGCACTTGTAGCATATTTATTTTGGCAACTGCTGTGTTTTTTTAAAGACTCACATTTTGGTGACTCTGTCATGTAAAAAGGTAAACACGTCAGGGCAGCACACAAAAGAGGACGTTGAAAACAAGTAAAAACGCCCAGAAACAACGCCCTAAAAGCATGCTACAAAATTTAGTCCACGACTTTGAGCAGTTGTAATTTGTTTGGCTGCATGTGTGTGTGTGTGTTTGAGTGTGTGTTTTGGCAAAAAGTAACAAACGAAAATGTCACAGCAACAACAAATAAATAGGGCCAAAGCACCTTGACAACAATAAGAACAAACAAACTGAAATTCACGTGACAAATTGCTGCTGGGCGATGTTATAACAACGTCTTAAGCAATGAAGTGGCAGAGAAAAGCGGGAAGTAGCAAGCACACCTAGACACGCATAAGCACAGGCACACACACACAAACAAATTACTGTGTTTGGCATATAACTTTATTATACTTGTGCATTTTAGTGCCAGCGTCTTAACTAGTTTAATGTATAATATCATTTGACATATGGTTTTCATGTTTTACTTTGATTTGTTGCCCAGTAACAGAGCCCTTTGGCTTTATGACTCCCACTCCTAAACTCTTAAAGGTTCTTTCTCTTACCAGCTGCTTTCACACATGCTAATTTTAGGCGCTTTGCCTAGGCGCCGTCTTGACAGTTACACAGGCATAAATAGTTACACCAAAAAGAATTCATGTTTGAATGGATTAAGAAAATTTTAAGAAAACTGCGCGAGTTATGGTGAAATGGAAAACTTGGGAAAAGGTTAAAAGATTTTTAAGCTAAGGAATACAAAAGATTCTGTGGTTTATCTGATATTTCTCCCAGTGCACTGCACCTTTGACCATAACTTTTCTAAACTTATTGCCACAACGGAAAACTTGACGTTTATTTTTATTATTGTGTGATATAAACAGCTCCAAGTGTGTGCACACAACAAGCAAATATGCATATGACATTTTATGTTGATTATTTTTGCAATTTGCTTTTGTTGTTGACATTTGCGTGTTTCAGTTTCCCTAACATTTGCAGCTAACCGTTCATTGACTTTAAAGCGCGTGTCGTAATGCAATTAGCCTGAAAAGTCAGAGCCCTCTGAGTAATCAAAATCAGTGAGAAACGAGGGATTTGCATGTGCCGAGGCATCAGCCAATTAGTTATTGCCAGAGAGAGAAAATGTGCATATAGATAATCAGATTGACTACGATTTCATGATATAATAGACAACTAGAAAATGCTACTTTTAGACATAATAACGTACATTTTGTATTTACTTTTTGCATTGCATAACAAAATGACAGGCAGAACTTTCAACTCCATAAACAGTTCGTAGTGAAAGTGAAAACTAAGCGTCGAAAATAGAAAACATATGTACACCAGGCAAATGCTTGGATGTAAACAAAAGCTGGCTGGTTTTTCATTTATTAAAGTGGTTACGCAGTGAGAAAACAACGAGAGAAAACAGGCAGACAATGCTCGGAGAAAGTAACAAAAGCCTCTCGGACACGTAAGCGAGCAAACATTACAAGCCGTGGGGGAGAAAAGCACAGCAGGGGAAGGGGAGCAAGAGCAGGCAACAAGACTTGCATATGTATGAGAGTAGTGTTGTCTACAGTGGGTGACTGTGACAGGAAATGAGTGTGGAAGGTCTGAGAAATACAGTAAAGCCTATGGTTAAATACCCTACTATAAAAACTAGAGAAGAGGCTTTAAACTTAACAGAAAAGTTGCCTTAGACCGCTTGAGCTATGCGGCAAATATTCAAATTTCTTAACAAAAAAAGATAACAAACTTCTAGCCTCATATTTACTTATTTCCTACCTTGCTAACAACTCACTTTATATTTTTAATACACCCTACACTCTGTAGTGTAGTGTTTTGAGACAAGCCTGCATTTCGAAATATTCGCGCCTTGCGCTGTTATAAAATTCAGTCTTTAGACCGCACGAGTGCCGTTGGCTTTGGCTTTGCATTGTCTATTATGCATGCTGAAGTAACAACAAACAACTGCTATGTGGCACCCACTCAGCTTGTTGTAGTTCTTCTTCTTGTTGTTCTTGTTGTTGTTTTTCGTGCTCGCTGTGGCAGCAGCTGCGTTTCATTTGAATTGTTGCAACCTTCACTTTAAGTTTTTAGCTGTAGTGTTGACCCTTGATCTCTCTGGGAAAAATTAGCTGCAGCGCAGTGGTAGCAGCTGCTGCACCTGGTAGAGCCTCGGGCAATGCCGTGCACATATTTTCTAGGATAACCCACTAAGCGCCGGGCGCTTTTAACCTTTTGTTTCCTAGAGAAATCAAAATATGCTCCATATTTTCAACGCTCTCACTTGCAAGCCTTCGTATTTTGCCTGACATTTGCATAACCACATATGATGCTTCGTTGTATTAGTTAAATACACATACAAGTGTAGAGATGTGTCCTTTTTCAAATGTATGTGTATGTGTGTATAAACTCTTCACCTTTATTATTTTATGAAAATTTTATATGCATAAATGCTAAAATTTTTGGCATTTGTATGTTTATGAGAGTGGTTAGGCATTGTGGGTGGTTATCTATTTTGCATAAGGTTTCATTGTTCATGCTATTTGGCAGAATTTGTTATTTAAATAAAAAGAAGTTGCATATAAATTATATGCATTTAAAATTGGGTGCATGCTGTTTTGACGTATACGTGATATTTGACTATGCGCGTTCAAGGCTCGTGTGCTCTCCCCTCTCCTCTCCTCTCTCTACTGCCATTCACAGAGCTGTCAGTCAGCTTAGCAAATATTTGAGCATGCATGCTAGCAATCTGGTTTTAGCCAATTTTGAAATAAACATATAAAATTTGTGTGTCAGGCAAATGCAAACGAGTTGAGTCATGAACAAAATGTTTCTAAACATCGTTGCTGATCTAAAAAGCGATTAGAATATATATTAACAAAACAATTGTATAGTAAAATGTTACTGTTCATTATGGAATAACTGAGTTTTAGTTAAACTATGCTATGATTTCAACCAAAATCAATTTGGTCTTTGACTTTGCTTTGTTGTGGAACTTAAGTTACAGAGAAATAAAAATTGCATGATAAACAAAACAGACCGCAACATAAATAAAAGCGAAAACAAATAATGCTTACAAAGTGCCGAAAATCTAGCAAAAGTAAAAAGGAAAATTTTCGCAGCTTGAAACGATGGCGCTGACGACGCCACAAAAACCCAAAAAACCCCAAAAACACAAAAAAAAACTAAAAATAAAAAAGAAATAGCTAACAAAGTTCATTTCCACACCAAAATCAATGAACCAAACGGCGGCAAGCAGACGCACACTGAGACACAGACAGGGCACAGCTTGTTGGGGTGGGTCGAGGTTCTCATCGTAGGGGGAGTATGGGGGATTGTAGGGATGATTTTGGTTTGAAAATGGGTAACAGCTTTGCAGCTTTTGTTTTGCCATTGTGGTGTACGTTGGGTTGGAATTGGTTCGTTTGGTTTTGCAACGAAGTCAACCAACTGTAGCCGAGTAGAGACCGCAACGCAGTTACAAAAAAAGAAACACACACAATCACACACACACACAGACACTCATACTCATACACATAAAGCAAACACCAGAAAACACTTGCAAAAGGAGCCGAACAAAACTAACCGCAATTTTCGAGGCGCTTGCATGCTACACAAAAAAGAAATGAACAAAAAAAAAACAAAAAATGCTGAACAACTAAGAGTAAAGTGTGTGTGTGTGTGGGGATAACTGCAAGGGGGAAAGTTAAAAAACTGTAGCATAGAATACGGGCTGCTGCTTATTTTATTAATGCTCCACAGGCTCTCCCTTATTGCTTTCACTTTTTGGCGCAAACATTTTTTTATTGCTGTATATAAACATTTATATTTTAGTTTATTTTATTTACTTTATGTGGCCAGCGGGAGGTGCAACAAATACAGCTACAACTGCCAACTGTAGGGGGTGGCAAAGAAATACCCTAGACTTAAATTTAAGCTTAAAAACTTCAAAAATTTAAGTTGGGAATTTACTTTAAAAGTTGAACAACTTTTCGTCAGCTGTCATTTCTTCCATAAGTAAAACTTACCTTAAATTTTTACTTTAAACTACACAGGGTATCGCTTTAGCACATCAGTGCGCTGCTTCTGCTGCCTTTATTATATACATAGTGTATTTTATTTTATTTCCCAACCAAAATAACCGCAACCAGCAACAACTCTTATCGACTGCTCTTTGGCTTTTCATTCACTAATTTTGGGTGAAGCGACTGGACACGGGGACCGACTTCTGTTTAGTTATTGGTTTTCCTCTGCGTACACTCGAGGGCATATCGATAGGGGAAAAAACTTTGCAGACCGCTGCGAGGGTTATATACATGTCCATGTGTGTTTGTATGTGATTAATACTTCTGGTCAGGCATTAAACCCAAACTCCTCTCGGGCTGTGTTTTATTTGAAGAGGCGTCCTGTTCACAATTTTTGGTGCATGTGCTTTCATTTTATTTCTCCGAACCTTAAGGACACTTGAATAATGATGGAACAGACCGAGTGGTCCTCCTACTGTACCACCTTTTCCACTTCCCCTCGCACTCGTCTCGACTGCCGCAAATTTGCGGCGCATTCTCGGCCCTGTTTGAAGCTCCATTGCAAAAGTGCTGACATGTTATTTGTGCAGTTAACGAGCTGAGTTATTTTGCGGGTACAAACCGCACTTGAAAAATTAACAAAAAAAAAAAAAGAACTGAAAGAAGCAAAAATATATATAAAACAAACGAACATAAAAGGCAGCCTCATGGCCATTGATTTGCACTTTTCTGCTTAACAAATTAAATGTGTTTTATTGAATGGGTTTTTCGAATCGAACGACCGACTTTCTATACGAGTTTGTTGTTTGTTTGTTTATGCGATTGCCGCTCATTAAAATCGAATTTCAATATATTCCCCATTTTTTTTTTGTATCCTATTTCCCTACATCTCATACATTTTATAGATTTCAAATTAACATTTGCACACGTTTTACTGGTTTTTGTTTATTTGTTGCGAGTGCATTATTTAGTATGTGGCTTTAAATTTGCTACTCAATTAGCTTTATGCACATTTTATATTAATTCTCTGCTGTATTTTTCATGCTTCAGAGATACAAATTTAAATATTTATTTTAAATATCTTTTATTATACAATGTATCATACAACCACTTTATATGTCGAGCCAATCCCATATCGTCGGTGCCTTTAACTTGTCAGCAATTTCATAAATGAAAACAACTTTTCAACGCCATCTCAAAGTGACAACGTTGAGGGTGTGCTCAACTTGAGCTGTCAAATAAAATACAGTATTGTAAAATATCAGCTCTGAAAACATTTATAAAAATATGAACACAATTTCTCTGTGCTCTACCTCACCTTACAGGGTATTTGATTGCTCTTCTTTATCACAACACACCAGTTTCAAAGAGTTGCTGGCCTTGTTGTGCTTGTTTGTTATTTTCCTCTTGACGATGACGAGCCCCAAAAAGTATGCTATGATATACAAAAAGCACACAAAACAATAAAACATAAAGCGCAAAACAATTGTCGAGGTCGCTGCTGCTGCTCCTGCTCCTACTGCCGCTGTTGTTGTTTTTGCTTTTGTTATTACCTTGGAGATTAATTAATTGCACAAGGCACAAAATATGCTACAAGTTCAGAGGCTCCTCTGCCTCCACCCCCAACCTACCCCTTTCTCCAACCCATATACGTTTGCTTTGCCAGTCATTTCCGGTCTCTTCCCCCGCCCGTGTTTATGGCTACACTCGCCAAAAAAAAAACGAGTCGAAAGAAATAAAATAACAACAGCAACAAGATGATAATTTTCAGGCTCGTTTCGGCGCTGCGCCCTCCCGCTTTTGTTTATGGCATTTTCTTTTATAAAGTGGAAAATTGCAGACAGCATTGTTTGTTATTTATTGCCATTTTGATATGAAAACCTTTTTTACGCCCATGGGCTATAAGGAAATCAACCCCCGTCATGAAATACCGTGTATTCTCTCTCGATTACACCCAAACCTAGATAACTTTATGGAGGCCTCTCTCTGTATGTATTTTGGGTGTGTGCGTTTGTCTATATTTGGCCTGTCATAAAAGGCACAACTAATGATTTGTTTTTGCCATGCTTCATCAATATCAAGTGGCTGACAATGACAGAATTTAGCATGAAAATGTCTGAACTCGACATTGACTAGACATTAGCATTAATGATTAACATAAAACTAGGCTGCATTAACATTGATTGCTTTTTGTTATATGTTTTTTGTGGTTTTCTATTTATTGCTGAACTTTAATTGGAACTTTGATTCATCAATTAAAATAAAGTTTCTATAGTTAAACCTTCTCTTAATACTATCAAGTTACTAAGGAAACACTTACTTTCCCAGCTTTAACTATATACGTCTTCAATCCTCATTATTTGTGTTATTCTTTTCGATTATCCGCAACACATTTGGCATGTTATTCGCGTCCTTGGTCCCAAACTAACTCAATCAGTGTTGTAAAACGTACGTCGTTGTTCACATTTAGCCTGTCAACCCTTCTTAGCATTGAAATCAATTTGACAAAAGCCACATAAATTTAAATAAATTGCGGCCACATAAATTTAGACATGAACTTGCAGTGACGCAAAAAGGCGGATTGAAAAGGAAGTTGTATAAACCAAAACACAAATAAACTTACAGGCGACGACTCAACTAACAAAACAAACAAAAAACAAAAAAAATGAGAGCTAAAAAGGGTAAACGAGAAACTAAAATGGATCCTGTTTCGCCAGAGTCCTTGTAAGCTGCTCAGAGAGAACTGCGGTTGCTCGCAATGTAAACGGAAATCCACTTGCCTATGAGAGTGTGAGTGAGAGAGAGAGAGAAAAGGGGACACACACACACACACTGACCGTTCAGATAACTAACGAAAATAGAAACAACAAATACAATTTAAGCTGAGAAATCAAAATGAAGCATAAACAAACAGTAGAAGAATAAGCAACGCAAAAGTAAATGGAGCCAATAATAGAAAGAAAAAAAGTAAGAAGATTGCCACAGCAGGACACAGCAAGATAGAAGGAAAGAGAGGGTGCCAGAGAGAGAGAAAGAGGTGTGGCAGTGCTAAAACAAGTTGCCAGGGCAAACAGGAAAGTGTATAAATGAAAAGAAATCGAAACCGATTGCTCCTATGACTGTGTGAGTTGTAGGCAACACGATAAGCAGTCAGCGGCAGAGCAAGAGGCAGGGCGAGACACCCAACCCCGCCCCAAAGGCTAGCATAAATGAATGCTAAGCAGGCGTCTGTTGAAATAGCAGGCAAGCAAAAAAAAGCCAACCCAAATAACACTCGGTATATAGAGCCCTAGGGAATGTGGCTGGCGAGCCGCGTACTAGCCGGCAAAAAAGGCTTTTCATAATATTTTTAGACATTTGACTTTTGATTGAGCGCATTACACGGTAGCTCTTGCGTCTCCGTCCCTTCCTCCGCCTAAGCTTACAATTTGACTGCTGGCAATTTATTTGAGCTTTCTGCTTTACCCACTCTATCACTCCTTCCTTCTTCCTTTCTCCTGGCTGTACACATTTCAAATGGCAAAACTGGCAAATGGCAAATCAGACTGTAGCTAAGCATCGCTCGCTATAAAATTAGATTGTCTTGGGCTTATGGCTAAGATTTTGTTAGGCCCTCGCACTGGATTGCCACAGCATTTTTATTGAAAATCTTAGCCCAATATCTAAACGGCGGTGTTTTATTACCTGTTTGGGTTCTGTTCGCTAAAGCTTTCTCTTAGCTTTACGTACATAATGTGGTATATATATATTTAGCTCGTGTTTTACATTACGAGACAACAACAGATTAGGAATAAATGTTTTTGGCTTTGTGGTTTTAACGAGTCAAAGTGGAGCGAAAGTTCTAAAAATAAATAAAATCCCAAGGAATCCATTGGAATCCATTTTAATGATACTGATACAGGAGCGTTTATTATAACTATTCAGAAAGCCATTTATATGAAAATTTAATATTAAATCAATTAAAAATCTTTCGTTACTTTTCTGACTGTTGACGTTACTGTTATTTAAAAGCACTGGTGTTTTAAATGCTTCTTTTCATATTCTTTTTTTACTCTTCGAACCTTCTTTCTTTGTACAAATAAAAGAGTATCTTCTTTGTTTTGATTTTTAACTTTGCTCTTAGCATTTGTTGTGCCATAAATGCACAAAAAGCCGTAGCATAATATTAGCTTAAAGAAATTAAATCTTTTAATGCTTTTCTGTGCCTCCCTTTCATTGAGCAGTGCTCTGCCCTGCAGCCATGCCCCCCAACAACCACCAATCATCAGCCCTTCTTTGAGCTGTCTATAAAACATCTGGCGACTGTCTGAAAGCCAAGACAGAGAATCAAATCAGAATTCAACTTTTTGGCAAGCCAGAAAAGAAGCAGAAAAGTAAAAGTGACAGACGCTCGCTAATTTTCAACTTTGCTTTGTACAATTTTGTTGTGAACAAGTGGCGGATGGAGGGTATAAAGGGAAGTGAATGCGTTGGTAGACTTTAAAATGTGTTTGCCTGTTTTTATTATTTATTTTATATTACGACGTCGACTTTGACGTTCGCTCGCTGCCTGACTTCCTTCCGTTTAGCTCATTAAACACACAGTTGAAGAAGCTAAAAAAAAAAGCAGAAATGAAAAGAGAAGAAAATGAGCGGCCCAAAGTTTACCGTCCGTCGTCTGTGGCAGACATAACTCTCTGGCGGTGTCTTTGCCATTTGTTCTGTCTTTCAATGCCCTTCAACGAATTGTGAAATGTGCTACAAAATGGTTGCGTTGAAGGCACTCAAGGGAGTTACTGTGGTGCCCCTTCCTGCTACCCCCCACCAACACACATACACACACCCTGTTTGTGCTCCCCCTTTGCATATTTATTTGCCGTGTTTATGCCGCGGCTGCATAATTTTATTTGTTTGCTTAAAAAAGAATTAAAAGCGGTTTTCCTTTTGCCTTTTCTTCAATCCGCTAAATCGCTTTTATGTGCCTTTACTTGGCAATTTACGCACATTGCGCATACGCAGCGTATGTCGGTTGGCATTTCGTGTTAACTGAGCAACGTTTTCATTTCTTTTTTGCAATTGTGGACATTAACATTTTGGGTTTTATGGCAACGGAATTGCTGTTAATGTTGGGCATATAAAAAAGTCAGCTTGTGGTTTAATTTGTGCTTTTTATTATGTTTTGATATATGTTTCAAGATTTAACATATAGATTGTAGTTGAACTATTTGTTAAGTTCACTAAACTGATCAAAAGCACCTACAACTGACAGTTGAACACAATTGCCCCTGGCACTTGGCCTTTTACTTGGTTTTACCTTTTCTGACATCAAGTGTTGTGCTGTTTACCTGTCCATGCTCATTGGCCACTTAAAGACAAAGGCTGTTGATGTTGTTGCCAGTTGCCAGTTGCCAATCGACGGTGCAACGAAGCGGCAAATGCAACACCACTACACGACAGCAGCAGCAACAACAACAACTACAACTATAACACTTAGTTCAGACTTTAACACAGTGGATATCATTTCCGGCCAAATGAGTTTTCCAAGATGATGGAGTGTGAGACAAACGCAGACAGTGTGGAGAGCGAGAAAGAGGAAGAACTGAGACATAAACAGGCAGCAATAGACCCTCTGCTCTGCTCTGCCTGCTGTTGCTGTCAGTTTCTGCTGCACGCACAGAAGTATGCTACACTTTTTCAACTATTCACAGTCTGGCAACTCACATACTTTTTTAGACACACTCCGGCCTAAATTATTAGGTAAACCATTTAATTATTTGTTCATGCTGTTTGTAAACTGGTTTTTAGTTTAAAAATCTATACAAACAGTTTCACATGCCACAACTTTTAATTTCCAATGCTTTCACTTTAATAATTATTGCTGCTGTACATATTTTTCTGCCCACGAGTGTTTACGCTGACGTATAGCATTTAAAACGAAATTGCATTCGAAATTCCATGCCTAGACGCTGACAGGCGTCGTCTGGGCCACTGACATGACGTCGCCACCGTCTGGGGCAAGAGTGGCAGCTAAAGTATCGTTAGCAACATTTGTGGCAGCCAAAGCAACATCGAATGTTGCAGCTAATAAACGAAGTAAGACTAAAAAGACTAAGGAGAAAGAGAAAATGAAAGAGTGCCGTACTCGGTTCGACCGTTAGTCAATCAAATGGCAAAGCAATCAGCAAGTCATTCCAGCAGTTTGGCCTGTCAAGTTGTCCTTTTCAAGAGCTGACTGTAAATTAGCGGCGGCTTGAATTTTTGTGGGCCAAACTAAGCGGGCGTGGGCAGCTAAAGTGCGGCAATACGTCGGCAAAATGTCGGTAACGTCAACACCTTTAGAGCCTAAAAGGTAACAAGTTTTTGGCAGCGCCAAGAAAAGTTCAACTTAAATTTGAAGTCTTGTAAAGCTAACTTCAGTAATCTTTTGTGCAGCTTGGCTTAAGCTGTTTAGCGCCAAATACCGTAAATAAGCTAAGCAAATTGGCAATGTTAGTGGGTCAACTAATTAATTGAAAATTAAGTTAAAATATAGCCCATGATGATGCTGCTGCTGCCAACTTCCTGTGCAGCTGCTTAACAAATTTCCTCACTTAGCTGCAAGTTTTGGCCCCAAGCAACAGCAACAGCAATTGAATGAATGGGCTGCCAGTGTTGTGTAGTGCTTCGTTGTTATAGGCACACGGCACATTGTTGTCCTGGTAATTGTTGTTGTAAGCAATTTCCGTTGCTGCATTTTAGGCGGACAATGTGCCCCATTCCCTGCAGCTCTGTCTGACCGGGCTGTCTATCTGTTGGCCCACTCCACACGGCTCTGAACGAAAACTGGGCTAATTGGCTTGGAGTTTGTGCATTTTTAATTGAAAATCAATAAGGCTGAAGTGCCGTTGCAGCTGTGTGTGTACCGCTCTCTCCCCGTCTCCGTCGCCTTCTCCGTCTTTGTCTGTGAAGCAATGGATTTTGCTTGGCTAAGCGTCGCCTTTGATATATGGGCCAAGCAGCAGGTACAGGGCAACTTGCAACTGTCTTGCCAGCCCTCCCCTCTCCTCTCCTCTCCTCTTCCGACTGTCAAAAATTGCAGTTAATAGCCGTTTACAAAATCTATAGCATACTTTTTGGGGCCTGCCCTTGGAAAACAGTTTAAAGCTTTTAAATTGCTACTCAGCAGTTGTCAAAAATCAAAGTGAACTTTTAATAGTTTTGTTGGCCAAACGTACAAAGTTAGGCCAAACGCTTGCAGCATTTTTAACACTTTTAGCCATGCTCAAAGAATGTTTTAATTAAATCAAAAAACTCAGTGCTCCCTTTCTCTTACCCTTTTCATGCATTGCACGTGAAAACTTTGCGCAGAAATTCATTAAAAATTGAATTTACGCTCAACAAGTTTAAAATATGCAGTCAGTTGATATACTGACTAAATGCAAGCACGTGACTCACTGAAGACTGCATTTCCCTAATAAGCTAGTAGATTTTTAGCTACATTCTTCAGCCATTCTTGCAGGATTTATTTATGTGCTCACCTTTGGGCCAGATCAGCTGCTTTTAAGTGGTCCACACAAAGTTTTTGCTGTATTTTCTGACGAATTTATGGCAACATTTGAGGTTAAAGTTTTGGGTAAGCTTACAGCTTTAGCTCAAGATATATGTTTGTGTGTAGGTATATATTTTTTTTAACCATTTCTATGTCAATGTATGCCGAGAGTTCTACTGTTGTTACCCTTCCTTTGCGCGCTGTGCTTGCTGAAGCAGTCACCCAGCTTGGGACAAGCATCGCTGCACAGCAAAGTGTTGTTATACCCTGTAGTTGGTGTATAGGAAGGGTAGGTATGACTGTGCTTTAAAGCTTTATTGAATTAAGAATTAAATGAACAATTTAAAGCCTGTTCCTTAGACTCTTGAGAGCCTGTAAAAGACTCTTTCTTATCAACAATAAAAATTTAAAATTTTTTTAAGACTATTATATTTAAAATAAAATATGTATCTTACTCCCATTTTTAATCATGTTCCACTTAAGCTACAACAAATTAAGGAGTAACTCATTATCGAGCAAAGCACACAACATAATCATACTACTTATTTAGTTGTTGTTGTTGTTGCTGTGCAGCGAGGCATGCACACGGTTTACATTAGTCTAAGTAGCACATACACACACACACATGCTTGCCACACCCCTTTGAACATACGCCAACCCCCAACCACCCCACTTAACCACCTTTAGCGCCTACCTAGGGAATATGGCGACTCTGAAACTCGAGTTGTTGTGCGTGGCGCGTGTGTGTGTGTGAGTGTGTGTTTTAGCATAACGCGTTGATAAGCTAAAAGGCCAAGGGGTTGCCACAGTTGCATGAACTGCAAGAGAGCTGAGCTGAGGTGGGTAAAAAAACCCACGCAAATTTATAACAAAAATGTTAAAGAAAGAAAAAAATGAACTGTCTAAAAAGCCGAAACAACGCTGATAAGCGACCGACTCGACACTCGGTTTGGCCCCTGCCCAAAAACAACGTTCACTTAACATATTTTGTTCAGGGTTGCGTTGTAACACCACCTCCCCACCCCCTCCGTAACTACCAACATTTTCACACACACCAGGAAAAGGGGTGTTTGTCTATAAAAATTTATGTCTAACCGGGCAAATGCCACAGCTCTTGGTTTAATGGTGTGAATTATATTAAGCGACGCGTGTGTGTGTGTGTCTAGCGAGACAGCTGTGTTCAGGGGGCGTGGCTGTGGTCGATGGCAGCCGCATGATGTGTATGCGACACCCCACATATTGAATCGTCTCTGTATGTGTATATTTATATGCACATATGTATACGGAAGTGACTGTGTGTGTGTGTGTGTCAGAGTGAGTGAGTGTGTGCTGGTGTGTGTGCCGCTGATTTGTTTTTATCGCAGCTCCCGGGAGGCATCAATTATGCTCTTCGGCTGCCGGTCTGTTGTTTTTGTTGGCGAGCAGCAGCGTTTAATGGAAAATAACAACTCCACTTTGTTCCTTTCATGAGGGTCCTTAAAGCGCAGCCAGAGAGCAAGAGTGAGAGAGGTAGAGTGTGAAGGAAATGGAGCTAGAAACAGACTCTACTAAAGCAGCGTAACGAGCGACTTTACATTGTTGTTGCCTTAAGAGAAACGCTGGAGAAACCAAGTGCAATTTTTGACTTTTCATTTTTTTTTGTGTATGAAAATGTCTTATGGAAGAGTTATGAGCAAATTTATCATATAATTAATACCAAAATGTTTCTTAATTTTATAATTAAACACTGATTGACTGGCCTCCCCAAGCAGCGTAGAAATTTCTTTATTTTCTATGCAAATTACTGATCTAATATGTAATTATTTTACTATTCTATAGTGATTACTTCGGAGAGCCTCTGCTGTGTGTTGAAATTTGCTATTTAGCTGCTGACTTTTCGCATTAACCCAGTTTTCTGCTGTGGAAAATGCACTGAACACCTTCTAGTACAGTGGCTTAGTGCAGGGCTCAGCTGTTTTACTTACTTTCAAGTTGCCACCTGACAACAGCACAGACCCAAACCAAAATAAAAAGTGTATACACACATAGATAGAGGTTTGTGTGTGTATTTTTTCGTAAGCACGTGTATGCGTTTGTGGCATAAAAGCGAGTCAAGTGCGTGGCAAGTTTCCTAATTACGCGAGCGTGCGAGTTCTCTCTTGACATATTTTTTTTTTGTGGGTTTTATGCCACACAGCGCACATTGAAAGAGGAGGCAGAGATAAAGTAGGGAGGGGGATATAGGTGCATAGAAGCACTTTTGGCCACACTTTATGTAATCCAAGCGGACGAACCGCAAGCCATGAAATTTGCACATATTGCAGCTGATGTTCAGTCTCTATTGAAATTACTTGGCCTGGTACTTAGCCGTATTTCTTCTTGCTTATATGCAACTCACTTTAATTACATTTTACACACAAACACACACACACACACATTCGCAGCGCATATGAAAATTATTTGAATTTTTTTTTGTTTTTGTATTGCACAAATAAAACGCAGTAAAAACTTTGCTTTCATCTAAACCAAAATGAAATTGAAGCCTTTTCAAATGCATTTAGGCATGGCAACTCTGTCAGCATGTGCTTGTGTGTGTGTGTGTGTGTTTGTGTGTTAACTGAAATAAGCCACACAAAGCCATAATTAAATAAGTTCTTTTTAAACCAAAATTGAAAGTGAGTTTTAGAGCTGATTTTGGATTAGAATTTATTACAAATATTTTAGACTTGGAATTTTGTTAAAGAAAAATCTACAAAAATCATTGAAATATTTAACAGACAATTTTTTAATGGATATTGCAATTTATCTGCAAAAAAAACTATTTTTAAATATTTTATTTGATAGGAAAAATTTTATAAAATACCTAAAACTATCTACTAAAAATATGCACATGATTTTAACTTACAAACTTAACATTTCTTATGAAAAAACTATATAAATATCATATAAGTTAGTTGTTTAGGACACGCTGCTACTTACAGGGTATTTTCTGCTCATTTTTCCACTGCATCTTAAGGTCAAAACTCTCAATTAAAGAGACCAAACGCTGATATGCTGAAAAGTTGTATTTGCTTTACACTCTGCAGTGCACATAATCAACAGGCTCAAGCAAGAACAACTGCTACGACAATAAAAAGTATAATTACAACTATAAACACACAGACACACACACATACACACACACGCACACATACACAAAAGAGCAGCCACAATTGCTGCAGAACAATTAAAACAACTGAGTTGCCATATTTGAAGTGAGCTGCCAAGAGTTAAAAGGACGAGGACAAGGGCTCAAACTCAAACTCAGACGACAACAACGACTCATAATCATAATCATGTGCTTCCTCTAACAACAACTACGTTTTGTTAATTGTTCTTGCTCTCTCTCGTAGTGTGTGTCTGTGTGTGGGTGTGGGTGTGCGTGTGTGTGCACTTATTTTGCCATTCATTGTGGCCAGCAAATAAAGAGAAGAAAAATGAAAGCAAAAAAGGAGCAAAAGCAGCAAGGACATGCATTTAATTTGGCAAAAATGCACTTTCTACTTGTTTTGTTTGTTTGCTTGCTTTGTTTTTGTTGTTCTCCCCCTTCGGTTGTTGTTGTTGTTGTTGGCTTCATTTTATTGTTGCATTGCAACCACTGAAATTGCTTTTAATTGTTGCGCTCGTCATAATCATAATTTTTAATGATGATGCCCAGGATTGTGGGTCTCAGAACTCTGGACCAGGTGGCCATCAATGAAACTAATTTGCAAGGCTCTCGCTCACACAGACAAAGAAAGAGAGAGAGTGAAGGGTAGAGAGAGTAAGAGAAGCTGCACAGAATATTTTATCACAGCTGCAGCCTCTAAACACAGACGACAATTAAAATGACCATAAAAGTGCGCAGCAAGTGAGAAAGAGACAACTACAGTGCGAAAGAGAAAGCAGCTAGTGCCAGCCAGGGGCATTTGGCATTTCCTTGAGCTCATTCTTGTCCCTTTACCATAAATTGTCTGTCTGTTTTATTGTTGTGTAGCACAAAATTAGGCAACGACTTTGTCTCTCTCTCTTTCTATCTCTCTCTCACTCTCTCTCTCTGCATCTCTTTCTGCTTGTGTTTCTCACCATCTCTTGCGTTGGTCTCATGTGTTTTGCGGTGCAAGAAATGTGACAATTAAAATTTTTGGGTTCTCATCTTTTGTGGCTCATCTTGACGTTGTTTTGTTGCTGTTATTGTTGCTGTTAGCAATTGTTACATTGTCAGCTTTAATTGGCTGAGTAAAAGTTACAAATTACATGCACTTTTAAAGTTTTAAGTAAGCCATTTCAGTGGCTGCTGTAAATTTGTCAGGCAAAAGTAGAAAAATAAATTTGTTGGGCTAAATTCAGTTGTAATAAAAATGAGTTAAAAAATGTGAAAATTTGTAAAATATTTTAGGGGTTTATGTTGAATTTCTAAAGGTTCAATTAAGCTTAAGTTTCTATATAAATATTACAAATTTTATATGTTTAAACCAGCTACATTTTGTGATACATTTCTTGCTCATGCTAAAAATAAAGTTTCAAATTCAGTTCATTTCTTTTAAATGCATAAAAATGTGTATTAAATTTGCCTCACACTTTTTAATCACACATGCTTGCGGCACATTAAACGCGGCACGTGGCAGCCAGGAAAAAAAATAATATCTGGCAGAGGCTTGACAAAATGAAAACTGCAAACAAGAAGCAAAAAAATATGATGTGAGAAAAAGAAAATGAATCAGTGAAAAAGCGAAGCTGGAGCAGCAAAAATCGCAACCAAATGTCAGCCAAAAATAATGCTGGTGGCTTAAAAGAGCTTCCACATTGAAGTTGTTGTGGTTGCTGCTTTAACAGCCACTGGCAACTTCCGGGCGGTTGTCAAAGAAAGTGGAAATTGTGCCAGATGAGGCATGGTAAGATTGTTGAGCTTTGGTAGGAATGGGGGGACTAAGGGGAAAAGCCGTTTGGCAACTCAACAATCGCAGCCAAAAGCAACTACATGCTACATCATTAACTAAACGACAGTTTAAGCGTTTGCCAAGCACAGAACAAGGGAATGAAAGCAGTGAAAGAAAGACGGAAAAGAAAATGAAGAAGGAAATTTTTTCGTGCTCGTCACTCAAAAATTAGGCAACGTTGTCGTTGAAGGAAATGCGGCAGCCATAACATTAACTAACAACTCATATCCTTGAAAATGTTGGCCGGGCGCCTGTTGATAGGCAACACATTTTTTGGCAGCCTTGTCGTTCTCCTCAACTAATGAAGCGGCAACAAATGGAGAGAGGGGAGGAGTTGGAGAGACCAAAGACAGCCAAACAATGCCAGCAAAATGTGGCAAAAGAAAAACCAAACAGAAAGCAATGAAAAGGCAGGGAAAATGGAAGGGAAATTGCTCAGCAACAGGAGAGCACATTCAACGGAGGGAAGGAGCGGGGCAGAGTGGTAGAGCAACCTTTAATTTGCATATGAGCAAATTTTGCGGTGCCTTCATCAAGTATTTTTTTGAGATGGGCATCAAATGATGCGGCATCAGCAGCTGCTAAGCGTAGAACGAAGCAGCGTTGACGAATTTATGCCCAGCAAAATTAATGAGCACTTGATTGGGTTAGTTTCGCAAGCGTGCGAAGCACTTTGAATATTCAATGAACTGCTGGCAGTGCCAAGGAATGAAGCATTCCCTGCTTATCAAGTGAATCAGTATGAGTTCAACTGCGGTTGGGGTGCAAGTCAGAGCGCGACTTTGGGCTCTTTAGTCACTGTCAATTGAAGCGCGTTCGAGCTATCGATTAATGCTTTAAAATTTAAAGCATTGCCAGGCAAAATATAGACAATAAATCTATAAAAACCCAGCTAAAGTTTAAAGGCAATTCAGCTTAAACTAAACTAAGTTTGAAATCATTTTCTTGCTTTCCCCTTATTTGCATATTGTTTTTGACTGCTTTAAGTTGAAGTATATTATTCAAGCCATAGTTAAGCAACTCGCACACTGTTACAATTCTGCAATTATGCAGTTAAGTTTCAGTCTCTGCTGCTTGTCTAGACAGCGCACATTACTGGACTTTGTGTGCTGCTCGGCGCTGTCCGGCGGTTAGAAAGTACCTTCTGCTACTATCACCTGTCGCATAAATAGTGCCAGATGAATTATTAAAGTCGAGTGCACAAACAACTTCCTGCCTCGACTGGTTTTCCTTTTTACCAACCGCAGTAACAATTTTCCTACTCTTTTTTTGTCGGTGTGTGTTTCAAGATGCTTAAGAGCGCCGTCGTCTGTCTGGATTCCTGCAAACTGACTCGACCAAAGTCTGGGCAGCATAAAAAAGTTTTCATTTCGTTCGCTGCAAAGTAATAAAAAGCGTCGAGGCACCGTTATAATAAGCGACGGCGGCGGCGGCGGCGAATGGTAAAAAGCGCAGCGTAGACTTAAGCAGACGTTGCTTTTCGGGGCACACATAAGTGGCACCTGTGACCGAAACCACACACAGAAAAGCACACAAACACACACACACACTCGTACTGTGTGTAGTGCGCGCTTTTAGGCGAACGCATAAAAAATGTCTGCTACAAAAGTTTGCGCGGCGCGACGTTTAATGATGCCCTGTAGAGGCATTTGCAGAGGGTATATAGGCATAAATTGAAACTTTTGCTATACTCTACTTATGCTTTGCCCTAACCTACAGCGTATCTGCCACGTCGTTCAATTCTAGCCCAACTGCAGCTTATTATTTTACTCTTATTCCTTAAGGCTTATAAATATAATTCGACAGGCGACGGCGTTAAGGCAAATACTCATGTACTCGCTGAAACAACAACAACGTGCATAACAAATGTTGTTTAAACAAAGTCAAAACGAGCTGCTGCTGCAAACAACAACAACAACACATGTATGACTACAAAAAATGGCGGAAAAAAATGAAAACATTTTGCGCGCAGGCAACAAAAGTTATGAAGTTGTTGCCGTTTAAAGGCGTCTACAGTTAACAACAAAAACAAAAACAGCAACAACAACAAGCACATAATTTCAGTGTATTTTTCAACTTCTTTTCTTTTTCATTTCCCTTTCCTCCCAGTCGAGCAATTTGCCAGCCATTTTATTTGCGGTTGTCGTACATTTATGTGCCCTTTGCTGTTGTTGTTGTTCCTGTTGTCGTTGCCACAGTCTCGACTCTTTGTGTTTAGTATAATCTGCTGTTGCTGCCGTTCCTTTGGGTCCTTTGCTCCTCGTTGACCATTTAAGTGCAAGTCTAATTACACTGAAATTGTTCGAGTTATGCATTTTGAAGTCTAAAACTGCAACTGTCCCTTACCACTCCCCTCAACGCTTTTCATTTAAGTTTTACCTTTTTCTAACTTTCTGTTTCTGTTTCTTTTCACTACTTTATTATTAACTGCACATTTCTTTAACTAGTATTTAATGTTAAGCAAATAACAGTTTATTCGCATAAAACTTATGTATTTTTCAAATTTTCTTCTCTTTTCATGTAACTGAATGCAATTTGCAGGTGAGTTATGTTTGGTTTATGAAATTTAAGCTAAAAGGCGTAGAAATGCGTTTATTTAACTTGTCAAAAGTGCTCAGTTTTCAAAAGATTTCATAAGCGAAATGGAGTATACATCTCTTATCTAATTAAGCTATGTTTAATTTAATTTATGAAAGATTTGTAGCCTTAAAACTTAGCTGATCTTAGGTCTGAGTCTAGTTTGTTACACTTGTTACAAGTAGAAACAGCCACTGCTGTCATAGACATCTAGAGGCGATTGCTTTTATCCTGTGTCACCGCCTTCTAGTTGCTCTGTTCGCTGGCAGACATGACACAGTTTCTGCTTTCACTTGCACATTTGCAGAGCTCGCACACTAAAGGCAATCTTGACAATCCTGGCAGCCACTTGTGTAGTCCCTTCGTCCTGCTCGTATAAAAAAGAAAGTGCCATGTCGTCTGCCAATACAATAAATATTTAATGCACATGTTATTACATCAATAAGTGTGTCACTCTCTCACACACACACAAGCAGACACATACATATATTGAATGCTACAGATATTGTGGGAAAGCTTTTATCGCTCACCTTGTTGCCAGTTTTTGCCATTTTCATTGCCTGCGGCCCAACCGGCGTATACGTAATTCGGCCAAATATTGTAATAAAAAATGTAGCAAAAAAGAGAAGAGAAACAGAATTGTTACACGATTTGTATTGTGTTACATAAATTTATACATACATACATCTATATTGATATTGATGCATAAATTTATGCACATGGAATTGTCAGCTAGAATTGTTGCCATATTAAATTTGATAAATCGCATGTAAAAGTGAGCAAAAGTTTTATTTATTGCAGGCGATAACGAGTGTAGTCGCTGCATAAATTTAAATGCTCTTAGAAGGGTCTGAAATGATAAGTGTACATAAGTAGAATAATGTCTTACTTAGGCTGTAATTATGAGAAATGTAATCAAAATATTTATTAGTTTTAAAAGATAACAATTTTAAGAGACCTAATTTGAAATGAGGAACATCTTGTTAAGCTGCCAATAAAGTAGTATATGTAATGATTCAATTAAAACAATTTTCAATGAAAACAAAAAAGATTTTCAATGGAATAATGTAACATTCATTTCAGATTAATTCTTCAAGTTAATAACATATTTTATTCTAATACAAGTAGTCAGTACATTGCAAGTTTAATTCAGTTTCTTCACTACATAACACAGTGTCTTACAAAACTAACACGACTCACTGTAAAGAGTATTACACTTGCTCTCTTGTGTTTGTTTGAGTGCAAACACAAATATACTTTCATTTTATTATTCATACAAAGAGGTTTTCAGTTTGGCAAAAGCGAGTTAAGCAAACGTGAAATATAAATATGTATATTTAATAGATATACGGGTCAATTTTTTATGCATTAGCTTTAGCAACAAAAAGGAACAAAGAAAACCTTAAATATTTTCTTATTGATTGAGCAGACTTGTATTTTTTTATAAAATTATTTGATATATGTAAGTTGAGTTTGATGTCACGTCAATCGCATTTAAGCGACCATAATGCCACAGGAGAGCTCAGAGCAGGATATGGGCATACAGGACGTGTTACAAAGCGTTGCATATTTTAAGAAGACCCAAAAAGTACAATAAGCGTTGTCACATTTTTCCATTGAATTTTTCATAGCTCTGCGCTTTTTTCAACTCTGTTAAATTTAACAATAAACTGGAAAAGCAATAAAACGAAAGAAATTCCGAATATCAACAATATTTTTTTGTAATTAAAAAAGGCGTGTAAATAGATTGAGTAGTAGAACTGACTGTGTGTGTGTGTGTGTGTGGGTAGAAATTGTCAATTTATTTGTTATTCAAAAGTGTAATATGAATTTGACATGCTCAGCTGTGGGATATGTTGTGGCAATTCAAGTTGAAAAACAGCAGCATAAATATTATTTTACAGCAGAATTTATTAAATATTTTCCTTTACTCTATTTGTATTAATTACAATTGTAGAGGTATTTTAAGCTGACTTAAAACGCATACAGCTTTACCTTGGCAACTTTTATGCCAAAATTAATCCCACAAATTTTTTGTACTTTTTTTTCTTCTATCTTTTATTTATTTTTGTGTTTTTTTTTTTTAATGAATTCAAATGTTTGTTTATTTGTTGTTTGTCTGCTCTGTTCACTCAATTAATGAAATTTGATCAAGTCAGCAGAAAGTCTCCCCCCCTGCTCCCTTCCTGCCTGCCTTAGTCTATTTACGCATGTTAATCAGGCATGCGGCAACCCTGAAAAAGGCAAAGGACTCAGACGGTATTTGTTGTTGTTGTTGTTCTTGTTGATTTGCGTGTGTGTGTTGTATCTTTTGTGTATACTCACGTGTGTGTGTGTGTCTTGTGTGTAAGCCTAAAAGCTGCTTAAATTTTTAATGACTTTGCTTGTGTTTTTAATTGTGTGCGTGGCATTTTGCATGTCTGCCTTTGCCTCTCCTCATATGTGTGTGCGTCTCGTCTGTCGACGGGCGTGTGGGTGTACTAGTGACGCTTAAAAAAGGAATTGAGTTTTCACGGTAATTTTTAAACTTTACGGAATAAATTATTTCTCTAAAAAATTTTAACTTATTTATCACAAATTATGCTACACAAAGTGATAAATTTCTTCTACAATAAGAGCTCATATTTTGCTGTGACAAAGGCAAATTTGATGGGATTCTTTCAGTAACTATCGTTTAAAAGAATTCCAAAGAATTCTTAACAGTTTGTTCTAATCTTTGTATAATTATATCAGTAACTGCTTTCTAAACGCTATAAAAAATCGAAGACACCTCCAGTAGTTTTCTACCCACTCTCAGCACAAACGTTGACAATTTGCGCTGCTCCTCACTCTTTCCATCTTTTTCTAACCCATCAAAATTGACGCCCACGCATGTCACGTGTTTAATTATTTACGTGACTTGGCTGCCTGCCTTCCCCCCATTCTCTATTTTCCTTTCTCCTTCGCTCTTTATTCTTTTCTTCTCGCTTTTTCGCTTGTTGTGTTTGACATGCGAATTTTGTCTAAATATTTATTGCCAGTTGAAAGAGTGTTTGTTGTGTGTGTGTGTGTGTGTGACTTTTACGACTCTTTTGTACTTGGCTGTCTCGAAAAGCAAACTACACTCGTCGCCAGGGTTGCCAACTTGTCCAAATACAACTGTGAGCTGGGTCACCTTTTTAAATGAATGCTTTTCTCGCTTGTGGCTGCATCGAGGCGTTAAGACAAAGTCTGAAACGTGGCTAAAAAGTGGAGTGTGTGTTTTCTGTGTTCTTGTTTGCTTGCAGCTGCTTCACGTAGCTGCTGACAACAAATTTGATTGTTTTTCTGTTCTCTGTTTTCATTTTCTGTAGCCTACTTTTGGGCGCAGCGAAACATTTAAATTTCTAGGAGTTGATATATGAAATTTACTTTTAAAAATAGTTTTTAGGGCACGTTATCGATCACATATGGCTAGTTTTAAATTTTAAATAACTTGTACCATTTAAATTAATTATTTTAATATGTTTATATTCACAAAGTATGAATAATTTATCAAATTAATTATAATAATATTATTTTTACACTTAAATTGTGTTAATTTTACTTGTTTTTAATCTTAAGCAGACTTTTTAAGGTCTTCTGATTACTGGAATACCAAATTTTAATTTAAAATTCCTTTACTTAAACGGCTTTCATCGTCTTACATTCCAAATTTCTTTACTTATTTGACGACGTTGATACACTTGTGTCAAAACCGTTACATAAACCAATATTTATATACCCCCCTTCACTCCTGAGTCTCCAGAATTTTTCAATAAACCAATTTTCAAAAGAATTCTTGCTGCGGGCCAAACAAATTGGTTTGTTTTTCAATAAATTGTTGGCTCGGTCGCGACTTATCATTTACCTGCCGCAGGCGTTGCACCTGCCAGTCGCTTGGCCTCCATTTTTATAGCGAGCAGCAATTAGATATGGAGTAGGGTCCTAACTGCCATTTTCTTCGCATTTTCCCCCCTTAAGGAAATGCCTCGTCGCGACGTGTGCTTTTCCTCTTGAGTCCCAGGGGCGTCGTTGAAAATGCCCATTATAATAATTATCGTTGCTCGTTTGTGGATTGTTTTCTTTCTCCTCTTGGTTGTTATCCTTTCGTTTCTGCTGAGTTGACAAAATCATAAAAATGTAGTCGAAACAACAATTTATACAAATGTCTCCCGGTTGCCAAACGTTGAATATTAACTGAATTTACAATGTTGCCTCATTGTGTTGTCAACAGTTTTTTTTTCTCTCCTCCTTTTTATTTTGTTAATGGTCCCAAAGCGACCAAAATGTGAAACTGCTTGCGGTTTGAAGGAATCTTGCTAATATACTAGGGAAATTATATGGAATGCCCACAATGTGAGTTTAGCAATAGTGTCTAGACATGTTACGACTTGTCGCTGAGTAGAAATTTTGTGTCTAAAGATAATTTTAGATTAAATTTAAATTCTAAAATTTATAAGACACTTGGGTATCGTTTTGTGCACCAAATTGACTGTTGGAAAATCGCTTTTAATAGCTAAATTTTGTATGGTAATGTAGGAAAATTTGGAAGGGAATAAACTGGAACTTTTCCAGGAATAAATTAATGAAAGATGAAAGAGGAATAGTAAATTAAAATTGTATAAAAATATTAAATTTCAGTAGACTTGAATAGCCTTTAAAAATGGTCTTGCTTTGAGAAAAATTGTTTTAGGGTTGACAGGTGTCTTAAGCAGTCACTGAAATTTACAATTGTTAAGACAATTCATTAACATTCATTCAATAAATAGTCAGATATTGCATGTGCCACAGCTACATATACTTGCCACAAACAACTGTGCTGCTATATAGCACTATAATACAACTCCCTGCAAAATTTATGATACACTCGCCAAAGAGATTCTTCCCACTCTTCCACACTTCCTTCTCCTTTTGTCTACTCCTATCTGAGCCTGAATTGTTTCAATTTCGCTGGCAAACAAACAATTTTTGGGTGAAAGTGGCGACAACTCTGGCGAGTTTTTTGCGGCTCACTGCATGCCCGACGCTCTGGAATTTTCATTTATAATTTTTAAGTTTTTTTTGTCTTGCTCTTTTTGACTTATGCTTTCAAAGTATGCGCCGAAATGCTCACATTAAAAAATATTATATATACACCAGATATTCGTACATATATGAAAACCATTTGATTCAATTTTACCAACTCACACGCTCTTTATTTCTTCTTTCACTTGGATTTCCCGGCACTTTCCCGGCAGCCATGCAAATCATTTTTCTTTCGGCCCCAGCTTACAGCTCAGGGGCCACACAGTGCTCGATCCGTGGTCCATGGTTCACGGTCCAACGTCCAATGTCGTTATTGTCGTTGTTCTCATCGCCTTTTTTTATTTCGAAAATGAATCAATAAATTCTTTAGCCTGCAAAAGAAGTTTAAGCAAATTTTGGTATTTCGGCGACCCTTTCCAATTTTTGTTTTGCTTAATACTCTAAAATGGAAAGAGTTTAGGAATTTTATCAAATGTTTAAATATATAAGAAAATTTCTGATCGTTAAAATATAATACAAAAAACTTGTTAGTAGCTATAAAAGATTTATTTAAATACTAGTTTATGCAATATCTCCATTTTTTTAGCATTTAATTCTTTGATAAATTTGCATAACATTTTGACAATATTTATAAACAATTATTTCTTAGTTTCAATAAATAAAATATTATTTTTCAAACACTTCAAAATTTGGGGAATTTTTCCAGAAGAAGATAAAATTATATTGGTTACAATAAATTTTTAAAATATTTTTTCCTAAACTTCTGCATGAGCATAAAAATTTCTATTGCTTTTCTCCCTTTTCCTTAAACCCTTTGGTATCTTAAAATTCAAAGAGTATCTACAAACTGTCTTTGTCCATTGAGAAAATTCGCTGATGGTTTTTGTGTGTTTTTTTGTCGTTCTGGTTCAGGACCCGGCGGCGTTTTTGGCATTTTTGCGCCGCAATCGTCGTATCGTCGTATATGTGCGAAATGCCGTTACTTTTTCAGGGTTCCTCCCAGCTCTATTCGTAATGTTGCCAAAGGGGAGCAGGGGTGGAGGCGTTGGAGGTTTGTTTCCCGTCACATGTGTCCATTTTAATAGGCAAAGCTTTCGCTTTAAAGTTGCTACGGAGGCAACTTAAATTTGGTGCCATATCCTTTGTGCAAAAAAATGGGAATAAATAAATGAATGGAATAAAAGGAATAAGTATCTACATACATATATGTTACTGTTTGTGTGTGTGTGTGTGTGTATATCTCATTCATTTCATTGTGGTCTCGTCCGGTCGCTTTATGCTCTCGTTTTACCGTCGTGTCGGACTTTGCGTATTTGGTTGAGTTTACATTACGCTTCACGATTTTATTTTATTATAATAAATTTCCTTTTTTCTCTGTCTCTCTCTCTCTGCTATTCTTTTTATTATGCTTGCGTGTGTCTGTCTGTGAACTTGTGTGTGTGTGTGTGGGTTATACGAATATCATTGAGCTCCCCTCCTTTGTAACTGTACCTTATCTCTTGCCATATTCTTTCATGTCTTTCTTTTTTGTAAATTTGATATATTTTTTGCAATTTCTTTTTCATTTAACATTTAACTTTTTTTTTGTTAACTCCCCGCAAGATTTACTTATTTAATTTGGCTCTGCGTGCGGTTAACTTTGCTGTACAATTAAGCACTGCCAGGGTTGCCAAGCTGTCAGTAGTACTTATCCGTTATAATAAACGCAGGAATTAAAACGATAAATTGTCAAATTTACAATTTTTTTTCTCAAGGAGGTGATATTTTTATAGCATTATCTATTTCGTGCATCTAATGGATACAGTTACGGGATAGATAGGGGATTATAATGTAATGGAATTATGGGAAACCTCTTAAGACGTCGAATTGTAGTAGGAAAACTTTAATATGAAATCAGGAAGTTTTCTCTTCATAAAGTTTATTTTTATGCATTTTATTTTTCCTATAAAATATAGTAACCTTTTTGAACAATTTTTGAAGCATGATTTATTTGATTATTTTTTTTTAATTTTTTAGGTCACTTTCTGAAATTGTTGTCAAATTTAAAATATTAAAAATAATAAGGAATTTATTGTCTAGTTAATTAAAGCTCAATTTTACTTCATTTCATTTCTAAAATATACCAAAAATTTCAACAAATCTAAAACTTCCCGCAAATAAATTATGTAGGTTTTGTAGCCAGAAATAGTTGACTTTAAAATTACAATTCTGCACCAAAAAGCCAACCGAAGTGACCCACAAAAAGCCAAAAATTCCACATATGAACACAGATAATAACCAGCACATCATACCCATATTAGTCATAGCAGATCCCTAAAGGACATTCAACTACCAATGGAGCATGTCTAACAACCACTAATTAGTCAAAATAATCCAACTAAGAGACAGACAGCCAGAGAGTGAGAGGGAGATAGTTAGAGAGGAATGTGGAGACAGAGAGAGAGAGAGACACTGAGAGATTCCCAAACAAATGCCAACTTTGATCTATTTACAAGCAATTATTAACACAACAAAAACAACAACTAAATGGAGACTACAAATGATTTTACATTTTTGCTTAATTACACACGAGTTTTTCCCAGCTTTTCCTCTCCACTTTCCAAGCTTTGCCGACTTACCACAGCAGTGGCTGGAAGCCCCAATTCGTATCCTCCGCTGTCACTTTGACTTTACCCAGGGCCAAAAAAATGAGTTGCCGTTTCCCTTCCTTCCCTCTGCCTTTCTCAACGGAGTTCTCGCTGTCCATGTCAAATATTTGCACAAAAGTCCGAGCTCTCTGGCGTCTCTCTCCGGTTCTCCCTCACTCTCGACCCTTGGCAGTCAGAGCGTCAGCAATCCTGGCTGAGTTTGGTGATGGATTGTGGTGGGTTGGGCGTGCGTTTTTGGGGAGGTGTGGCAAAGGATGATGAGCAGCGCCAGACGCAGCTTATCATTGACAAAAAGCGCAACGTGAAGTCAGCGGTGGCAGCGGCGGCGACTGCTTTTTCGGGGGTTCACTGGCTGTCAACATTGCTGCCGGTCTTTTGCAGCCCCAACTGTAACCGTACTCGCCCCGTGCCCCTCTACCCACTCTACCTGCATGCCAACTTGCACTTTTTGTTGGGTTATCCTTGGCAGCGTTGCCAGACAACGCACAGTCAGCGATTTTCTTTCTACAAATACAACAAAAAACACTCCAAAAAAAAGTCGCATAGCTTAACAGAAAAAGTTGTCTCCCTTTCAGCCGCTCCACCACTCTTTGTGCTTTTCTTTCTCCCTGCTGCCCAGAAAGAAGGCAAAGAAATCATTTTAAATGCGGCTTAAAATTATCTTTGATAAGCGTGGCGAAATGTGTTTCTGCTGAGTAATTTATAGGCAGAGCTTTTATTTTTGGCGAAGGGGCATTGCGGAGTATGGGCGGTAGTAGACGACTTCACTGAACTCAACTCGACTCAACGGTTGGTATTAAAAGGTCCTTGAGATCAAAGTCGTCGCCGTCTAAGTTGGTTAGGGCTAAAAGTTTAAGCAGCTTACAGATAGAAAGAGTGAGCGAGGGGAGTGGAGAGCAGCGTTCATTGAATAGGCTTAGAGCTGGGCGTGGGTTATCTGGAAAGGTTATCATTAGTGACAAAGGTAAATGACATAACTAATTGGGCATGCCAAAAGCTCTGAAGTACGAGTTAAATTCATCTTCAAAGCTACCTAAGATAAGCTCTTAAATTATTTTAGCTTACAGCTAATCATAATTAAAACGATCGATGTAAAGAGCTTTATCAAAAGCTCCCTTCTAACATATTTATCTTTGGTTTTATCTAATCTCTTAAGCCAATGCAAGCAAACTATAAGCTCTTAAGATTTTTTCACATCTATCGCACTCTCTCTCTTAGCACTCTTGAAGTATCACTCTTAGCATGCCCTTCACTCATAACTTTACTTACAAATTGACATTATAAAGCATGCGTAACAATAATAAAGCAAAGAGAAACCAACGCAAAACAGAATAACAAGAAAAAAGTTCTATTAAACAACCATAACAAGAGCAACAACAACAACGATAATAATGCACCGTTACTTGAGTGCAGTTGTTGCTGTTGTTGAGTTTTGCACTTGATTTGTGAAGCAGATGCTTTAGATTTACCTTCAGTAGCGTAAGCAAAGAGTGGCAGAAAAATAACAACAACAACGAGCAGAGTTCGAAAGGCAGAGAATAAAAAGCAGAGTTTCCTACTACTCAAACAAACACAAGTGGCATGATTTGATACTAATTTTTTCGCTACTACTCTTTGGACAACTTTGGCTACCTTTTCTGTCACAGTTTCTATCTTTGTTGCCCGCCAAAAGTGACAAGCGAATTCTTTGCCCACTGGCACAATTCTCAATGCCTTTTTTTACTTTCAAACTTTTTTAATAGATTTCAAATTTTACCCCAACTCTCGTACTCCCTCTACTCCTGTTCGCACACACAGAGTTTTTCTCTAGAGTAATCAAGAAAATTAGAGAGAGACCCAAATCCAAATTTAAGTTGTTCCCTGGGCAATTTGGGAGGAAAATTGTTGACAGCTTAGGGCCAACGGACAAATGAAGATAAATGTTTGTGTGGGTCAAAAGTTAAAAAAACAACAGTAAATTTAAAACACTTAAAAAATAAACTGTATTTAAAGAGAATTATGGCAGAACATACAATTGTAGTTTACGTAACCATTAAAATGTTATACCCAATCTATACTGCTGCTTACAGGGTATTCTGCTTGTAACTGTATCGAAATAAATGCGATAGTCTTGTTAAGTCGATAGTCGAAGTAAACTTTTTACTGTATTTTTCGCATACTTTGTTGTTGATCTCAATGTTGTTGCCTGATGAAGATGAATTGCACTTTGAACTTTGATAGAAATGCACAACAAGCTTGTCCCTTTCTGTTCACTTTACTCTTTTTTTTCGTCGCTCTCTTACGTTTCGCTGCTGCTGTTCGCAAAGTTGAGGCAAAGTTTTTAATAAAATTGTACCAAGTGCATGTTTTTTTCTCTTTTCATCAGGTCAAACAGAAAACGTTCATGTAGCTACAATAGTATGCATGGGAGAGAGAGAGAGAGAGAGAGTTGAGGATAAAGGGATTGCAATAATTGTGTCAAATGGTCGCGCTCTTTTAATGTGTGCCACAGTTTGAAAGCTATTCAAGCAATTTAAAATAACTGTCAAACTGCAAAACAAAATTACGCAAAGTCGAATTCTAAAAGAGCGCGTTAAATGAACAGCAGCAAGAGAGTCAAAAGGGGAGAGTGAAAAATACTTTCTGAACAAAACTAACAATTGCAACAACAAAAACAAACAGAAACTTTGAAATGCAAAATGCAACAAAGAAAACGGCAAAAGTCACGCAGATGAAAGGAGAAGGAAGTGTGATACAGTCGCAGAATTACCGACATAAAACTGAAACTTGTAAGGGGAAAGAGAGAGTGGGACAGAGGCAAAGCTTCTGGAAGGTGGAGCGAGCAAACGACAAAGTATAGTAATTAAAATATTAGGTGTGTTGCAGCGATTTAAAGAAAGTGAGGGAATTGAAGGAAGGGAATAGTGTCTGTTATGCTTAATTACATATGTAACGTTATATGATATGATTATGGGTGACTGACTTTGATTATGCTTATTACAATAACTAAAGGTTCCCGAAGCATTAAATGCGCTTAAACCTTTAAACTGTTTGCTCTCCTTTAGTTATCTTAGCACGGTGTTTTTTGAACTTCCTTTGTTTACTTGCCGATTTTCAGCTTGAACAAACCTCAAATAGTATTAACCTAATGGCCATTTGCTAGTGTAAACAGTCTGCTTCCAATTGGGTCAACTAAAGCGTTTAAACATAGTGAAAAGGAAAAGAAAGAACAAGAACTGATTACTGTATTTAAGGAAATGGAAGACTGGGCGTGTCAAAGTAGCTAATATAAATTTCGCTTGGTAGCTATCGTAATTGAAATTGGGTTGACTTTGAAAAATTGAAACCTTCAAACCCATTTGCATGCTAAGTATCTACCTTAGCCAAGGAAAAAATAAATATATTTACAATTAAGCAAATTATAAATTCTAATTAAAGCTGTAAGTGCAGCGATTATTCACTTCAAGAATAACACTTGAATTTGGGAAAGCAATAACACGTCTTATGTGCACATTTGATTAACAGTTAAGTCTGGCGCTTCAGATAAGCAGAACCAGCAGCGCTGCTCTGCTCTCCCTTTGGTTTGTAACTGCAGCGATGCTGCTTCTGCACCTGCACATTTGATTAACAGTTAAGCCTGGCGCTTCAGATAAGCAGAATCAGCAGCGCTGCTCTGCTCTCTCCCTTTGGGTATAACTGCAGCTATGCTCCTTCTGCACCTGCGTCAGCATGTATTGCTCTCCTTTTTGGCAGACGCGGCTGAATTACGAAAACACAGTCTAACACACACACTTGCAAGCGCTCCCTCCGTTTCTTTTAATTGCTCTCCCGTCTCTGCTCCCGCAAAAACTCTCCACAACTACTGTAAAGCCTTTAACAGGCGCAGTCTAGTGCTCTCCCACTCCAACTTTCGCTGATTCTGCTGCATAGGCAAACGTTTGTCATTGTAATGGTAATTATCTCCCTCACACTCCTTTAATTTGTTGCATTCTTTCTACATTTGCCAAATTTTTGCTATTGTCATGCGCATCTCGTTCATTTGTTCTTCGACGATTGCCAAGGAAGGAAGTTAGAAGGCGCTGCGCGTGCGTGAAAATTTTGTGCCCAAATTTTAATTAGTGCATTTTGTAGTCACCGTGTTGCAGTGTTACATGGAATGATTTTAGATCAACTTCTGTTTACAAGATCAGTTTGCAAGTTTTAATAGTTGACAAAACTTATTGTCCGTGTGCGTTCGTTTCTCTATAGTACACGATTCTCTTTGTTGTAAATCGATATTCGACAGTGTTGAAATAAAAGTATTTAAAATCAATATGTTTAGCAGTCGCGCTTCGTTTATGGGCAATCGCCGCATGATTTTTGATTTCTCCGAGAAAAGTAGCGACATTTACATGGAGTAAGTGCCAATATAACTGTAAACTCCACTCTCTTAATTTATTTCGACACGCACTTACATTCAATCTCATACGTTCTCTTCTTTTTCTTTGCAGTGCATTTGGTATGAGCGACAAGAGCAGCAGTGCAACCAACAGCCTGCCAAATAGTCCTATACACAGCAACAACAATTCAACGCTGCTTAACAACAACTCGAGCTTGGTGGGCAGCAACAACTCACTGAGTGTCATACCCTTTGGCAACGGTAGTAGCGGCAACAATAACAATAGCAGTAACAGCATCATGTCAAGCGGTTTGCTGAGCAACAACAACAATAATAGTACTAGCAACAACAACAACAATAACCCATGTAGTGCCAATCGTAATGTTGTTAGTATGGACGATGATTCATGCTTTCGCCTCGACTCGGATACATCGGGTGTTACCTATGGCGAAAAGGAGCCCGATCCGGATAACATTAAGATGTTTGTGGGACAGGTACCCAAGTCCATGGATGAGGCCCAACTCCGAGAGATGTTTGAGGAATACGGACCAGTGCATTCAATCAATGTGCTGCGTGATAAGGCCACCGGTATCAGCAAAGGTGAGTGACAATAAAAAGCACATTTGATTAAGTTTTGCCTGAAAAGCTCTCCTTTAATAACAACACAATATTAATACATCTGTCGTCGCTTCCGCAGTTTCTTTTGCTCTATTTGTTTTGTCTTCGTTTGCTTTGCTTTATTTGCATTTCATTTCATTTCATCAGTAAATTGCTTTTGACTCACTATTTGTCTTTTAGTTTCTTTTATGGCTGTCATTTGATAGCTGCTCTTTAAAGCATGTGATTTAATAAAGCATTTAAGAGCAGCAGCACACAAAAGCTTCATTTCAATGTGATATTGACTCTCGCTCTCTTATTTTCTCTTGATTGTTGTTGTTGGCTTTTGCCTTTTGTATTATGTTAGCAGGCAATTTGAAAGCCTCTCAAATGCAGAAACTGCTTTTGCTTTTGCTTCTGGTTCCCTTCCTTCCCCCCACTCCTATACCATCCGCACTCATTGTGTTTGGCTATTCATAACGGCATTTCCACTTAGTCTATTGCTGTTTCAATATGACAATCATGAATGCCCATTGTCAAAATCATATTCTATTTTTTATGTACAATATTTATTTTTGTTTAGAAACTGTCCATTGTTATCCATTTTACTAACTTTTGTCGCACTGATTTAGTTTCTCTTCCCCGCTGCGCCGCTTCCCCTTCGTCCAGCGGCTCTCTTAAGCTGTCCCCCACTCTCTTGTTCACTACGGTAGCTGCTGCTGCTGCAGTTGACAGGCGGCGTTGGCTGCGCTGCCCAGCTTTGAAATGTGGGCGTTTGCATGGTCAGCTTGTCACCCGTGGGCGTGGCAGTTGTTTTGTACATGTGTGTATGTGTGTGACAAAGTAAAAGCGCAAACAGTTTTAGGAAGCACTTAAGTGGCGCGTTATGTTGATGATTTATGACAGCGTGTCTCAAAGAGAGGACTTGGCATAGAAGAGAGAGAGGGAAAGCTTTCGGCTAAGTGCCTGCCTACACGCTACACGGTCCACTTGAGCTTAAAAGCGCGCGCGGCATGCCACTAACACACACAAACAAAATCGACACAAATTGCATTTGAAAGTTATTATTTATGTCTGTCAAATAAATGTGAAAGAAATGCTAAAAAGCGAAAAGTAAAAAGGCAGCCCAGAGTGGGCGTGTCGTGTCGTAGGCAGCACTGACCCATAAAGCTCAAGGAGCTGCAGAGTGGTTTGGGGAAAAGGGAGCGTGAGAAAGCGGGGTGAGGTGGAGTGTGGTGATTTGGGTGAAAGTTTTTGGTTTTCTTTTGTTGCCTTCTGCGTCTGTCAGGGAAATAAACGAAGTTTTGTTGTTTTCCTTTTCATGTGCAGTTTTATTTTGGCTGCAACTTCCTGGCTACAACATTTCCATTTAGCCTGGCCAGTAACTCAGTTTGGCCCAGTTTGCTTCTTTACTGCGACAAAAAGTTAACAATTCTGCTCCCCCTACCGCTTCCCCTTTTTCTACACGCCCCTGTGCTCTCCTTGAATTTTGCTGTTGCATTTTTATGGTAAAACGCTTAGCCAAAATGCCAAAAGCCAGGACTTGACTTGTGGGAGAGTTAGTACTAGTACTTGTACTACCTCCACCCCTCTGCTACTCCACCCTCTTGCCACCCCTTTAGTGGATTGCTTCCTAAAATGGGAAATGACACTTTTAAGCGCGACGATGACCTCTGAACCAGAAAGTCGTAAATAACCCTACAAAAATTTCCTTTTCGTTTTCCAACAAAACTTCAGTTTCTTTTGCTCTCTTCTCTGCTGCTGCTTCTTCTTTTCCCCCTTTTTGTTTTTATATTTCTGGGCTAATGCCTTTTGGCTACAAACTTGTTTTTCTTTCACACCAAATTTCGTTAGCGGCCAGTTACTTTTTCGAGTGGATTTTCAATGTTGTTTGCGGGTGTTGTTATTGCGGTTTCACTGTGGTCCTGTGGCAGGCCGAATCTGGAACTATGAGCAGCAGAAGACTAGGAGGGAAAGAGGGACAGGGAGAGAGGTTGAGCGAGCGGCATACAAAAAGGTTAAGCTCTCTAGAATCATAATTTATTAGCATTTGTGGTTGAGGACTACAACAGGTGAGCCGGGGAGGTGGTGGAGGAGGGGAATGAGAGAGACTAGAGGGGCTAGAAGGTCCACCGAAGTATTGCGGTTGTGTTTCAGATTGTTGTTCAAGCGTAACACGTGGTCAGAAGAGGGTTGATGGGTGGAAAATAGGCGTACGCATTTGGAATAACGTTAAATTTGATGGACTAGTTCGCTACCCTAGCAAAATGGGACATAGGAAAAGAGTGTACTGATTCAAGGATAGAAATGATGCTAAGTTCGCTTCTTTTATATTAAGTATAATTGATAATTATAATATAATTATAATTATTAATTATATAATTATAATTGATAATTATACTTAATATAAAGGATTTTCCTTAACTTTTATTTTTGCATAGCCAGTCATACATAATATTCATTCCTTATAAAGTTCCCAAAAGTTCAGACCTTAGTTAAGTCTATCGGGCTTTAGTTTGTTTAGTTTAGGGTGCGCCAAATTTAGCACTTTAAACATGCCCCAATTAAAAACACCTTTTCAAAGACATATCTTTTTTTTAGACCAAAAACTATCTGTGGAAAATAAGTGAACTAAGATGCGGAATTTGGCTCGTTTGCCGCAGTTCTAACTTGAGGCTATTAAGAGCTTCTCTTGTCTCTCTCCTACCCACATTTTCTAGTTGTGATTTATGAGAATTATATAAAAAGAAGATGTGGAACTGAGAAAGTAGTTTGAGAATAAAAACGTTATGTGGGTTGACCAAAATCACGCAAAAAGGAATAAAAATAATTCACACTGTGCGCTTGTCAGGCAGCAGATTTTTTGCTCTTCTTCTACTCCTCCTCCACCTTCTTCTTTGGTGTCGTCTTCTCGCTATCTTGCGCTTTTGCCTTGAGAACTTTATTTCGCAGAACGACAGAAAAAAGCTCGCTCTCATTCCGTGGTGTCCAGCTGTCCACTGTCGCCAAAAACAGAACAGAGAGAAGAGGAGAATGAAACGCACTTACTTATCTGCTGCCTACATCAGCCTGTCTCTCTCGCTACCCACTCCCCTCTCTTTGCTGCCCTTGCTCACTTTGTGTGGCTGACATTTTTATTTAGCTGCTTGCAGAGCGTGAAAAATGCATAAAATTTCACTTAATTTTCAAAAGCTTTTCAATTTCAAACGACTTTCTGCATTTTCCATTTTCATTCCTTGAATTTTCGTTTACTTTTTGATTTCTTTTTATTTTATTTTTGGTATTTGCACTTGACTTTTGGTGTCCACTGAACTATTGCTAAACGTTTGTCACTTTCACTGTCTGTTTGGGGGTGGGAAAGAGAGGGTGAAGAGAGGGGAACAGGTGGGGCGGTGTATCTGCGCCATAAACTAAAACTAAATTCGATTGCAATTGCAGTTGTAGTTGTTTTATAGCTGCAGTTGTTGATCTGATTGTATTACAGTTTCTCTGTTACTCTCTAGCCCCCACCATTCTTATCTACTCATCCTCTCTCTCCTCATCTCCTCTTTTACTGCGTCTCTACTAAATCTCTGCGCCAAACTTTAATGACATTGATTTATTTTACTTCGATTAATTCGTTTCCTTCTCGCTCACACGTGCTCTCTGTCTCTTTTAACGTGTGGCCGAGCACATCCTTTACACACATACACACAGTCACACACACAACATCCTTTGGCTGGACTTTGGCACGTCGGCTCTCGATTTCACATCTTAAAGTTCCCTATTCTACCCCCCACCCTCGCTTGTTCCTATTCATCTACACAGAGACACACACATACAGAACAGACCACGCCCACTGTAGCCCGCCCATCGTTTGGATTAAGTTTTTGTCCAAAAAACGTGACTGGATGTCGTTTTCAGCTTTTGCCACCGATTTTGTTGTTGTTTTTGTTACTTTATCGCATTGTTTCCTCAAGCAAAAGCTCTGCAGTTCACTCTCCCTCGCCTCTCTGCCCCTCCACGCTCTCTCTTTTCGTTCTTCCTTCCTTCCTCGATTTGTTGTTTTGCTGCTTTGATTCTAACTGCAGTTGACATGCACATAATGGGAATTGAGAGATTTCTCTTCTGCTCTTGTTGCTCTCCACTCTCTTGTTCTTCTTTCGCTCCCTGTTCGCATCTCACTTGCTTATCGCGCGATTGGTTTTCGTCTTTGGTTTCCGTCTTACAGTTTCTCCTCTCTCTCTTTGTCCCCCTCTTTCACTTGTTGTACGATATTTTATTGCATTTGAAATCGTTTCGATTTTCTTTCATTTGTTACATTTAACGCTAGTTTAATTTTAAGTGATATTTAATCTACGATTGCAAATCGTAACGTTTGCTTTACTCTTTCTACTCGTTTTCCTCTTTTTAACTGTTATTCGTTATCTGCTTTTGATTTGCTTTGCGTTTCTAAGCGAAATGCGATATTTTTGGTACAACTTGAGCTGAAGTTTAACAGCTTAAAGTGTGGTCAAAAAAGAGATTAGAAACTAGCTGCTGAATGGGTTTGATTGCAGCTTTTAAGCAGCATTTGGGAGCTTTTAAACTACCTTAAAACTACCTTTACTAAAAATTACAGTGTTATTTTTTGCTGATTATAAAGCAGATTTTCTGTACCTCAACCTTTCGCTTTATTCTCTTTTAAAGCTGAAAGCTTAACGATAAGAGAAAAAAAACACAAACCACGCATCCGGTGCGGCTGAACTGGCATAGGAATTCACTCTACTTTACCCTCTCGCCCTCCCTCTCCCTCTCTCTGTCTCCGTCTCTGTCTAAACCTACTCCGAATATCAGAAAAGCCAAAACGAGAAATGAAAATATTTGCAAATATGTGAAAAATGCGAAAAAATGCCGTGTGGCAACCAATGGCGGTGGCGACGACGTTGAATATGGCACAAAACAGCGACAGATTGAATTACGCAAGTGTTGAAAATGTCTGTATGTGTATAAAGGAAGGGTAGTTTTGTGTAGGAAAGGGCAAGCGGTAGGGTATTTGAGCCATGCCCACCACAACGCATTACGCTTGGGTGAACGAGAACCGTCGATATGTCCGGTAATTGCATTATGCAACTATTGCCATATTAAGTTTTGTAGTCACAGTTAGCAGCGCTCCAAAACCAGAATTCCAAATACATCCCAATCACCCTCCACACATCTCCATCATACCCTCTAAAGGGCATGGGTGAAGGGATAGCAGCGGAACTGCACGGCGCGGCGCAAAGTACACGGTAAATGGAAAATGCGCGTGAGCCGGAAATGGATTTCAACTAGCATTTTTTTCCTTCTGCAGCTGGTTTTTCAACATTTTTGGTTTAAAGTCTCGGCCACAGATTTGGTGTAAGGAAAAAAACAGAAAATAAAAAATATATAAACCCGTTTCACATTAGGAAAAAAAGAAAATTAAAAGAGTATTTTGCAGTATCAATGGAAATTTTGGTAATGTTTGGCATGTGGTAGCAGATAATCATGTACTCATGTACATGTAGAGCAACGTGGAAATATAAAACTAATGGGGGTATTTAAAATATTTATTTCGAGTAGTCATAAACCGATTATTGTTGTATAACTCTTGAAAAAAGTAAAAAAATTTAATAGAACTTTAAATTTTTTTTAAAAATTTTGCTGTACTTATGTTTAAGACCCTTTGAAAGACCCATTTCTTTATGCTGAAATTAAACAATTTTATATAAATTCTTCTAGCGTAGACATTTTGGTCTTAAGTATCGTTTTGCCTACTTAAATATGCTCGCCACCTGCCCCAAGCCAACATAAATTCCAACACCTAAAACACTTACCTAACAGCCCCAAAATACGCCTTAAACCAAATATTTCCCTCTTTTCAACATTTCCCTAGTCAACAGCTTGCCTTACTTCACCTACTCTCCCACACACACATATTAACTTAACGGAACGCGACACATTTGTTGTGTGCCGTCGAAAAGAGGTTGGAGACGTTGGGGTTTTAGGCCATAATGCTTAATTTAGTGCCTGCCATGTTGGCACATTTGCCACTGCCACCCGCTTCCGTATCCGCCGCCTTGCCGTGCCACGCCCACCGCCTTACGCCTTCTGCGTTGCCATTTTGCCTGCCAGCTAATAATAATAATTTTCATAATTTCTTTTTGCCGTCGCGACGCTTGAAAATAAACTCCAATTTAACCCTTATGCTAATCTAAATCTTTTCTTGCCCTCTCACTCTAACACACACGTACTTAAATTTATACCTTCTCCCTTTCTCTTTCTTGTGCACAGGTTGCTGCTTTGTGACGTTTTATACACGACGCGCGGCATTAAAAGCTCAGGACGCTCTGCATAATGTGAAAACGCTGAATGGGGTAAGTTTTATTTATATGTATATTTTTCAGCATTTTCATGAAAATTTTCCCTTTTATGTACAATAATATCGCATAATTTGTGACATTTATTGTCAACGATTAGGCACAGCGAAAATTGTGAAAATTTGTACTTTTATTTCGTTGTTTCAAGTGGACATCATTTGCGCTGCTAGTGGGCATAATACCCTGTAAAAATGAGTAAAGGTGTAAAGTTAAGCCCTAAATAGCTGTCTGTAGTGTCAAGCGATGATAGGGCTGTCTGTATTTGTAGGGTATGCTTTAGTCTGCCATTTTAGTGCCAGATTTTCCACTTGTTGTTTTGCTGATTTGGCGATTTCGCGAAAATGGCGAAAACCAGCTGCCGCATCAACTTATCATAAGCGCAATCATGCAACACTGCAACAACAACAAGGACAGGAACATTCATTACGACTAACTGACTGCGTGACTGACAGATTGACTGGCGCGTGGACTGACAGAGCCATGACACGGCACAATAAATGCATAAAAAATATGAAAGGATGAGTTGACAATTGAGCCAACTAGGCGACAATAGAGATACCCTGTTACCCTACAATATATATAATATAATAAAAACTATTATATAAATCCAACTACCCCTTTGTAAGCTTAGGGTATCTGGCTTGCAGCATTTTTGTTATTTTCCAATATAGTTTTTTGCAACACTCTAAGGGTCTCTCTGCCCATAAAATGCAAGTAATTTCAAAGTTTAGTCCTTCGTCCTGACAGCTTAAAAGTATGCAATGCAAAAAGACAGCGGAAAAAATGGAATAAAAGTAAACAAAATTCGAAAAGCATGGAACAAAAAAAATTGTTAGCACAAGACACGCGCCAAAAGTTTTTTGCGAATGGCAACAAAACCACAGGCACAAAAATGTCAATTTGCGCTTTGGAGCTACAAACCAAAGTTGTCAGCAGCGTGAGAGTTTCCCAGCAGCAGCGGCAGAAGCAATAACAGTAGATTGTTTGGCCAGAAAGAGTGAGAGAAGAAACGCGGTAAAGGGTACATATGTGTACTGGCAGAAAAGGGGTGAAAACATAAAGACAACATCAGCGAAAATTCAACTGCATTTGCCAAGGTTTAGCGCTTCTTTTCTCGTTTTTCATTTCTTTTTGCCTTCTATTATGCCATCAAATCAGCATGAATATTATTATTTGAAATGTCATGTGTCGTTTCGAACGGATGTTCTAACTGAAAAAGGATTGGAAGGGGGTAGGAAGGTGGGGATTGTGGCATGCCACGTTATCAGCGCCCGGAATCTGCCATAATTTGCATGTCCTGTGACAGTGCCAAAAGAAATTGTGCAGCTCAGCTGCGTGCAACAATATTTATTTAACAAAATTGCCATTGAAAGGCACAACAATTGGGCTCAATAAGTTGAAAGAAATCGAGGGGGGTAAATGGGGTGTAACAATGGTTGACAAGCCAAGAAAATTGTGCATTTTGAGACATGAGTATGCGTGTTGAAAATGCACTCGATCGGCCTTTATTTTCAATACTTTTAAAAGAAGGAAACTAGCGATAGATTGACAGTTCAATTAAGTTAGTTTATTCATTTTAAAAGAAATATTTAATGTACAATGGATAATGTTCTGAACATTTAAGCAACAAGATTATTTCCTATATTAATGTTTTCTAAAGGCTATGAAAGTTGCAAAATTGAAATTTCTGGTTGATTACCGACAAAAAATTAACACCTTCGACATAATCTAGAAACCTCTTTAGATAAGAAACACTTCCGTAGAGTTTATTTTAATAATTGGGTCATAAAAACATTAAAAATAAAAAAATAAACCAAAAGTTGATAACATTTCAACCAATTAGCTGAAAAATCCTACACTTTCCTGGTAATTGCCACTTCCTGCTTATAAAAAAAACAACAACAACAACAGCAAATGAAATAGGTAATAAAAGAAATGAGGTGAAAATAAAAAGAGGCGTGGCACAAGCACATAAAACATAAAAGTCCAAAAGGGCAGTGAGAATGCGCAGCTCGAGAAAAGGTTGACTTGGACTGCAATTTGTAGCAAGTCGCCGTGTTGCGTGTATTATTTACGAGCTAAAACAAAGTGGGCCAAGAGGGGAGCGGATGGAGGGAGGTAGAAAGAGTTAGATGGGGGAAAGTCAGAGGCAGAAAGGGTAATGCGGACAAGGACGCCGCTGATTTTGCCTCAGAGCGACTATCGTCGTCGCTGCCAATAAATCATGGGCCATTAGCTCGCACAATACTTGGCGACGGAAGTGCTACGACAAGACAAGCAAGGGAAGAGTAGAAGGGCAGTAAAAAAGGGGGCGTGGCAAGGGAAAGGATTCTCCGTTTCGTACTCGGAGCTGACCTCGTGCTGCGGCACGTTTTGCGGCAGCTTTAAGCTGGTTTTAATTAGAAGACGTTGTGCGAAAAATTACATTTAAAACGCGCCGCTGTCGCTGCCGGCTGCGGCACTAAGCGCTTGGAAAAAAAAAGGGAAATGCGAACGCATATTTTAGGATTTTCACGCCTTTCCCTTTTTGCGCTTCCCTTGACATGGCCAAAAGTTTACAATGTTGTTGTTGTTGTTGTGCGCGACCGCTGAATAAATGTGTTTGGCTTTAGTCGAGGATTTGGCGGCCAGTTAGGAGCAGCTTGTCACCGTGCTCGCTCTCTCTCTCTCTCTCCCTCTCTTTCACTGTTGGTCTCCGTTTCTCTAACGCTACTGCATTCATTCATTATGCAGCTTAAGCGACTACAAAAAATACTAAAGGGACAACGACGCTGCATCAGCATATAAATGGACTCTCTACCGACTATATACTATACCCATGTACATATATATATATACTTGTACAATTTGAGTTGCACTGCGCCAAAAGCCTTGCAAATTAATCGCTGACTGCGTTGTCGTTTATAGCGTCACAATATATCAAATGTGATTAACACGGCAAATTAGGTAGCAGCAACGGAATTAGCACGAAAAGGAGCAAGCAACGGAGTCTGATATTTTTAGAGGGACTAAAGGGGAAGGATATGCCTTTAAGTGCTATAATTATTTCGTCAACTAATTATTTTTTCCCATTTTTATTGCAGATGTATCATCCGATTCAAATGAAACCCGCCGATAGTGAGAATCGTAATGGTAAGTACCAAAGTTGTCGATATGGTAGAGAAATAGATTTTAAATGACAGCCAGACAGACTGGCAGATCAATCAATGGTCAGTTCATTGAACAGATTAACATCTGTGGTCCATTTGTGTTCTGTTTTCTGCTCTGTTTTTTATTATATCTGGCCAAAACTTTGTTAAATGTTGACAAAGCCTAAAAGAGTTCGATGTATTGCGACAGCTTTTATTGGCAACACCAATGAGCCAGGCTTTCTGCATTTGACTCTGACTGCAGTCGATGGATGGACACATTTTAAACATTTTCAGCGACTTATTTTATTTTTTGTATGCACTCGATTTTTGTTGGAAAAATATTTGCGTTTATACTCTTACAAAGAGTTGTATGAATGTTAAAACTATCATGAATTCAAACTTAATTATTTAAATCTTAAATATTTCCAAACAAATCAGCTAAAATTTAAAATAAATAATCGATAACAACCTTTTCGTTATTTAATATTAATTTTAATGCATGTTTTCAAAGATAGAGTATTGCATTTCTGTATTTCTCTCCCTCTCTCTTCTCTTCCTTTCACTCTTTCGAATTGTACTACTTTTATTTATATTTTGCTCTGTTTTTTTTGGGCCATTGTCAGTTGCGTGTCGGTCACTTGGCAGTTAATTAAAAACCATCAATTATGTGTCCGGGCAAAAGCAGCAACATCAGGCCAAATTGTTTAACAGCGCCAGTGAAAAAGTTTTACGAAAAATTTAATTTATGTTAATTTTTTTGGTTGCCAACTCTTCGTCGCTCTGCCCCACCCCTACCACTTTTTCAACCCCTTTTAACTACTGGGCTGCTCGAAACTATCCGCTTTTTGGTGGTGCACGCATGTGGCTGCTTCTTTTAATTATACCCATGAAATTAATCTGCTTAAGTGACCACAAAAATGTTGACTTTTACCCACACACTCACACACACCCACTCTTACACCCAACAAGCCAAGCGAAAGCGTAAGCTATCGTTTTTTTAATATTTTTTTTAATTGGCGACTTCCAGCTGCGCTTATTGTTAACAAGTTGTAGCGTTG
The DNA here is from genome assembly GCA_035046005.1 of Drosophila acutilabella. Classification (NCBI taxonomy): domain Eukaryota; kingdom Metazoa; phylum Arthropoda; class Insecta; order Diptera; family Drosophilidae; genus Drosophila; species Drosophila acutilabella. The sequence continues at coordinate 178,660 of JAWNOK010000022.1, read as the reverse complement.
CTGCAAAAATGCACGAAAAAAAAAAATAGTGGCAGAAAGTTGCTGACATGCGGCTTCGCTTCCATCCACGTTGCAAGCCACAAGCTTTACCGCCTCTATACGTGTAATTACGCTTGTTCAACATGGCGTATGCTTAATAATCTTTTTGCTTGCTTATTTTTTGGGTAAGCTTTAGGAACTCTTTTTTCTGGGTTGCTAATTAAAATGATGGGATAATGATGGACAGAACAGCTAGTGGAATCAGTTAGAAAGGCATCAAGAAAAGGAGAAATGTGAAAGGCAGTTAACGAGAGGAGAGAGAGTTTCCTGAAATTTAAATAGTTTATAGAAGTATAACGTCACATAACTGTAATAATAACCCCTTGGCAATGCTAAGGTGGACTTATCACCTGATCAAACTATAACCGATTACAGACTTTACACTATTTGCTAGGAATTTCATATTTCACTACATTTTTTTCAGCCCTAGGCTGACTAAAAGCTGCAATTAGTTGAACTAAAATGCCGCTTTGAAAGCAATTTTTGTTGATAAACACGTGTTCGTGTTTATATTTCGATTTCAATTTCAATTTTAGATAAGCTTAAAAGCGAACTCCCGCAATGCGCCTAAAGCGATGCAAATGTAAATGCATTTTGGACTAGCTCCAAACGTTTGCCGCATTATAGACATACACTGATGTATCTATTTATACTATATATACTAAATATATATATATATACGTAAATGTATCTTGTCGATTACATAGACAATGGCAACTCGCATTTGCCGCAATCGCATTTCGATATTGCCACAAAGCCAAACACTAGACAAATGCTTTTCTTTTTTGTTATTTTCTTCTGTTTTGGATTTTGTTTTTCTTTAGTTCTTATTTTGTATTCGTGCTTTTGGCACTTTAACCTCAAAAAATAACAAAGATAGAGAAGAAGTATAAAAAAGGAGAGAAAGGAGAAATACTGGCAATAAGCATAAAAAAATGGGAAAAGTTTTACTTTTGGCCTATGCACAGAATTTATGCCAAACAGCGGAAACGATATAATAGAAAAAGATGGCAGAAATATATGTATGTACATATATATGAAGTCGTTCTGTATTGAATGTAAGAAGGGAAAGAATGAATCCGTCTGTCTGTCTGACTGTGTTTTGGTAGGAACTCGAAATAAAAAGACAGTTGCACACAGTGGGAAAGTGGTAGAGAGGGGTAAGGGAGGGGGATAGCGAGACGAAACGTGGTAACAACAAACGGAAGGTGGCAATTTAATAAAATGCTTGAGTGAGTCGCCGAGTTTTGTTTCCTGCTTTTCCTTGGTGCCGTTTTCCTCATGGGAATCCCCTCGACTTTCGCGCAGAAAGTATAGCATACTTTTTGGCAGACTGCTGGCAACCTTTGATTGGTTTTTGGTTTTGCTGAAGGGCTTTACTAAGAATGAGAGTGGAAAAGTGCTCAAGTTGAGTACTTTCAGTACTCACAGTGAGTCATGACAAATTTAAATGAATCAAGTCGTATTCTTTACTAACAATTGTAATAAGAACTTAATGAAACTGTCATTAATTTAAGATTAATATTTATTATAGAGCTTTGTAGTAAAACTAATGTTAAAAAGTATATTAAAGTTGTAACCATTAACTGTTTGTTTGCTTAGCTTGATCTTGTAGCTCTTATTTCAAAGGAAACTGTTAGCCTTCCTCCAATGTCTCTCAAGTCCTTCGATTGTAAATACGCCATAACAAATTTTCTTTTAGCCATATAAGCACAACAAATGGCGTCACATTTCCACTTGAATTGCAGCAAATGCAGTTAAATTTAATGGTGCTGACCCTGGGCGGGAATAATGGGGTTACATAAATACGTCAAGTGTTGAAAAGAGTGAGGCAGAGGCAAGGACAGGGTTTGACGACAGCCAAACAATAGACACAAGCGATGGGCAAGCAAAAAAGTGCTGGCAATAAAGACGATTTGCATTAGGTAAAGTAAAGTAAGTAGAAAACATGGAGAAATGACGAGCAAACTGCCAGCAGACAAAATTGCAACCAAATCAAATGAGTAAGCAAAGAACAAAATGTAACCAAAAAACTGTGGGACAAGAAAGGCGAGAAGTGGGAGGTGAAGTGTGGGAAAAATAAAAGAAAAGTGCAACGTGGTAATCAGTGCAATTTACATGCAAGCAAACTTCAAACAGACAACGGAAAGTGTCTCAAGAGAGAGAGAGTGGATGAGAGAGCAAGAGACGATGTCAATTTTGTTGGCGTCAGTTACTTTTTCTTCTTTTTTTCATTTCCATTTCCACTTGCCTTCGTCCACCCTCCCTCACCACATTCGTGGGTGTTATTAAATTTGCAAATTCGTAATGTCAAATGTTTTTTGGCGCTGCATACTTGAGGGCGCACCAGAAATGTGCAGTAAGCAACCAAAAAAAATATAAAAACGAAAAAAAGGCAGACATGTAAACATTTTCATGGTTATTCCACACAATTTGCGAACGCGCAAGAAGAAATATTCAAAATGGATTGTATTTGCATTCACTAGAGAAGAGCTGAAGCAATGGAGTTGAGGGGGCTTGAGGGGGAAACACTCTCTATATATGCCGCATATGAAATCGATATGCAAATGTTGTGCGAGGTTTTTCCACCACAGCCGAGTAGCAAAGGGGGCACTTGTTGTCAGCCAAGGGGCAAAGGGGGGCTAGATCCTTGGAGTTTTGACTTCCTCTGCGATGATGATGCACGTATTGTTTGCTTGTAAACATGATAAAAATTCAAATTAGCCATTATGACAGCACAGTCAACCGTATGTGCGTGTGTATGTGTGTGTGTTTTGTGGTGTCGCGTTGAAATGTAAAATGTGGCTAGAAATTACCGGAAGGCAATAGAAAAGAGAACCTTGAAAGAGTCAAGAAAAGTACATATAGAAAAATTATATTTGCATTTTTCATTGATGGTTATATTTTGTTGCTTTTCTTTTGTCGAAAAATCCATCAAAGAATAATGAATAATTTGGAGCAAGAGTTTTCTGGGAATAAGCATTAAACCTTGACTTTAATAGTGTAATAAAAATTGGTTATAGTGTGCTTTGGGCGTATCCAATAAGGAGAATCAATGAACTTTAGTATAGTATTATTATAAAATACTTCTTGAAGTGCACAACATCGCTACATTCAGTTAAGACTATAGAACTGCAAATAAAGATATTGAAAGCGGATTTGGAATAAGCTTCCGTTCACTGTCTCTGAATCTTTTTCGTTATTTACTCTTTATGATGTTCATTTAAATATTTCTTTTAGTCGCTTCGCATTTTGATTCTAATCATAATTAACGCACACGCAATAGTTTTACACGAAGAGTTCACCTGTGAAACTGGCAAGCAAAATGTGTTAATTAACTCATTAGCAACAGCAACAAAATGCAATAACAACAACAAATGAATGCAAATGACTTAGGAATACAAAACACACATCTAACATTAAAAGTCATTTCAAAAAGAGCACAGCAAAAACAACAAAAGACGAGTAAAACAAGTTTTTCCAGTTATGTCCGCCCAGAACCTTTTGACAACTGATGAGTTGAGATCACGTTGATGTTTTGAGATTCAGATTTAGATTCAGGTGAGAGATGAGCTACAAGTGTTGCAATTGAGTCTCTCTGGTTGAGTGTGTTTTGTGGTTTTGCTACATTTAGTTGCAACTAAAACGTCAATCAGTTGAAATCGTCAGCCCAAACGGACGTTGATTTACGAGTCGAAATTCTCTTCAATTTTTACCCATTTTTCCGGCGCAAAAATCTCGTGATATTTAAATACCAAAAATACGCTCTTTTACAGTGTGTATGTGTGTGTGTATTGGCAATTGTGTTGCTTAATTAGTTGCAGTATTTCTGCCCCATCTCTTTGGCTGATTGATGTCAATTTATTTTTAGTGATTTGATTTTTGCCAATACGCGTTTTTTCTACAGCGGCATGCGAATGGTTGTGATTGTGTGTGTGTTGTGCGCTGCGGAAAAGTAAAAAACAACAAATACAATTTACTATATATATATACAGTTTATGTATGTATAAATTTAGTCTATAATGCAATTTAAATCGCTGTGAAACGAGGCGCGAAAGTGTTGCAAAATCAGATGTTAACAGGGTGACTCCTAAATGAGTTTTTAATTAAAACATTTAAGGCAATGAAGGATTAATTAACTATGTAAGTTTTTTAACTCTTATACTTAAAGCTTATTTAATACTTTACCATTTTTATACCTAAATGGTTCACCCTGTATTAAGGAATAGTAAAGTAGGCATAAGACACCCTTAATATAGGAAAATGTAGACTTTACATGCGAACAAAAATTAAAGGAGTTTACTGCTATTGATAAAACATTTTTATCGATTTTTTAATTGGGTTTCTAATAACTAATATTATTTTCTTTTAATCACTGGAGCTAACCAATCCAAAATTAAACTTTTCAAACAAAAGGGTTTGAAAATGTCTTCTCCTGCTCGTACAAACTTTTCTTTGATTCCATACCACTACCACTACAGGGTACTGAGCATTCTCTTTCCACTTTGTTTTCCCCAATTTTCACAATTAAATGCCGAATGCCATTCCGAGATCATCCACTTAAGTGCTATCTGCTCAACAGAATAACAGACAGAAAAACAATTCCTTCACTTTGTCTCGCAACTATAATTAGCATCAATTGCGAATCGAACTATTCATTCAGTTTGCTCTATAGGCTATTTTATACCATCTATAAAAGCACCTCATGTTAAATTCATTGTCTGCAATCGAAAGGAAAACTCGATTCGATGCCAGCAACGTGGTCACAACCAAAACTCACAAAAGCATAGAATAACACGCTAAAAAGTGCGCAAAAAGCCGCGAACTAAAAACTAATTGTTAATTGTTGTAAAAACATAAAACAAAAAGCAGAAAAAAACTAATAAAAACAAAGTTTTTATCGTTGTTTTGGTTCTTAATGATTTTAATTGTTTCACGTTAAATATTTAAATCCAAATCAATTCAACTAAATGAATTACTTGTGCGTGGCTAAAAAGTAAAAGCAAATAAATAATACTACATAATATGGACAGTAATAAATTGTGAATAAATAATCAAAAAATCAGTCAACTATCAGCCAAATAAAGATTGATCTCTAAAGTGTTAACCTGACGCTAATTGTTTAAAACTCAACGCTGTGTGTGTGCTTGTGTTTGTGTGTGAATGTCGTTTTTAATATTTATGAATCTTTGCTTATTGAATTTTCCACTCACTCAATTCTCAATTTGTTCGAGAATACATACTGCTTTATAGTAAATTCTCTCTTTCTCATACTGCTTGTGGCATATATCGAATCTGAATCTTTGCAAAAGACTTTTCGTGTCATTTAAACGCTCGCTTATTGCTGTCTCTGTCTTACACTCGCTCTTTGTGTGTATGTGTGTGTGTGTGTGTGTGTGTATGTAAATAAGTGTAAAGTATTTTCAAGAATTTTCTCTTCTTCGTCGCCATCTGACATGATAAATAATTCAACTGCAATTGGTTTCGTAAATAGCCAAGGCGACGGCAACATTGCAGCAGCAGTAGCAGCAGCAGCAGCAGAGAGAATGGCAACATCATCAGCAGTGGCAGCAACATCTGTGGCAGTGCCAGCAACAACGCTGCCAGCAGCAGTCAATTATCGTCAGTAATTGAGAATTTATCCAATAATAGCGACATTGCGGCATTGTCCTCCACTTTCACATCATCGTCACCATCATCGTCATCGTCAGCTTCAGCTACAGCGTCTGCATCAGCATCAGTGTCGGCGTCATCATTGCTGGCATCGTTGTCGCATGCCACGCATAAATCCTATCCGCCAATAAATTCAGCATATTGGCTGCCATCGTTGCATCCATCACCGTATACAGTGCCAGGTATGCAACAGTCGCTGCTTTTCTTACTCAACTTCAGGTGTCCTCCCCTCCACCTCTCCATCCAACTGTCTTCTCGTCCAGCTCAGCTGTCCATCTTCATTCAACTCTACTGCAGTGTTGCTACTTCAGCCCCGGACATCTTCCATCCTTATTGATTGTCTGTTGATATTGAGTGTTATCTACCTTGTTACAGTTACATCAACTTTATCAGACTCAAACTCAGCTTTCCCAGCCCTTTTGAATTGCTCTGGCACCAACTTACATGCACATTACAACACCCCTGCTCTACTAGAGTTTACCTCTGCCTCTAATTGATCCTGGTCCATCTGCTGTCCTGTAAAATTGGGTAATTAAAGCAATTTATTGGCCACCAAATTGCCAAGCAGTGTTCGTCATCAAGTAAATTGCCGAAACAGCGCAAGTTTTGTTGCCAAAAATAAACTTGAACTGGGGAAACAGCGAATTTGTCACCGAGTCGATTGTTTGTTTCCGCTTAAAGTGTGCTAAATGAATGGATTACATTATTCTTAGCGAGAAATAAAAAACTTTGGTATTCAAATTATATATTTTGTAATGAAATTCTACTATTTTAGTCAGAACAAAATTCCTGGATATGCAGAAATTAATTTTAAATGTCGTTGCTTGGTTCTTGAGCCAGAGTTGCCACCTCAATCCGAATCTGATGCTGAGTATTTCAAACAGCCAAAGTGTCGTGCCATCAGCACGCACATGTCAAAGTGCACACACACACACACACATACACTCGACTATATTGAGATACTCGCACATATCTACCCGGATTACTGATTTTTTTTCTCCACTTGTTTTTTTTGGTAACATTAACCAACAACGGGAACAAAAGGAATAAAAAAATGTTGAACTGCATCACAAGTTGAATGTGTGTTAATGATGTTAAAGTCAAGAGTATATTGTGGCAAAGAGAGGAAGCGAGCAAAAGGGGCGTGTCAATGTGGGCAGCAGCTGCGAAAGACAATAACATTGACATGGTTTTTAATATGTTTGGCATATGTTTCTTTTGTTTTTTTCCCCAACATTTTTCTCCCCTACGTTTTCAATGCGGAAGCAGGAAAATTGTGAATGATGTAGTTGCAGTCTGTTGACAAGAGGGAGATGTCAGTGGAAACGGGTTTCCAGTAATGTGTGTCATCAAGAAGAGAGTTCATAAAAGGTTGTGGGTAATTGAGATTTAAAATTTAAATTGTTGTGGGAAAAGTGTGTAATGAAAATGAAGTTAATTTTAAGTTTATCAAATAATTAAAAGTTATCTTGAGTTATCTTTATTTGAAGAAATTTCCCTATATTGTGATATATTTTAGCTTGTTTACTAGAACTTTATTGATTAAGTATATGATTTATTTCTCTGCCCTTTAAAAACTATAAATCATTTTTGTGTAATCATATTTATTATTCCCTTGGTAGTCTCAAGTACTACACTCTATCTTTCACATGGCATTCAGTTCATAAATCTGGCAAGCAAATTGGCATGCAAATTTTTAACTGGACTTTAATTTTCTGCTAAATTAAACACCAAATGAACTGGCCACGTAGCCAGCACGTGACGGGGTAGCCATAACTCCCTCACTCTCTGTGTCTCTCCTCCCTTTGACCCCTATTTGGCCCTGCACACGCTTTGAAGCATCTCTCAGTTCATTTTCCATATAAAAAATGTAATTTTTCGCACACAAATTTATAACCTTTAATTGCTTTGACCCAAAAACGCAGCAGGCGGGCGACAACACACCCAGGAGGACATGGTTTTTGGTCATGTGTTTTGGGTTGCTCTCTGTGTTCCTGGCCACAAAAGCCACATTGCCTATGGCCTGCATAAAGTTTTGCTTCCCCTCGCTCACACACCCCCTTTTTGGCTTCTTTTCTCTTTTTCGCTTTATGCCTAATGCACTTTCACATTCACATTTGGCAAACGCGTGTGCCATTTACCCACATTGTAGCAAACACACACATACGCACACTCACACACACACACGCAGAGCAGTTGTTGTTGGTGGGGTCCATGACATGGCCCATATTCTAATCTGAGCAACTATGCGTAGTATGCTCTTGGTTCCGACTGCATTTCCAGTTGCCATTTTATGCAAATGAATTGGTTTTTAGTGAAATGCTTCACACTCTGTTTGCCCAAGCTGCAAGCGAGTTATCGCGCCTCACGCCGTCAGATTCATCGCGTCTTGCCTTCTCTCACTCTCCATCTCTCTTCGCTCGGTTTAGTTATTCGTCCTGGTCGTGCTTCTGGTCAGGCCAACTTGTCTGACAGACGCCACACAGCAGTGGCATCTGCCACTGGCAGCTACTTTTGAGTGCAAGTCTCAGTGAATGATGGCAGGACTCACTTACTGAATGACTCACTGCCTCACTGCCTGACTGTCGGAGAGTCCAACTGACTGACATTTGAAATGCTCCACTGCGCAGCTCAGGGCCTTGGAATGCCTCTGAAATGCCACGAGATAATCATTTTTCCACATTGTTACTTGCACGTCCTCCATTGTCGCATTACAGGGCTTAACAATCTGTGGACAGTACTCAATTAACTTTAATAGAAGTTGTTTATGGCAAGTAAACTTAAAACAGTTGTGCACATTATTAGTTATGACTTTTTTATGAGATTATTTTCTTGGCAAATTTACTGATTTAAATATCAAGCTAGAATAGCTTTATAGAATGCTTTTAGCTAAATTAATTAAGTTTTACCTCAAATAAGTTCTTTTAAAATTATTTCCCTTAAAAGCTTTAATACATTTTTAATATAATGGCGTAATTCCATTCGATTTATTAAGTATTCTACTATGCGTCTCTGAAATGAACTCAATTTGCATAAATGTCACATGTTTTGCATTGAATTTACGCATAATTCAATTTCGCCTGGAATAAAATAAAAAATTTAACGACCTTAACGTTATTGTGGAGACTGAACCACATTCGATGTCATAATCATAACCCTCTGAGTGAATACAGCAACAACAACAACACGATGATGATGCCTATATCCAATATCCTTAAACGAAGTCCGAAAAAAGGACACTCAAACTCGAACTCTACTAAAACCCATAAAATGCAATAAAGGAAGTTGAAAGTTCCGACACAGAAACCCATTATCACAGTTACGCACACAAACACACCAATACCAATACAAATATAGTCTCTTAAACACATATAGTGTGTGTGCGTGTGTACGCATTGTCCGATCATTGGGTAAAAGTTTTAACCCCACACATAATGGACATCATGCAGAACAGGACATTCATTTTTTTTGAATGTCCTTTGGCTGACCCTCAAAATGTGTAAAAATGCAAATAATTTTTGGACTCGCCTCGTTATTGTTATGCTCTTGATTATGTTGTTGTTATTGTTGTCGTTGTTGTATGTTCACTACTAGCCAGGACTAAAGAGTAAAGTATGAAAACATGTCCTTTTTATTGCCTTTACATGAAAATTTATGTTTTTGTAGTAGTTGTATATTTGTTGGCCTTCTTTTTCCACAACTGCTCAACGCAAATGGATTTCCTTTTTTTCCTGCATAGCTTAGAAGAGGAAAAGAATGGCTCATTTTATTGGCTTGTTGTTGATATTGGTTATTGTTGTAGTTGTTGTTTTTGTTGCTGAAGGACAGGACACAAGCACAACCACACACGCACACACTCTACCATGCTGACTGGGCTCAAAATGTCATATCGATTTATTAACCTGTGTGAACTATTGTCTCTTTCTTGTATGGCAAGAGTTTGCTTTTGGTTTTGCCTTTTGGCCAATGTGATAAATGTGAGCAAGTTTCTTCAAATTGCTCGTTTCGTTTCATTTCGTTTCGTTGGGGATAGTGTTTGAATTTATTTCCGCTTTTTTTCCCTGTTTACCAGTTTACCAGTGTTTTCTTTATTCTTTTTATTTGGTCGTTTTTATTTTTATTTTGATGCTTTTGTTGTAGTATTTGGTTCAAAGCCCCCAAAGTGTTGGCAGTTATGGTCTAATGGAAATTTATGCGAAAACTTGCTGCCCTTGCAATTATCTTTGATATATATGGATATATAAAAAGTACATATATATTTTTTTATACATATATCTTTTAGAAGATTGTTGGTTTGGTGTGGGAAACAGCGAAACCTTTTCCACTTGATATTCAATATTTTTGGAAATAGATTAAATGTTCAGAGAACGTCGTGACAAAACAAATTTCAATGCAATTAAAATGTAAATTCGTTGCCAAAGAAGTTTATGCAATCGAATAAGAGAGATGTGAGAGAAGAGGGTTGTGGTGGGGAAAAGAAAAGCAGCGCCAAAAGCAAGGCCGCAGGATAAAGGATATGGCAAGGATGTGGCTCTCTCCTTCTATCTCCATAGCCAAATCGACTAGCAAGTGGTGGAAGCCAAATGCTTAAAAAAATAAAAATTTATACAAAAGATGGCATTGAGCTGAAGAATAGCAACTGTGTATAGAAGAGGGTTGATTGAGTTGGTTGGAAAAGGGGGAGAATGAAGGAGGTTGGGAGACGGTGGGAGAAACCCGCGCATTTATATTAGAGGGAGCTCTGTGTTGTTTCCGGCGCTTTTAGATTTCAGTTCGTATTGTTTCTTAGCTGCTAAAAAATATTCGATGAGTTAAAAATTTACTATATAACTTTAAAATATAGTTCAGTGTTATCTAAAAACCTTTTTTCTTTAATAAATCGAGTTTCATTTTATGCTTCCAAATTGTAATCTTTTATTTTTTATGCATCAATTTCTGTTTTCTGAATTTTATTTTAAGTGGTGCCAGCTAAAAAGCAAAAGCGCTGCCAGCAGCGAAACTCTCACAGCGCAGTTTCTTGTAACTGCCACTTGACTGACATTCCCTCGCCTCTACTTCCAATCTTCTCTGTTTCTACCTTGCTAGATTCCCATTCCCCCATGCAAACACTCGACCTGGAAGCACACCTCTCTCTCTCTCTCCCTCTCAAAGCATACTTCAAATTTGCCCCACTCAGTTTAAGCATTTGCAATTTTTGGTGCACATTTCAAGGCAAATCCAATGAACATTTTCAGCTTGCGATTAAAATTTAAATTTTATATGCATGAAACATGGAGCGAACACAAAAGAAGCGAACAAAATGAAATGAAATAAAATGAAGAATATTTGCCATAATTTCTTCGACGCGCTCTGCTCGCTCGACCTAAAATTAAATTTAATAATGCACACAGGCAAAAGGCAGTAGAGAGATGACGATGGCGATGGCAATGGCGATGAAATTTCATTAGGTGGCAAGGTGATATATTTTTTCGGTTGCCTGCTGGCCCACACATGCAAATGCGTTGATCGAGAGTGTGAGAGAAATGAGGGGAACGAGAGCAGAGTGTGTGGTGTGTGAGTGTGTGTGTGGCTTATTGATAAGTTTGCTGGTGTTCTGGCCGCAGCGCTTGATTAGATTTTAGCCAACAGCAGAAGCTGTCTCGCTCACTCTACTTCTCTCTTCCTCCTTTCTTTCTGGCTGCTGCAACAACTGTTTCTGCTCGATGTGAGAGAAATGAAAACCGCTGCCACAACGACAACAACAACAAGGAGTGGGTCTGTGTGTGTTTGTGTGGGTTAGCCATTGGGCGTTACATTATTTTTGCGAAAATTTGTTAAATATGCCAAACACGCAGCGATGCATGCAAAGTGGCAAGCCAACCATCCAACCAAACGGGCAACCAACCAGGCAACCATTCAAACCCAGTTCCAGCTCTCAACTCTTTCTCTCTCTCTCTCTTAGCCCGGAGTCATCCAACCGGGCAAAAGCAGCCAAGCCGAGCTAACCAGCCGTGGCATTGCGTACGACACGACACGACGCGCGCGCTTCTCATATTTGTGACATAAATAAGCTAAGCCCCAGGTCCAGGTAGTGCAGTGTAGGCACCACAGCCAGGACATTGCAGGACAGTACTAAGAGTGCAAGCGGCAAATATGACCTGCTTACATACCGAAACAGGGAATATGTTGCATATAAAGGTAGTCAAAGAGAAAGAGCGAAACGGGTGAAGAATTAGAAGTACTAAGAGAGAAGAGAGAAGTTACGACTGCTGCACAGTGGCAATATGATAATTTGTGCAACTAATTCGATTGATTACGATTTAGTATGACATAATCAATATTTAAAGCTGAAAAGCTAGAAAGCTCTAAAAAATTAAATAATAATTTTAAGCAATAGTATACGATAATAAATAATAAATAAATAAACAATTCGTCTGGTCAGCAACAACAAAATAATAAATTTTCATATACCACTCTAGAAATATGAATTTTTTTTCTATAAAGTCTTAACTCAGCTATAAAACTATTTTATTTGAGACTTAAAGAACTAGTTTATATAAATACTAAACTAAACACTCGTCCAACAACTGAGTCGATGTTATATTAAGTGCAATGTGTTCGGTTTGGTTGGGTTTGCTCTAAGTGGTCGTTCTGTTAGTAGAGTTGCATGCAAAATGGCAAATGAAAAAACACACACACACAAACGGCTGCCACTATATATATGGTTATGTGTGTGTGTGTGAGTATTTGCCTCTAGTTGCACAAGTGGCCGCACTTAGTCGCTGCTTTGGCATTTGCAGCATCCACCTGCAGCAGGAGTATGCTTTATGTTTTCAAATTAAAGTCGAAAGCGTGGCAACACTTAATGTGCGCCACTAGAAGCAGATTAGTTGCATTAAGGCGAGAGGGGGGTGCAAGAGGTGAAAGAGTGAGGTATCTTGGACATAGATCCACCCCAGGTCTTATATTAATATTTTAAAGCGCACAGCTGAGACAGCTTGCTGCTTTGGCATGGCTTAAAGTTGCATATTAAAATTTAAATTAAATTGCACTTGAAAGTTCTGCTTAAGCCGAGGCAATAATAAATGAAGGTGGAGGAAGAAACAGTTGAAGTTGAAACTGATACGAGTTGGCCATTTAAAATGCTCAGAAAATGAAGAAAGAATCAAGTAATTAAAATGAACGTCTTGAAAACGAGCTTAGTTTTAAAAGCTGCTGTCAACGTATGAATCAATAAAATTATGTTATTTTCATCTAATTTCAAATTAAGGTTATTTAAGCTATGAGCATAAATACTTTTGATATATTTCAACTTAATGTCTCGTATCTCTGACATAACATTTACTGCAACTGGCGTAAAAGTGCTTGGCTCAGCGAATTCTTTTTGCACTTGCAAGCAAACAGAGCTGAGAGATTGGCAACTGAAAGAGCGACAGCGAAACTAGGATCAACTTGTTGGCAGTGAGCTAACAGCAACACTAGTGACTCCACAGACGCCATTTCACCGATTCCAGCAGCATCGACACGCATCAAATTCAATGAATTTTAAATTTTTTTTTATACTTAATGCGGGTGGTTGTCTATTGTGGTTGTTGTTATTGTTGCCATTGCAGTTGCAATGGATGCTACTGGGATTATGATAATATAGCTCAAGTGCAGTTAGCTTTTGCTGTGGCTGTGGCTGTAGCTGTTGCTGTTGCTGCTGTGGCTGCTGCTGCAATAATCATAATAATAATAATGCAAGTTCTGCTGCTGCTGCTGCTGCTGCTGCTGATGTTGTGGCAGTGAGGAGTCGGTTTGCATTTGATAACGATGATGATGCAGCAGTATCTGCACTTGGAATGGTAATGGCAATTTGACTCTTGAATGTGGCAAAGGCACTGGCTGCATTGCAGCACGTATTCCCCTTAAAGTGTGGCAAGTGGTGGTAGTCTCTGCTCTGTGCACATTATAATTTTGCCATTGAGTTGGTCTAAAAATGCAGTTAACAATTGCATTACTAGTGGCACTTTGATGATAATAATAACAATATAACGACCAATAATATGCTTAAATAAAGCCTTCACTTTTCTCTTGCCTTTTGTTGAGAGAACAAACTAATAATTAATAAACGATATTTTCTATAATAATTTCAATTGTTTTCAGTTCACAAACCAGATTTGCTGTAGCAATTATAAGCACTAAAAATTAAATTCTCGCCTATGTCTAAATGCTTCATTGAAGCGATAAAATAATTAAAATAATAATTATGCAAAACAATTGAAAATTTGCCAGCATAGCGAATTGCCAAAAATGCATTTTAGCCTAATTAAATTTGTTGCGCATAAACAAAATGATAGAAAATAAAATAGAGAATATTATTTTAAAAATAGATGTATGTGTGTGTGTTTATTTTATACGCAATATTTGACTAACTTAAATGATGGTTTCGTTTGGTTTAAAGCCGAGAAAATGTTCATAAAAATAAACGCAATTAAAAATCGCATTTTAATGAACCACGCATTTAGAGGTGCATTAATTATTTAGTTGACTGTACTTACAAAAAGGTTCTGCACTTCCGGTCAAATCTGCTGGCCAATTGCATATTTGATAACAATTAATTTAGCCAGCGGCGCGTTTTGCGTGTTTGTGCAAATAAATTAGCTCTGTTTGCACGAGTGTGTGTGTGTTTTTGTGTGACACGCCCACATTTGTCCCTTGTGCAAACAAAACCGTTAAATGTTTAGCAATTAGTTTATCACAACCAGACCGTGCATAGCATTTCGCCCTCTAAAAATGAAATAGGCAAAATTTTAAATTATGCAAAATTAATTGAGCAATGTTAAATGCTGAAATTAACGAAAAGCGACCCCTAAATTGGTTCTACGTTAGTCACCTCTGGTCACTGATCTCTGGCCCTGCCCTCAACCCACTTGTGTACAGGGCTAACTTGATATCTGTCGGCTGGGAGAAGATTGCTCTTGCCCCCAACAAGCTTCCCTCTCAGCTAAAGCTGCCGGCGACAGACCTTGTCATATGATATTACTGAGGTCTAAGACTTGAACTGCGGTTTTGAGTTACACACTGGGTGTGTGTGAGTGGGGAGTGTGCGTGTGTTTGTGTAAGACTGTTGTGCTCGAGGCTTTCCGCATTGCATTTTCTTCACGCAGCGATTAATTTACCAAGGCCAAGGCAAAGACTGCTAACATTCTTGAAGCTGTTTGCTTGTTATTAATAAATTAACGTTGCCAAATAAGTTAGTATAGAAGTGTGAGTAACTGATGATACTGATTAAAAGAGGAAGTAAATACAAAACTAGCAGTTATATACAAAAGTTATTCCGGGGTATACAATTTTAATTGAATTTTATTAATAATAAAGAAGTAAATTTAACTTAACTAATAAATTTTTATATTTTTTTATTAATTTTTGCAGAACGCAAGCTTTTTGTGGGCATGCTAAATAAGAAGTTGAACGAGAACGACGTGCGTAAACTATTTGATGTCCACGGTGCCATTGAGGAGTGCACGGTATTGCGTGATCAGAACGGTCAGAGCAAGGGTTGTGCCTTTGTGACATTTGCCACCAAACACGCTGCCATTTCGGCCATTAAAGTTGTAAGTAAAAATTGAATTTCTTTAAACTGCAGATATAACGTATACGCCTCGTTTGCTTACAGACTTTGAGTCAGAATAAAATCATGGAGGGTTGCACTTCGCCTTTGGTTGTTAAATTTGCCGATACGCAAAAGGAGAAGGAACAGAAGAAAATTCAGCAAATTCAGGCCAACTTATGGAATCTGGCAACCAATATAAATATACCATTAGGACAGACGGCGACCAGTGTGTCCACACCAATACTGCCAAACCCACCGCAACAACCATCACCGGTGATGGGAGCCGATGCACTGACACCTGCCAGCATTCAGTTGTTGCAACAGCTGCAGACAGTCGGATTGCATCAACAGTTGCTGCAAGGTGAGCATACTGCACAGATTTGTTTTTAAATTATTTCATTTCTTAACTTTTGTTTTCTGTTATTGCAGCGCTCACTGGCTTGGGTGCAGCTCAGCAAAATAATTCGACGCAGGACACGACGAGCGCTGCAGCAGCTGCTGGTCTACTCAATCCACTTTCCGTACAGAATTTGGCTGCCATTGCCGCTATGACGCAACCGAGTCTATCGAATGCTGCCACGTCACCGGGCAGCGCTCAATTGACCAACACAGCGGCACTTTTATGTAAGTCGAAGAGAAAGTTGGGCTATTACATATAGCTCTTTAATTTGGTTAAATCACGAACTAATTGGCTTACTTCTATTGACCTTCTTATGTCAGCTTTGACAGCTGTTAATGTTTTTCACTACCATTTTCACTTTTTCTTTTGGTAGTGCACTCCAAACGGCTTGTTTACAGATTTCTAATTATTTTGCTTAGTTTAACGTTGTGTCCTGCATTTATGGACTTAAATTAGTGGCCAAATCACTTGTGCACTTGTTAACACAATTGATCTCATGCTGGACATAAGTTGGTTCAGTTGAAGCTCATTCAGATAGTCACTGGCTTAAGGAACTACGAATGAATCTGTTAAAATGTGTACTCCTTCAAGTATATAACTCTTCAATTAAAATATGTAGTAGATTTATTCCCCTTATGGGTAAAACATTCTTAAAATATACAAATTCTTTAATAGCACTGTGTTCACTCGCTTGAGATGATAATTGCTGTAAAAGTAATACATGTTTTCAACCCTTTTCATCCTCACATGAGTTCCTTTTTCACTCATTTGCTCTAATCGCATGAGAATATTTTAAAATATATGAAAACAAAATATAATTGTTGGCAGCGCGTGGCAGATAATGGAATCAATTAGCTTAATTCAGTAGGAAAACTCATTGCCAGTTGAGAAAATTTCCTGTGAAGTTAAAAATAGAAGATGAATCTGAAATGGAATTTTCTTGCCTTGGCTGTCAATCTTAAGTTGTCTAAAAGAAAACTCGTTCAGTTAATTGAATACACTTAAAAATTACCACAAACGACTGAGTTTTGTGTTGTTTGTTATCAAGAAAGTAGACAAGTTTATATTTATACAAACCTATACTCATGTCTAACATAATTTTCTTTGAATTTTCTCTTTTTGAATGCTAACAAACGTGGATAAATGTTGTTGTTGTTCTTACCCACTTTATAAACAGGTCTCTTAAGAAAAAAGGCAGCAGCTGCCAAAACATCATCATCAGGTGAGCGAAAGATGTTGATTTTGATTTGGATTTGCCTGTTTTTGACATATAATTTTTGTTTTCCGTTTTCGTTTACGTTTCCGCTTCGTTTTCATTTTGCTGCTTTTTTTACGACTTTTTTTTTGTTTTCATTGATGATAAGAAAATTTAATAATAATGGTTATTAAGCTGGCGTTTAAAGCAAACGAAGCGATGCTTACGCTATGTAACGCTCACGTGGCTGCTGTTTTACGTCGTCGTTTACGTCACGCGCCAAAGTTGATGGCCGTAAAGCAACAACAACAAAAACAACAACAAGAGCAACGACTGTGAGTGCAACTACAACAACCAGAGAGGAAAAGTCAAGTGAAGCCGTTGGAAGCGAACAGCGCAAAATTACAAGTTACACTCTCTTGTGAAATTAACAACACGGAACTTATAGCAACAGAGTAGCAGAGTAGCAGCAGCAAAAAAGGGAGTAAAAATATGTGTATAAAAAAGCGTACGCAGAAGAGCAGGCAGAAGAGGGAATGAGAGGGGGCAGCAGCAGCGTTCTCTTGCGCTCTGCTTTGGCCTCATTGACTTTTTTGTGCGCTCTGCGCTTTACTTTAGGGCAAATTGCAATGTTACCAACTTTCAACTGCACTTGTAGTTATTACCGCCCACTCTTCAACACCGTTGTCCTTGCAACGTGACGAGCAAAAAACGAAGGCTGCTGCAACCATAAGTTGCCGAAGAATTATAGCCTGTCGCCTGCCTGGCTGCCAATAGATCTAAAGAAATGTACATGGAAAACAGGTCTACAAGGTGAATGTAGCTAAGGGAGCTGAAATGAGCTAAGGGTGTTCAAGGTAAACTTGAAATAAAGATTTGATATTTGCTCTCCCTTATGCTACACGAAATCAAATCATTCAGAATATCACTAATAACTTTTAAGGAAAGAATAAATAACAACCTTTTATTAGATATATTTTTAATACTTTAGCTTTCATTAACTACATTTGATTTTGTCAAGATCTTGAGAAATGTTTTTGCCATGATTTCTTAGAACAATTTCTATTCTGCGCCTTTCGCTGCCCCACGCAGCTTTTGTTAAATTTTAAGCAACAAAAGTCCAAGGAAAGTCAACTTTCTTCACCCCCCCCTCGCGACCCGTCGCTGTGCAAAGCAGAAAACCAAAAAAATATTTTGGCTAAGCTGCGCATTACCAAGTTAATTTCATGAGCATCTACGAACCGTAAAAAAAAGTGCCTGACTTAACCAAAGAAATGCCAAAAATAACAGGGGGAAAAAAAATAAGAAACAAGATGGAGAAAAGGCCAAGATATTTAAGCGGATTTTTCGTGTCTGCCTAAACTACAAATACAGCAACAGCCACGCCCCTTCTTAGTCCCAGCCATGTGGCTGCAACATCCTCGCAAAGTTGTTGTTCTCACTGTTTGCCTTGTGCACTTGTGCGTGCTCATCATGTGCCACTTGAACGATTTCCGGGGCACTTAATTTAATGAAATATTAAAAATTCCTTAGAAAAAAAAATTTCCTAAACAAAAAAAAGAAGTGGAAAGATAGAAATTGTGGAAACTACTCAACCAAAAGTCTTGGGCTCATAGTCTGGCATTGCAATCAGTGTGGGACGCACACAACACACACTCACAAACACACACAGATGGTGCTGTGTTGCGCCTATTTCCTTGGGGGGCAAAAGATTGAACATTTTAGAGGCTTTTGAGACCCAACTGCGTTCTAATTTGCTCAGGTCTTGTTGTTTTTGACCAACTGAAACATAAAATAAACTAAAGTATGACTTCTAAAGTTAATATTGCTATTGTTGACCCTATTGTTTTGCTGTTGCTATAAAATGGGCCAAAAAGTTGCGCTTTGCTGTAAATTGTTTATGGCAAAAGTAAAGTGGAAAATGAATTTCAATTTTTACCAAATTTCACTCATTTTCACTCAATTACTCCACTTATTTTAGACTTCCTTTTAGCTACGACTATTTGCTACTCTTACTTTTACTATTAACTCTAGTCGTGGTTGCTATTTTATTGAAAACATTGCCAATTGAAAGGCTGTTAAGCTAAAGCATAAGCCGTTCATCTTCCCGAGTTTATTAACATTACCCAAAATACGAGACTGTGGCAACAAAGAATCAACCAAATCCTGCTACAATCTTAAGCGCATCCAATTCAAAACTTTACCAACAAATATAAAAAAATACAGAAATACAAGAAGAGAAAAAATAGAGAAGAAACAAAAGCAGACGGAACGGCAAAATCTTAATCAAAGTTTTGAAAAGTGCAGTAAACTATGTAGTTTATACCCGCTCCTTCTACTACTTCCCACTTTCTTTTTTCCCACTCGTCCACCCCCACTTTATTCACAATATCCAAGAGCTGATTTTTAGGGTTCTTCATTGTTGAAACACGTTTTCTCAACTCTGTTTTCAACATGGCTCTCCATTACGTTTGTTTATACACTTTTTCGCTCTTTGCACTTCAAAATCAACAGCAGCTCCAACTACAGCAGCAGCAGCAGCAGCAGCAGCAACAATAAAAGCAACAGAAACGCTAACAACAACAACTGGCAAAAGTCTTCAAGTGCCTGCAAGTGGCAAAAGTCTTGGCCAAAATAAAAAGTACAAAACTCGTCTTGAAATTGCAAAAATTTGCTAGCCAAAAAGTCAATGCCAAGGGGCAACAAACGAACGTAAAGCATTAAATAACTTCAACTGTAAGCAAAGTGTGGAAAGTGGCTACAAGTTAGCTAAAATGCAAGACCAATAGATACCCTTTAAAATGGGTTTAGAGTGGAGTTTGTGTATTGAAGTAGTTAGAAAGTATATGCTTAAAACTACAGATATTTTTTTTGGTATTTACAGGGTATAAGAGGTATACTTAAATTCCACTGTATAAGTTAATTAAAATTCTATATAACCCATATCTCACACCACTACCTAAAGGGTATATATTTTGAAAATATTTGTGGGCAATTCGCAGACATGCATTTATTCATATGTGCGTGTGTAGGTGTTTGTGTGTTGGTGTCTTTTGTGTGTAGTTACTTTTGTGCTCCTGTTGATTGTTATTATTAGCCAGGTGAAAAGGCTCAGTTAGACTTTTGGCTAACAACATGACATGTTGCATGCATTTTGCTCACTGTTGTTTTTACCTTGTCTGAAGGACTGGGCACCGCCTCCTCTCCTGCCACACCCACCGCCTTCCGATTCCTGCATTTCCTTGTCAGCAGCCATCAACAACAATTAAAGCAATTTCTTCAATTTCTTGGCAAATATGCAAAACTTGTTTGAAAAGTTAGCTTTTGCTGCTGCTGTTACCTTTGGCTGTTTTTTTTTTTAGCTTCTCTTTCTCTCACTTTGTGATGTTGTTGTTGCCACAAGTTGCAAAGACTTTTGGCTTGGCAAGCTGTTAAATTAAAAATGTTGCCCCAAAAATTGATTGCAACACCTAACGTGGCACAGGGCGGAGTATATGTGGGCGGGGGGGAATGTTGCACATGGGGTAAAACTTTTGAAATTAAATCTGTAAAATCTCACAAAAGTTTGCAATGAGTATAAGATTGTGTGTGTGTGTGTGTGCGAGTGTGTAAGTATTTCGTTTCTTTGAAGAACTTTTCGTATAATTTTGTATGGCATAGAATTAATTTAAAACTTGACTAAAACTCAAACTTGCTTCAAATGTATAGTTGCAGCTGGAAATCTTTTGTGTTGCACTGACATCATAACTTGTTATTAGCCAAATTAGTTATCAAATGCACTGAACACTCATTGTCACACACACACACATGCACACTCGCAGCACTGCCACTGGGAAACTCATTAATAACAGACGGGACAGGGTCAAAAGGGGCAGCGGGCGGGGGATTGTGGCAGTTGGACAACTGCAAACCACAAAATTGCATTGCATGACGGGCACGCAAAACAACTAAATAACAAACAAAAGGCGTCAAATTACACACAAAACACAAACCAGAGACCTGTTCATACAAACAGCGAGAGGAAGAGAGAGGGGGAGAGTGTGGGTAAGAGAGAGAAAGGTAGAGAGAGCTTCCCCGACAGTTGTGTGCCACATGGCGTATGAACAACAAATTAATTTTAGATTTATATAATGCATTACTTTACTTGCACAACTCTTGTTTTTGCTGCTGTTGCTGGAAAATAATCAAATGTCGCTCACGTCGCGTCGTGTGGCGTGTAAACTTCGATGATTAATTGCGTCTGACGTGGGTCAAACGTAAAGTCAACTAAATACACATAATTATGTACAATCATCATTTAGTTGTGCTTGCAAAGTGCAGTCAAAAACACCTAAATAGAATACGTTTTGTAATTACAGTAATTTTATATATCTGAATGTTTAAAACGAGAATTTTATTATATGTTATAGTATACAAATTTTATTTTCAGCTTATTTCTTCATCGAAAGTTGAGCTAATTAGCAACTATTACTTATATGTTAATTTCAAACTATTATTTATATAATTTTATATTTATATCTCTATAAACTGACATAAGTCAAAAACTTTTATGAATATTTCTGTTTAATTTTATTTTAATGTTTTTCTCTTCTCCTTCCAACTCATTTTTTTACAGGGTCTGATCCGAATCCATTGGCATCAGCGTATATGTCAACAGCCGCTGGTTTACCGCAATTTGGAAGCTCCACGGCGCTCTCCTCATCCCCATTGGCCAGCGTTGCACTGAGCGCCGCTGCGGCCGCTGCTGCGGGCAAACAGATTGAAGGTGAGTTCAAAGTGTGGGCTACGCAATGGAGGGGATTGGTGGTGGGGCAATGAACTGCGAGTGGGGGTGTAATTCGATGAGGAAAAATAGAAATGTCTAAATGCCAGACATTTTGATAAATGCTACAAAATGGCTGACTGCGGTTCTGTCATTCAGTCAGTCAGTTCTTCATTCTGTCCATCAGTCTGCCCGTTGTTCAGTTTTACCATTATATAAAACTAAAACTGCCATTGCCAGTGCAGCTGCTGCTGTTGCAACGTGCACATCAAATGCATTAACCCGCTCATTGCTGTCAGCGTCATTCGTATCCATTTTGTGGTTTTTCTTTAGCATCCCTTTTCCCTGCTGTCATGGTCGCTGTTTGGTTGTCAATCTATTTAGTTATTTGCGAGGATTGTTGAGGCTCTTTTTAGGTATTGGGGGTGGACGAGTGTGTGGCAAGGCGGTTTTATTATATGCAACTAATTTGTTACAAGACAGAATTAAGGGAGGTGTTAAACAAGTAACTTACTTCAAAGTATATTTTCATATATACAGACCTGTTTTAGACGAAGATTAACACTTTATTGAATCTGTTGTTAAATCTCTTTTCAAAAAAGTAATTTTATTTTCAATAAGCTCTGTGTGATATACACACATATGTAAATGTATCCCTGGTATATCAAGTCCATAATTCACATACTCGATATCAATTTAGATTTAAAGCCGCTTGGCAATACAAATCCAAATCCAAACATGCCTTTTTATTTATCAATTCCAAGCAAAAATCAATAGGATCAATCATCTTATGCACTTGCCACACACACCAAGCTAAAAAGAGAAAGAGCACGATAGGGAAAGAGTGAGAGAGAGAGACAGAGCAAGACACACACTAATGCGAATATACATACGTATATAAAGAATGGTATTTTGCTGCAGCTTAAATTTTTATCAGCTTTTGACACAGTGTAAATATTACACACTTGACACACAATTCCATTAGTCGACGTTGAACGTCGATATCAGAAAATATTGCAACGTCTCTTCGTTAGCTGCTGCCACTGCCACTGCCACTGCTGCTGCTGTGGCACACATAACATTAAAGTTGCAAAGCTAGATAAGCAGAGCGAGAAGAGGAGAGTGAAAGAGAGACAGAGAGAGATATGAGAGCCGGGAGACAAGACATTGGGGAGCACTGTCACTGCTAAGCAGATAGCGACGACGTTAGAGCAAAATGCAAGCGGAAAATGTTTTGGCGTTGCACTTTTTGCCATATTTCCGGTTACATAAGCAACAGTCGTCAGTCAGTCGAGGGTTACAAGTGGGTGCGGAGGGGGTGTGAGTCTAGTGAGACCACGAAGAGACATTCAGCGAGCCAGTCGGGGCAAAAACGCATATGTATGCTATATACACGTATTTATATATATCTTTAAATGTGTATGTGCATACATATATCTGTGTTGTGAGATATATTTTTGCAGTTGAGTGACTTTTGTGTAGCATACATTTTGGGATGCTTTGTCTGTGACTTGTTTGGTTTGCTGACTCATGATTTCGCCCACTACTGCCGCTCCCACGGCCCAATGCTGAAAAATTCCCTTGTGACCAACAAAACACACAACAAGAAATAGTCATGACTACTTCTGCTTTACGTCTGTGTGTATTTGTGTGTGTGTGTGACTCCCCATTCAAACAAATTGCGCATGTTATGCGACATGTGAGCTGCCATGTTTCCTCTTACTTCGCACGCTTCACTGCATTTGTTGGGCATAAGGAAGGTATGAGAGAGAGAGGAAATGAGTAGTAGCCAACTACTTTATAGTTTTCAAAAGATCATAAATTGGACAACAAAAAAAGTAGTTTGCGTAAGCCCTAATTAGTTCAAGATTTCTATAAATTTGTTGGCAAAGACGCAATTAAAGTTGGTTTTAGTTTGCCTTTGTATGGCTTCGAAATGGATGGTTAAGTAGTAGATATTTGCTATGCAATACAATATTTGATACATTTTATTATATATTTAATTTAATTGGGATTCACTAATATTATTATTTTAACACTTTTCATCTAATAAATTTTAATATGTTTATGTTTTCCCTTTGAGATTTTTCGCAGCTTCTATGCTATTTCGGCAGCCACAAAATCTTCGAAATAAAATAAAAATTTATGTGTAACAATGTTTACCACACGATTTTTATTCGTATTCGTGACTCTGTTTTTTTTTCATCTTCTTTTTTCACACACACAAATAGATTTCCTGTTTTGTCTCATTTTTCTTTTCTAGTTTTTTTTTCTTTTTGGTGTAGCGGTAGTTTTTATGTGTGTGCGAAAAACGATTTCCTATATTGCATTTTCCTCTTCCGCTTAGCAAAGATGCCGCATCCGTTAGTGTTTCGTGTCCTTTTAGTCCTTCTCATTGATGCACATTCGTATATGTATTTTCGCCCCAATATATCTTGGTGTCTGTCTCTTTCTCTTCCTTTCGCTCCCTTTCTTTGTCTAACCAGAAAGCCCACAATTTTTTGTCGCGCTTTGAATTCGGGTCGCATTTCTTTTTTTGTCGTTCTCTCTCAAGGGCAAATGGAATTTATATGACAGGCGAACATCTGGTTGCATACAGCTTTATTGATTTTAGGCCACACACTCACACACACACACACACACTCGTATGAAATCTGTTGCAATATGTCGCCGATCTCATAATCACTCACTTGTGAGACCAAAACGAACTTTGCCACAGTTTGCAGTCAAGTTCATAGCATGTCCAGCTAAAGTCGCAAATCTTTTTGACTTCTTCATCTGTCTCCCTCTCTCCCCCTCTCTCCCCCTCTCTCTTCCTCTTTATCTGTTGCTCTGCTCTAGCTGTATGGCTTCATGCTGCCTGTACTTGCTTATTTTATATTCCAACTTCCGGCTTATGCACATGACTTTAATCTGGCTGCATCCGGTTCGAGGTCTCTTGGCTAAACCTCTGTCTTCCTCCCAGTCTCTGCCACTGCCTCCTACTCTCTCCCTCTCTAGCCATCGTTTGTCACTGTCATATTTGGCCATCTTTGCCCGCGCCTCGCCTTTAAAGCATTATATTTATTTACTATGCACATACACCCGTCGTTCTGCCTGAGGACTGCTCGGTCTTTATAGTAAATTTCTCTTTATATAGGTATATGTATTTATATATATATATTTTTTTCTCGCTTCCTGCTTAATTTTGCGCCTGTCGTCTGCGCCTGTCTACATGCTTATAACTTGTTTCCTGTTGTTGTTACTCTTTTTATTTCCCTCTGCTTGCATTTGACTTTATACTCCTCTATTTCCCTCTTTCTCCTATTGTTATTGTTGTTGTTTATGCTCATGTCGTCATTTGATAAATTTCACATGCTGAGAATTTATCTGCACGAGACACTGTTGTCGTTACTATGCCTGAATCTTTTGCCGTTACTGTTGCTGTTGCCGTTGCTCCTCCGCAGATTGCACAAATCTGCTGCATTTTTTTGTGCAACAACTTCAGTTTCAGATTTTCTTTAGTGGATAACATTTCTGCAAGACTTCTAGAGCTAGAGAATTACAAAAAAAATGTGTTAAATTTCAGAAAGCGATTTTATATTTAATTATACTAAACTGTTTTCATAACTATTTATTTTATTTAATAGTTAAACTTTGTTGTTTTCTGTAGTATTTTTTTGTACTTCCGAGCAGCTTAACTAAATATCTTGGCAACAACACATTTTGTGATTTTAATTGGCTCTTATGACTCTCTAATTAAGGAACTATCATTTTTCGTGCATGTAGAAATTTTTAGTTTTTCCTGACAGTGATGTCTGTGTTAATTGTGAGGTATGCAAAGTAACAAAGAAGGCAGTATTAAATTATTATTTAATGAGTATAAGAGGATGGAAGAAAAAGGGCACAAAAAAATATAGAAAGTGGTAGAGAGAAGGGAAGTAAGTGCATCTCTTAATGT
This sequence comes from Drosophila acutilabella, assembly GCA_035046005.1. Lineage (NCBI taxonomy): Eukaryota > Metazoa > Arthropoda > Insecta > Diptera > Drosophilidae > Drosophila > Drosophila acutilabella. The sequence continues at coordinate 153,077 of JAWNOK010000022.1, read as the reverse complement.
TCACTTGATTTTTAAGCACATCAGTCACTCGGTGAACTTGTCAAACATGAAAACCTTTGATTTGTGCCTTTGTTAAGTCAAACATAACATGGGAGGCAGCAGTGTGGGCGTGGCATGTGTAAAGCTGTAACTATTTGCTGCGCCGCCAATGCATTTCAAGGCAAAACGCCCAATGGCAAAGATGACAAAGATGTATCAATGTTATTAATAGCGCTGTTGGCAAACAATGATGGAGTTGACATACACAGCGAATATGATAAGGGACAGAGAAGAGAGAGAGAGGGAGAAGAGGGAGCTGAAGCGAGGGCAAGTGGGAGGCTGTGTGTAAATTTGAGGCATGTATGTACATAAATAGCTGCTGTTGTTGTTGATGTCATTGCTTTCTCATTGCATTAATGATAGCGTTGATGTGTGCAGGCATTGCAGATTAATTACGTATACGACATGAGTGCCAATGAATAAGGACGCACAGATAAAATCAAAGCTAAAGGCCAGAAGTCGCACTGCTTTGAATATAAATTACACTGCTCTTTAAAGCAGCTTTAGTTACTATCAATTTTAAACAAATTCTACCGAACTGACGTTTTGTTGGAGAGTCTATTATTATAGACCACTTAAGTTAGAACTACTGCAGTTGACAAATTGAAACCGCAAAACGTCAATTACGACTTTAAGAAGCAGGGTGAAAGTGAAAACCTAATAGCAGGCGGACGCTGCCTCTGACTCCAACTCAGCCCCGTGACTGTTGATGTTGAAACTGTGACTGCGACGGTGACTGTGACAGTGACAGTGACTGGGACTGTGACTGCTGTCTGGTTGCTGCTAGTGACGTTGACAGTAATTTGCACGAAAAGTGCAAACCGCAGCAGGACGCAAGTTGACGCAGCTGTTAATATGCGACGCCAGTAACACGCGACGGCACGTGCTGCTAAACAAAATGTCATACGCCCACGCACACACACACACACACACACACACACACTTGATTGCACACACACAAACAGCATATAGATTAAGAGATGGCGCATCATTTCCGCATCCGTTTTGGCAATCAGCAGCTGTCTGCTTCCCTCTCCCGCTCTCTCCGTTCTTCATCTTTCTCTGGCAACCAACTGCCAACTGATGCGAGTGTATAATTTCAGCTTGCGACTCAACTTTCAGCTCATTCGAGCTATAATGTGTTTGGAAGTGTGTGTGAGTGAGAGTGTTTATGCGAAAGTGTGTGTGTATGTTTGTGTGTACCCTCTGCACGTGTGTATGTGCCAAATTAATTGCTCATTTGAAGCATGAGAGCCAAAGAGAGCTCCGAAAATGACTGAAGATTGACAGCTGAAGCGACCTTAGAACTTGGCCATGTTATGTTAATACACTGGTCACTTTAATATTAATAACTGCCTGAAATCAGTGGTCACTTTGATTCTTATTTAAACACTTTAAACTACTGCCCCTGTCATTTATTTAAGGAATTTCGTTAAATCATTAATTATAATTAATTTCCAATCAATAAACGAGATTTAATTAAATATTTTCTAATCCATTTAACTGATTGTATTTGTTTTTTCCTTCGCTACTTGCAGGTCCTGAAGGCTGCAATCTGTTCATTTATCATCTGCCTCAGGAGTTTACGGATACCGATTTGGCCTCCACCTTTTTGCCATTTGGCAATGTCATTTCGGCCAAGGTGTTTATCGATAAACAGACTAGTCTATCTAAATGCTTTGGTTTTGTTTCCTTTGATAATCCGGAATCGGCACAGATGGCCATAAAGGCCATGAATGGCTTTCAGGTGGGCACGAAGCGTTTAAAGGTGCAGCTGAAGAAACCAAAGGATGCCTCCAAGCCCTACTAATGGATGAATCCAGGAATGAGAAAGAAGGGAGAAAGCAACAACAACAACAACCACCAGCAGCATATAACCAACAACAAACAATAGCTAAAAGAGCAACAAGATGTGTTTTTTTTTTTTTATATTTGATTACACCCAGCAAAATTTGTTAAAATGGAGCAGAGTCCAATGAATGAATGAAGTCAACCGTGTGGAGCGCGCGCGTTTAAAGTAGAACCAAAAAAGTCAAGAACCCTACGTTGTACGTATTCCCTCCTCATATTTTTACTACTACAACACCTACATAAAAAATTAAATTAAACTTGGAAAAGACATGAATTTGTGCCAAAAAAAAAAAGAAAAGCGCGAAGTCAATTATGATTTAACACGTTACATTTTGAAGTTAAAGAAACGATAAAAGAAGCCTTAATCGATACCTTAAAAATTAGTAGTTAGTTTAGCGTTTAGTTTTGAGTTTGTCAAACATTGTTTGTTTACGCCTTGAAGTTTCTTTTGCACTGAACGACATATTGTTTTATTTTTTTAAGCTCTCCTCGTACATCACGTAATAATAATATGCATATATATAAACCATACATATATATGTATATTTTTACTAAATATTTTTTGTACACTTTTCTATCGAAACTATATATGACATCTGTTCAAAGTGTTAGCTCTTAAGTTTGATAAAAAAAATAACCAAAATGAAAACAAAAAAAAAAAAAAGAAAGAAAAACCAAACCATTTTTAAAAAATGATCCACACTTGTTTCATGTTTCATTTGTTCATCTCATGTTGCAAGTCACAAGTTAAGAACGTTGAATATCTGAAGTTTCTTAAAATATATACACACATATATATATCTTTATCTATATCTACTCGTTTTGTTAAATGGATTTTCATATTTTTACATGCTTATGCGTATATAAAACTATACATACATATATAAATATTTAGTTGTAGTGCTTAATTTGATTTGTTAATTTGTACTGAATGAAAGATCAACAATGTTTTTGTTTATATTACATTACTTTTATATATATTGCGTATAGTTTTTAATTATTTAACTATATAAAACACAAACAAACCAATGAAATCAAAATCAAAAAACATACTGAATATTTGTTTTTTTATTTTCTAAATTTTTATTTTATTTTCTTTTATTTGAATTTCTTTTTTTCATTTTTATTTTTCTTTATTATCTGGTATTATTGCTGTAAACTGCTTATTGCTTAATTTTGACTGTAAACTCGTTGTTCCATTCAGAAATGTCGAAATCATAAAATATTTTGTGTTAAATTACGTAGTAGCTATTTAGTTAGCATACTTTTGTTTATGTAAAACATACACACATCACACATACAAACATAAGCACCACACACATCTACACACATCTACACACAAACACACACATGCATATCTATATCTATAAATAAAGTTTTGTTTTCTGTTTCAAAATGCACATTCGCAAAGCTCTGTTGTCTTACTTATGAGTACGTGTTTGTAGCTTTAGCTATACTTCTACTAATACAAGCTACTAACCTTAGTTTTATGTCTCTACTTGTGCCCTTTAGATTCCCAAGTTGACGTTTTCAAGTTGCCCGTTAAAATGATCCCAATTCTCCTTTTTTTTCGATGCTGCTAACGAGTTAAGAGGTGAGTGTTTACAGCTTTTATCAATTTATATCGTGTCTGATCTCATCTACTCTTTTACAGTGCCGTCATTATGTATCGCACATTGTACATAATCTTATGCTGCCCATCAAATTGCTGTCACATACAAATTCGCAACAAGTGTAAATTTTAAACCTGTACACATATTATATAATATATATTTGAAAAAAAAAACAATGAAACACCTTGTACGCCAGATATAATACTAATATTTGTAAGATAGCAGCATAAAGCCCATTTTTAATAAAGCTTGCGAAGCAAACAAATTTTTATGAAAACCCAATATTCAAAAATACAAAAAAATAAAGAATATATAAATAAATGAGTGTAATAAATATACAATAATAAATTTAGTATACAATTTAAATTAGTGCGTGCCCTTAGTTTTAATTTTTAACTTTATTTGTAGTCCTTAACGTTTAAAAAAAAAGCATTGACAAATCAACGTTTGAGAATTTGATTCTGAAAGCAGCCAAGGCTTGCCAGACCGTTCAACTCTCACTTGAGTTGCCACTGCAGACTGGCAGCCTTTTGATAGCTCTTTATTTACTAGCTAGTTTTATAATTTCTACAAAACATTGCTGCACTATTGATTTAGTAACAATTAATTTGTCCAATAAACGTAGATCTTAGCTAATTATCCTATAAATATAATTAATCTGTGCATTTTGTATAACTATCTGGATGTGGCTTTAAATTCAATACACAAAATACACACACAATTTTCGCTGCTTTTGTTTAAACTGGCAAATGGCAAAAATCGTAACTAAAGTTAGGCGTTTTTGTCGTTGTTGTTGTGTAATTAAATGTAATCAACTCTAGTGGATTAAGTGTAATTTTTTAGAGAAACAAAGCAAGGCTGTGTGTTCTAATTAGAATTTTAAGTAAATTACCAATTTGATATGTGCGCAAATTCAACAACATCCATAAATGTATGTAATAAAATTTAATTTAATTATAATAAATAATAATAAACATTTGCTGATATCGAACTGCAGCCTAAATTGGAGGCAGTCCATAGCGAGAACGTAAAAATCTAGTGATAAACACAGTTAGTTAAGTAAATATATATATAAATGGATATAAATAAAAATAGGTATATATATATGTATATGTATATTGTATATTGGTATAACACTGTCACACACACTTACACACACAGCTAAACGAGAAAAAAAAACAAAAAACTAAATCAATAAAATGTGTCATGATTTTTATATTAAAACTAAAAAAGAAAAATGAGTATAATCTTATTATATGGACTTGCATATTTATGTCTGACAGATAAACTTACATCTTGCTTGCTAGCTTTTGGCGCAATTTATCAAAATTCTTGAGGAAAAAGTTTGTTTTTCGCTGGGGGTTTGTTGGGGGGAAAAAAAATGGGAAAATCATGGAAAATGTTGACGCGTTGCAAGAGCAGAGCAACTAAAGAAAACTTCAACAATAAACGAAATATTTTGCTAAACTTGCGATTTGCATATGAAAAAGTTTATGCCAATTGTAGATGTGTGAGTGGAAAATGGTCGGGGCACTTCTTTGGGGAGTTTTTGGTGTTGCAAGCAGCATCGTAAACTAAAACGACTAAGACGACGACGACAACAACGGCAACATGTAAACAAATTTAGCAACTACGTGACGCAGCAGCGTCTCAAGAAATGCCAGCGATTTTAGAAGCCCCCTGCCTCCAACCCTCGCATATATAGTGGTACAGTGGAGCTACCTTGTGGACTGCCAGACGCTGCCGCCGCCATGTTGCATAATCCAAATCCAAATCCGACTCAGAGCTGGAACGAGAGTCGAGTTGAGCCTTAACGCAAGATTTATTCCCATTTAAATCATGCGTGGAAAAGTTTTGCTGCTGTCGACAGCAAAAGGCAAAATGAATGAGAGTTTTTCCTCTACTTGGCAGCGGGGAGTTACGGAGAAGATTTCACAAACACATAAATACACACGCACAACACACAGGCCACACACGGCACATTTCGTTTTGTCTTGGCATATTCTAATATTTTGTCTTTTGATTACGACAAAAGTTTTTAGCAAAAATACCAACAACAACATTTTGAAGAATGATAACAAATAAATTGATTTCTGGCATTTTTGATAAGCGTTGAATATACAACAAAAAGAAGCAGGTGCAGCAGCTGGTCACGAAGAGGCGAAGTGAAGGAATAAGTAGTAAACCAGTTGAGTTTTATGAGCATTTAAAGTGGTTTTAATAAGTCTTTTATAGGTATAGCAATAGGTAGCTATATAGTTTTTAATGTTGAATGTTTGGGAAGTAATTCACTATATAAACTGGCAAACCTTATCTAAGTAATCAAAATATTACGTATACGTCAACTTGATAAACTTTTGTAAGCATTGCAGTCGAATATTTTGCCAAACTTTATTCATATCCATGGCACGGCCACTGCACTAATGATAAGTATGTTGCTAACCAGCTAATAACCATAATTTCCAGATGAGTTTTTCCATCCAATTCCAAGACGAAATGCCCGCTCTAATGTGGTCTTTAGTTCTGTGCATGTTCAGTTGCTAAATGTTCAGCTTCATCAACTACAAAATTGCTAAATGGGCATCCTGTTAGAGCAATCATGGCCAGGAATGTTCATCTTTGCCTCCATCTGTCCTTTTCCTACACTATTTTCTTGCACACACTATGGGTGTGTGTATGGGTGTTACTGTGCGCTTATGTGTGTGTTTCAACCTAAGCAGATTAGCAAAGTTTGTAATTACGTTGGTAATTGATTAGGTTCGAACAACAAACTGCTAATAAGATTATTGCAGTCGAGAACAAACCGAGCTGAAAAAACAACTGAAACCAGGGAGGCAGCAGAAGCAGCAACAACAACAATGAAGGCCCAAAACCCGAACACGCAACGAAATTGAAGCGATTTGTGGCACAAGTTTTGCATGGAGCATCATCATCTCTCGCTCTCTCTCTCTCTCACTCTCTGTCTCTATCTTTGTATCTTTCTCTGCTGTCTCCCTTGTTCCCACGCTTGTTTGCACAATTTGTGGCTGTGTGGAGTGGGGGCGTGGCTAAAGGGGGTAACTCAGGGAGGGCGGGCAGGCCGCAGTAAGCTCACGCAAGCCGGAAGAACAACAATCGACCGCCGAAATAACAATGGCTTTGGCGCGTTTGCCAGTTTGGCATTGGGCGTATTGTTAATGGCATTGCATGCACACAAATACACAAACTTACACACGCACACACTGACAGACACAGAGCCACACGGACACACGATAAACAATTTAGTGGCAATGCAACGTGGGCAAACAATCAGTGTTCGAACTGATGACGATGACGATGACGATGAGGACAATGAGAGTTGGTCTCTGCAGAGGCTGAAGATGTTTGCTGGGGACACATTGCACACACAAGGCCGGAAACGGAAGTTCCAGGGCTCTATACGAGTGTGTGCGTTTGTGTGTGAGATAAATGCCTAGGCCTTTGCCTGTACTTGGGCCCTGGGGATATCACTTGTTGTCACTGTCTCCGATCGGCTTTCAGTTGCTGATTAAAATCCCATGCTCAGGTTCAGGAATCGCTCTGGCAGCAACCATCGATCACACTCAAAATACCGCTCAAATAACGCTCACAGGCACACACTTCTAAAGGAGTTGAGGCATGAACTGCAACCGAAAATCTAAGCAGCAAGTCGAATACTGAATAGCCCTGCCAAATAGTTTATTATTTATTTAAAATACGCTGCTTATTAAATATTTGATGCTGTCTGTCAATTATAGTTCAAAGTTCTTACTTCCTCTAACAAATTATAGCTTATCAATCCCTTGTGCTCAATTCTGTTGGAAACTTAAAGAGTTTTAAGCGAACTCTTTCTGATAGGGTATTTAAAGCGAAATAGAAACTCGCTTCACAAACCATTTGAGAATTGCTGCAATTTTGCACGTGAACACGCTCGTCCTGCCGCTATCTTCGTCTGCCTCCCCCTCGTCCCCTTCGTTTCCTGTCTCTGCTGCTGCTGTCACTCTCTCATATCACTTCCAGTTCACTTGACAGATATGGCGGTGGGCGTTTGTGTGTTGCTGAGTAGGCGTGGCATTGATGCTGGCTTGCATATTGCCCGCCATTCGCTTGGTTGGCTTTTGGCTCAGCTTCAGTTTTGTGAGGTTTTAACTTGTTTTCCCTTCGCTGCCCCACGGGTTTCCCTTTTCCCTTTTCTATTTTTTGTTTTCTTCCTTCTTTTTTTTGCTCAATTTCAAATGCATTGCCAATCCGCATGATGGGCATGCACTGCCAATACAATAGTTGTTACCTCGCCTGTTGTTCTCTTCGTTGTTGTTTGGTTACTATTTGTATTTAGTGTGGGGAAATATCTCGACAGCTAACCTAGTTTTCTGCATTTGAGTTGTGTGTGTGTTCGTAGAGACAATTGAACTCTCTTATGATTTGACTGACAGACAGAAAATCTGTTACTGCTTGGCAAATGTAAGTAAAGTTTTGTGTTAAGCAAAGTAGATGCTCTCAAAAACTTGTAAAAATTATTGAAACTAAAATTAAATTTTATTCTGATGGCATTTGCAACACTTTAACTGTTTATTTCCTCTATAAATGTTATTAAAATAGTTCCGTTCAAGATTTGTTTGATCAAATCAAAGTTAACTGCAGACCAACGTCCATAACTCAAATACGCCTCTTTTTTCAGTCACTTCTAAATCTTTTGCGTATCTCAGCAGCTCCTTCTATCAACTCAATTTGTCTTGTCTGTATTTTTAGCTTCCTTTAGCTTTCTTTCGTTTATTCCCGTCACCCACTGCCTTTCTCCTGCTTTCTTTTCATCGCCATTCGATGCTGCCATATCCTGTTGTTTGCCTGCTCTTTACTTTATACAGATTTTCATACACAAATGTTATTTATTTATTTTTGCAGCAAAACTTATTTTGTTGTCCTTTCCGCTCCGTTCCGCTTCGCCTTCCCCTACCCCGACACGTCGCTGATTACGCACAAAAATAAAACGGAAAAGCCGCGAGAAAAATAACACAATAATAAAAATAAAAAAAAAAACAAGGACATTACAAGCAGCCGTTGCCCACAATCATGAGGAAATCTGTTTTTGCTCAGTTGGGGGGAAAAAACTTTGTCATAAGTACAAGTTGCGAGTACACGTATCTTATAAATTGTATCTTGTATCTGTAACTGCAAAACATATTCAAATAATAAGTTTCAGCTTGTAGGGAAATTCAACTGCACAGGCGATGAGGTTGGGAGTATTTTGCCAGCTGAATTAAAGCTATCGAATTGCACCACAAAAATTCACATTTCATTTGCTAACAATGTTGCCAAATTGCCTGCATAACAACAACAACAATAACAACGAATTTATGTGAATTTCATAAATTGTAGGGAAACTGCATAAATGTATGAATGAACCGAAATCAAATTCAAATGTGACAAATAAAAAGGAAAACTGAGACGAGAACAAAAACTGCATTTTATTACGTATTTACGAATGCTGTCAGAAAATTTCTAAGCCGATGCACACAGCAAAAACTCAATTAAAATGGACTTAGTTGACAGTGGGCTACAACGACCATTAAAAAGGCTTTAGTAAAATATAAATATATAAATTTAAATGTTTTAAAAGCGTTTAAAGTAGCTAATCGCAGGCTAGATACACTGCAATAAATTGAAGGTATAAATTTTGATTTATTTAAAGTGTTGCGAGGTTGGTTAACAATGTATTACAACTCCTTTTGTTAGTGTATCAAGAACTTGTCACTCTCTGCCATCTTCATATGAAATGCATTCATCTTTTTCAACGCCATGTCTAGAGTTGTGTGTATGTGTTTGGGTGCAGGCCAAGTGTGCCACAAAATAGAAACAACAAGTAGACAACTTACTGACAACACACACAACCACACCCACACACACACACACTCCTACACACTTTGGGCTTAAAATTGTGGTTTTGTATTCCCAAACACCGGTCTCAAATCTCACTCTCTGATTTGGATTCTCAGTTTTTGGCTTAAACTTTTGAATATTCAGCGCTTGAACTGAGTTTGCCTTATGCACTGACATTTTTGCGGTCAATGTGGTCTTCTTTTTGGGAGTTGTTAAGAAATCAACTTTTTGGCTTTTGCGGTTGGGCACACATTTAGCTGTAAGTTCTTTGAGAATTCTGAGAGCTTAAAAACTGCATTTCCCTTCTAATTGGCGCACTTTTGTTTGGCACATTACATGCCCACACACATGTGTTATTACATGTCTATATGTGACTGTGTGTTTGAGTGTGTTTGTGTGGGAACATAAGTCTTTCAAATGTCTAACAAGCTTAGCAATTAGCCTGACAGTTTTCATGCCAAATTGGAAAACAAGAGACAAGCAGAGCTACAAATTTGATAGTCGTTTATTTAAAAGTTCAACTTTAAGCCAGAAAAAATAAAATAATATTTTATAAAACGTAAGGAATTTAAAATTTAGAGACTTTACTATTGTTGGACTTAACTTTACTAATTTATTATAAAATGCAGATAAATTAAATCGCTTTCTAAACTTGTTGATTTTATTTTATAAAAATTTTCTACAATTTTACAAATTTTTCTATTTAAAACTTCAGAATTTTATTGTAGATTTTTAATTGGGCGCGAATTTTTCGGCCAGCTGCTGCCCAATTCTGGCTGTCATATAAATATGATATAACCAAAACCCTTTTTGGCCAACTGCACATGGCCAAAATCAAGTGCCCTTTATGCCCTGAGTCTGAGCTATTAAATTTATGACGCAAGTAAATTGAATTTTAAATTTGAGTATGACAAATGCGCCACGCATACGGCCACGCCCTCAAACGCCCATATGCCCAAATACGCCCACACACGTGTTAAAGGTGGTCGTGCCAGGAAGGCGGTGGGGGGGGGCAGGGGTTGCATAGAAATTGCCTATGTGCGCACAAAAGTCAAAAGTCGTCGATGGGTCGGGAAATGGGAAACGGGAAACGGCAGCGCAAAAAATTGCCAACAATAAACGTGACTCCAACAACATATGTATATAAATAAGAGTGTGAGTGTGTGTGTGTGTGTGTGTGTGTGTTGGCAAAGTGTTGACGCAATGACTAACTGAAACTGCCAAGCATTCGGCCAGACAGCCTGACGCACTGACTGATTGAGTGAATTTGAGATTGAATGACAGACAGAGGCCCAGAGCGGTACGGGAGTTGATCGTGGCACGGGAGGAGGTGGAAAGAATAGACGTGTAGCTGGCAGTTCGGGCAGCAAATCAAAATCAGCACAAACTGTAATGGAAACGACAAATACGTGCACAGTTTCTTAACAACAACAACAACAGGCAGCAAAAACAACTATTGCTGTGAGCTACAAAATTTGTGACAGTAAATTTAACGGAAAGTGCCTCATCAACACGACGCCATATTGCAAAGGGCGTGGAGTGGGGAGTGAGGAGTTGGGCATGGTACAAATTTGCCGAGCTCTTGCCGTGCGGCCTGCTCAATTATTGTAAAAATCAAATCGGCAAAAATTTTCTATTAGAGAGCAAACAACATGCAAAATAAAGCCAACAAAAATAATACAATCGGAAATCGGAAGAAGAAAACAAAACTGAATTTGAAAATGCTGCACACGTACATATACATATACATACATATTTTTCCGGGGGGGCTTTTGTTTTCGCCAATGGCGTCAAATGTAGCGTTAACTTGAACACCGGCATCTCTGACAAATCTCATCGCGCTGTGAAAATCAAATTACCAGCCCGTCCCTTCACACACCTAACACAAATATCACGACAAGAAACTGTAGAAAGAAGCGCAAGTAAAAGTATATGTTCGACAGCAAACCCAAAAAAAAAAAAACGAAGGAAGCAGAGAAAATCACGTGTCATGATGCACTTGAGACTGGGCGCAGTTGTGTTTCCATCACAACTCGACTGGGATTCGAATGCTGTCATTGTTTTCGACAGCAAAATTTCATGTAAGAAAGATAAAGCAGTGGGAGAGATGACGAAGAGAATGTGGGGCTGGGGGAGATATGAGTGTGGGCGTGGGTGTGGGTGTGTGTGTGTGGCGACTTTCAGTTCAGTTCTCAAATCAAAAACGTATCAAATAAAAGATTGCGCAAAAAGCATAGCATACTTTTGTGCGCAACACTCAACACGTACCTCGCACCAGTTTCAGATTGTGTGTTGTCCTGCTGCCATAATGTGTGTGTGACGAGTGATTGTCTTGCTTTTTAGACCCCGTACTCTTTAAAAAAGAGTAAAGGGGGTCTATTAAGTTTGTCAGAAGCGAGATGTGCGTAACAGGCAGAAGGAGGCGTGGCCGACCCCATAAAGTATATATATTCTTGATCAGCATCAACAGCCGAGTCGATATAGCAATGTCCGTCTGTCCGTCTGTCCGTCTGTCCGTCTGTCCGTCCGTCTGTATGAACACCTGGATCTTTTAAACTACAAAAGCTAGAGACACCAAATTTGGAATGAAAGTCCGTTTATGATGTACGCAGATCAAGTTTATTTCAAATTGTTGCCACGCCCCCTACCGCCCCCGCAATAAGCAAAAAACCAGACACACCTCGAAAAAAATTGTGTTTTAAGCGAATAACTTAATAGTTATGGCACTTAGGAGCACCAATTTTGGTACGCAGGTTTCCAGAGACAGCCTAAATGCAATGTCATTTAAAGTTTTGAGCTGCCACGCCCCCTTTGCTCATAGGAACTAAAACACTCTCCAGCTTCAATGCCTTTTTGCAGGCATTAAATCAAATAGTACAGTGTTGTAATTTAACATACGCTTAGAGAATTACTATTTCTAACTTTCCTGAAAGTGGCATCAAAATCCTATGTCAAACAAGAGAGAAATTTCGGTTCAAAGTGCATGTAATTTTACTGCAAAATCACTGCATGCGCGCAACACATACAAACAAACACAGAAACATACAAACATATGTTCGAACGTTTTCTCTACCTGCTTTGGCGGCAGCGCTGCCCGGAGCCGCTGGCCGCGCCGAACAATGCTATACATACACACATATGTATGAGCACACATACATATTTGCAAATAATTGGAAGAATGATAGAAGAGGAGTGTGGTGCAACTGGTAGAGTTGCGGCGCAATATGGAACCTTCGTATGGATCGCGGGTTCGAATGCTGACAATGACGATTGTTAATTTATTTACTTTTTAATTTTAATTCAAAATGTAAATATTTCATTTTAATTTTTTTAATTTCATTTTAAAATTTTTATTTTAATAAAATGGGCACTACTATGGGAGTACGGGGTCTTTTACAGTCGGCTCGATCGACTGTAGCCTTTCTTACTTGTTATATTTCTCTTTTTTTAGTTGTCAACAGTTTGTGGCAGGGAAGTAGGCATAAACCACTTGGGAATTTGGTGAGCGGCGACGATGACGCAAAGTTCTACAAAGTCGACGAAAGTGAATCGCCATTAAAAAACAATAGCTTAATATGTAGTCGCTTGAAGCCTAGAACTTTCGGCAATATATAAATAAATCTGCCTATAGAATAAATGTACAAAAAACACTTTCACGTGGCAGCTACAACTGCTTTTCATAACTCAATCAGCTTTTTGTACGTTGTAAATAATTTGTGCCAAATAATAATAATAATTCTGGCATAATTATTGAGCTGAATTTCATGCTAATTTTTGGGCATTGAATCACAATTTGTAGTGTGCATTTAGCACGTGTTTTCCGCTGGCAGCTAATTAAATACACAAATTTATGAGCACCTCGCTGGTGTTGGCAATGCATGTTATTAACCCAAATTCAGTGACCCCATTCCATTCCCCCCCCGCCCCCCTTTCAGTCATAATAACTATGAGTTATAGCCGACAGCTCGACAACCCTTTGCCGTTGGCTCTTGTTCAATGTGTGAAAGTGGGCTTGCATAATTTCATTAAAATAACTGTCAAAAATTTCACGTATGCCAAACGCACACACACACGCGCTACGTTAAAGCCTGTGGCTATAATAGACACACACACTCACACAGTCACACATATACAGTGGCTGTGAGGAAAACCAACAAAATGCTAAACGCTTCGAATTCAAAAGCAGAAATTTTCGTGGCTCTGTTGCCGAGTCGCAGCTGTCAATAGGAATTTTGCAGGTGTCAAAAATATTTCAGCCATGGCTATGAGTGTCTCTCAGTATTAGTGTAGCAGTGTGTGTGTGTGTGTGCGTGTGTATAAATTGGCATAAATTGCTTTAGGGCCGCTGTGCACACGCGAACTCAGCAATCGCACTTGTATCTGTATTTGAAATTAATTTTCATTATTGGATTGCGCGACTTAGACATCATTATCGTGTTCTTATCAGCATCAGCACACACATTCACACACACACACACACGCCGCACATTTTTGGTCTGAACGTGGCACCTAATCGTTAGGAAATCATTTGGAAAATTCCCACAAAGCCCATAAAAATGACAATCGATTTTCAATTTAAACTTATTTGACAAGTTAAGCAAAATGCGGTTGAAAATTGTGCCACTTGGCTGAAAAGAGAATTATTTAATAATTCAGAACGAAAGCTTCAGAGAATAAACAAATTAAAAGCAAATTGGGAATTTATTAAGAGAAAACTGCATAACCAGAAAACTTGCTCTGCACTGGCCTTAAATATTTCTCATTGCTCGTTGCCAGCTGCACTTCAATTTTGCATAAACTTCAGTCAGAAAATGTGTATTAAAAAAAAGAATATTCAACATTTATTAAAGGCATATTGCTTTGGTCAAATGAGTCCATGATTTCAATTACAATTCAATGCTCGGTCACAAAGGAAACTCAATATCAATATAAAGGCACAGAGACAAGGAGACAAAAGAGACATACAAACATGGAGACATGGAGAAAAGAGTAATCAGTTTTGGTTACCCAATACTTCAAGAGATAATGAAGAGGAAGCCCCGGGTTTTCAAACTGAACTCAGGCCGCATTCATGTGCTCTGCCAAACAATTTTGTGGAAGCCACAGAACTAACCAAGCAAATAATTCTGCAAAATTAAATTGAATCTCTATGAATATGAATAAAGCCAGTGACTGACTATGAAACTGAGTCACTACCTCTACGTGTGTGTGTCTGAGTTATACGTACAAATTGGAAAATTACAAATAATTTGGCAAATTTAATTTGATTTCTAGATAGAGACCAGAGTCACAGAGCGACACAGAGATAAAGTTTGTCAATAGGCTGTGCCGGCTGTGGGAGGCTGTTTGCGCTTCATTGCCAACTTAATTGTAAAGTTGTATATCAAAGTCTTTTGGCGGTGTGGCCAAGTAACCAAAACGAATCCAAATCGAATCACGTCGTTGCTGCTTGCTGGCCGCACAAACCACTTCAAAAAATGTCAAGTGAAAAGCATTCAAATCTTCTGCTCTCACACCCCCTGTCAACTACACTCAGCCACCCCCCCATCCTACAGATAAAAATAAAAGTTTTGAAAATCAACGCCGTGCACCTTACCCGAAAGGTAGCAAAACGTGAGTTGACTTTCTGATGCCAGCCAAAACATAGCGAAATCGAAAGCAGGAACTCGGCCAAAAGAACTCAACTTTTCCACCCAACAAAAAAAAGAGGAGAAGAAAGCAAATTCGAGCCACACTCACAAACATTTTCGTTTAATGAGACCAATAAAAGCCTGTGGACCCAGAATTTAGTCAGGTTTTGGCTGGCGAAATCAAAAGTTTTTGCAAATTGCATTTGTAATGGCAGCGACGCTTAAATCTTTTATGAGCTCTCCATACTTAAGTACGGGTATATTATGGGCCATGGGCACAATGGGACCGAAACCGGAAATGAAATTGAAAGCGTACGCACGTGTTTAAGACGTTAAAACCCTTCCTGCTCTAATTGTTCACATGGGACAGTTTTCGACAGCACTGTAAACTTACTACCCAAGTTGCGTTTCGTTTAAGGTTTTAATGGGGTTTTAATCTGACGATTTCTTGAAACTACTTATTATTTATTACGTGATTTAAAGCGTCATTACAATTAAAATTAATAAATCAAGTTTTTAAAACTATTAAACAATTGTTGGTATTAAAATTGTCAACCCTAAAGGAATAAGTCTTAAATTTACTGGAACTAGGCAACTCTAGTGCGTTTCAATGAGTTATAATTTAACAAGTAGGCTTTGAAACTATTATCAAGTGAAGAAGCAGTGAAGTAAGCAATCTACAATCAATTTATTTTTATTAAAAACTTAATCAAATTATAAACTGACTTCCTTAGCTAAGCTCGCACGATGTCACACACGATTTTACTGATACATCCAAAAAAGTCTCCCGCCACCCGCACCTACAATGAATACGAGAACGTTGGACAGTGTCTGGAGTCGATTTGTCAGATCTACGAGGAACATCTGAAGCGCAAAAGTCCCGATATGCCCACCATAACTTATGGCATCACACAACTGTTTGATTTCATAGACTCCTTTGTGGATATGAGCTGTGTAGTTTATCAGAAGAGCACCAGAACCTATGCACCCTACTGCAAAGAGTGGATCAAGGATCAACTGTACGAAGAATTTCGCCAAAAGGCCATAAAGACTATAAATCCAACTATTCAAAAATAAATTACACCGAATACACCTTTAAATAATTAAAGAATTTTAATACTAAATGAATATTTATGGCGTTGCAAATGTTTCACGGAAAATCAGACACAAGCAGCGTTGAGGAATAACAATTAATTAATCAGCAGCTACAAGAACATTAAACGCAATCGTTTTGCTGTTGGGAAAGGAAAAGAGAAAGCAGAAAATGTTCAAAACTTGTCAGAGTAAAAAGTAATCCACTTAAACTCAAATTTGTCAAAAGCATAAAATTACAGAAGCAACAGAGGAAATGACGAATTGGTAGTGTAGGGGAAACGAAGAGAAAGCAGAGAAAAAATTGACAACAAGAAAGTGGCAAATAAAACTGGCTAAAAAAAGGGGGTATTACGAAATCGAGTCGGTACGATGGGTGCAAAACAAATGATCGCTCATAAAAAGTGACACTTTTTGGCGCAACCAACAAAGGCAAAGGTAGCTCAAGTGGAGTAGGAGCTGCAGGTACAAAATAGTTAGCAAAACAAACAACAAAAAAGTGGAAAGAAAATAAGGAAAAACAATGACACATTTCGTCGCATCTGTCATGCTTTTCGTCGTTCGGTTATATTGGAAATTTGTTTCAATCAAAGGTTTAGCAGACAATTGAGAGAGGGGTGAGGGGGTGACTGGGGGTAGCAGTTATGTGCCATATCAAATCACTCAAAGTGTTGCTACAAAGACAACGTCAGACTGCGACAGACATTGCCAGACAATGCCAGCTAGCTGCCCGGTTAGTCAGTCCACACACACAAACAGAGTGCACTGTGTGTTGTAGTCGACTTTATTGCCAAATGGTTATCATATTGCTTATAGATTTTGCAACAGGAGCCAACTGACGTTGATTGATCAATATGAGAGCCGCAGTTACCTAACCATCAGTTACTCCCCACTTCTATATACCAATACATTTATATATACATTTTTTACTTTTGTCAACTTTTGTACGAATAACAGACTTTTGTTGGATTGTTGCAGCTGCGGATTCAAGTGATTTTCCGTTTATGATTAATCATTGCCTTGCCGCATGGGGCAACAGTTGGCAGGCAGTAGAACCGACTCGATTTTTTTTCGTATTTTTAGTTAGTGCTCACAAAACTTGAGTTGGCAACAACAACAAAAGCACAACAAATTAAAAAACATTTATGCAGCTGTGGCAAAGTCGATTCAAAGCGAACACTCAAAATTTACGCAGTGCAAACTTATATTTTATGATTTTGATTTGCGTTCAGCGAATGCTTCAACGCCTGCCCCAAAAAGTAGGCAACGTAATGTGTAAAAACCATTTGCCAACGTGCCCCAAATGCTTCACTTGCCGAAACTTTTGTCTGACTGTGTGTAGAGGTGAGGTAGTAGGCAGGAATATTTGGAAAAACATTCCCAACTTCAGTACCGTCAACAAAACAACAATTTGTAAAGGTGGTTTTATGAAATAACTAGAGTTTATTATACAAATTATGCTTGGTTTCACTTTGAAATATATTTTAGAGGTATAGGGACATATCTTAAAACATTTCTTTAACAAAGTGTTAGTTTTAAATATTATGAATTGCATGTTTTAGCAGTAAAGTCTGCTTTTCAGAACTTCCAGTTCTATTAAATTTCAATAACTGAAATTGTCGCAAGTATACACTACACACTGCATACCAACAAACACTAACATACACCAAGTCAAACACATTTCAATTTAACTTAAATATACAAATACACATTTGCCACAGCTGTTGCAAGTATCTTTCAATATTTCGTGTTTCCTTATATTATTTATGCCACATTTCCTTGGCAGCACCGTGTTTGTTTGTGTGTTACACATCATTTAAAAGCCAAATTGTTTTTCAATTACATACACTTAAAGGCAACAGGCATTGAGTCAATATTTTTTCAAGTCAAATATTTTGTAATTTTCTACACATTTTATGCGATTGCTTTTGTTGCTGCTTATAATGTAAAGTTATTTTTTCTCTCTTTTTATATTACTGTAGTTGTTTTGTTGTTGCTGCTGTCGTTTCGTTTGGTTTTGTTCTGTAAGTTGAATGAAAGGACGACCCAAACAATTTGGTGTAATTTAATTAAATGAACACAGCAGTGGACCAAAAGCAGCGGGCAGTCAACACCCCTTAGCCATCTCCCTATCTGTTGAACTCCTTCTGAACAGACTGTCTAGACGAAACGACGGCCAGATTCTGGGCAACGTCCTGCCAATTCACAATGCATTGTTCACTGACTAAGGGGTGCTCAAAATGACAAAAGTTAATGCCTAACAACGTTGAACGAGCGCACGGACAAAGCTGACAAAGGCCAGCAACAACAACAACAACAGCAGCAGCAACAACAACTATTAATAGGCAGCCAGCCAAAACTCGAATGAAAATAATAAAAAGGCAATGATGACGTTGACGATGACGTCCCCGTTGATAGGCAACCTGCAAACGAATGAGAAGAAAAGTAGCAAAAAGAGAGAGGGAGAGCAGAGGGCAGAGGGACTCCCCTTCAGTGGGACACCTGCTGATTAAGATCACAAATTGAAAATCATGCTGGCCGCTGACAGGACATGCTTTTCACCCGGAAAACGAACAGTAGAAAATAGAAGAAGTCAAAGTAATAAGAGAGAAAGAAACCAAAACATTTGTGTTATTTTCATTAGTGTTCAGTGCTGTCAGTGCTGTAAAAGGAACTGACTTGATTTTCAATCTCTACCCTCGAGACTTTTGCAATGCTATAAAGTTTGGAATTTTCGAATTAAGCTAATCGAAAGCACATAGACACATATCAGTTGCAACTGATAAGAGCTGCCCAGGCAGACCAAACAAGGCCAACATCAAAAGTATTTGAGGCATTTGTTTGAAAGCTTTGGAAACGCTAAGTAAACGATTGAAGGAGATTAAAGTTTTGTACAGTTTTTAAACGAATTTTCAATACACTAACAAAATGTTGCTTACTGTAGTGAAAAATTAAAATTTTTCTTAATCTTAATGTATAAACACATTATCTTTACTCTAAAAATAGTCTAATTCGTAAATCAGCTCCAAAAATTGTTCTTTTATAATATTTTTTACTTGGAGTTCGAAAAGCACTCTGTTACTGCTTATTGTAGTGCCCAGAGGTCACTGTGCAGAGGTCAGACAAAAAACAGCAGCTGACAAGGTAACAGACAGATAGACAGTTAATCTCGCACTCTTTGGGACTTGGAGAAGAGAGAGGGGAAACGGAGAGCAGCTGCAGGATTCAACACACAAGTCAAAGCGTTAATGAAATTGAAATCAATAACAGACACAAACATTTACACACTCAAAACACACACAACAGTCAGAACTTACAACATAAAACTATAGCTTCAAGCAGCTGCTCATAATAACGTATATAGAAGCACCGCAGTGCCCATATCAGTCAGACTTTGACAGAGCATAGCAGGGGCAATGCTAACTGTTTTCTGTGTGGCACTGTGTGTGTTTGTGTGCGTTTGGCAAACTGGACAAATTAGAAATTTTATTAGAAATTTTTTTTGAAAATTTGACTTCGTTTGCTGCTTTTGACCACAAATTGAATTTGCCAGTAAATTGAGTTTTGAGCAGAGGCCGTAAATGTTGTGAATTGAATATTTAGCGTCAAACTTGTTTGTCACTGCCACAAAAGTGTTGCAATATGTTGACTTTTAACACAGAGTGAAGGAGGGGGGGAGAGAGAGTGTGGAGAGGGGGAGCGGCAGACAGCTGAGGCTTGCCACATGTGTCGACAAGTTTATGTGGTCTAAAAACTTGCAACTTTTGGCAACTTTCTTAATTGTCTGATTGAATTGATGATTTAATAACTTCAATTTAATTTCAGCATAAGCGCAGGTGCAGGTGTGTGTGTGTGTGTGTTTAAAGTTCTTTGCAGTTTGTTAGCTTAAAACTTTGTTAGCTTTAGCTTTTCATTTTAGTGCGTGGTTTGTGCTAAGTTTCTTAACTGCGAGTGCCAAAAGCCAAAAGATTTGTCAATGAAATTATTGAAGTTGCCTCCGTTTTTGTAACTTCACTGGATTTTGGGATCAGCAAAGCTCTTTTTCTCACTGTCTCTCCCTTTCTGACTGTTTTTATGATGTGGTCAAAGAGCAAAATCAATTTTTTTTGTGTACTCCCTGTGATGCTTCATCATTTCGTTTGCCTGCTACATGCGGCAGACCATTAATCCAGGCAGCTGGTAACAAAAATAAGAGGCGACAACATTGATGTGGACAATGCCACAATGCGATTGCGGTCTCTCTACTCGACTCCACTCGACTCTACACGTCTCCACTCGACCCGACTCAACTCCTTTTCCGGCTTACAGCCAAACTAAAACACAAAAGCTAGTGTCTACACTGAAAAAAGCTAACAACAATTTAGATCTGCAACTTAATAAGAGACTTGTTGGTTAGGAAATGTGCACGGAACTCAAAAATTGTTTGCTACTTGTGGAGAAAAGAAACTTCTTTGTACCTTTATCTTCTTTTTTTTACAGTGTATCAACTTTAGCTTCTGCTTAGCCTGTGCAACGTGTGCAGCTCGTTGTTGTTCTGCACTTAAGAGCACAAAAAAAGCTCTGAAACCCAAAGAAAATCTCTAAATACACGCAAAGTTCTTCCGCCTGGTTGAGTTTTTCCCCCCCCCCCCCCCCCCCTTTTTTTTTTCCCCCAAACAAATTATTTTTCCCCCCTAAACCCCAACAAACCAAACCGGTTGCATTCTTTCTTGTTTTTCTTTCGGTTTTGGCATTGGGATTGCAGCTGGAATTGAGGTACAGTCCAGCAGTTGCTGACTGTTGGCTTATTGCCTGCAAGTTGATCAAATTGTGGCTACAAACTTGACTAGCTAAACTTTTGGCAGCTAATTAATTAAGTTGCCACAATAAAAAGTGTAGAGATAAATGAATCTGCAGCTGGACAGTACAAAGGTAAGCAGTAAAATTGCGTTAACGTTTTGTGGCGCGACTTATTAACACAGCCATGGCCAATGTCAACAAATTGCATTATTCGAGCAATAAAATCGAGACACACACACACACACAGCAGCAGCAGCCACAGCATATCGAGTGTGTATAAATGTTATTGAAAGTGCTGCGTTAACTGCAGACAGTGTAAATATATGCACATACTCGAGTGTGTCCTTCTGGACATGAGCACAACTTTCAGCTCCTGCTCTGACTCCAATTTTAACTGCAACTTCAATATCGATGCCGATGCCATTGCCGATGTCGATGTCACCTGGCTTCGCACGCTTCAGGTGTTAATGATTTAATTTCGTTTCGTGTACAGGTAAATTTCATTACTGTTGACAATGGCACAACAAAGTGAGTGTGGGAGTGTGTGTGTGCATGTGTGGTTAAATGATAAGGTTTAATCATGTCCAAGAGTGCCCTGTTTCAAGCATATAAAATTATACAACTGAAGCAGCAGTTAAAAAAAATGCACACAGAAGTGTGTACAAAAATTGCACTTGATAAAATGCTGTATAAATTGAATATTTATAAACATATCAGCGACTACTTCATTATCATATAAATAACTGATATGGCCTTGTTAATGATATTTTTAATAAGCTTGAAAAACTGTTTATTATTTTTTACAGAAATTTTAAAGGCAACTGGGAAGATTTTATATGGATTTTTATAGGAAAATTAAATTTTAATAAGTCCTAAAAATGTTAATGTTTATTTAAAAGAATAAATAAATAAATTAATAGCTTTGATAATTTTTTTTTAATTAATAAAGTAATTAAACAATAATTTCTTTTGGTCATTTATTAATTTTAAAAAGTTTATAGCTATTTTTTATTGTAATTGATTTAATTATTTATATAAAAGTTGTTTGAACAATTAAGCCGCATATTTTCCTAGCTTTTCTTGAGGCTTTTCGTCGCCTTTTGTCGCTGCCCAATTAAATTTGTTTATGGAAATGTGATAAAGAGCGCGACTTTGGGACAAAACAAAGAGTATGCTAAATGTGTTACTTAACCAAGGGAATCGTCAACAGCCACAGCAGCAGCAACAACAACAACAACAACAACAACTTCTGATACTGCTGATAAATATTAATGCGGAGCAAAGTGCGCACTGAGCCGCTGCGGGCAAAGGACTTTGGCAAACCAGGCGATGTCAGCGGGAGTTGAGGAAAGGAACAGGGGGAAGTGGGGGTGGAAGTAGCGAGTAGGGAAAGGGAATCCTTCTCCGTTGACTGCACAATTCAGGCGGCATTAATATTCATTTCCATGGATACAATCACACAGAGCACGCTGGCCACAGGAGGTGACTGCCATAAAGACAACAACAGCAATACAAGTGAAAGGTAGAGGGGGTGGCTAGGTAGGAGACAAAGGAGCGGTGGCATTCTGGCAGGATATAGTAGCCACACTCATTGTCAGTTGCCGCACAGCAGCAGCAGGAGCAGTGGCAGTAGCTCATATTTGTTGTGCATGCTGTGTGTGGGTGTGTTTTGCGTGTGTTTTGGGTGGGTGTGCGTCAAAGGAATTGTTGAGCCAGGACGAGCTATTGTGAGTGTTCTTTGACATTCATTTAATTGAGTCGCCAGCTGTCCTATCGTCCCCTTGTCCAGTTTGCCGTTTATGATTTTGCATTTCAAATGAAGCGTTCAGTTCAGTTCATATTCTGCTGCTTCTTCTTCATCTTGTTTTGTAAAATTAATTAAATTTTTTATGCTGTAAAGCTCTTGACGGATATGCAACAGGCGAACAAGTCAAACTAACCGCAAATAGAAATTTCTAGCGTCAAAAGGCGAGTGCCAAAAAGTTGTACAGTGGCTGCAGTGTTGTAAAATGCCTCAAGCAAGGACTTGGCCTTTTAAAGCATTTGATTTTATTATTATTATCGCTTTGGCATAATTCCCAAAAAAGCGGCATGAAGCCAAAACGATTCAAAGCGGGCCAAAAGCGGCTGCCAAACAATTGAGAAAATGTCCTTAAGCTACAGCTTCACACTTGCTGATGGTGGGAGTGTGGCACATGACTGGGTAGAGTTGCAGAGTTGGCGCCTAGGGCTGCCAGTTGAGACAACGGTGTGAAAAATGAAATTATAAGCAAAGCGACAGCACTGACAACAGGCCATAGCCAACACAGCACTAAGCCAACTTTTAGTGCCCATACATATATTGGCATCAGCATCATTATGAGCAACATGATTATCATCAGCGCTGTCTTCAGTCGAACGCACGACAGCGGACAATACATCTTAGGCGCATTTTAATTTCATGCTTTGCTTAGCTTGAGTTACTCCTGCTCGTCCCTCCCTCCTTTCTGCCTTCTCCCATCTGCTTTGCCTCCTATCTGTCTCCCTTTGATTGTTGCTGCGTAATGACATTTAATGTCCAAGGACCATAATTGACTGGAGCGCAGATTCAGATGCTTCATGCGCGACTGCACAGTAGTTAAATTTTGTCTTTGCTTTGTATCTGTATCTGTATCGCCAAACTGGTATCTGTATCTGCGCTTGTATATCTGTGTAGCTGTTGTTGTTTGCCTGCCCATTTATTTTGGCACATAATTCATGTTAAAGTGCAGCGCAGCTGTGTGGCAAGTTTAATTGTGCGACCACATTATGGGCACATGCCACACACACACACTAATTCACATAAAATGTTGATTTACCTCTGCTAAAACGACACCTTTAATTGCTGTCCTTGAACAACCAAAAGATTTTATGTGCTGTTACAGTTAAAAGCACTCAGAGGACTTCATTATTCAATGGCTTTAGAATGGGAATAAATAACTGAAGAGTAGAGGAATTCAATGAGAGATAAAACAAAAAAATATAGAAATAAATATAGCATCTAATTCAGTAGTTAAATTTAATATAAAATAAATTATATAACGCTATATTAATAGTTTTTTTTAAACATTTGTTTTTATAAACTTTTTATATTTAAGTTTTTTTTAAACAATTATTTTATTAATGAAAAACTTTATTTTTTTTCCATTCACAGCAATGTCAAGCATACGCCGTGTGTACTCCATGCTAACAAATGCTTTTGTGATGTTTCAAAAACATGCATTGAATAACAACAAAGTGATTGACTGGCTTAACTGACAGCTTTGACTGGCATCAACTTTTGGGCTGCAAAGCTGGTTAAATTTATTAACCAAAAGACAGCAATGCAAATAAACCATATATCGCTTTGAATTGACGCCAGATTAATTTAGTTGATAGCGACTTTAGCTGACAACAGTGAAAAGCATCAAGCGTATCAGGCAGCCAACAGCTAGGAAGTTGGCTAACAAGGCGTGGCACTTTAAACGAGTTGCCGCCACGAACATGCGTAGCCAGCGTGTTGCAGCTAAACAAAGAGGTGCCACAGGACAACAGCAACAAGGCTAAGAACAACAACAGCAGCAGCAGCGATAACAAACAATGCAGCACCTTTAGCTGACTGCTAAGCAACTGTTGAGCAGCTGTTTGAGTATGGAGCAGCAGACAGTGCCAAGGATGGCATTTGATCTAAAAGCCTGGCAAATGGCAGTTCAAGCTTTAAAGGGGGCTGGTAGGGAGAGAGAGGGAGTTTGGGATCAAGCGAAATTAATTACAAGCGGCAAACAGACAATGAAAATGCTGCCGGATTTTCTTTTGCAGTTGTAGCCGCAGCTGCTTTACTCGCAGCATCTTTATCAACAGCTGAAACTTCCTTGCTTGGCCATTGTTTATTTGTTTGCTTGTTTTACTCCTTTTTTTGCAGTGCAAATATTAATTTTCACACCTTTTGACAAGCTCGAGCAGCGCACACATTTCTTGATGTGCTTTATACGCAAAATTTAGCTGCTTTTGTAATCAAATCATGCTGCATTTAAATGCGTATTGAGCACTATTTATATCCACGTCCCCTAGTCCCTCTGTCCCCCCGTTTAAACTCGGTGTTGTCTGTTGTTTTCACTACGTGTGCATTGTGAAATGATGACGTCTACTGCTCTCAGCTCCTACTTCGCTGAGAAACAAAGCATGTCCTGGCCAAGGACTCTGTCTCGAACTCGGACTTGGCATAATCTCGCACGTAATTTGTGTGTATGCGACTGAAATGTCCGTTGCACCTGTCGCTGTCCTTTGGCTGGCACCCTAACCTGTCCTGTCTGCAGCACAACTATTGTCTGGCCAAGTTGTTGACAGGCACGTTGACGTCATTGTTTCGTAATTTGTATCCTTAGTTGCGCATTAGAGCTTAGTTATACACTGCCAGGGATTTTTCTATCCACATCATATGTGTGTGCTACACTCTCATGTAGTTTTTTTTGTTTACAGTTGTTAAAGCGTTTTTAATGCGATTTTGAGGGATTGAAATGCGTCAACATTACGTATACGTAATGTGATAATTTAGTTTTCGTTTAGCAGGCGCATTAATTGTATTTAATTGTGTATTCTATTAAACTTAAGCCACTTAGGCTGGCATTTTAATTAAATTTCCGTAACACATTAAGCCTAATTCATTTGGTTTCCTGCCGCGTAAGAAAGCTTCAACCTTTTTCCACCTAATATGCTAAGCAAACAAATCCGAGCACTTCATTTGCCAAACTGGCCGAAATTTCCAACAGCTTACAGCGAATTTGTTGACCTAAAAACAACAACAACAACAATAAGTGCAAACAACAACAGTGTATAAGTAAAAACAAAGCAAAAGCAAATTTGAAGGACGAAAAACTTAATCGACAACTTTCTTAGCTGATAAAAAATTTGGAGTGGCGCGCAAAGAACGAAGCTTGCCAAATAGAGCCATAGAAGCGGACAGAAGAAGAGCGAAAGAAAGAGGGAAAGAGAGGTAGGACAGGGAGGGACATTCAGGCTCTTTGGGCTTTGTCATTCAAGATGTCGCTGCAATAAAATTAATGCACAAAGTTTATTTTCTTTGAGGACAACAACAAAAGTGTTGACGCTTTTTTTTCTGGGCATGGCCACAACAACAAGAAGCTTTTAGAATTTGTAATGAGCAAGAAGAGTTTGGCTGCCACTTTTACACCGTTTTTTTGCTGTCTTTCCTTTGGCGAAAAGTCGAAAAAGTATTTGATTTTAAGATGAGGGTTGAATGAGGCGCAAACTTTTCAAATAAAAATTAAAAATTGTCAAGGCGTTAAATTAGGGTCAAAATCTACACACAGGTAATGAAAGTGACAGAACAAAATGGAACTGAAAGTAAAAGCCACGCCCACTACCCCCTGCTAGCCTGAGCTAACTTTAGGCAAATTGAAATTGAATGGTTTGACAGCAGCCATATAAAAAAAAGGGTCAACTGTTCAGTGGACTGCTGCAATTGACAGTTGGAGCTCACTCGGAGTTTGAGTACGAGTTCCAGTTAAGTTTTGTCAATATTTCAGAGATTACTGAGCGTACTACAACTTGAGCGTAAACAATGTGGGCTTAAAGTTGTGCCCCAAACTGGAAGCTCTCGTAACAAGTTGAAAGCAACACAAAGCCGCACACAGGACATGAAAACTTTACGTTAACCAGAGTACCGACTTTTCTTTACCCGTTCTACACACAGCTCACATACCCAACACACCCACACATTCACCACATGATTCATAATCTCTACACTAATCTTTTAATCCAGTCGAGTGAATTTTGTACTCGATTGTGAAACAAAGTTGCCAAAGCGGCGGCA
Source organism: Drosophila acutilabella (assembly GCA_035046005.1). Taxonomy (NCBI): domain Eukaryota; kingdom Metazoa; phylum Arthropoda; class Insecta; order Diptera; family Drosophilidae; genus Drosophila; species Drosophila acutilabella. Next base: position 126,369 of record JAWNOK010000022.1, on the reverse strand, counting down.
AGTTGGCAGGCAGAAGAGTTAACTCGGCGAATGTTGTAAAATAAACATGTATGAGAGATTCCAATATGCCCCCCCACCCACTCTCCCCTCTTTTCCTACCCTTTTCCTTCGCCATTACATTAAGCGCACAACTTTGATGTCATCTTTGTGCCTAGACCCTCGCCAGACAAAGTTTCCTTTTGCTCCCAGCTGAAACTTTTTTAATAGTAATGGACTTTACCGAAAAAAACACACCATTTTTTTAGTCTTATTTTGTGCATTTTGCTGTTGTTGTTGTTATGCAGCCGAATGTTTTACAGTTTAAGCGCATTGGACTCTGCTTGGGCAGCTGTTTGTGGCCAGGTGAAGCAGCCTCCATTGCATCAAAAAGTTATTTCCGCTACAAATGAACCCACACACATGACATCATTTTTACCTGTTCTCTTTTTATTTTTTTTCACGTCCAACATCGCGTCGGCTTTAGCATCTCTGCTGCTCTATCAATACACAGACTGCAGCTGGCACTTAGTTGTGATGGACTGTACACACAGTGGTACCAAATATGACGGACAGACAAACAAACTGAATGCCTGACTGGTCACCGAGCATAAGCCGCTTAGCTTTTGAGCAACTTTGAGCATCTGAATGACAGACAGACAGCTGAACAGTTGGACAGACAGTTAGACAGGCATATGGACACAGTCTGACCACAGCAACTTCTTTTTGTTGCCATTGTATTAAATTTCATATGTCAGTGATTGAGTTAACATTATTTATGGCATAATTACTCAGCTCGCCAAAGCGCAGCACCAACAGCAGTTTGGGCATTTCAGTTTAATTGATAAAGTATGGACTACCAACATTTTAATTGCTGTTTTTAATATTTATTAAGAATTTCTACTTAAGTTTGTATATAAATTAAATACATTTAATAGTCAAGTCGAAGATCTTTGTATATTTTATTTCTATTTAGGTTGGGCATCTTAGAAAAATTCTTTATTAATGGCTACTAACTGACTGACTGAAATATAGACTGACTGATTGTCCTTCTGGCTAAACGATAGTTTAATTAATCAGATGACTGATTAACTGTCCAGCTAAAGGGCACTAAAATCCACTGCCTTTTTATGTTTATTGTTTAGCAATCTTTTAAAAAATAGAGTCAACACTTTTTTATTCAGTTCAGAGCTCTATTTTAAATCAATAATTTAAGCAGATTTTTTGACAACTTAAAATTTGTTCCAATCTTTTATTAAAAGCCTCGAGTTTCACGCTTTAGGCCAGCTAGAGAGCTACCCACTTGCGCTGTGAGTACCTGTTGTGCTCAGCAGTCTATTGGCCAACTATGCTGACCATTTCAGGTGGCTCTTAAGCTCACGCGTTTGTGACAGCAGCACTCAAAAGCCAAATGCATTGAAGAGCAGGCTTAACACTCAACAGCAGACACAGAGAGCTGTCGATAGAGAATGTCCATCACACACACACACGCACACCAATAGGCCTAAACTGTGTGTGTGTGCGTTAAAGCTGTGTGTCACTTTTCTGTGTTTTGCTGGGGATTAGCTGGCAACATAAATTTGTAGCTGACTAAAGTTGAGTTTTGTCACGCGCCACAATCGCATGACATCGATTTGAATCGCATTTTGAATCAAATCCCGAGAAATCGAAAAGCTGTCGCAAACAGATCTTAAAAAAAACCAACGAAATGGAAATGCGTATGCTAAACGTATTATGTTTCAATAAAGGTATCAACCAAAAAAACTTATTCCCTGACATGCAAATCTTTGCCTAGCAATTTTAACACTCGAACGATTCTGATCCTTTCACAGAAATCTAGACACAAACGGAAGACAGTAGAATGAAATGAAAGAAAGCATAAGAAAAGGCAAAGCCCTTGAAGCAAACATGAAATATGCCGCAATGTTTTGGCCACAAGAATGCTGGTAAATGCCTTTCATGAGCTGGCCCGCAACAATTTCCCTTTTCAATTCAATTCAAGTCCCTCAAACACTCACACTCATTTTGATAGCATACCTTGAGGCGCCATAAAAGTGTGCACCCAGCCCCCAAGGCAAATAAATAAGAAAAACCATTCGCTACATTTCAGCAAATAATCTCATAAAGCATTTTATGCTGTCCAGCTGCTGAATCGCATATGATGTGTGTTCATGCGGTAGACGGCAAAGGCAACGGGGATTTCTATTGTTTGCTAAGCGATTTGCTTTACTCCACTCAACTGGGCTCAACTTCAACCTCAAACTCAAACTTAAACTAAAGCTGTAACTGAAATTTAGTTGGAATAAAAGCTGGCAATCGCTTGGGTTGCCCCTGAAGGCATTAAGTGCGGTTTCGTAACCTTTTGAAGTGGGACACGTGCTGTCATAAATTTTCACAGTTCTATGAGCCGAAGAAAACAGTTTGGCGCTGGTAAAACTTGTCGCTTACCGATAGTTGCCGATAAGCAAGAGCTTGAAAGGGTAAGATTTTCGTAAGATAAATTAAATTTAAATTATTTTCATTGTAAACTTATTAGACTAACCAACTGCAGCAAACCACACACAAACTTAGAGCATTGTCAATACTGATAACAAGGCTTAAAATTACAAGAAAACAATATTAATACTCAATGTAATTTGTTGGGCTTTACAAAAGCTTCAGAACATTGTTTTTGACTACAAAAGCTGAATATATTTGGCCACAATTGAGCCAATAAGTTGCTTGACCTTTCGTCGATGGATGAGTAAACTACAAAATCAACACGTAGAATTCCAATTAATTTCGCTTAGTCTAAATAAATCGTTTCAACGCAAAACACAAACTGATCATAAAACTTAATAACCAAATACACAAACACATGCGTGTGTAGCTGTGTGTAAACAGCTTTTTGGGGCTATTTGCTTATCGGTAAATTGCAATTTGTGTTTTCTGCGCTGCCAGAACTTTGTGCTGATTAATAAGAAAGCACCGATGACATCAACTAATACAAAGTTAATGTTGTTGTGGATGTAGCAAAGGTATGTGCTCTCTCGCTCTCAATGGAGACATTAGCCAGCTGTGAGCCTGTGTAGTCATCATAATCATCATCATTATCCTTATCAGCTCACATAACAAACGCATAAATCCAATTGAAAGTGCTTAGCTTTGATTTTTGTCTGGCGCCAGAGCTGGAAATCAGTTGTGTCTTTGAACTGGCTGGGGCTTGGGATTGAATACACTGAGAAAAATTTGAATTAATTAGATGACAAGTCAAGAAAAACAACAAGTTTAGTAGTAGGTTAAAAGTTATACGATTTGAGGGCTTACGACTTTTAAAGAGAAGTTTAGTTTATTTAATAGACAATGTAACACCTATTTTGCTCAGTGCATGTGCCCTTTAATATCACTTCCAACTTCCGATTCCAGAGTGCGTACGTGTTAGTTTCTGCGCCGCTTTTTCAACACTTGGACAAAACTACGTGCCGCAATTCAACGCAAGTGACGTTATCCAAACTCTGTCCATATTGATAAATGCTGCTCTGGGTCTGCCAACTAGAAACAAATATTTAGTTGTGAAAATCCAAATTAAGTCACGTCGCACCAACCGCGTAACAGCAGAGACAGCGGCAGCGGCAGAGAAATACTTTGGACTTGGTGTCATGTGTATGGGGGGAGGGGTACAACAATCTTAACCCTATCGAAATGCCATTTCAATGCAAATGCAAAATGGCAAAATTAATGATGTTCATTTCCTGTAGAACTTCGCTTTGCCAAGCTACTACCCTCCATGCCCACTCGTCCATCATTTGATACTCAGCAGCTTACAAGAGAATTATGATGCTGAAACAATAGACTTTTATGCACCCGTGCCACATGCCACGCCTCCCTCTCTCCCTCTCACTATCTCTCTCTCTCTCTCTCTTTTGCCATTTGCAGCAAACGCCGCTTGCAACAAGATTTTCGCATTAAGTTACCCTTGGACCCTCAAACCAACTGATACCCATTTCATTCACTTTATCCGCTGCCACTTCTACTCCACCGCTCCCCTTCTCCTACTCCATCTTGCGTTGGCCAAACAATTCGCATTGAAAGGCCATTACCATTTTTGGTAGCATGAGTCCTAGCTACAGTTTTTGGCTTTTTGGGCTGCAGCTGCCGGCGTCGTTTCTTTTGTTTGCTACTTGGCAATTTTGTATGCACTTTTAGCCAACTTCCACACCCCCTTACCTCCTTGCCTTCCACTCATTTCCGCAGTGTTGTTTACATTGTCACAGTTGCCGCTTTCTTTGCATTGCAAGTTGCATTCGCAGTTGGATTTTATGTTTGCATTTTATGCAACTGACTCCCATTCTTCTAGAGTTGCAATTCTATAGAAACCCATTGGCTGCATGTGCTTAATTTTTTGAGCCGCAATTGAGAACGTTGTGCCAGGCATCCCAAAGTTGTGATTAAACCCCGTAAAGGTCTTGAGCAACCTATCTGTAAGATCTGATACAATTGCTTAAAAGATAACTAATAAATAAGCTGTCATAGTTAAGCATTACCCCAGCTCAATGTCTACTATTAATCTGGATTACAGCACAACTTTAAACAAATAAGTAAATTTAATTAAAGTTTGACTCGACGGAGCCAGGAAACACTTTCGAGTCCAAGAGAGAGTGGACAATTAATGAGTGTGGCCATTAGTGTTGTAAAAGGCAAGTTGCTTGCCCCAAGCTCTAAGGCAAAAGGAGAGGGGTGGGAAAGTCCCGCTGTCAGTTGGACAACTGATCCGACTGTAGAGTAAAAAGTCAAACAATTTGCTGACGATGTCTTTGGGTGAATTTAAAGAAATTACACTTGACACTTTTCAATTAGTGCGGCAAACTTTATTTTAATTGTGACAGTAACACGCTGGCGTTGCCACCCAGTGCCAAAAACCAATAAGTTTTGGCCAAAGTTTTGTGCGGGATACGACGACAACTTGATACAGACCTATATACATATATATTTAAACAAAAGCCAGCTCGAGAGTGAATGAGAACGAGAGCGAGCCAAGTCAAAGAGGAAACCCAGTTGCGGGACTTTTAGCCACAAAATGTCAAAAGAAAACTTTGCAAGATTAATTACAATTGAAAACAAATGAATGCAAAAACGATAAGCAGCCAAAAGGATTTTCCAAAAGCCGAGTTGCCAGCTTCGACTCCCCCAAACCCCCCCAAAAAAAGGGAAAAACACCAGACCCAACTTTGCCAATCAAGATAATAAGAGTGGCCGGAGGGAATGCTATGGAAATTGGAAGGAAAATTGCTGGAGAGAGCGAAGAATGCCAGAGCAAAGTGTGGAGTGTACTAATCAAAAAAAGGGGGTGCGTTGAAACAAATGTTCACACCTACAAAGCAACAAGGATAACACCAAAAACAGCAACAACCACTGCTACTACAAGCAGAGCAACAACAGCTGTTTTTGTCCAATTTTCGGAGGGAACTTGAACTTTTGGCAAAACTAAACTCAAAGTTTACCGAGGTTAGAAAGTCCCGAATGCGCCACAGTCAGAGGCTATTTTATGGCCCAGCGACGTGACTTGTTTAGTTTTACCACTCAACGGGGGGGGGGACTCAGTTTTTTATGCATACAGTTTTTTGGGGGCATTAGCACCGTTCAAGAGCTTGACCAGACAAGCAACCGAAGAACACACACAAAATGCACAAAACTGCCTCAAAAGTTGCGGCGCATAAATCATGAAATTAATTAATTTTGACATACATTTTACGCCAAAGTAGGGCCATAAACAATTTTAGTATTTCTTCAGCTCCGGCTAGTATATTTTTACCCCAACCTGCAAAAATTAAGAGTGAAATCCAAAAAGAAACTTGTGTGTGTGTTGTCGACGCTTCTGGCAAAGTTTTCAAGTCGGGAGAACACCAAGAAAAAAAAAGAAAAGGGGAAAAAATAAAGTTAAGTTTGAAATATGCGCAAAATTCATTCAGTATTTGAAATATGCGCAAGTTGGCATAAGTTGCTCCCGTTGCAGCCAAAAAATAAAAAAAAAGGAAGAGGAGAAAAAAACTTCAGCCGTGAGTTTAATTTTATTCATGTTGCTAAGTGAGCGACGTTTGCGACGTCAACGAAACTTTTGCCCCAAAATGCACTATTTAATTGCATAATTTGTGAGTGAAAAGTGATTTGACTAGTTACACCTGCAAGCAGCACGATACGTTCCCGCTTTCTCCTACATCTCTAGAGTCAAAAGAATTACATTGGATAAACAATTGTCTCGAATTGGAAAGGGTAAAAATGTACTTCAGTTAATCAAAGGAATTTATTTACTGTTTACTCAGGCATAAGAATGTTTTTTCACATCAAAGGGCTTAACTGTTTGAATTTTAAATATTTTATGCAATTTCATTAATTGAAAACTGCAACATCAAAGCGCAGCGCACACAAAAGCTACACAGGGGTAACTTTACCTAAAGAAGCTGAGTTTGAGAAGCAGTTAAAATATCAATATGAAAAGCAATAAAATATCAATAACATAAGGACTCTCCACTACCGAACAAACAGCATACCTTGTACTCAGCTCTTTAATTATGCAGGGTATCGAAAGTATTGCATTGACCGCGATTGAATTTTGTGCAAAAATTTGCAATGCAATGTAAAATATTTTATCTAGGAATTTTCGCGTCATGCCTAAAAGTATGCAATGCGATAATAACAAATGCAGCTGCGTTTGCCTCCCGCTGCGGCCACAGTCAGTGCGAGAACTATGCGGCTCAGCGATAACAGAAATCTATGGCAAATGGCAGAATACTTTTCTTCGAACGATTGGCAAACTACTTAAGCGGATGAGAGAAGCGGTTTCTCTTCTATTGGCCCCAAAGGTTTTAACTTGGGTTTATGTCTGGGCTGCTGCTGCTTAAACTTCAACGGTGCTTCCTCATGCCCTGCCTTTATCTCCTGCCACTGTGTGTGTGTGTTTGCCGTGGGGCGCTGTGAAAACTTAATCCTTTCAGTGCACAACGGGCCAAGCCCAAAGTCAAACAAACAAACGAAGGGACTGTTGAGAGGACTGAGAGGACTTGGAACTGGCAACTCGCTTCTTAAGCTGCCATAGAACATTTGGTAGTAAGGGCACTAAAGGGAAGTATTGGGTAGCTAGAGAAGAGTAGCAACTGCCCAAGTATTTAAGCCATTTTCGCTAATGAATGCGGTCGCGCATTTTTAAGCATACTCCATTCACAATACACTCTCCACTCTTTCTTCTTCTCTGCTGCAAACTTTTAGCCAGAAAGTTGCCGGTTTTCAACTTATTCGAAACACGTGCAAAATTATGCTTGCAGTTTTGTGGCTTTTGGTTTGTTTTTGTGTTTAGCCGCTGATAATTTTTCACCAGAATTGTGCAAAATGCTTGAAAATCACTGCCAGCAGATTTCCCTATTTTTTTGTTGACGTCCCTTTTGCCTGTCGGTTGTTTACACAACATTTTCCACAACTCTCCACATTTTCGTCGTTTTTTGTTTTTGTCTATTTATGTACTTATTTATATTTTATGCAGTGCATATTTAATGGCATTTTCTCAAAACAGATTTTACGCTTAAATCTTTTGTTGGCTCGCAGCAATGTTCGGCGCATTTAATACGATTTAAGCATCGTCCCGCGTCTCTCACCCAAATAGATTTCCCCCCCTTTTTATAGCCACTGACATTCGACTGTCGAGTGCCAAAAATTGCCTTGAATAATTGCCGAATGGTGTTAATAATAGCCTTGTGGTTTCCATACACACAGACACACACTCTGGCACACACAATTTGGTTGAAACGCTTTTGTTTTCCATTCTGAATTATGGTTATGTGTGTGCAATTATGGTGACATTGTCTCCAGAGTTGACGGATCAATGGCAAAAGTACAGTGCACAGTGATGCAAAATATAAATTAAAATTATTTTATATTTAAAGTGAAAATATGATGAATTTAAAGTCGCTTTAATAAGTCTTTTGCAAACCAATGACCCCAAAAGTTGTTCATATGTTAAACAAACATTTAACTAAGTCAACAATTTAAAACCTCAAATAAAAAGCAATAAAAAATTATACAGCAACCCAAAAAAAATGTTGCAATCAATATTTAAAATAAAAGTTGACATATATCTGCCTAATAAAGCAAACAAACATAAACAGTGAAATCAAAATATGAACTAAATACAAAATATATAATATATATGCATATATTTTTGGGGGTAACGCCCACGTTGACATCCACCCACTCGAGCTGTCAAGCTAATGAGCGTTTAATCCAAATGACAAAATGTCAAGGGAACACTTAAAGAACTCACCTTTTGTGCTACACTTAAAAAAAATGAAAAATAACTTACGAACTGAATACAAGCAAGCATAAAAATAAAAGCTAAAAACATCTGTTTATTTATTAGGGAGACGACAGCTGCAGCTCAACATCGGGAGAGCAAGAGAGTGTGAGCGGAGAGAAGGTACAGTGGGTGGAGGTCTGTTTAGAAAGAAGAGAGCGAAATTGCTGAGATTGTTACGATTTGTGAGAGCAACAATCTCTGACATCAATTATATAGATAAAGATAATTTTTTATTGCTTGACAGAGCAGAGCATTTATCTCTCTCTCTCTATACCTCCTCCTCTTCCCACTCTCTTTCTGACACTTTGATCGCCTGCATTTGCAGCTGACACTTTTCTGCAGAAAATTGATAACGACGCACGCGGCGCATGCAGAAAAGCGACAATAAAAACAACAACAAAATCGGCGTTGATTATTTGCTAAATTTGTTGCTAATTTCGGTTTTGATTTGAATTATGATAAACAAGCAAAGTGTTGTCATCTTAGTGTGCCTCTTACCCCGCTCCCCGCTGGCCGAGCCACCAAAATTAATTAATTTCTAAATAAATGCGCAAAGATGCCGAGCAGCAGCAGAGGCAACGGCAACATGCAATATTTTTTAATATTATTTATTTATATACAAGCATTTATTTTATATTTCGGAAAAACGATTTTCGCAGCCTTAAGGCGTTGGCGTTAGCGTCAACGTCGACGTCGTTGTCAGCGTTGCTCTTGTTGTTGTGATCTACTCAGTGGCAATGCTTGGGCTCCATGGACAGACGGCTGTCAAGTCGATTGCCTCGCCAGTTCTCACTTGAACGTTGTCAGCGCAGCTCCTGCCGCGTTCAGGAAAAATCTCCGTGCATCTTTTGCCGGTACGCGTCAGTCGCCCACATACACACACATCTACTCCTATACATATATATAAATCTGTTATATACTCGGTTATTTGTGTATTAAGTCCATTGTGGCTCAGTGTTTTTTTGGAAATCATGTCACTTGACATGCATCGCCAGCCACGCGAAAATCTCCGCTAAAAATCTATTTTGCGGCAAACGTGCAACTTGCAGCAACAACAAGTGTGCTCCATGTGTGTGCGAGTGTGTTTATATATATTTAGCAGCTACGCAAATTATGGAAAATGATCATAAAAATATACAAAAGTCTGTGCAAGTGCCAAAAGAAAAGAAGAAAAACTGCTGAAAATTTTTAAGTAAAGTTCATTTCACACTTAAAGTGACTGCAGTCCAATGTTTATTTTTATTATTGTTTGTTAATGACGCGTGTATGTGTGCGAGTGTACTTGTGTGTGTGTGTGTGTTCTTTGGTGTATTTGTGTGCGATTGCTTTGTGTCAACTGAAAGATTTGACCTCGCACTTCACCCATCAAGTGAATTAACATAGCAACTGAGTAACGGAGAGATAGAGAGAGTGAGTGTGTGTGAAAGGGAAAGAGATAGTGGGAAACACAAGTGATCGTCATCGTTAGCGTCGTGTCGTGTCCACTGCCCCAAACACACCCTCCCCCCCTAAATGCCAACAGCCAATTTGTCACACAAAGAAATCATTCAACTTTTGTTGTGCGTGTCGCGCGTCTTGCGGAAGTTTTTCCACATAATTCAAAAATTTTCAATTGCATTGAAGTGAGGCCACTTGCTAAGTTCCATTTGAAGTGCGAATACACAAAAGTAAAACAAACAAATTGTGAATAAAACTATAAATATTCGAGATCTGCTTGAAGTGTTAAACAAATATATTTCAATACTTTAAATAGTTTTAAAAGGTAATTAATAAAATTTATTTAACATTTAATAACAGCAATAGCACATAAAATTAAAAGAAAATTCTTAAAATTCTCATACCTTTATTAATAAATTCCATAGAAAATAGACAGCGTCTATTAAACACAAAATGAATGATTGACAGCTACAATACTCTATAATATAGCTAATCAATGGACTTAACTTTACCTAATGCTATTTATAAGATAAACACCTTTCGCTGCCAGAGATAGAACTGTATCTTTATAAACACATTTATCCAGTGTTCCAAAAAAGAAAAGTTCTGGTCATTACTCATGTATTTTTGTTTTTTTTTTTTTTTTTTGATTGCGGCAACATCTGCGTCAAATTGTCGATCCAAAATAGTCGACATTGAAACTGAAATTAGCACATGCGGCAATTTTTTCGAAGGGATCGAGGGGTATTCCAAAAATAAACCAATAGACATGTTATTAATTAAATTTTGGATATGTTACGCGTGTGCTACAACTGAAAGCAGCACTAGCAATGTATGAACAGAAATCAACACGATGAATTGAAATCAGAAATCAGAAATCTGCTTAGAAATCTATAGCTAAATGGTCTGTTGATAATGTTTGCAACACACAACGTATATAATGGCGCAGAGCTGACAGCATTTAGCTGATAAATCAGACCATAAAATATCAAGAAGAATATCATAAAATACAGGTATATATCTTAGAGTATAAGTGTGTATAGTGTGTGTATCTATTAGACGAACTCTTTCAGTCTTATGTGATGATTATTTGGTTTATGCTCAAAATGATTTAAATTTCATGTTTCGCATTTGATTTTTATGGCGTTAATTTTGTTGACAAGAATTTTGTGTGAAATTTATGACTACAATGTTCAAAAAAAGTTTTCTTAAAGCTTTTTCCAGGCAACAGACTCGGCACATAATTCAAATACAAATCAATGAAATGGTTTTTAATGCTGTTTTCTTTCTGTCAGCAAAATCCAATTAAAATGAAAGCAGCACACATAGATACACAAACATACACACACACACACAGAGACAGAATGGGTAAAAGAAGCAGCAGAAGTCAAGAGTCAGGAAACTAAAGCAATTTGTTTGGGTTGATTCTATGGTTTTTGGTTTTGTCATTACGGTCAATAATTACCGCAAGCTTGTCAACCGAAATTATTGCCCAGATAGATTTTACCCCAAAGGTATATAGGTACACTTACCTACATAAATACAGCTATATATGTATGGGTGTACATACATATATATTGCCACCTCAAAAACGGACTTGGTTCGTTTGCCACTTTCGGTCTAAGTGTCCGGCCATGTGTTGTAGCAGAAACCGCAGAGCTTCAACTTCGACTCGGACACGGGATTGAGAATGGGACACGAACTGAGACTGGAAATGGGACTCACTCTGCCGGAAATAATTACTCAGCTTGGTGCTCTCTGTTGGGGTCTGTTAACTGACCCACTCACACACCCCCCACACACACCCCCACACACACCCCCCACCCACACACAGACACACACATTTAATTTATATTATTTGTGCTAGCTTTTGTCTGGCATTTGCTTTGCTCTCTGCTCACTCTGCTTTTAGTTTGCTGCTCATTTTGTTTACCTGTCCGCCGGGCGGCTTTATTAGTTTAATGTTGTTGTTGTTGTTGATTTTGTTCTTCTTCAACTTGTTGTACATGTGTGTGTGTGTTGTGTCCTGTCTCATTTGTTCATGCGGTTTCTGCTGCTATTCAACCACTAAACTCTGTGTTTTGGCTTTTGTTATATTACAACCACATTTACGTGGTTTCTACATCTTCGATTTTATATTTAGTTTGATTTCTCATAATATTATTCCATCTGCAAGTGTCTGTCTGTAACTGTGCTTGACCATGTTTGCTTAAGGCCATTTTTGCTTTAACCCTTTTGTAAATGCAACTTTAAAGCACTTGAGCTGTAGTTTGTTGTCTCACTTATTCCAATTAAATAAATGTAACTGAAACACATACACACACAGTTACAATTTAATAACTTTGATATATTTGCTAACCGTTAGACCAAATGTATCTCTAGTCGATTTGTTGCCCTTTTAGCTATAATTCGTCTATTGCTTACAATTCTTGCGTATAAATTATTAAATTTTTCGCTTAACTAACACGTTTAGCAGACAAACACACAGACAGCCAGGCAGACAGTTGCATGTATCTATCTTACTCACTTACACACACTCACTTACACTCACTGGCAACAATTTCTCAAATCCAATTTAGTATTGATCGTTGGCCAACAAATGAAAAGGACATGAAAAATCGAAACGTGGCCCAAGTGGAAAGTAATATTGTACTTGCAAAGGGTTACAACATGGCTCTAATGCATTCAATGGCCAACAAGAGCTACAGATACATTTACAAACACTTTTACAGATACAAAATACAGTAACAGATACAAGTGCAATACATTGTCTGCTGAGTTAGAGCGTGTGTTGTAAGTATTTGTATTCCATTTCAAGTCTTCTATTAGGGCTAATTGCATGGCTTTTATGTGCTGTAAAGTGGGCGGGTATTACCGTTAGATGCACTGATAAGATAAGCCGATAAACTGATAGCTGGCTCGGAAGTAGCACACATTGAGATAATCTAATCTCATTTTATCTAAACGCATTGAAGTTTTGTTTAATGGTGTGGTAAACAAACTGGTATACAGCACAACTAAAGTGTTATACCAGCAATTACAAGTTTCTTTTTATGGATAGCAGGTGAAACCTTTTTAAAATGTTTTATAATTCCCTTATAAACCACAACAAATTATGGGCTTTACTTGATAAAAACTTTATATACAATTAAATAATTCAGTTTCGTTTTTGGTTTTACTTTTTTGCTTTCAACTTTCATTACAATTATCCAATTTCGCGGTGCGTCCAAAAGAGATGGATTGATATTGGCCCCCGTGAGCGATATGTAGATACAAATGAGTGTCTATGTGTATGCGTGTGTGTAAAGTGACACACATTTACCACTAAATACTCGGACATTATAATTTGAAGGCAGAATGACAAACAAACGCCGAAGGCAGCGCAATTCCACGATGTGCCATGTACATGAATTTCTATCTATGTAAAGTTTATATACTTATATGTCCGGATATATTTAGGTATTAGAGTATTGGTATTGGTATTGGTATCGGTATATTGAGCTCGCTCTAACCCTTGTCTCTGTTGTGGCCACACTGAACGGCTGTCCGGTCACACGACTCCCCATCCCACAGCTTTCTGCTTTCCGCCCCCCTGTGCACTTTCCCCCACTTCCTTTGAGCACTTCAAACTCATCGATACTTTGGGCTACGTGGCTTGCTCATTGGTCTCTTTTCCAACCAGCCCACCCTCCCTTCCTGCTCCACATAGACAACAGTAGTAGCCTTCAATTTACACACACACACACACACCCATACACTCCTACTCTCGCATAGCAAGTGTATATACTAGAGCTAGAGTGTCCACACACATATTGTGTGAGCCTTGCATGAGTTTAGTTTATATTTATGAGCATTATAGTGCGGATATATCGAGCGCGAGTTTTACGAGTTACGATTTTTAGCGGGATTTCAATTTCAGTTCTTCAGTTGGCTATGTTTTTGGTGTGTCGCTGCTGATAGCAAAAATGTTGGCCATAAAAATTGTTTGGACACCCAAAGTGCGCGCATATTTATCGCAGTTTGCCACCCAATTTAAGAGCCAAATAGTCAATGTCTTAACAAGAAATCAGTCAGCGTCATGTAAGTCTAGTTTTTAGTTAAGTTTTTTTATGACTTTGCTCTGAGTCATCGCTTGATAAGCAGCAGTGTAACCTGTAAGTTTTGGAGTTAACCCACTTGCCTTAAAAAAGATAAACCGCAAAAGAAAACAAACAAATGTTTTGATGACTTTTCAAGTCAGGTAATAAATATGATTTCCTTGGGCGACACAACAGTAGCTCTGGTCTCTCTCATTCTCTTTGCAAGACACTGAGATAAACAGACAAGTGGGAAAAATATTTATTTAACAAAGAGAGCGAAAGAGAGAGAGTGGGAGAGTGTGAGTAGGTAACGTAGTTTACCTGACAACAATCAGCGAGCAATTATGCGATAAGCGCAGTCTTATCAGCAACTAGATAACACACATGCACACAAACGCTCACACACACGCATAGTCAGAGAGTCAAGACAGCTATCACTACGTGGGTGTGCGTGTGTGTGTGTGTGAAAATTGGTATCACTGTGTATATGAAAAATTATGAAATCAAATGGATCGTTCTTACTTTTTTGGGCTCCGTTAGTTGCCTTTCGCTAAGCTTCAAGTGCGGTCGGTTTTTCACCTGCAAACTATTGTAGAGTATCTAAACTCGCGTTTGATAAACTGCATACTTAGCGTAAAAGTATCTGTATCTGCGTTTCGTATCTGTGTAATGTGCGTAGCTTGATATTGATATGCTCGCATATCGTAAGCATATGTTAACTTAAAATCAAAGTGCGTGCGAACAAACTGAAATATCAAAGTGCTCGATATACTTTTGTATCTATAAGATACTTGTGTGAATTTTAGTTTGCCTGAGCAATTGTAAGTACTACATTTGATGACTATGACATTTACAATGAAATAGTAACTTATTGTCCTTGTAGTTATATGTAAATTAACTGTTATACGGCATAAAAACTGTTATACGGTGTCAGCAACAGACATTTTAGACTTTATCAATGAAATTTACGAAAAATAGTGACTTTAATAAACTGTTATACTTAATAAAAACTGTTATACTTACTGTTATACAGTGCTAAATTTAATAAAAGGCTATTTCACCACAGAATAGAGGTTATTTCATTACACCAAGTGTATATTAAACAAACTGTTATAAAAATATACTCACATAATGTGTACTACACAAATGTATATCTATATATATCTCAATTGTACTACCAATTACCGCACATAACAAGACGACTTCAAATTGCCACAATGTTTTCCGCTAAAAGATAACAGCTGATTAACTGGCTAAACTTACAGTTGCAGGTAGACGCTCTGTTTGCCAATGGATATACCTTTATAGTACACATAGGTATTTCACGAAAATGAGAAATAAAAAAAACACCCAATTAAAAAACAGAAAAATGAAACCAAGCGGACAGGGCAGAGTCAAAAACAACCTCAATAAAGCGAACTATGCAAACGTATAAAGCACTCTCGATAAGATAAGAAATGGAAACTCGCTCAACAAGTGAATGGAGCACTGACATATGTACACACAAATATGTCCAACAAATGCGACTTCTATATATGTATATATGTATATAGAAATATCTGAACTGTTATATAGTTGAGTGCAATGCACTCTCAAAGTTACAGGGCTTCTGGCAAAGATACTTATTTGGAGTGCAAGTTGTGAGATGTCAACAGCATTGTCACTGCCATCCAGCAGAGAAAAGCAGAGAGATAGAGAGAGAGAGAGAGAGAGAGAGGAAAGTGGGTCAAAATATAGGCCTATAGTTGCCACACTTGCCTACATTTGCATACACACAACGCTTGATTATCTCAGTGGCTGTCGCAAGGGCAGCTGGCTAAGAGAGAGATAGTAAACATAGAATAGAGAGAAAACAAAAGATACAAAGACGGGGTGGTAAGGCCAAGCGTTAGACAAAAGCAACTGTGCAAAATATTGTCACTAAAGTTAATTAAAAAACAGCCAGAGGCACAAAATATTTACACACACACACACAACACAACACAACATTTTCATTCTTGCTATCCACACTCGCCTTTGGATCTAACATATCTGCTTTAATAAAAATCCCACAGTTAAGGGAGAAAGTGTAGAAAGGGAAGTAGCAGAAAGAGAGGGAGAAACGTCTGCCTGTCAGCGCACGCTGCGTGTGCAAACAAAGGCAAATAAATAGAAAAGAGATACTCAATAATCAATAGATAAATAAAATTACAAGGTGACAGTGGCAGCAGCAGCAGCAGGAGCAAAGCTGCCTCCGCTGTGGGTGGGCGTGGCTGTTAAAGCTGCAGGAGCAAAAATATAACAACAAAACAGGCGCCGTTAACTGCTCATAATGCAGCAACAACTAAATCGAAAACACAGCAAAGCCGAAGCGGAAATACTCTAAAAATGGATTTAAAATATGTAGTCAGTTAGGAAACATTTTAGAAATTAATAAATAAAATCTCAAAAATAATTTTTATTATTTAACATGGGAGTTACATAAAATAGAGTCTTATATTTGACTGCTGACTTAGTTAAACTACCTTCCGTATACACTACTTTTATTCAACGCCAACAAGAAGAACAAAAGTGAATGGCGTCGATGTTGTCGTCGACATCGTTTGATGGCGCTGGATAAGCGTGTGGCAACGTGGCAAGGAGCATGCCGCTGGCAAACCGAAGCTGGCAGGCCAACAACAACAGCAACAACTAGAACAACAACAACAGCAATAACGACATCGAGAAAATCTCTTATTGGTGGGGTGCAACAAGCGTTTCACGACACGTCGACGTCGACAGTTGCCAGCGTCTAGCCAAGTGAAGCGGATGCCAAAAATATCAAAACAAAAGTGTAAAATGAAAATAGAAAAGTGCGCAAAATTCACAAAACAACAAAAACAGAAACCCCCAAAAAAATAATAGAAAAACGTGAGAATTTTTAAACGAATATTTAAGCAGAGCAGCTGCTTTAAGTTTAAAGTAAACAGTGCACATACGCCCTGTAAGACAAGTCGAATTCTAACATAATAAGGGCGAACATGGGCACTCTAAGCAGGCAGATAGCTGTAACTAAGTGTGTGTGAGAGAGTGGGTGAGTGGGTGTGTGTAACGCGTTAATTAAGGCGCTCATGCTAGTGGCCAGTCAAGTGCGACAACAAATAATTTGATTTCAATTTAACTAATTAGCTGAGGCCTTCAACATTATGCAGCCAGCTGGTTTCGCTCAGTAACTCGGTCTGGCTACAGCCGCAGATAACATGATGAGTTTACACACACACACAAACACACAAGTAGACCATGTACATGTGTGTGTGTGTGTGTTAACGCTTTATCAAAGCCAAACACTTGAGTGCAGACAGTCAAGTGGACCGTCACTGCGGTCAGTCTGTCAATATACGTCCATTCAAAATGCAGTTAGAAGCACTCCAAGTGGTCAAGTGGGCAGTTGTGGGGTAACATTATCTGCTTTGATAAGAGGGGCGTGGCAAGTGCTGCATCTGGTAGCCATTTTGGTTGCGGTCAACGCCACTAACAAAAAAATTAAAATACCACTTTGTTAGTAATCATTTTGTTTAGCTCTCTGCGGTGGCAGCCACAGTTTTTATGCTGATGTTTTAATTACTTAATAAGTACTTAAATAGTTTTAATTAATATTATGTGTAGCACACTTGATCAAATCAGTTTTTTATTATTATTTAAGCTACCCAGCTTAGTTGTTTGGGCAATAATTTAATTAAAAGCTGGACTCTTGAATCAACTAGTGAAATTTAATATAACATTTTAAGTGTGGCTTAAATTTAGCTACTAGGCTTAGAACTATTTTATATTATGAATATTTTAAAGCTTTAAAGAATTCTAGAGCGTATTGCTATGGTTTAAATGCTTCTATTGTTACTAACCCAATATTATTTTATATCTAAATTAGTTGATAGTTAACTTGTTTCCCCTTGACACCTACTTCAAGTCATTTAATTAATAAACAATTATATTTTTTATGGTTTAATTGCAGCAGCAACTGAAGCAAAACATACAGTGATCAGTGTAACGCCAAACAAACAACAAAACAAACTATAAGTGAGAGATAAAACTGTGATAAGCAAAACGGGCGAAAGCTAACGCGTAGAAGAGCAATTAAAAGCGAAGATAATATACAATTTTAATAAAAGTAAAATCCGCAGCAAATTAAAAAGCAAGCGTCACCAAATGCAGCAGAAACGACGGCAGCAGCAGCAACAGTTTCAGTAGCCGCAGCAGCACTAAAAGTAATTAGCGACAGCAATAACAACGTATAGAAAGAGACGGAGTAACAGAGCGAGAGAGGGAGATAGCGAGCGTAATAATACTAAAAGGGAAAATAAAATAAATGATGTTGCAATCTTTGAAACTGCGCACGGATAAACTAAGCGACATTCCAGCAACAACAACAACAACAACAGAAGCAGCACCAAAGGAAGTTGGCAAAGTAGAAACAACAACAGAAGCAACAGCAACAGCAACACTAATAGATACAACATCAGCAATAACAACAGCAGCAGTAGCAGCAACAATGCTAACAACAGCACCTGTTGCCCATGTCGCTAATGGTATGGCCAATGGCAGCAGCAGTCATTATAACGGCAGCAGCAGCAGCAACACTAACAATTTAAATAACAATAACAATAACAACTTGCAACAACTACAGCAAACAGGAAAGTATTTAGAAAATCTAACGCCTGTAACGGGCGCCATTGCAACGACAACAACTTTTACAGGTGCTGCTAAAAGTTTTCATCCATATTTGCGGCCCAGCAGCAACATATCAGCAGCAACACACGCCGGCGTTGCCGCCGCAGCAGCAATGACCAAAACTGCTGGCGGCGTTGGCAGCGTTGTCGGCAGCGGCGTCGGTATTTCGACAACATTGTTTGAAACACTTTTGCAAAACCAAATAAATTCCAATGCAACTACAGCTGCCTCCATTG
Source organism: Drosophila acutilabella (assembly GCA_035046005.1). Lineage (NCBI taxonomy): Eukaryota > Metazoa > Arthropoda > Insecta > Diptera > Drosophilidae > Drosophila > Drosophila acutilabella. The sequence goes on along the minus strand of JAWNOK010000022.1, from coordinate 107,632 downwards.
TGCCTGTTGTTGCCGCTATACCAACAGCAGCAGCAGCAATGCCAGCCACTGTACCAGAGCCAACAGCAGCAGCAGCAGCAGCGGCACCAGCAGAGCCAGCAACTGCAACAGCAACAACAATAAATGCAACACCAACAGTAGCAGCAGCAGCAGCAGCGGCAACTGCAACCACAACAGCTGCGACGCCATCAACACTGTTAAATTCCAGCATTAATTCCAGAACTTCATTAGCCGACCAAAGCGTTGCCATTGCCTCAAATTGGTGAGTATTATTGCCACGCCCTCTACACACAGCAATGTGGGCTGCATTTTTATATTTGTTGTGCTGACAGCAGCAGCTAACAAATGCGAATTTAAATGATTTGTTTGTACAGGAATTCGTAGGGGTAGCTAAGCGAGCCCATGAAAGTAGGCAATGGTTTTTTGAAACCTTTTAAAGTTGCTGTTAAAGTGGAATGTAAAATGGAGGTTTTCTATAAACAGGCTAATAAAGGGCTATTATTTGAAAAGTTAAATTAATGAACTGCATGTCTTATAACTAATTTTTAATGTTTAAAGAACTTTTATTTACCATTCCACGATTTTTATAATATTTAAATATTTCTTTTACAAAGGACACTTTTAATTTGATGCTTAGATAATTTCTCAATATTTGGCATATCTTTTGCGCATAACTTTCAATTTCCTATTGAACAAATCATACTTCCAGCAGTGTTATAAAATTCTTCCCTTTGCATTTGCCAACTTCCTCCAAGCGGAAATTATGCAATAAAAATGTGACGAAAATAGAAGAAAGTTTGGAAAATAATAATAATGTAGCCATTTGGCCGCTGGCGTCACATTTTGGAGGGCAGACGGGAGGAGAGGGCGTGTGGGAGCAAGTGGCCAAGCGAATCGATTCAATTAAAATAAGTGACAATATGCTGAAGTGAAGACTGAAGTGTTTGCGGCGAACTGACTAATGATAATTGGCATTGCATTAAGTATATTAATTGGCCATGGCCGGGAGATGCTTGAATAGGGACTTTAACAATTTCCAAGATATATAATTTATAATGATAATGATCATTGACAGCCATTGGTAATTATCACATTAAACTATCTGCTCTTGATGGTGTTGAAGATGATGACGTTGTCAGAAGCATTGAAATCAAGCTGCGATATCCATAACTTAAGTAAGAGTGTCGCTGTCTCTTTCACTCTCTCTACCATAATCTCTGTGCTCTTACCAAGCGTTGCGCTGCCATTAAATAATAAAGCAAGAATATTAAATTTATGTTGGGTCATTTTTATGCGCCTCGACACAGACCACAGCCTGCCATGCTACGTACTCCCCGCCCATCCCCCGCTCACTGCGCTTCTCTGTCAGTGGCGTCCTCTATCTTTTGCTGGACTGTTTGTTTTTGTTGTGACAGGCGCGACATAACAAACTGCCATCATAAATTAAGTGCCACGTCACGGCTTTGTCGGCAACGCTGACTTGCTTCTCCGTGGCCTGATAGGCGTAGAGGCGGTTGTGTAGGCGTGGCTGTGTCTACACCATGCGTTGAGTTGTCCATTGAGTCTGAGCCTGTTACTCAGCCAGAGTCTGACTTAAATATCATCGCATGTTCAATGCCCGCAGCACAAAACACTTTAGTATAGGGCCTTCAAATCGGTTGCCAACAATCCAACACCTGCCTACAACAACAATTACAACAACGGGAGCAAACTGAACATGAATTGAGCACGAAAGCCCGGAAAATCCCACTGGGCGACCCACCGCAGGCAATTTTCTCATTAAGCTCGGGCGCATTTAAATGAAACTGAATTAGTAATGCGAAGAAAGCCAACAGGAGACGACGACGATGACGATGACGACACGACACGGCAGCAACTGTTGCCGTCGCAAGTAGTTGCCGCCGTGCTGCTCCCCAGAGTAGCATCCTCCAACCTCCATTCTCCTTCCTGCATCTCTGATGGATTCCCTAGAGTCGCTCAGTGACTTTGAAAGCGAAATAATTGCCTGCGGGAGCGTTAGCAACACACCACACACACACACACACACACTCAAGCGAGTCACACACCTGTCGCACAGCACGCCAAACAATTTGATATTTATATTTAAAGTCGCGATGTTGATTTATGCCTGCCAGCCAGATTTGATTCCCTCGCTGAATTGGGCCCATTGGCTTTAGACCTACATTTACATTTAAGTTCTAGGCCAAATATTTATCATGCAGCCACTAAATTTCTTCAGCTTCTTCTTTTCTTTTGCTGGCAATGACACGGCACAAGTTGGTCTCTAATAGATTAAGTTCGTTTTGTCATTTGCCAGTGATCCCGGCGGAAGGACACTGCTGTCATTTCATATTAGCTGGCAGAAAGAAGCGGATAGATAAAGCATGACAGAGCGAGATAAGGAGTGGGGTAGGGGAGCACAGAGGGGGACAGAGGGAGAGTGGGAGAGAGTCATTTAAATTCGTTGGCAGCTCATAAATTTTGCCACTGGCTGGAAAGTGGAAGTAAAAAATTAAAGCAGATAACAACGAGGGAAGGTAATTTTAGAGTGTAGCTTAATTTAAGTGCCTTAAGTAGTACATAGGTAGTAGTACATATAAAAGCCTTCAATTTTACTTAAGGGAGACTATTTGTAATTTAAATTTTATATTATAATCAATTTTTTAAGGCTTTACTTCCGACCTCACTCTTTGTAAACTCAACTTTTCACTTAAAAATATTTCAATTCACATTTCTAACGACTGCTTTTGAAATTGGCTAATAAACGTTGTAACCGTATTACCAATTCCACAAACAAATTTAAGAAGTTTTCAGCAAAGAAACAAAGAGCGTAACCAATTAGATTTCTAAATATATAACAAACAATTGCTTGACAACTTCAACTTATTGTAAATCAGCTTGAGTTTGCTGTGGCTATTTCAAGATGTTGTTGTTGTTTTGTTGGCAAGCAATTTGACATCAACCAAAAGTCAATTTCGTATGCCATCAACAACACCCAATAAACCCCAAATATACACACACTCAATGAGAGCGAGATGAAGCAATAAAAGGAGACAGAGAGAGAGGGGGGAGAGGCAGGAAGAGTAAGGAAATGAAACAGAGGAAAAGTTTGTGTGACGTGAAGTATACAAGTGACCCCAAAATAGACCATTGAATGCATTGCCAGTTACTTTTGGCGCCACCCTCCTTACTGCCCGTTACACCCCCCCACACACACACGCACAGCAACTCACCACGCTGGTCAGCCACAGAGAGCCAAGTAAAAACGTTTACAACTTTTTAGATTAGATTAGTTTGCTAATAACAATTAGTATTTGTATTTTATGCAGTGCTCAACTTGTGTTGTCTCCCTCTCTCTCTCCCTCTCTCTTTCTTTCCCTTTTGTTGTGCTTGCCTGGTTTTTTATGGTCATTAGCAAATTAAGTTAGAAATAGCAAGAGAGAAACTCTGGCGACTACAGTATGTTGGCCATAAAAGTTCAATAGAAATTGCCGAAAAAGTTTAGCTGTTTCCCACCACAACAACTTGTAGACAGATCTATCTAATTTCACTTGTATCTTTTGCTCGTATCTAATTTATAATGACTTTATTTTATTTTGTAGCGATTCAAGTGCCATTGGCGAACAGTTGCTGGCCATTGAGGCCATCAAATGTGAAACAGAGTCAGCGAATGCCATGGATACAGCCGAACCAGAGTTGGCCAAGGATCAACCGGATGCGGATAATATCAAAATGTTTGTTGGACAAATACCAAAGACTTGGGACGAGGCTAAGTTACGGCGGCTATTCGAACAGTTTGGACGTGTTCATACATTGAATGTGCTGCGCGATAAGGTCACATCGATTAGTCGAGGTGAGTGCCATGCATACAAATGTGGGGATTAATGAGCCCAGTTCGTCTCAGAGGGCGACTCTCAATGAATTTTTACAATAGCCATCAATTTGAGGTAACACCCTTTCCAGCCTTTTCTTTTTTTTATTTTGGCCCAGTCTTAATGCTCTTGTTGTGCACATCAACATGAAGTAATATGATTATGGCCATCACATCAGCATTAAAGTTTGCTGCTCTCAGGTGTTTGACTTCAGCTTTTCCTTCACACTTTACTTTTTTCCCTTTTCTGAGCTTAACTCACCAGGTAATTGGCTATAATTGCCACTCACACACAGCTACACTCAGCTGTTGGGGGTGTGTGTGATATTGGTTAATTCTGTACTGTATTAGAATAATTTACGCATTTGCTTGCAAACTTTTATGAAAGGTTGAAATTGTGCGAATATTATGCATATTTATGGTCATCCAACACGGCTGGGACTGCCAATGATCGTATATACATACATGATTAGGAAACTTATGAGCAGATTAGGCTTATAACACAATAACAGAGGGCGTGTCGAATTATCCTTTAGGTGGAGTCACATTAGTGTTTGTGGGGCAGCTGAGGGGATTAACCCAAGCACTGAGTGGCTTAGTTAGCACAGCCATAAATATGTAGACTATAGAATTGTTTGTAAATAATTAATTGAATTAACTACACATTTTTCCTTACTCAAACATAATAATTAAAATCATAACCTGTTACAAAATTGAGTAGATATTTTAAATTAAAGTTTAATTCAAAAATTGCACTACAAATTGTAAACGATAGGTATTCCGATAGTTTTGCTAAGAGCTTCACCAACTGTTACGTCCGTTCAGTCATAAACCAGCACATAAAAGCCTTATATCTATATATATATTGTATATCCACCCCATTTTAGTATGTCCTTTTAATCATTAACTTTGCATGGCTTGCCCAAAGTGCTCGTCCTTTGTCCAACTACATGTAAAATCCAAACCAAAATTAATGATTGCATAACAAACTTAATATATATCTATTTTTAGACTAAGTTGTGCCCCCATGCATGCTCAGTACAGTTGCTGACAAAAACATAATTTGTATTGGTCCCCAATAATTTTTTTATAATTTATTGCTAAGTGCGAGTTACGTCCTTGTACCTAAAAAAACGTTTGTGCCTTTGTCTATCGATTGTTAATTGTTTAAGTTACTTGCCTATCGAAATACATTATCTGTATCGATTTTTGTATCGATTGTTTCGTTCTGTTTCGATTACAGGGTGCTGTTTTGTCACCTACTATACGCGCAAGGCGGCTTTGAGGGCCCAGGATGCGCTACACAATATCAAAACCTTGGATGGGGTAAGTAACATGCTCACCTATACATATCTATATATATATCTGCTCAGTTATCGATACAAACACGTGTATCTGTAGCATTTTGTAGCGGTTTGAGTTGCTCGTTCTAATTGTTTCTTGTATGTGCATCAGTATGTGTGTGTATGTGCTATGTATGTCTATGTATGTGTACGTTACTCCTCTTCTTCTACTTTTACTCTATTTCTTGTCAATTTTTACTGGCTTTTGAATAATGCAGCTTGAGAAAGTCAACCGCTTGCGCCTTGAATCAATCGATCGATCCAAATGACATAGTTTTCATACCTCAAATTTCTAATAATATATGTACACACACACACACAGAAGGGCTAGGAGGCAGAGTGGGGGGCATGGGCTATTGCTTTGTTGGTATATGGTCAACACAAATGTAATCATCAGTCAATTAGTGGATTCAATTATTGAGGACAATCTCATTGTTAACGTATTAAATGAAGCGTTCAACGCACATGCAAACACTGTAAAAGGGATTCCATATCGACTCCCTTCTTGGCCACGCCCCCCCTTCCAACTCCTGTTTAATTTACATATTCAAATTGTTAATGGAAAATCTATATGGCTAGGTACATTGGCTAACACTGTGGCACAGAGTGAAACTGGTAATAGGCAAATGACGTCACGTGTGTAATTGTCAAAATAATGACCAATGTACTCAGTGCTCTGCTACGATATAGTGTATGCATGTGTACACACACACACACACGCACACGTGGCTTTGTTTGTATAAGTAAGTGCCTCAGCTAGTGTGTGGGCATGTCTGATCCTTTAATGCATTTGGCAGGCTGCCTGAACAACCTGAACAACCACCAAGCTCACTCGACCTACTAGAGTTGTAGTCGTTGTCCTCTGTGCAAGAGCTACTTAATTTACCTGAAATAATCGATAGGTAAACAGACGTTAAAACGTCGGCATTTTCACACACACACACACAACTACACTTACACCAGTATACAGGTGTATGTATGTGAGCAACTTGTCAACGGCTACAATAAATATTTTGTTTTGAAGTGACCATTTCCCTATATATAGACACGTATATGTATATGTAAGCTACTTTCAGCGTGTGTGTGTGGGTTAAGTGGCTTGACAGCTTTTTGGTCAGCTCTGCTGTAGTAGTCGTATTTTCGAGTATTTTTTATGCCATGTTGTTGCGGCACGTGTGAAACGAAGCAGTTGTGACGCACACGATGTCGCTTACACTGCAGTAAAATACCTTCAAATATTTAAAGATTTTCGTGCGCCGCCCAAAAGTATGCAATGCTTTTTGAACAAACTGAATGTGAAAGAGAGAGAGCTAAGAGAGTGCTTTAAAATGAGAAAGAGTAAATAAAATAAAATAAAATAAAATTTAATGCGTATCAAATAATTTATTTGACAGACATACAATAAATTACATTTATTATATTTTTTAGAAAATTTCTAACAGTGCTGCAAGCACTCACCCCGAAACGAGCAAAAATATTTTTACTGCTAATTGACCAAATTTGTAAACCCAATAAAATGAACAAGGAGAATTCAACAAAAATAATGTAAAAGAAAAAAAAACTGGGAGCTTAACAACAGTTTGAATGACAATCGTATTATAGACCAAATGCCATTTGAGTGAAAAGGGTAACAGTTTGAGTTAGAAGACAGCTAAAAGGATACAGGCAAAAAGGCTACAACAGCAACAACCACACAGAAGTTGGAGCATGCTGGACAGGCCACTTAACTCATTCAACTGTCAATTTTTTGAATAATAGAGCAACAAAATGACGCAAAAATGATGGTTGTTGGGTGTGTGGGTGTGTGTGTGTGTGGCTGGTGAGTGGCTGTCTGAGATTGGGTTCTCGACTAAGGCAGTGACAGTTTTCTCGTAATTTGTGCTAAAACCTTTTGACCAATGCGACGCAACGCTGACTGGATAGGCCGGAAAGGTCCTGAGTCTGAGTAACGAGTGCTTGTCAGTCAGCAGCCGTTCGGAGTTTTTTCTCTCAGTCAGTCAGTGAGGCAGGCAGTCATTCACTTAGTGCACTTTTCTATCGTCACTCCCTTTTTCCCAGTCCCTTCTTAAGAGTTCTTGCCAAACTCGTAGCAATTGCTGCATTTCTAATATCTTTGTAAGTATTATTATTATCATTTCCTATGCTGCCTCTGTGCTGGCAGTGGTGGGCAGTGGGTGGGACACTCTTAACTGAATGAAAAGTTAATTGAAATCAAAGTAATGGCAACCCGTTGGCAAGTCCTGTCAGCAGCCAGACAGAGTCCTGCCATGGCCTGTCAGTGGACAGGTCACGGGACACGGGACACAGGACAACAGAGCCTTATCAGTTTGCTCAATGAATGTAAAATAAATTAAAATTGTTAAAAGCAGCGCATTCAATTGCAAGTGCTAATGGCCACGTTAATGAAATGGCCGCCCATTTCCACACTGCCCTTTAGTTTTCTTTCCCAATTCACCCTTTGGCCATTTCATTAGTTTTATGAACATTTGTTAGCCTTCGCTTTGGTCTTTTGTAACTGTATTCTAGGGAGGCACTCGAACTTGTTGCATTAGTCCAAATCAAACTAATGAAATCTCCAATAGCTAAAAAAAAAATAGAATAGAGTCTCTAAAAGGCAGAGCAGGACATGCATGTCCTCGAAGCGAATCTGAGCCTCAATTGCAATTCAACAGCTGCCGTCTGGCTGGCCAACTATTAAAAAAAAAGGCAGCTCTAAATGCTTTTTGCTCTTGTTCATTCTCAAAACACATTCTCATTTTGTATTTTCTTTTCTTTTTCTTCTTTTCCCTTTTTTCCAGATGCATCATCCCATTCAAATGAAGCCGGCAGACAGTGAGAACAGGAACGGTAAGTTCAATAACACAAAATTTCAATATCAAAAAAATTTGTCAAAAAGTATTGAGATTTTTGCCTACGTTAAAGCCCTGTAACTAAGGCTTAGAGGAGTATTTTAACTTTGTGCTTAAATACCTGACTTATGCAAAAAACTATCTGGGGCTCATCTTTAATATTTTGAACTTTATCTCCGGTGTGTACAAAAACTTTAACAGATTTATTGTTTATAAAAGTTTCCATTAATTTTTTGGCTTCAAAATTGTTTACTTCAAGACTGAGTACTTTATAATCAGGTTCACCCGCTTGCTTTAGACTGCATTTATCTAGTTTTACACTTTTGCTAGCTTTTTCTAGGCTTTTCTATTTTTTCAAGTTCTTCGCTTTTACTTTGTGGGCTTAATCACAACTTGTATCGAAGACATGAATGAATAATGCTTCATTGGGAAAGGCACAATATCAGCAGAGGTACAGAGGAGAGTGGAGGGGTGCAGAGGAGAGTGAAGTAGTGGGGAGCAGAGGAACGTAGAGGAGAGAAGAGTAGTGTCATTTGTAGTCGGCATTAGTTGGATTTGCGGAGGCCCACTAAATCGATTAGAGTTGTCTCTGCTTCTGTTTCTGTCTCTGTTTTTGTTCCATTGGCAGTCTAAAAGTCCTTTTGATGCGCTCTGGATAAATACAATTTCAATAAGAGCACAGTTCTATCGACCTCTCGCTCACACACACACATGTGTGGCTATAAATTGTAGGGTAACCTACGTCGACTACCCTGCTCTTCTCCCCTGTCTGTGCAATGCCGCGCCGTCAACAGTAACTAAAAAAGCAAACATTAAAATAGCAAAGCCAATGCCAAAGCCACTGACAACAACTGGCAAATAGGTGGCAACTCTGGTTAGCCAAGCCAACAAGCTTTGCGTTCTGCGTTCCTCGTTCTGCGACTTGCGTACAAAAATTCCGAAATGAAAATCGTTATTTGAGCCTTTTTTACTGTTTTGGCCGTGGCCCTGCGACGCCTCACTTCCGTACCCGCTGCATACAGTGGGTGTGTGGGTGTAGGGTAGGGGTGTAAGTGTGTGTGTGAGTGTGGCAGCGCGTGTGTGTGTAGCCGCTGCCTTTCGATTATGAGTTTGGTATTTCCTCTGATTTTTTCTGCTTTTTCTTTCACGAAACGGAAATGTTGAAGCAATCGTTATCATGTTATCGTTCTTGCTTGTCCTTTCTATTGCTTTCTGCCACTTTATTGTCCTTTCTAGTCCTACAGAGTCTTTTCTCCACACTCTGTGCATAATTGCTTTCCTGTCAGTCGATAACTCTGCATTATTTATCAGTTCAATTGTATCTATTGTCAATATCACTTTGATTAAACTCAGTGGATTGTTTTTGTACTCAACACTTTTTTCCACATTTACCCACAGTTTTTATCCATTTATTTATCTGATTCTTAAGCGCAAAAAGCACTCAACAAGCACTCAAATAATTTGTTTGTCATTTTGTGCGTCAAAATAAACACGTGACAAAAATAAATCACAATTTTAACAAGTGCTAAAATTAAGCGCGAGCAATGCTCGACTAGCAAATGCCCATCTGGGATTAAACTGCTTTTGTTTCACTATTTATTGTTAAGCAAGTACTAAAGCATACTATACTTATTATTCCCAGGGTATTTGTACACGTAACACACGCAAATTGTCAACTTAATTAAGAAAAAGAAAAATTGTCACCGCGCATCAGTTGCTGCCTCATTTAGTTTGATGCATTTGTTGTGGGCGCTTTAAACAAATAATAATTATAAGTTATAAATAAATGTACAATTTTAAAAATACGAAAATACAAAAAAATTGTATATATACGTATATATTTGTTTATTGTTAAATTAAGCAAACAAAATTCATTGTCGAATGCTCGCAAATGGATATAAATCATATTCAAGCTGCCAAGTGATTAATTTTAACAAGGCAAAAAATGAATTGAGCCATTTAACAATAAGCTGCATAAGAAGTGGTTTAAAGGAAGACTAAAGATACTTTATTATTAAATGTGGCAAAATAAAATATGCAGACAAACAAGTTAGCAGACGGAAAAATTATGAAATGCTGCTTAGAATTATAAATTTTTTTGTTATCTCTTTAAATCTTTCACTGCAGATTTTATTACTCTAGAAATTTGTATTATTTTTCAACTTTACTGTACTCACCTACAAAAATCGCTTCATTCATCGGTCATACCTTTAAGATATAGTGCATAGATCTTGTCGTTTTGGCGACAATTTTAAATGTCACACAACATTTTGGGGCTGTGCAACAAGTGCAAATGTTGCCTCAAATTGTAGAATTTTGTATACACACTCCTTACCTAATACCGCACCGCCACACCCTAGCCACGCCCCTTATGCCTGAGTGGGGACTGTGCGTGTTTGGCAAAATGTTTTGGCGACACTTGACAAAATGCCAGAAATTCTAAACACTTTTAGCCGTGTTGTCGTTCGCCTTTGCTGCTGCCCTTTTGCATTTGAATTTCAGCCTCAAATGTGTCGCTCTCTCTCCCTCTCTCTCACTCTCCCTCTCCCTGTCTCTGTCTTTCTGCTGGTTCATGGCAAATTAATTATTTGATGCAGTAGCTGCGTGTAAGTTTACGCACATTTATTTATGCCTTTTGAGTTTGTAATTAATGAGTTTATTAATTCGCAAATTGTCAGTCGTTGACAGAGTCAAAGTAATTCCATGAGGTTTCTACTTGCCACTTGCCACATCGTTGAGGCATGTCCGTCTTCTAAGTGCAACATGGCAAGGCGAATTCTTTGCGGTATCTTTAGATCTCTGTTCGAGTCAAATGCATTTTCATGTTTTCAATTTGTCCACTTGTGTATCTAATAGATACATAGATACTTTGCTGCTGATGCCGCTGCTGGTAGCATTAACACACTTTTCAATGCAATTACACATTGTTGGCTAAAACAATGGGCTTTTCTATTCCTAACCAAAACTGTTGCGCGTCTTTCTTTGCATCAATTGATTTTCTCACATTCGTTGCTCGTTTAGCGCCTGACGTGATCCCTTGTTTAGATACAAGATACTTTTGGGTAAGCATCTGGTAATAGATCTATGTTGTGAGTACTGATCTACTTGCAGCATTTTGTAGTCAAGTTGTTAATTGAAAGGGTTGCTCAGTCGGCTGGGGCTTAACTTGCCGTTAAATGTGTTAAGCATTAAGTAAGACAAGTGAGGTTAGGTGACTGAAGCAAATAAAGAGTCAGAAATACCCATTGAGTAATAAAGCAAATATAGGTAATCACATTTCGTTTTAACTCATTATAAATTAAGGTTAAGTTTATTTAAATGTGAAACAAAGTATATTTTGTTTCCCCTATAACAAAATTGACTAAAAACTGCGCTTAAAACAAAGTAAAGAAAAGCACTTTAATAACTGTAAGTGCAAGCAAAACTCAGAGAGCAGGAGAGAGTGAGAGAAAACGAGCTAAACTGCATGTTTATGCATGCAAGCTAATAACTTCAAATCATTTTACACCACTTTTCAATCAAACAACACACACATACACACAGAAAATAACTGCAGCTTAGCGTCAATTACGAGAGAGCGCAAGACGCAAAGTTAGAGAGAGCAAGAGTGGGAGAGAGCGCAACTGATGCCAGTCAATCATCAGCGTAAAAGCAAATAAAATAGCAATAACAATGCTGAGTCAGCCCGGCAAACTCAACTCTCAAACTAAACATAAATAACCATAAACAACAATGCAGTCAAAGAGCGTTACTAATTGACTTTGACTCAGCCACAAGTGTCGAAGAGCGCGTGCACAGCACTAGCGAGAGCTTCCAAAACAGCTGTGCAAAGACACAAGAGAGAACCAACAAGTGAGAGTGTGAGAGAGCATTCGCGTAGCCGGCATAAGTAAAGTGTTGTTGTATTGGGCATTGCCAACGGCAAATACAAACGAAATTCAAAGTGCAGCGCAATTGACGATCGCTGAGCGCCAAGCAGCAACAACAACAACAACAAAGCACGTATTGAAAAGGGGACGCCGCAGCAGCAGCGACGCGTTGCGACGTCAGTATTCAATGTTCAGTCGCGTCGACGTCGATAGTCGGCGCTCGCATTTGTCAAACGTATTCAATAGAATTTCTAGTTGCCAGCGTAGAGTACCCCACTGTACTCAGTCGCCAGTTGGCAGTCTATCATCGGCATTCATTCAAGACACGATCGCGCGCACCGGAAAGTGATCATCGTCGTTGTCGTCGTTTCGTCTTCGCCGTCGTGATCGTTGTTGTTGCGTTTTTTTATCCAGGCACAAAGTAAACAAATGAAAAAATTCTTTTAAATTAAATAACTGTCGTTCAGTTGGCAATTGATTGGAAAACGTACGCGTACTTAAACTCTACTCAATTAATAATACCGTAATTGTCAATTGAACGAAACAAACGAAATTGAATTTTAGTTTTGTGCACAAATAAAATACGAAACGAAAATTAAATGAAAATGTGTTTATAACCCAAGTTAGTTTTATGATCAATAAATGAAAAAATAAAATAAGAAATTTTAAAATTCGAAAACTTATTTAAGTGGCGTATGCGTTAAAATAAATTTCATAATCTTACTCAGACTCAGAGACAGTCATTTAGTCATGCGAGTTTGTTCAGTTATTCAATTTGGCAATTGCCAAAAGTAAACAACAATAATATGCAAATTAACTCGCCTTCGTTATTGACAAAATACTTAATAATAAACAATTGCAAAGAGAGGCAAGAGGAGAAAAGACGGGAGTAAGAAAGCGCTGTAGCAAATGTAGAGGAGAGAACAGTGAATAAATATGAATAAATGTTCATAAGTGCAGCAGACTCTTGACTCATTCAGCCGGCAATTCTCAATATCTCAGTTTCTTTGATTGGTTAATTACCGTAAACCAGGCTCAGTCCCCTACTACAAGCTCCCCTTTCGCACAAGTGTCACAAGCCGCCGCCGTTCAACCAGTTTCCAATTCAATTTCCATTCAATTTCGCGAAGACACAGAAAATGGCAAAATTGAGCTGATATTAAGTCAGCTGTTTTCTGTTTTTGTTTTGCTTTTTGCGCTTTGCTTTTGCTTTCAACTCGATTGCATTCAGCTATTTTATCTTGTATCTGTATCTCAGATATTCTAGTTGAGCTCGCTTTGCTCGAGTCCAAGCATTTGTGGAATGCCACCAAATGTGTTTGCAGCCCAAAAACGCAATGGAGAAATTTGTTTCGCTTTCATGTGCAACGCTTGCGTGTTGCAAGTTGTGCGTTGCATGCGTACTCGACTTTGTAGTTGCTGCAATTTCAATTTCTGTTTCAGTTCCATTTGCTGCAGCTGCAGTTTGTCATTTGTCTATGGTAGTATATTCCGTGTGGCACAAGACATTTTGTACGCTTCACGTGCGTTAATTGAAATATGTGCATTAATTGCAATACCGCATCGGAAAGTGTATAGAAAATATTTGTACGATTTCTAGGGAATTGGAGTGATCGCAGAATTTATTATGAATTTTCTTAGCAACTTTTAACATGACATCAGCTTAATAATCTCTACATTTCTGTGTAATATTAAGTCAGTTTGTATGCAATCGATGTTTAATGCCTGTAAAATAATAGTTTGGCAATCTATAAAAACTGTAGAAAATTAAAAATGTATTTCACTGAGAAGCCAAGGTAATTAATATTTTTTCAAGCGAGTTCAGCAAACATCAATAGAAATACCACAAAAAAAATTTCCTTTTTTTTTGAGAAGAACTGTATGAAATTTTCTTTAAAAATTCCAGCATCTGAAGATCAGTAAACCAATGGGAACTAGAAAGCTTTAAAGTATTTGACTATAAATTTCAGTGACTTAAAAATTATTTTCAAATTATCCCATATTTCTAGTCTTTCTTTGGTAGTAAATTTATTAGTTTTAAAAAACAAACATCTGCTTAAAACATACACAGCTCCCTACCCAATCTTCTCAATCCATTTAAATCCCTACTTGCGGCACTAGCTTCTTTCTACTACCAAGTTCTTACTCTGCTTGACTTTAACAATTTATGAAAATTTCGCAAACAATTTGAAATATTTAACTCTGGCTAATTAGTACAACAATGGTCAGAAGCAGAGGTCTATGCAGATTACACAAAACTCAATTTCCTAACCATAATTACTGGCAATTGTATAGTATTCTATTCTATTAGCTTGAAGCATTGTCATCGCTTGAGAATTATGCTAAGAACTACAGAGAAGTATTGTCCAAAGAGTCTTGAAATGAAAGACAGACAATGCTGTGAATAGAATGAAGTACATCGCATTATTTTCTACTAGTTTTTGTTGCTACTTATGTAGAGGAGGTCGAGAGTTAAAGCTGCCACAAATGGAGTCGCCACATGATTGTGCAACACAATTTAAAAACAGAGTTCTTACAATGCAGCAAGTGCAGCAACGAGACAGCAATTAATTGAAGAAATCACGCACTTGGAAACCCAAACTCAGAAAAAAACAGTCGTAAATTCTATAGAGGGCGGCGAAAGGGGAAAGGCAGCAGTGGTAAGAGGGTTTGGGGGGGCTGGTACGACAAATACGGCTAACGGGCTCTATGATCCCAAACGAGAAACAAAAACTCAAAACAGAGACAAAAACTCAATGGCAGGCGACAAGTTTTGCATATTAAGCGGCTTCAGATACTTCTACAAAAGATACTTACTATTAAAAAACAAATAAAAACCAGAAAAAGAGATTGAATAACAACAAATTGTATGGCAAATTATAATGTGCATGCTTCATGTTCGATTGTTGTTGCTTTTTTTATAGCTTCTTTCACTCCAATTGCGGACGTCAGTCAGCACGGGGGTGGGTAAAGGGCAGAGGGCGGTGCTGGCACAGCGCCTCAATCAGAGAATTTTAATTATTATTTTCAATTATCGAAAATGCTTTTGCGTCTGTTTCAATTTACATTTTTTTGTCCTCTCTGATTTTTCCTTTGCGTTTTCAAGTGCTTTTCTGGCCCCCCTCTGCAAATATAGATACTTTTGTATCTGTATCTGGTAATTAGAGGGGCGTTTCAATTGCAGCATATGGTTTTGTTTTTTAATTAAATTTCTTGTCGAGATAAGAACGCGGCTGCTGCTACAAAAAAGGGGCGTTCAATGGCTGAGATGTTTTATCTTTACTCTCTTTGAGATACTTGTAAAGCTGCGTCTTCGAGCCAAGCTTAAGGTCAGCTGACACATTTGTATCTCGCGCAGTTGAGTGTAGATACATAAACAGACGCTTTTAGCGGGTAACTGCAAAAGCCGCAAGCTGTTAACTGATAAATTAAACAACTGTCGCTGGCTGCTGAAACCCAAACTCAAAACTCAAGCTCAAAACGCAAAAATAAATAAATAAAATTAAATGAAATGAGAGGAAAAAGATGATAAACAAACAAAAACAACAAACATAATGCCCACTTGCTAACTCAGGTAGCTCAAGTCTCGGGTTTAAATCTCAGTTTTAGTCTGGGTTTGTGCCAATCTCAAAGATACACTTCACACTGTATGTAGCTGTGTGCAGTTCTAAGATATTTATCATATTTTCAGTTGAATGCAATTGCCAAAAGCGCAATTACTGAGATCTATTCACATTACTCTATACTTTAAATGTCTGCGTGTATCTGTGAGATACTCGTGATCAGTTGGAGCAGCTGCTAAGCACGCGTCACTTGATGACACCAGCAATTTATGGCTTAGATACACTTGTCTACAGTTCGGCTAGTTGAATCGAGCTTGAACCTATGACACATGACACTTGTTTCGCGATCTGTACAGATTCACATAAAACCTTGTAGATACACTGCAAACTTGTTCTATCATAAATTAATGAGCGCAAGTTGTATCTATTTCTAGATCAAAACTTATGGTGTAGTTTAGAGAACATAAAGCAAGTGTTTCTGGAGTTCTCAGCATTTTTATGCTTCCACTACAGATAAATCATTTTCAAAAAGTTGATAGATACATCTGTTTCCCCTTCAATCTCAATTTTAATCAATTATTTATTTTCAAAGCTTTCTATAGCACTTACCAGCTTTGAACAAGCTTTAAAAATAAACAACTAAATCAAGTGCTCTTATAAAATGCCGACTAATTGTCTCTAGAAAACTATAAGTATCTCTAGTTCCCACAAAGTTTTTTTCTTAAAACAAATAATTTGCATTTTAATGCAAGTTTTTTGCTAACTCAACTTACAATTGTTCTAAGTAGCATTAAATTATTTATTTATGACATTTTAATAGTTTTTCATCAGCTATAAATAGTTTTTAGTTCTTATTATAGCTTTGGGTAATTTTCTCTAGTGTATTTGATAATCGCATTGCAATCGCTTCATGTTGATAGCTCAAAGTTTTGTCGCAAATGCCATTTAACCAAACTGAAAAAATGCCAAAACTACAGGCAACAATAATAATGATAATTTTGTATGCGAGCGTCGACGTTGACGCCGACGCAGACGTTGACGTCGACATGTGGCTTTGCTTTGGGACAGGCACATCGTGAACTGAGTACACAATGGCTAAAGTACTCGCACATACACACACACACAGCACAACAACAACAACAGTGACAAAACAAAAAGCTAAACAGCTAAAAAAAAAAGGCGAAAAAAGAAACAGAATAAATATCAAGTAAAATAAACCGCACGGCAGAGCGAAACGGCAGTGAAACGAGGAAAAAACGAAAAAAAAATTCGAGAAAAAAAAACAGCGACGCTAGCAGTTTGTCACTCAATCGCCCAGCAATCAGTCGCGTTTTCAGTTGAAGGTATTGTATCTTATAGATACATAGTCGCCAAGATACACTCTCAAACGGCGAGACGTGCGCGTCGTCGTTCTGTAATCACTAAAGTCGCTGTTCGCTTCTATCCTACAGCGCATTGCGCACGCGTATCGTAGACTCGCCAAAGTATCTCAGATACCAGTAATAACTGTAAGATACAATGCACAAAACGTAACCAAAAATTCATGCAATCTTTCGTTAATTTTTTGCGGTCGTCTTTGTTGTGGAAGTTTACATAATTAACTAACGATAAGAGCCTAAATTTACTGCCGCAGTGAAACCTCAATAAGTGACTTGCCATTAAGTCACAAGCAAGTGCGATTGTTCTAGGCTGTGCCCACTGTGACTGTGTGTTGATAAAGCTCTATTTACCTGAGCCAATGTGCATTAGCAAACGTGCCGCATTTATTTACATAAATTTCAAATGTACACAATGTACATCAGCTGATAAAATGCACAGAACAATAGCTACAGATACATTTATACACATGTAGATAGATAGAAAAAAGAGTGTATATATGTATGTGCTATATACCTATATGGTATATGACAAGTTAAACCGATTTCCGATCCAGTTCGCGTTACGCTTCAGTGCCTCATTGCTGGATTATTCGGGGAGTGCCAGAGACAGAGACACAGAGAGAAATAGTTCGTCATAAAAGGCTTTCGATCTGCCGACAACATCTTTTTCAATACCCAACATAATGTATTACCTGAACAATATGATATTATCTCAAGGTCGGACTGCGCCCTATTCAGTTGGGGAAAAACTTATTGATTGTTGTTGTTATTTGTCTGTCTCTAACAACATTTGTGCAAATATTGAAAGATGCCACAGGCAAACAACTAGAACAAGTGTCATTAAATTGAAATAAACATCCCATAGACTGTATCTGTATCTAGCTGCCGTGTATCTCATTATTCGTTGAAAACCCAATAAGAAATGTTTATGAACAACGCCGTTTTTCACGTAATGGATTTTTCTTGGCGTCAGCGCAAATGAAAATGAAAATGAAAACGAAAATGAATCACTTTGGCCCCAAAGTAAATTCCAATTGAAAATAATCAGTCAGTTTGAGGTTTTTTTTTTTTTGGGCTAGCGGTGACGGTGGCAAAGAAAAGTCTTTTACCGGCCGGCAAACAGACGGAAATTGTCAGTTGTCAATTTTTGTGAGTTTAAAAAACAACAATAACAACGACAACCACAACAACAATAACAAAAGGTGTGCGGCATATTAAATGCAAAATGTCAGCAGCTCGTCAACTCAAAAGTGAACATAAAAATATTCATAAAATAAATTTCATGAGTGCGTGTTTATTTATCACTTTGAAAGTCGATGGACCAAAGTAGAGGAAAAATTATTTGCTAGAAAGAGTGATAAAAATGCTATACCCTGTAGGTCTTTTAAGCCCTGTTAAAGTGTGTGAATCAGTAAAATAGCAGTAGTTAGAAGTAGACTCCACAATAGTTTTTTAACTACATAAAACTTTACATCTAAAGATTCTTTTGGTGGTGTAAATAATTAATATAAATTCATTACTATACAGATTTATTTTTATGTCATTACATTAAGTTTAAGCTGATCATAAGGCTCTCAAAAGTCATACTTATATTTCCAATACAACAACTCTAGCTCAAAAGTATCTTAGCCATGATTTTTAGTAAAAACTTCGCCTCGAATGACATAGAAATATTTTTAGTTGCTAACTCTCTAAAATTTAACATGCTTCAAATGTTTTCGATTATACTAAAAATGCTTCGCTATACGCTCTAGAAATTTTGATATACGAGACACGTATCCAAGTGAGTTCAGAGTGTAAATGTGAAGTTAATGGAGTTTATGCGATAATTGTTGTTGTTGTTTTTGTTGTTGTAGTCGGTCGTAAAGTGAGTGAATCCATAAGATAATGTACGAAGTGCACGTGGAGCAGCAAAGGTTAAATATAATGAGCATGGAATGAGTTTGTAGAAAACAACAACAACAAAAAAGTTGAAAGTTCTTAAGTAAACACTTTAGTTAAGATCTATTGCAGTTAATATGGAACTGACTCTTATGAAACCTTGTGCTAATTTCAATGCAAGTCAAGTCAAAAGTTTTTTCCGTTGTTGTTGGCCGAGTTGACAAATTGGTTAGTTTGACGGTGCAGCGAAGCGTTGAAAAAATGATTACAAAAAAGCCAATTGCATACACGTATGTACATTTTACATATTACCTGTGTGTGTGTGAGTGTGTGTGTATGTCAGGTATGCACACATATGTATGTATGTACATTGCCACATGCTTCATTATAGTATTTTATGATTGCGACAACAGCGGTGGCAAATCAATTTACGTACTTAGTTAGCATAACACACCTGTCCCAAAGAGACGCACAGCGAGCGAAAGAGAGAGAGAGGAAGAGTCTCTGCACTCTCTTTCAATATTTACACTTTCTTCCAAGAGCTTTACATACTCAATACCAAGCATATATACCAAACCAGCCGATGAGTTGTCGTTTATTTACGCATATTTATGTCTATATGTTGACCATGTACCAATAACAACAACAACCAAAGGGGGGTAGTGGGATACAAGCGGAAAAGCAGGACAGCAGACAGAGTCTGTCAATAGACTGGCAAACGTCAATTTAGCTTAGCCACAAGAAATTGAAAATAGACAGTATGGAAGAGAAATACAACAAGAAGAAACTTATTGAAATAACTAGAAAACTAGAAAATAGGAAATAGTTGACATGAAAAATACTTCATTTGGCCACAGACTTATTGGTAATATAAATAGGCACAGTCGGCGCAGACAGTCCGCAGAAATATATGCCATTGAAAAATTGACTAGATTTTAGTTTACTAGATGGACTTAATATTTTCAAAACTAAACCCAAGTGTATCAATATTTGCTAATCGTTTTCAACGAATTTTCAGCAAACAATAAATTAAATAATTTTATATTTATACAACTTTAGAGACTGAATTCTATTAATACTTAAAATAAAACTTTGAACTTCAGTTTACAAGTCCAAAAGTGGCTCACTTAATACTTAGTTTGAAGCATTTTCAAAGTCCAAACTCAAATGCTAAATAATTTTTTACTCACACAGTTCTATGTATTTAACTAACAATTTTATGTTTATATCTATAAATTTCTTTTGAAATTCAGCAATTTCTCATAATTAGAGGAATCTATAAATAAGAAATTAAATATTTTATCACTATACAAACACTTTATAACATTTAGCTAAAGCTTTCTATTTTCCTTGTATTTGTTGGCCAAAGAATCAAAGAATTTCACATAGAAATAAACCAGCTGAGACGACAATTTCTAGCTGTTGCTGCTGTGTAAAAAATAAGCTTAAAATTTCACAATTCGGTTTAGTAAATGTAGACAGTTGTCGTCGGTTGTTTAGTTTCGGTTTCAATTCTGTACCGTACCCAAGTGATCCCCGTACTCAACGTGCTCCCCTACTCCACTAACCACTCCATTGTTGTGTATATATAGCACATAGGCTTGGGTTAAATTGTTATTGTTATTTTGTATAAACACAGACGTTCAGTTTTATATTTTTTTTTCAAGCTGATTAGAGCTTGTCACAGCTGCAAATAGGATAGATTGTTTGTTTTTGAGGTAAATAGGAGTAGAGAGGTGTGAACAAGTGTGAAATTTTCTATAGAGTTTCAAGTTTTGCTTAAACAGTGTCATATATACGAATATACAAATATAAGACAAATTGTTCATAAAAATAGTTGAAGCGAAAGCTTAATAAACATTGAGAAATGTTGTATTAATAAGGCAACAAAAAATCATTTCATGAGCTGTCTCCTAAATGACATTAAATGCAAAATCAAATAACTGTGTGCGATGTGATTGCCATAATAAGCTTAATAACACTCGCAAATATCGTATATCGAAAGAGTCCAATCGAATGACATGCTCGTCACATTAACGCTCGATATGATGCGATGTGATATGCAACAAATTGAAAGTAAATAAAAAAAATACAACAATAATAATAATAACAAAGAGAGGGGGAAAAAGATACACCTAGCGTGTGGGGGACAGAGAAAGAACTGATGACAAAAGCAAACTGCAGACAGTTCGACAATATGGCAAATTAATTAGTTATACAAAAATGGTAGACCATAAAAAATTGTGAAAATCAACCACAACAACAGTAGAATTATTAAAAAATATAAATAAATATAAAGAAAGCAACACGCGTTACGTATTAAAAGTAATTATAAAAAAGAAAATACAAAACTGAATTTTGTTTTCATTCAAATTATGCACAAGTGAATAATTGTGGCATTTTTAATGCCTACTAAATAAATTAATCTACATCGATATTCGTATCTGTATCTAAAAATATATTTATTTGTTTTGTGTAGCGAGTAAAAAGTATTGCTGGTGTTTTAATATAGCCCAAGTGGCTCATAAAAACAAAGTTGCGCTTTTTGTGTAAACTTCAAGTGTGTGTTAGTGTGTGTGTTTGAGTGTGTGTGTGGCGCCATCTAGCGGCCCATAAATAAAAGCACGCTATGAAAAATCCAAATATCATGGAATGCAGCAGTGGCTTAAATAACAACAACGAGAACAACAGCAACAACAATAACAACAATGGCACTGTCACAGCGTCCAATATCAACGGAAACGGAAATGGCAATGCTAGCGAGCTGCAGCTACAGCGCCCTCTGACGGCTAAAACAGCGCTAACAACATGTGCAACATCAGTAACAGCAGCAGCAGCAGTAGCAGCAGCAGTGCAACACAACAACAACAAATTGTGCGGCTCCGGCTTGTCGCCCCTTCACAGCCCACCGCCGCCTCCACACCCGCAGCAGCCCACAAACATGGCCACAAATGGCCATCAGTCGTATCCGGCGATAACGGCAACGTATTGGCTGCCGCCACCAAATCCGGCGCCATATTTAGTTCCAGGTAATTAGTGTTACTTGCAGTTGTCCCCGTTCTACACACAGTTACCCCTGACTCCCTTGCCTGTCCTTTCTATACAAAATTCGCATTCATTCCCCCAACTCCAAGTACCGACCACTGTTTAAGTCCTGCCTGCCACACTGAGAAAAAATTGTGTGATTTAAAAATGTAGTAAAGGCTGAAATACTTCGATTTCTAAAGTAAAATTATCTAATTTACAATTGATATACAAGCTGAGTAAATTAAATAAATGTTAAAGTGTCTCTAGGCTTGAGAAAGTAGAATGAAATATCAGACATATTTTAGTATTCAATTTGCCTTTCTATAAAATAAAATGTATAACAAATTATTTTTATAAGTATTTAAAGGACATATAAGTTAAAAAAATATTTTTAAAAAAATCTATGCTAAATCTAAACCCAAAAAACTTTTATTTCCCTAAGGAAAACAATAGAAATTGCAGATATATCAGCTTATTTAGTGCTTTAAGCAACTGTATGTTTTTCTCAGTGTACTGCCATCCCTAGTCCTGCTGGTCTGCGGCACACGGAAACGCGTTGCCTGCTGCCTGCCTCGAAATGTTGCAAATTATATTTTCGTGTTTATTGTAAAGCTCGCGAGGATTGCAAAAAAAACAACAAAAAAACACGTTGTTGGGGGCCAAAGAAGGAAAGGCCAACAACGTTGGCCATGTCGTGTTCGGTGCGGGTGTGTGTATTGTTGTGTGAATGAGTGTGGGAGTGTGTGTGTTCGAAGTGTGTGTGTGGGAATTGTCGTGTATTTTATTTCCGTTGTTGTCGTCTTTTTTTTGCATTTTGTTTTTGGCTTTCTGCTTAGCCCAGAGTTGCTGCCAAGTGGCAAAATGTTAAGCCAGTGTGTGAAGCTGGCTCTATTGTCTGTGTGTGCCTAAGTGTGTGTGTGTGTGTTTGTCGATGTAGCCGCTTGTGTTTCGGGAATCGGTTGCATGCAACACACAGCGGCGCCTCGTTTTTGTGTGTAATTTCATTTGCAAACGCCACTTGCTGGCTGCTAATTAAATTTTAGCTTTGTCAGGGGATTTGCACTTTGCATTCGATGGAATCCAGGGAAGGGGTAGGGACGGTGTAGGGCCTGTAAGGGAAAAGGGAACATCATTGTTTGTTTCTGTACTCGAAGTATCACTTATGGTAGTTGTTGTTGTACATTTTTTTCAAACTGTTGCTTGTAAGCATGAGCGGAATTTGTGGGATATCAGCGAATTTCCTGTTTATTTTTGGATACAAAAAAAATATGCATAATCATGAAAGCAACTGGATTCCAAACTAAATCAATAAATCTGTTATGCAGAATAATTTTCTAAACAGCTAAAATATTTAGCTTTCAAATAAGCTAATTTCTTATTATCAAAGCCAGCTAAATTTGGAACGTTTTCCACACCGGAAGCGGCAGAAGCAGCAGCAGGTGAAGCGTCCATACTTTCTGTGTCATTTTCTGAGAAAATAAATCAAGTTTTGTAGTAAAAACAACGTTCCAAGAACCGAATTGAACTAAAACCTTAAAAGATCCAATAACAGCAGACAAAAAGTCACAAATAAGTGCAAGTATCTGTATAGCTCTCATACACTACTCTCTCTCTCTCTCTCTCTTTCCTCTTTTACTATATAATTTAATGCTTTAAATTTAATTATTTTTAAATGCATTTCTTATATTTGATTAAAGCATTCTTAAATCATTTATAAATGCAAATGAAATGCAACTAAATGAATATTCGTTTATTCAAAACAGTTAAACTGTTTGTTGTCGAACCCTTTTCCAGAATGAATGCCGTGTTTTTGCCATGCAAATCAATAAGTTTACGTTCTAATCCATTTCCGTTGCTGCGACTTGCATACAGATTGCTCCAAATATGTCTAATAAAACAGCAATAGAGATAAAAGGGGTAGTAGGGGAGAGCAGAGCGAGTGAGTTAACTCATTGGGGAATCAAAGTTGAGGTTGCACTTTGCGAAGGAAGCTGGCAACAAATGGGGCAGAGTTTTGATGTCTTTCAAGCGAATGTTGTCGTCTAACTGAGCGCATGACTTGCATATTTATGCGATATAAGCGAAATGAATTGTTTGCTGGCGTTTTGATACTCAGCAGTAGAAGTGTTATAAATTTGTGACAAGTCATGGAAAGAGAAGTATTTAAAATAAATAAAAGGGGTCTTGTAATGGGTAACTGAGTGTCTAGCATGCTCTATGCCTCTGTGTGTGTCCAACAAAGTTAAAGACACCAAAGAAGCAGTGACAGGCAGCAAATAATGATAATAAATAAGCAGCAACAGCTTCAAAAGGCAAAAAGGTTATAAATAAATAAAGAAATATTTCAATGAATGAATGAATGAATAACCCTGTGCAAAGCAACAACAACAACAAAAAGTTGAATAACGACAAGTGCATACGTTGTTATTTTTAAAGCATTTCGATGCAAGCAGACACGTTCTCGACAGCAGCAAAAACTAATAATTTTATGAGCAGATCAAATGACGAGCAGACGAAACAGAGGCGTGGTAAAAGGGGGGCGAGGGGGGAACTGAGGGACTGCTCAACACTCAAAGTCAAAATGGCTGTCAGTCAAAGTGAAGCGTAGCAGACTGCGAGCTACACAGGTGTGTGTGTGTGTGTGTGCTGGGTGTATATTTGTGACTGTTTTGTATCTATAGCTGTGTATGTTACATAAGCTTGTCTGTTTTAGAATTTTGTGGCATGGCATTACGTATACGAGGTGGGTGTACCGCACTTGCTCTCTCGCTCGCTCACAACGTGCACAAATGTGTTAACATAAATGTAACACGTTTCGCTGTGGCAACAACCAACAACAACAACAACAAGAACAGCAACCATACGACTCCATGCACGTTGCCATGTCACGTAGCTGCTTTTGCATGTCAACGACAGTCGGAGTCAAAAGTTGTGAGACGCACAACGGGGGGCGTAGAATCCCCAAAAGATTCTGGCCAGGAAACGAAACTGTCACCATTGGCGAGTGCCAAGGAAATTGCCAGCCTGACTGCTGACTGCTGACTTCGAATTTCCTTGTCGCTTTTCCAAATGAATCTCACAAAAATTGTTTATCTCCCAGCACACACATAAAAAGCTTCGTCTCACATTATTACCGATTTCTCTGCTGCTGCCAACGGCAATGATTTGGCAGTTAGTTTAAATTTTTAGCAGTTAAATGCTAATTAAAATTACACGATAGTGCAAAGCACAAAGTTTGTGTAACTCTAAAATGAACTTGACTTAAGTATTTTTAGACAAAAATAAATACTACTAAAAGTTGATTTAGTTAAAATGCATTAGTCAGTAAAAAAAATGGTAAAGATTTAATTTTAAAAATTATTTAAATAAACTTTAGTAACCCGCAAAGTATTTATTAATTTTATAATTCACCTTTTGGTTGACAAAATAATTACTAAGCAGTGCAAACTAGTTAAGTTTATTTAAGTGTTTGTTTTGTATAGCTACTTACCAGAAATTTGATTAATTCTAATTATTCAATCTTAATAATATCCCAAATAAATCTATTAATCAATTTAGAATCCCTCTATAGACTACTACGTGCTTTGTTTTTACTTGTTTTAGATTTTCCCCAAGTCAAATTGTTTGCTGCTAATTTTCTGAGCTATTACAAAGAGCACTATACCACAAAGCACTTCACCCTTTGACCTACACCCACTCAACACACAGTCACACACACACACACACATATTGACACTCGTGTAAAGCAAACGTCAAATGGCAGACAAGTGACCAGAGAACACAAAATACGAAAATTCTGTGAAAACCCCGACGAAAAACAATTTTTCAGTTGTTTGTTGCTGCTGAGTGTGAGCAACAACAACTTTGAATGCGTTACAGTTCAATACAGACAGTTAGAGATGGGGTAAGGGAGGGCAAGGGGCAGAGACAAAGAGGTGATAGGCGGGAATTGGTCGCTCGATCGAATGTGCGTCCCATAAGAACGAAATTAAATTCTGTCGCGACAATACAACATGCGGAATACGTAATCAATTGCCAACATCGATATAAATACAAATACACAAAAGCGCAGATACATTTTACAAATATATACACACATTGAGATACATATGTATTACATACTTTTGCTGTCGCTACAGATGTATCTGCAGCTGTAGCTGCGACTTTAGATGTATCTAAGGCAGTTACAGATCTGTGTTTATATTGATAGCTGCAGTTGTTTTGTAGCGGAGTGTGTGATGGGAAAAAGTATGAAACTGTTATCTTTAAGAGTCTCTCTTAATTTTAGGGCATCTATATGTTGGGTTTAGAATCATACTTGTACGTCAAAATCAAAATTCAAGAACTTAGTGTTTAAAATCCTTTCTCCGACTTTCAGGACTTATGCAAATGAAGTTTCTATACATTTATCACCTATTTATCTGAGACTTTTTGATGTTTATTTTGATGTGTCCGTGTACGGTAAGAGCACGGTATTGTTAATTTTCCATCTGTGCAATATTCAGTTAGTCAAACTCTGCATTGCAAACACCAGACAGTGAGAGTTGCGCTGAGAGAAGAATATTTGGCACAGATTCCTAAATATCCAAACCTAGTATATCTGCAATACTAACAGTTATAGACATATGTATATTTCAGCTTAAGACATGTATCTTTAATTTATATAAAGCAATATATGAGTTACACTATCATATACAGAATTAATATTGGTATGATTCTTAAAATTCTCCAACTCCCATTTTTGTAGAGGAAATTAAATTTCCTAGACCAAAATAATCTAATTGAGGCACTTTCAATGGACATTAATTTCCATCTACGCTAAATACAATTAACTTAAATAGAAGCTAATGTGCAAAAAATCATTTAAATCAGCTGTCAGTGTTGGAAAATGTGGCATGCCACAAAAAAAACAAGAAAGAATGCTACAGTCGCCCCGCGACTTTAGGATACCCGTTACTCAATGGTCGACCGATTGTTCCTATGGGAGCTATACGATATAGTTATACGATTTGTATGAAACTTGGTCAGTGCATTTATGTTATTGATAAATTTATTCTGTATCAGTTTCATTAGGATAGCTTGGTAAATACAGAAAAGTTTCATACAAATTCATACTAAATGCAAATTTTTGACCTATTGTCCCTATGGGAGCTATACGATATAGTAGTCCGATTTCTATGAAACTTGGTCAGTATATTTATATTTATGATTTATTTATTTTGTGTCAGTTTCATTAAGATAGCTTAGTCAATGCAAAATTTTTTCATACTAATTTAAATTTGGAGCGTGTTTTTGACCGATCGGCCCTATGGGAGCTATACGATATAGTTGTCCGATTTCGATCAAACTTGATCAGTACATGTACTTCGTAGACATGTACTCTTCGTGTGAATTTGGTTCAGATAGCATTGCTAACAAAAAAGTTTTCTATACTAAAACATTCAAGTTTTATCTGTACATTTACCTTTATATGAAGATAGAACGCCCTAAAGTGGGCGTGTTAAAAAACAAAAACAAACTCGTACTGCTTGGGTATTGTACCTTTCATTTGCGACCCCTTTCAACTTTCTAGCTCTTATAGTCTCTGAGATCCTTTTGTTCATACAGACGGACGGACGGACGGACGGACGGACGGACGGACAGACGGACAGACGGACATGGCTATATCGACTCGGCTATTGATGCTGATCAAGAATATATATACTTTATGGGGTCTGCCACGCCTCCTTCTGCCTGTTACATACATTCCAACGATTACAATATACCCTTGTACTCTACGAGTAACGGGTATAAAAACGCAGCTGACCGGACGGCGACAGTCAAAAGCAATTGAAGAAGGTGCAGAAGCAGAAAGACGAGCAGTAGAACGATGAGTATTGCCAACCAGCACGTTTCGATTACGTTGGCAACACTTCCGGCCCGCGAGCTTCACAATTTCCGCAGCCCTCGTTGCTGTTGCTGTTGGATTATTGTTGCACTAGGCAAACTGCCAGCAAATCCAGCATTAAATTGAGGACAGGATTTCAGATGCTGCTCATTTGAGCATTCGCTTGAAGGGTTCATTTGTGTAATACAGACGTTATATGTAGCTATATGTGTGTATTTTTGGGATGACCAGACCGCTTTGACTTTGGCTCATTCAATTACCGCTGCCCATCAGCTATTCCACCCCCTCTGGTCCCACCTCCAAGCCAACTCCATTTGATTTTCTCAAGTGCTTGGCTGGCACATTGCCCTGAGTTCAAGATGAGATACTTGTGTTCGCATGTGAAATGCATAGCGCCTTTTGAATGCAAGTCTTTTATTATAATCTAGCTATATATCATTTTCATTGCTTTTTTTTTGGTAAGTTCTACAAACAATTGAAATACGTTGAAATATGCTGTTCTTTTCATTTAACCCTCAAGTGCTTTATTTTGAAAGATTCCATTCAGAAACTACTTTAGATTTCAACTGAATTTCATATTAAAAATGAAAACAAAAAGCAATTAATGTCTGACATAATAAATTAATTAATTTGAAAACAATTTAATTCAACGCATTCCTTTTAAATTCAAATATTTTACTCACTTGGCTGCATCTGAAGTCTGGCAAAAATTATGCATTTCATTTATGGCAATGCCTTTTGACAGTCGACGAGCTTAAAGTTGCCTTTAAAGCTCAACATGGCAATCATTTTAGTTGGTTTCGGAGCTTGTTCTGAATTCCAAACACCCGCAGAAATTTCACACGGCTTTTCCATACCGATCAATGGCCCAAATTTGCATATTAATCAATTTAAAAATCACTTTTTGTTTAGAATTCCTATTTATCCACTCAAAACCAACACAATTCAATTGTTATTAATTTCAATTTTACTGTAAATAATTCCAAATAAATGATATTTATAATTACTTGGCAGCTATCACACACTAAATTTAAAAATCCATAAAATCATACGTATTGAATTTCTATTGGAAATACATTTCAGAAATTGTTTGAATTGTTTAAATTCCAATTATAAGTAATTTTCAATGTGCGCCCTTTTATTACTCTGAATTTATTGCATTTTAATTAAATCTGTGCATTTTGGTGCTCGTAATTGAAAATGTATCTTTAAGCTGTCGAGTGTTGTGTGGAATGCAGAATATGCTTGCACATCTTACAGATACATTGTTTAAGTTGTCATCCGATTATTTGACTTTTGCATTGTTTGCCGTGTGTTTGTGTGTGTGTGTTGATTCGACTTGGCTTTGGGTTGAATATTCAAATTTGGTATCTACCTGAAACTGGTTGTGTGACGCATTCAGAGCAGCTGAGATGTGAAACAATAAACGTTGCCATTTGACAACAGACTGCGTATTCATCAGATACATTTGCTTGTTACTTGACGTCGCAAAAGTATCTCATGTCATTTCAGACGATGCACATTTAATCTTGAGGTGTTCTGCATATTTGCGGCTCTTGGTGGCAGCGTCACGTCAAAAACACTTTGATTGTCAGTCAGTCAGCAAGTCAGTTAGTCAGTTTACAAGTTTGCCAGTCAGTCAGTCAGTCATTTGGTCTCTCTGCTTTGCCATCAATGTAGCTGCGGGGGAGTCTCTGCAAATGCATTCAAATTCTCAATCTTCTCGCTGACAGTTGTAAAATATTTGATATCATAGCTGCATCTCAGTCATTCCCTGCTTCTCTCGCTCTCTCTCATTTTTCTTTTATTCTTTTTCCTTATTCATTTCATACTTTTTTTGTGCTACCTTTTGATTTGCCTGAAAATTATTCACTTTGTGCTTTGCATAACAATCAGCACAGATCCTCATATAGTCACGGAGTAAAGGCAAAAGATGAAATAACAGACTAAAAAGTGAGAGAATAAAGAAGAGAAAAGAGATACAGAGTAACAATTGTGGTATGCCAGTTGATTACTTTGTAGCACAGTGAACAAATTTAGTATGCAACTTGACATTGATTTATTCTAATGAAGATTGAGAAACACTAACTATAAATAGACAATCAAAAATAATATAAACTAGAGCATTGAAATGAAGTTCTTAAACTTTAGTATGCAAAACATTCATTATTAATATTATTATTATTATTATGATTATGATTATTATTATTATTATTATTATTATTATTATTATTATTATTATTATTATTATTATTATTATTATTATTATTATTATTATTATTATTATTATTATTATTATTATTATTATTATTATTATTATTTATTTATTATTATTATTATTATTATTATTATTATTATTATTATTATTATTATTATTATTATTATTATTATTATTATTACTATTATTTTTATTATTATTATTATTATTATTATAATTATTATTTTTGTTATTATTATTATTAATAACATGTATAATTTAATTACTTATTGGCTAGAATTTAATTCAAGAGAACAATATTAACTTCACTCAAGATAAATCAACTCCAACATAACTCATAAATGCATAAGTATTAAATCCTCCCCTTAACAAACTAATTTATAAACATTATACTGTCTATTTATTTGCTCGATTCACTGAACAAAGCTCCCAATTGTTTGAAAGAGGCTGCTTAGCAGCATGCCACATGCAGCATGTTAAGTTTCAATTATAATGTGGCATTAAATATTGAGTTGCTTAACTGGAGGATGCAATTTGCATGATATGTTCTGAGACAAAACATTTGCCGTATACCGTTCACCGTTTACCGTTTTCAATTATAACATAGACACTTGCCACAAGACTCCAAAATTAGCACAGCCTTGCCACGAATTGTTGTTGTTGTTGTTGCAGTTGTTGTTTGTTGTTCGGATTAAGCGAGTGCGGCAGACTTAATAAATGAAAATGCAATGCACATGTGAAGCCGCCATTTTGAAGTGCCCCATCTGTAGCAGCACATGTACGTGAGTGTGTGTGTTTGTGTGTGTGCGGCACAGGAGCAACTTTTCACATATTTGTATCTGTTTGTGTTGTTAAGTAGTTGCTGCTGTTCCTGTTGCCTCAGCTGCATAAATATTTATTGCATATTTTGCAAATGAGTTGCCAAAAGTGTTGAACAACGTTGCACGTCGCACGCTGCCTGCTGTTCATTGGCAAGTAATCTGCCAATGTTTTTACATTCATTTAAAGCACTTTACTATGATAATTGCTGCCAGTTTTACATTTAATGGCTGTCTATACAATTTTAAACAAATCAACGGAAATTGATCCATTATATTCCAATCAGAGATTTCCATAACAATGTTATCAACTGAGCTTTGGTAGATATTTAAAACTAAGTTTAATTGTAAATTAAAAGCTACAAAATTTCATTTATATGTATGCTTTAAGTTCGATAGCCACTTTAACTTATTGGTAAGCGCTCCAGAGTAAAAAATTGGTGCCAACACAATTACTTTTAAAGTCAATGTAGCTAAATGCCGCTTAGTCGACCACTATCGGCTACTATCGATGGAAATATCGACCACTGTAGGTGGAAATATCGATCGGCACTGGCAATATATTTGTATGTTTCTATCTCGCTTCCACACACACTAATTGACATTGCATTAAATTATAATCTCTTCTGTCGAAAGTCGAATTTTTATGCAACTTTCAGGATAGTTTTTGTCTCCACACAAATTTCAAACAACCCAATTTTGAAAAATTGTTTTGTTCTTGTGTCTGTTAACCACTTTTCACAAGCCCAATATATAGAGTTTTAAAATTTGTCACTGCTCATCAAGTAACATGCACTTTAATTTAATAACCGC
Source organism: Drosophila acutilabella (assembly GCA_035046005.1). Taxonomy (NCBI): domain Eukaryota; kingdom Metazoa; phylum Arthropoda; class Insecta; order Diptera; family Drosophilidae; genus Drosophila; species Drosophila acutilabella. The sequence goes on along the minus strand of JAWNOK010000022.1, from coordinate 76,114 downwards.
AATATTATTTACTCGTCACATTTTTAGCTTCAACTGAAATGGGTTTTTAATAGAGTTTAAAGTCATGACTTCCATGAAATTCCTGTAACCTATCAAAGTGCAGTAAAAAGTCATCGTAACCCATACAAGTACACACACATACTCTTACACACACTCCTACTTACTTCCGTGCTCATTTCTTATCTCTGGAGTCGCCAACCAAGCTCAGTTCTCCCGCCTGGCGAAAGTTTATAGCCTACCTCCAGGGGCCTTTATACGCAACCAAACTTATTGCGGTGCAAAAATTTTATGTTTTAATTCAATTAGGCAGCGTACCACGCCCTTTTTCGTTGGTAGGTTGGGCACACGCCCTCCACGACGCGACGCAACGCAACGCATTTAATGCGCACATTTTCGACATTTTTCAGGATATTTTTTTTTTTACTTTTTTGTCAGACTTTTCGCCGACAACATATTTGCATAATTTTGCAATAATTGACAAGCGGAAAATGTTGGTGCGGAAACGGAAATTAAAACGGAATTTCAACTAATTTTCCATGGACAAGAAGCACACAAAAAAAAAGCTCTTAAAATACTTCACTCATTAAAATGTGCAAGTAAATTAAATGCGGAAAATAATATCTGAAATTGTATAAATTGTTATAAATATTATTATGTTGTGTAATTAATAATAAATTCAAGCGACTTTTTTATTTAACCACTAAAATTACTATAAATTTAAATTAAATTGCCTAACAGCATTAAATTTAATTACAGCACTTTGTACATCAAGCATACGCCCTGTCGCAGCTTGTGTATGATTCTTAAGCTGCATTTATGTGCTAGTTATTAGTGCTGGCAAATCACATAGTCAAAATCAGATGCAAAACTAATAGCTGCATGTTCACATCGGTTTTTCTACTTGTAATGTTTTACAGCTTGGCTGAAACGCCTGCGGCTATGCTTTGAATAATGTTGCACTCCCTTTCCCCCCTGCAATTGGCTTGAGTGTGTGCTTGTTTGTGTTTTTCTGGTGTGTTTAACAGCTGCTTGAGTTTCGCATATAACTTAACAAATTTATCTCAATCTTGCGCACTCTTGCTTTGCAGCATAACAATGCATTTGATTGCAGCACGCATTAGGAACTATTTTCCAGTTATTCATATAACTGTAAAAGTGTTTAACACACACAAACACAGCTGCAGATACATATACATTTATGCAAATCTGAGCACTTGAGGCGTGTTTTGTTCCTACTTACAAGTTTTTGCGCCTTGCCTGGAAAGCATGAATGCAATCGTTCTGGTTAATGCATTGACTTTTGTTATGCTTATACACTAACTGAGGTAGATATGACTATATGATAAAGGAGACAGATATCTAAAATTATAAATACTAAGTACAATTTCTAAAGCGGCTAAGAAATATATTTAAATTTGAAATGGATGGTGATTTAAATTGTTTATTAATCTATTGACTTTCAATAATATATTCTCTATTCTTAGAGTACTTACGATTCAGTCAAATTTTCATAAAATTCCACCTGCTGTTGTTGAATGTTTGCAATTTCCATAGCATACTTAAGTGCGTATCTTTGTGTGCTGCTTGGAGACAGAGAGAGCTATAGAGAGAGGGAAAAAGACTGAGAAAGGGGAAGAGTAAATGTCTTGCATCTGCAGCTAAGCTTGTAAATATTTGCAGAGGGCTTAATTTGTTTATGCATGGCAAACAAATTGTTGAAATAATTAAAATTCCATTTAGCCGCAACCTTCGCACAATCTTAAAGGCATTTACAGCCTACGAAAATTGAATTCAAATTTAAACGTCAACTAAATTGAATCCTTTCTACAAATAGCACATAAAAAAAAACTAAAAGATTCGAGAGAGAGATAAAAATTGTGCATATGAAAAACTTTTTGGCTTTGTAGATGGCACAAGAGTTGATGTCTCAAGTGTAAAGTAAAAAGCGAGTAAGACATGAGGACACATAAGTACAGTTTTCCGCCTTTCGACTGTGGCACATAAATCTTAAGACAGTTAACGACATCATATGCCAAGTCTGTGGACTGAATTCGTATACCCAAAAATTATATGCCGCGTGAAGTCTGTGAACTTTATATGCATCTCATTCTCTGCATAATTGTGAGAAGAGGGGCAGAGAGAGAGAGGGGTAAGGGGCTGGGGTAGGTTGCAACAACAAGGACGAACTGTGTGCCACCAGTTGAGGAAACCAATTTGTGGTAATTGTCGTGAAATTGCAATTTCTGCAACTGTAACGAGAAAGAGATAGAGGCAGACAGAAAAAGAGAGAGCGGGAGAGAGAGAGGAAGAGCGTGACTTGGTGTTAAATGAGGTTGCTCGGTTAAGAAACTGTGGCAACTATTGTGGCACTTTCGGGCCATGGGTAGTCTCAAACTCAAGATATGATAAAGTGGACATAAAAATAAATGAATGTTGAGTCATTGCTGCATTAATGATGCACACGAGAATGTCAAGTGTCATTGTGCGTAAAAATATAACTGTACTGCAATTCTTTTTGATGGATTTCGTTTAAGTGCAGCACTGGGTAGAAGTGAACCATTTTCAATGACCAGGAACACCTATAACATATTTCTTTGTTGCAAGCACAATTTACGACACGGCAGCTACATATGTATCTATCTTTTGCTGTAGCACCGACTTGAACATTACTTAGCTATACGCCAGAATCACGTGCACATAAAACTTTCCAATCAGCGGCGTTCTGCAAGATACAAAAGTGGTGCTTAACAAGCTCTCAGCATCAATTGAAGTACCTCTACAGCTCTCTCCCTCTAGCTTACCTTACCTTACCCCCCCTGTTGCTGTCCCTCTCAATCTACTCAGAGTCAGTTGCAATAAGTTTTTTGTCATACTTTCGTTATCATCGTTCGTTTTCTGTTCGCAAAGTTGGAACTTGAAATGGCAAATCCATACAATAAATATATAAAATGTTACTTTCTGTGTCACACCTGAACTAACCTCAAATAAATTTTCACACATGTGTCAGGCAGGTGCTAGAGCAAACAAAAGAATAGAACGCACAACTCTCCACACACACACACACACACAGACATACCTTAGTGTGGAAAAAACTTTGAATTCGATAAGACCAACGGGCAGGCTGAAGCTGTAGCTTCTGCTTACCTGCAACTGAAACTGAGTACTCTTACTGTCTCACCTCTATCTCCTCTCTCTCTCTCTCTCTTTCGCTGTGCCCAAAGTTCGACCAGTGCTGGAGAGACAAAAAACCTTCGCCTTACATGCGAAATGCAACAATTTCCAATCACTTCCGTTGCAGCGACACAATTTTCTATATTTATACTTTACGACAGTAACTGGAGAGTAGGGTAAAGAACAACGCAGCTGCATTCTTGAGCTCAAATTTGAATACTCTTCAAACAAGGGATACTTTAGGCAATAAATATTTATTGGATTAACTATGCAAATGTTTAATTTTAATGTAATAAAGTTTATAACATTTTTAAAATTAATAAACATTTTCTTACTGTATCAAACAGCTTGCCAATTTGAGTTTAACCTGCTGAAGAGTATCGCAAACTGGTTTGAATGCACGCTTAGTTTGTTTTTTTGAAGGAATTGGAAAACGGCAGCCCTTTTCCTTTTCCCATTTTCCCAACGACACACAGAGTGTGTCTTGTCTGTGCTGCAATGGAAACTTTGGGCGCTTCTCTAAAGTGTTGGAAAATGAAAAGTTTTCAAGCGCTTTGTTGTTGCATTGATTCGATTTGTTGCGATTGCGTTTTTAGTCTTTTGCATGTGCGCTCAAAGTTTCCCTTCGGAGGGGAGTGCAGAAAATAGGGAGGCTAAGGAAACTGCGTATGCGTTTTGTTTTTGGCCAAGATAAAGCATGCAATTGCCATGCAAAAAGTTTCAAGCACTCAAATACTCTACAGTGTCTTTTGGCACAGCACACATGTGAGCTTTTGTAACTGGTAGCAAGTAACTGCGATTTATTGTTGCAGTTTAAAGTTATTTCCGTCAGTTGCAAGCAGCAATTCACAGTTGCCACTTGCCAGTTACAACTTACAAGTTGACTGTACCAGCTGTTTGTCAATTGGCCAGAAAATGACTTTTAAACTGCTAACAAAGTTGACTTCTGATTAATTATGGCTGATAAATTGTACAGATGTCACTCTTACTCTTACTAGTTATACTAAAGACTTGAGGGTGCCTCAAAATTGGCTGTTTCAATTAAGAGAACACAAACACACACATACGCACAGTGTGTGCTCTACAAAGAGTCAACAGGAAGGCACTTGCTTTAAAAGTTGCTGTGATTAGTTCAGGGTACCCCTAAGTTTGGGCAGAGCTTTAAGACGCTTTTTGTAGCTTACAACAGCTTAGAAATAAATTGCTAAAAGTCTTAGTTGCCAAAGCTTCACACGTTACTGCTAAGCAGCAGCTTTTGAGTGTACATGGAAATATATTCTGATTAATTATTTCTAGCTGCCAAGCTAGAACATTAAAACTGGATTTTTTTAAACAAATAGCTAAGAACTCCAGCCAAAAACTAGCCATATTTTAAACACAACCCTACCCTTTTGAGTATATCAAGTCCACACTCAAACAAATGCTCAAAATGTTGTTTGTTTCTACTGTTTTTATGTTGCTCATTTTGCTCGTTCTGAGGTCGTCAGGCTGCCAGTTCGTCAAGCAGTCAAGCAGCCATTTTATAGTCATGAATGCCACACACACACACACTGTTATCATGAGTATAGTTGTAACTGTAACTGTAGTGCCAGCTCATTAAGTTGTACCACAACAAAAATAAAACTGAAAATGAGTGGAAAACAATATAAGTTGTCGCCATGTTGTTGGCTTGTAAATTTTCCAACATTTTCCCATGCTTTTCTTGTTCTTATTGTATTTCTACTGGGCGCTTTTCATTTATGTTATTTGTAAATAATTTTTTCAACAATTTCATAAAAAATAAACTTGATTCATTCCAATTTTTTTTATGTTTTTGTGTTGCATTTTCAGAGCGTAAACTTTTCGTTGGCATGCTGAATAAAAAGTACACGGAAGCCGATGTGAGGCAACTATTCACGGGCCACGGCACCATCGAGGAGTGCACTGTGCTGCGGGATCAGGTTGGCCAAAGCAAGGGCTGTGCATTCGTAACATTCGCAACCAAACAGAATGCCATTGGGGCGATCAAGGTGAGTGGAAAGCACTTCTTAAATGGATAATACCCAATTCTGACAATTTAATGCGATATTTAAAGCTTTAAAAGATGTCATTGTTACGCTTGATATAAGTATGTCAGTGTGTGTAAGAGAGTAATATCACCGAGTATGTGTATGTGTGTGTGTGTGTGTAAGTATCTATGTTGGTCGCGTCGCAAAACTGTCGCAATGATTAATTGCTGTGGTGGCAAAGTCGCGCATATAAAACACGACACTCGCCCATGGAGAGTACGTAATGCATCATTATGCGATACCCTGTAAAAGATTAAGATAAAGATGGGATTAGTATTTGTAATAACATGAGTGTAAACATAAGAATTGATTGAAATGTTGCATTAGCATTAGCACTAGCATTAGCATTAGCATAATCATTAGCATAAGCATTAGCATTAGCATTAGCATTAGCATTAGAATTAGCATTAGCATTAGCATTAGCATTAGCATTATCAGGAGCATTAGCATTAGCATTAGCATTAGAATTAGCATTAGCATTGGCATTAGCATTAGCATTAGCATTAGAATTAGCATTAGCATTAGCATTAGCATTATCAGGAGCATTAGCATTATCACTAGCATTAGCATTAGCATTAGCATTATCAGGAGCATTAGCATTATCCGGAGCATTAGCATTAGCATGAGCATTAGAATTAGCACAAGTATGTGAGTTTTCATTAGTTTCCAACTTACGTTTATTAATAAATAAGCTAAGTACTCACCAACTTCAATACTACAATGAATACTCCATTAAAATCCTACATCACTGGGTATAAACCGCATGCAGCTGTACAACAACAACAACAACAATAGCAACAGGAAGTAGAAATGCAAGCAAGACGCCGCCGCTGGCAGCGGAAGAAGTCAACGGCAATGCTTTTCAGTAGCAGAGACCAAACCAGAACCGACCAGATTCCACAGTAAAACCCATTTCCAAACCTACTACAATTACATATACACACACACGTACACACTCGCACACACACGCACAGGCCAACACTAATGCAAGTTTTGTGCCGGAAACAGGCAAAATTACAAACTTCCGACAGGCAAACACAAACACATGTAAAGCACACACCAAAGCAAGTGTGGAGTGAAAGAGAAAGAAAGATAGTAGAAGAGGGAGATGGAGAGGGAGAAAGGGATGTGGGCGACTACAACATGTTGTCTCTGTGTCTGTACATTGCGCATAATTTGTCGCCTTTTGCAAGATGAATGTGTTGCGGGCGAGCTGCATTATATACACACACACTAACACACACATGCATATAAATAAATACATAGAGTGCGGTAAAGTATGCGCTTGTATGTGTGTGTATGTGTGTGTGTGTGATGTGCAATTTTAATGCATTTGAAGTCAAATTACTGAATGCCAAGCACGCACCAAGCAAATGCAATGAGTTGGCCCGACTCGGCCAAATGATTTGGCAAGTAACTAAGCTTTGTTTGATCGCCACAGAGAGAGAGGAGGGGGTAAAGAGTGAAGCTGCCTGACTGCAAGCGAAGCTGCAAGTCATTGCAGTCCATTGACGCCTGAAAGTATGCAATGCTCGAGCTAAAAGAACGAAACGCATTTAATATTAATGTGCCATGTTTATAACCCCAGCAATTTATTTTACCAGGAAACGCCCACAGCTCATCCAGAACATAACTGTTTGTTTAACTGACTCTGCTTCTACCTCCTCCTCTTGTTGTTGTGTTTGTCCCAGACTGCTACTGCTTCTTCATCTTTTTTGTGGTTATCTGAATGGTAAATGTGAGTAGCAAATGATGATAACATTTTTCATCACATGCAGATTTCTTCAGCGTTTTACGCTAATTTGTCAAGTGTTTTGTTTGAAGGTTTAGCAATTGGGTAGCGTTGAGTTAATGGGCTGGCCATTAAACTTGCTGTTCAACTGGACAGAAGATGGAACAAGGGATTTGAGGACTCCCTTTCAAGATAATTTATAGCCAGAAATCTAAGAAGAGCGGTTTATAATTTTTGTTCAAATTTTCTTGCTCGATTCTAAACTAAATATCGCACTTCATTGCGTTATTTATTTTTAAAACTTTTTAAAAATTTAAATCGAATTCAAGCTTTAATTATCCCACACTCTCACTTTCTACTCGAACCGGTAATTTGAATGCTGTTCAGTAGATAAATCATTTTTACTTTTATAATTCTCAACTAGTTGCAAGGACGCGATTTCTTTATGTTGACGTTTTAACTATGCGTAGAGCAGCAACTTTGGTGACCTGTTTAAAAACTCGGAAATTTGCCTAATTACTTTGTTGCCAGCAGCAGGAAAAGCAGCACTAGCAACAACAACAGCAACAACAACAACAGTCGGTCATAAAAGTCGCACCACAGCCGCAAGAATTATAGTCAATGTAATTAAAGAGCACTTCTGTTCTGGCTGCCAGGACCCAATTCCACCAGCTCTCTCTCTCTCTCTCTCTCTCTCTCTCTCTCTTGCTCTCTCTTTCCCTCTCCCTCTACTTACCCCCGCCATTTGCTCGCTCGGCAGCAAACTGTCGGCCACAATTCAGCGGAAGTTGCCGGGGCTCGTCGCCTGGTCTCAATGATAAAGTCTACATAAACCGGGAAATGACTAAAGTGGCTTGGGCCCATTCCGGCAATACTCGTTGCTTTGGCCAGAGTATGAGGAAAAGCTCGGAAACTGCATCTAATGCCCCGCTAAATGTCTGTGCGCGCTTTTGGCCTGGTTTATGTTTTAGTTTTTGCCGCGCCAAGCCGACGCCATTTGTTTGTTTTGGTTTGTTTTTTTGGGCTTACCAAAAAGGTGTAAATTAAGTCGCTTAGGCAAAAGCGCGAGAGTTGCTTCAATAGCACGGCTAGACTTGTGGTTTGTACAGTGGAGGCACAAGGGCAACTCTAGTACAAACTGCAGGAGCAACTCTACCAAACGGAAGCTTTAGACAACCATTATTGTTGTTGTTATTGCCTCGCGGTCTCGGCTTAAGTGCGCGTCATTATTTTGATGTCTTAAGCCGCCACAGTGGCCATAAAACTTATCAGAACAACTAAAGTTGCCCTCGTCGAGCACTGTACCCCTTTTATCGAGCTGCTCTTAGCCACAGCAGACAAAACTAATAGCTCAGCGCGGTCAGTGCAGCACAGGAAACGCAAATGTGGCAATTGCAGTTCAATAATATTTAATTTAAGGTTGAGTAATGAAATTAAGTTGTTGTATGGAGAGAGTAAGCTTAAAATTGATTAAGCTCTTCAATAAGCATAGCAAACTACTTAAGAACTATCCACCCCCAAAACACTAAACACTCCCATAAATAAACCCTTCTATTCCTCCCGTTCTTCCAGGCACTACACCAAAGTCAAACAATGGAGGGCTGCTCGGCGCCGCTGGTCGTTAAGTTCGCCGATACCCAAAAGGAAAAAGACCAAAAAAAGATGCAGCAATTGCATGCCATATGCGGCATCAATGCACTGACACAGACACCCAGTGGAGCTGCTGCTGCCGCTGCCACGCCCACAGCGAATGCAGCCACGGCATTGATTGCCGCCACACCAACAACAACACGTCAGAATCCCTCAATGGCTGCAGCATTGGCTGGTGTGCCGCCAGTGCAGAGCGGTGGGGGTGGTGCACAAACAGCCACGCTAGTGACAGTACCCACATCGGCAGCACTGAGTGCCACATTGGCGCCCGCACTGCTTGCTAGCAATCCACATCATCCACAGACGCCGGGAGCAGCAGCAGCCGCTGCAGCAGCGGCATATCTCAGTGCAGATCCAACGGGAGGATTGGGTCCAGCTTCAGCGGCACACTTGCAGCTGTATCAGCAGATGCAGACCTATGGACTACATCCGGCCCACTATCTGCAAGGTAAGTACAAGCCACAGGCGGCACTACACTTAAGTGATAAGCTAAGTCAAGTACTTTCCCCCCCCCTCCGTACCCTAAGCTCAGTTAGCCATTTCCCAAGCTCCCAAAAGTGTATTCAAAAAACAGACCACAGTATTTTCTACTTATCTTTTTCTCTGTGTATCTCTTTGTATTTCTTACTTTACCACTCTCTCTCCCTATCTTTCCCTCTTTCTCTCTTTCTGTCTTTATTATTTCCCTTCTTTGTTTATATCACACATAAGAAAAATCCGTAATTTTTTCGTGTTAATTGCGCGCACTTTGTGTTCCAAACTTGATTTGTGACCTTAATTTTTTTTAATTACTTGCAACCCAAAAAACCAACAAAAAAAAAGATAAATTGTTTCATTTAATTGCGTGTTTAGTTTAATCTCATTACTATTACTATGTTTATCTAAGAATTTATCTGTTTTGTGCGATTTGTTGTTCGATTGGCATCACAATTAGTTCAAGATTCTAGTTTACTATGTGTGTGTGTGTTGTTGTTTTACGGTCTTTCTGTGTGTGCATTCAAAGATTGGCCAATTGAGGAAATGAGTCAGGAAACTGCACATAAAGCAAATTATTGGCTGCCATTAAAAGAAAAACACTTTGAATGAGCTGTGAAAGATTTAAGAGCTAGGATAATGAAAAGGATATGAATTTTAAGTAAAGACAGAAGAGTTTTCATAAAGAATTCTTAGGTTTATGTAACTCTAATTGATTCAAGAGCTAAAAAGATTAATACACATATACCAAGAGCACTTTATCCTACGGATTTTATTACTTGAAAAAAACATTCATTTCAATAAATTGAAGCAAGTTTATTAAACAAATTACTAACAGCTTAACTGCAAGAAAATATTTAATTTAAAAAGCAACATTTCTCTGGAAAAAAGCTGTTGAATATATTGGATAAATAAATCTCCCAAAACAGCAAAACAAAGCTACAAATTGGGCTTAGTTCTATACAGTTCTTAATGCCAGCAGGTGTCTTAGTTTGGTTTACTTGCTGCAAAGCCAGAAGATAAATGACTTTAAATATGTAACAAAACTAAGCACCTGTGCACAACAGTCATTTGTTGAGCATTTAAAAAAGTAAACAAGAATTAATGTAAAAGTTGTTTTCTTTCTTTATATACTTTTTTTCCTGTTCTGCTGAACCTAAACTTGTCCTCGCTTCATTTGTAACAAGCGACGACCTCGGATGACACAAAAGTCAGCTAGTGACAAAAGGAGGGAGACAGCAGGGAGAAGCTGAATAAGAGGAGAAAGAGGAAGAGTGTAGAAGAGCAGGCTGTCATAGTGCCTGCTGTCTGTATCTTGCCTTCAGTCATTTGCAAAAGCGACAACTGTCAAATAATTAATTTCAATTTAAGCAACCGAAATTTGCATAAATGTAGAACACAAAATGGAAGAAAATGAAATAAAACAATGTAGCAAAAAAGGGGAGAACAATCAGTGGGTATACTCTCCCCTCCTTCCGTCTCTTTCTCCCTCTCTCTGTGTCTGCTCACACTTCTGCTTGCTCTGAGTGATGAATAAAACAAAAATTGTAATAGGATTAAAAGGTGGACAGGCCCAGGCGATGGCCAAGGCGACATGACAAATGCAAAAAGCAATGGCATTGCACAGATTTTGGACTAACACAGATACGCACGCACACACAGACAGACACACAGAGCTACAGTTACAGTTACAATTACAGCTACAGCTAGCAGTTACAGTTACAGCTGACAGCATTCACTCACACAATGACACGTACGTGGCGTCAATGTAAACGTGTTGCATATGCAATGGCGCTTCATTAGAATGACCAACATGACACGCCCCCACAACCACCCCCACCTCCAGCACATCCATTTTGCAACGCCTCTGGGACAGTCGAATCTCACTCAGCCCTTCGGTGTCTGGGCCAGTCTCGACGACGTGAACATTTTGCGCATAACAAATCAAGCACAAGAGCTAGAAGAGCACGAAAAAAATCACAGACAACCAAATGTTGAGCGACGCGTGATGTAATCGTAAAAAAAATAGTTGAAGCGAGTAATTTCCTCTAGGCTACAGCGTTACATGAATGCGCTACTAAAACGCGAGAAGGTTTTTTCAAAGTTTCTGCTGAGGAAAAAAATAGTTAACAAAATTTGGGAAGGCTTCATTGAGAACTATTGGGTGCTATTTAATTAGTATTAGATTTTTAGGAGTGTTGATTAATACGCATGAAACGTTAAATAGTTTGATAAGCTGACCTTAGACTGGTCTATAGAAAACAGTTCAAAATATAGCCAAGATCTGATTAAAATCTAGCTGCTCTCTCTTGTGTCTCAAAGTCAATATGATAATCAAAATGATCGCGTGCAGAGCGCATAGATTAATGGCAGAAGGTGTAGAGGGGGCGAAACCAGCAACAGTAAACGACGGTAAGCGGTGACAGTGAGGCCAGCTGGCAATGGGCAACAGCCAATGGGCAGTTAGAGGCAACTTAGAGCAACGTATGCTACTTGAATAACAAATGACATTTTTTAAATGTCAGCAGCGGACTCCGAATGAGTTTCTGAGAACCGTAGTTGAAGACTTGAACCTCCAGCTACATTCACCGCGCTCCCCTTTCCACCAACACTCCCACGCTGATGATGATGGTCAGCAAATGTATGGAACGTGCCTTTTGTGGTGAGCGCACTAAAAACCGTTAAGTGTGCAACCTGTAAATGCCGTTGATTTAACCAATTTGCGTTAAACGCGTTCAAGATTGAGGGGATTTTAATGTTCTTGCTCTGAAAATTCAGCATTTGTTAATTATTTAATACGAGTAGTGCAAACGCTTGAAAATGTGGAGAATTTTTGGCAAAATGTCTTTGGCTGCCTTTGTGCTTGTTGCATGCAACTTCTGCCTTGGCACATGTGTGCCAAGAGTTGGCAATTTTTTTCTACCGTTTGCAATTTTTATAAGCCACGCCAAGACCCTAAGGCTGTGCAGCATCAAAGCAGCAGGTCGAGGTATAAAAACACATAAGAAAGAGAAGCAGACCAGAATTGCAAGAGGGTCCTTCTAATACCCAATAGCCTGAGGACTATGACAAGGACGCTGGCATGTAAACAAATGCAGGCACAAGACGCCAAGACAGCGCAGATAAAAAGCAAGGAGGAGCGCTACCGCGGCACGCATGACGCTCAGATACTCATTACTCAAACAAGTCTCTGCAGTTCATTCCGCAGCAAGCAACTGAGCAAAAAGTGTTGCATACTTTTAGGTGCTGCGCAAATTTTATTAAGCTGGAAAGCTTCGAAAAGTAAAGAAAGCAACCACTTCTACTATTTCTTACACAATCTGGCTACAAACCAATATACCCCGCTCATAAAAGTACTGAGTACTAAAATGGAAAAGGAATATGAAAGGTGAATTTAGCTGGCCGCAGGTGAACATACTTAAAGTTTTATTATGCCGACAAAGCTCTAGGGAAGGGGCGTGTCTCTAGCTTTAAACCCCAGTTGAAATAATGGCTCTGCTTGTAGTTAACTTCCAAGCTCATTCAAAGTGAAAATTGTAAAAAGAAAATCTATAGATGTGAAAACTAAATGTTGTATGTTATGCCAATGTCTGTGCTCATCTATTCGTAGGCATGCCACACACACAATATCACACATATACCACACTATGCCTGACATGTCGCTCTTTTCTATGCTCCACTGTACTTTCTTAAATACTCTATATGTTCATGTTCAGGAGTGTCTTCTCGTTTTGTGTAGCTGCTTGCCAATTAATTTAGTTAACAATTCATGATCATAATTCAAAATGCAGCAAATATAAAACAACAGCCCTTAATTAATTGAATGCCAGCCACGCCTATCATTTCGAGCTGCCTTTTTAGCGCCTTTTATTTAATTGAATTGAATTTAATTCTAATTATATTTTTATATATGTCTAACTGCATTTGAAACTGAATTTAGATGTCTACGCGTCTTTATGTTTAAATTATTTTTATATATTTATTGTTATTATTTTTTATTTATCCTTTTTTATTTTTTAAACACATTGACAAAATTTCCAAAATTTATTATTTTTATTTTTTATTATTTCTTGCACATTTGGCATTTAAATATTTATGTTTTTATTTTATATTTTTCGTTCTTTTGTTTGCTCTTTTATGTTTTATTTGTTATGATTTGTATGTTATAAATATTTACATGAATTTACATGAAACAAAAAAAAAATCAAACAAAATTAATTTTTAATTTCTTGTAAATGTAAATAATCCAATTGGGTGTGTGTTTTCTTCTATGTTTTTTATATATAAATATTCGTTGAACATTTTTTGGTATGTCTATGATTGACTCTGTGGTCATGTACAAAACAAATCAATCAATCAATCAAATCAAATCAACCAACTCAACCAAAACCTTACAACCATAAACCAAAACTCAAAACTGTACAAAACAAAAATACAAAAAAAAAACAAAAAAAATTATGGAAAATGAAATCAGGACTAAATTTCCACCCACCGGATAACAGTGCCCACCACAGCCAACACGGTTCATCATCCGGCGCTGCCGGCAGCACAGCAGCAACTTTATCGGCTGCCAACGCTGCAAGCGCCGCCGCCGCAGCCGCAGCAGCAGCAGCAGTCGCTGTCACCGGGACAGCACCACCATCATCATCATCTCACCCACTTGGCGTCGCCCCATCATCCGCAACCACATCCATCTACAGCGGCAGCCTCACTGCCGCCGGGCATGCTCCTGGCACTGGACTGCTCGCCAGTGCACCCATGTCTATGCAGAATCTGGTAACACTGTTGGGCAATCCTCAGCACAGCAGCAGCCTAAGTCACAGCCAGCGTCAGCACCATCAACTCCACAGCAGCAACAGCACCACCAACAACAACAATAGCCTCAACAACAGCAACAGCAATAGCAACAGCAACATTAACAGCAGCAACAACATTAACAGCATCAACAACATTAGCCAACAACGTCAGCTTACAGCCAATTATGCCACAAATGCTGGACAACTCGTTACGCATGCGCATCATACGCTGAATTTGGCACAGCTTATGGGCGTGGCACCGCCACCGCCTCCAGCAGCAGCCAGTCAACAGCTCACATTGAGCGCTCTTTGTAAGTATCTTTGTGTGTTCATACCTGTGTGTGTGTGTGTGTCTAACTGTTGCGGGTGTGAATGTTGTGTTTGTGTGTGTTACTTACTAACTATCTGACATTTATTTGTTTACTAAAACTTCAACACATTCCCATTTACTCATTGACAAACGTCGCCTGCATGCGCCTTGCCCAGCTCCACAAGCGAAAGAAAAACATACTAAAATACCACAAAATACTAAACGCAGAGTCTACACAAAATATATTCCTGCTGAACAAACTTCCACTACAAAAAACACCAGAAAGTAGCTTTAATATAAATATTTTATGTCTAAAATATACTAGAAAATACCAAAAATATACCAAATAACGTCTTTAAAATACCAAAATAGCTTTAACAATATAACAAAAGAAATACTGTCTAAAAAACAACAATATATTTAAATCAATATACCAAAAATATACCACTAAAATACCAAATTATGATTTATAAATACCAACTTTCCTTTAAAATATACTTGAAGCAAAAGTTTCTGAAAAAATTCATCAAAATTCCACCAGTTTTATCCAACAGAGAGTGCAAATCAAATAATATTAAATGCTCCTGCTACTTTTTATTTACTTTTTAATATTTTAATGCAGTTACTTTCGCTGCCTCGCTGCCCCCTCAGTACTCAGCCCACGGTTACAGCCTATTGTTAATTAAAAAACATATGTATTCATATCTGGCTGATGCTGCCCTCTGGCCATATTTTCATTGTTTTATTTACCCCCTAAACACAGTCGATAAAAATTTTTATGCAACAATAATAACTGAAAAGTGTACAAGAATTTTTACAATGTTGCCATAACAAAATGAAAATGAAAACAATTCGCAAAAAATCAAATCAATGCCATGAAATGCCAAACAAAACAAAAACTTTGTTGATTGTGTTGTCTGGGCAAGAAGGGAAAATAATAATAAAGGAAGAAAATAAAGGAAGGAGTTTTAAAAGGATTGCAGAAGCTTGGATGCTCTAGTATAAATAGTTTTGTTGAGAAAATATAATAAATAAATATATAGTAGGTAATTTATATTGTTTTATCAAATTAAAATTAATTTTTAAATGCACTTAGAAAAAAAGGTTAAGTCTCTGGCCAAAAAGACATTAAAGAAGACTTTAAAAATTAAATTTTTAATGAATTTCTTTCTTAAAATATTTTTAAATATTTTCCATATAAGGACTTCTAATAAAACCATTTCAGTAACAGTTTTTTAACAATTTTGCAGATTTTTCCGACTAGTTTCGCTTTCAATTAGCATTTGCCAATTTCCATGGATGCCGCGAGGCTTATCAAAATTAATTTTGTCTAAATTGCATGCCAAATTCAGCTTCATAAATGGTTGGCAATAAAAAAATTATGCCCATCAATTTAATCATTTTTTTATTTTTACTTTTGATGTTGATTTTTTCAAGTCAAATACAAAAATTGCATGAAACTGCAAAACTTTCATGGCGAATTATTGTTGTTGTTTTTGGTGTTAGCAACACGTATGTAAATAACAAAGAAAACACGAGAAAACGTAATAAATTTTTAGTAGATTACAAAAATTCGTGTGTGCCGCACAAAGAGGGCAGCCAGAGGCTCAATTAAAAAACAAAAAAAAAAGAAGTCAGAGGAAAAGCAGCAGGCAGTAGTGTGAAGGAGTGTGAGTGTAGTTGTGTGTGTGTGCCTCATAACAAAGGCTAACAAATTTTTTATGTAGCACAAAAGGATATAAAATTTAATAATGTAGGGCCAGCAGGCAGAAGTAAAAAATATAAAATAAAGTAAAAAACAAAAGAAAACAAAGACGAGGCCAACGAAAAAATAAAATGAAACATTTTTCCCATATGCGTTAACTCAACTCGGCGACGTGGCGCTTTTATTGTTCCAGCATAACGTTGGGTGTGAGTGTAAGTGTGTGTGTGTGTGTGTTGTTGTGGGTGTATATTCCTTTGCTGTCTTTGTCTTTGTGTTTGCGTTGTAATATGTTTTGATATGAACCACAACAGCTATAAACTGAAACAAGAACTATTCTTAGATCTTTGCCTGAACTGCTGTTTTAACTAATTTCTTTTCCCCTTTTTTTAGGGCCCGCCAGTGCCGCCGATCCCTATGGAACCTCTGCGCTGAGTGGCTTGACCAATGGCGCCGCTGCCGCAGCAGCAGCAGCCGCTTATGGTGCCGCTCAGCCCTTGAATGCCGCGGCGTTACAAGCAGCCGCCGCTGGGGTGGCAGGCAAACAGATCGAGGGTAAGTCAGGTGCACACAACTTTCCATTGCATACTTTTAGGCAGCTGATTAATAAACTCAATTTTGCATGTTACAGGTCCCGATGGCAGCAATCTGTTTATCTATCATCTACCTCAGGAATTCATTGACACCGATCTCGCATCAACATTTCTGCCCTTTGGCAATGTGCTATCGGCCAAGGTGTTTATCGATAAGCAAACGAATCTATCGAAATGCTTCGGTTTTGTCTCCTACGATAATCCCCACTCGGCCAATGCAGCCATACAGGCCATGCATGGCTTTCAGATTGGCACAAAGCGCTTGAAGGTGCAATTGAAACGTTCCAAGGATGCGGCTAAGCCGTACTAAACAAGGCAACCAATGGGCGTGGCTCACACAAAAATAAAGAAACACAGACAGCTAGAAATAAATTTAGATATAGCAAATAGTTAAAGATTGTGCCTTTTAGCAAAAGTTTTGAAACCAAAGGACCAATTACAAAATGTAACTAATTTTAAGCACACACCAAATATGCAAAGAATGCAGTAGGTACGGCAAAATTTGTTCTATTTGTGCACAAATTTAAAAATTATTTAAAAAAAAATGAAACACAAGAAAAAAACCAACCAAAGAAGTAGCTTAAAAGTTGCATCCTTGTTGTAATCACTTTTGCTGAACATTAACAATTTCTAGCGCATCGTTTTCATTCATTCATGTGGTCGGCAAACTAAAACTTAAATTTAAAAAATAATCAACAATAAAAACAAAACTTAAACTGAAGCTGCGTTGTGGCGCCAAAGTATTTTCAAAGCCAAATAGTTAAGCAAACACACACACAAAAGAATTCAATGGAATGAAGTAATCAAATAACACAAAGAAGAGAGAAAAAAAAACAGTAATAAATTTAGCAATTTAATGAATAGCTCTTAGTGCTAATATTAAACATAGAAATCAAACTATATAATGTTATTTAATTAGTTTATGGCACAAAACATTCGAAATTCCGTTCGTAGCGAGCAAAGAAAATGTGGAAAACGCTTCGAAAAGTCGACTAAACTACCAGAGTTTTCACAAATATACCATAAGCGTTAAACTAGCAGTTAACTTTAGTCATTTCCCACAAATTGTGCAAACCTTTTATTGATTTCTGAGCAGACAAACTAAAATTTGCGGCATTATATATTTAATATAAATAGTTTTAAACTATTTTGTTGTTTCCAGAAGTGTACTTAAATTGCAGAACAACAAGAAATTCCCATTTGACAGCAAATTAGGAATAATATACTATAATAAACTATAAAAACAAATAAATGATCTAGCGTTTCAGAGCTTTTTAGTGAGTAATTTAAATATGTACTTTATAAACATTAAAGCAAACAATTAATATTTTCAATTAATTAAATAAAAACTACAAAAATTTCAATAAAAGTTCCGCTTTTCTTTGGGTTATGGACTGTCACAATTGTGCTAAAGAATATTTATGTAGAAATATTTGAATGCATTTCTAAATTTGCATAGATTATCCCATTTGACAGCGCACTGGAGAGAGAAAGTTTCAAGCCAAAGAAAGTCGAAGAAAGTAGAGAAAGCATTGCCTTAAACCGCTGGCATGCATTGTAGGCACTTTGTTGAGGGTCTTATCACATTTATGCTATTGTATATGCATTTTTTATGTGCACTGACAACTCAACTGGCGCTGATAGCCAAAAGGAGCCGCTTGAGCTGCTGGCCAACCCGAGGACCATAAATCAAAAACTGCCTGCTACACTCCCCTACCGCCCCTCAAGCAGCTGCATTTCAAATGTTGGCGTTAACGCATGAAATATGCATATGTATGACCCAGGATATGTATTTGAGCAGGATACAGCTGCTCTGCAGTTGTGTGCATGCAACCAAAAGTAAGCACGAGTTTATGAGCTGTGTGACATTGTATGTCTCAGTCTTAAAGTATTTTTATGCCAAAATCAAGACTTGAAACTGGGTTTCTTACAGTCATGCACACTCGATCGTAGCAAGCGTCGCTTAAACATCGCCCAAACCTCAGCCAAGTACAGTCTAACTTCAGTCTGACAAAGTTTATGAAATGTCTAACATTTAAATACAAAATATTAAGCACATGTAAACCAAAATGTCGGACGACGAGCAGCCAGCGCCGTCGAACAGGCGCAAGAAACCCGGACGTCCACCGCCCCCTAAACGTCCACAATCGGCGCCGCCTAATCAACGTCCACCCACGCCCCCGCCCACTCAAACACGCCCCATACGACTCAAAATACCGGTCAACCTACAACCCAAGACTCCAGTACTCAGAGCTACATCCACGAGAAAGAACACTGGCTCAACGAACGATGAACGAAGCTCAACCACTGGCTCCTTGAAGCTACAGAGATCGGCACGATTTAATCTACCCGATGAAAAAGTGGAACGGGTTTCTGAAAGCGATTCCGATGAGAATGGTTCACCCAAAAGGGGGCAGCGAACTTCGGAAAAAATTATAAGCTTTTTGCAGCGCAGAAAGAGATCGACCATCGATGACACTGGCAGTCGTCGCGCCAGCTGGCGTCGACCCAATTTGGAGCGCTTGAATCCCAATGTTAGGGCCAAATCCTCAAGAATTTTGTATACCACCGATGAAGAGGTGCGCGATGCTCTCATGGAGTTTGCGGTGTTTATTGTATTTCTTATACTAACCTCGATGGGTGAGTGCAGCGGAGTAGACAAGAACTTAAGTAGACTAGACAATTAACTAGCCTGACCCCTGACCCCCAGTAACTCTTTCCGTGCGCCACTCGTACATGTTTTACTTCAATGATACGATGAAGAATCTGTTTACCACTCGTGAAATGGTCGTAGCACCGCTGGTGACAGTCTGCTTTGAGAAGCTTATTACAGTGCCGGATTGGTGGGACTATTTGATATTTAATTTTTTGGTTACACTACACGGTGATATGTCGGTGATAAATCCCGATGAAACACACGATGGTGGCTATTATTACCCTACCGAAAATAAAACCCACAAACTACGCCACAAGCGCGACGAGGATGACGAAGTTGTTAGAAATGCTGATGAAGACTTTGAAGAAGACTCTGCTATGAAAAAAAACCGTCCTCAAAACCGCACACATCTACAGGGTCGTGTCTTTTTGCATGAGAATCTGTTGCTAGGGCCACCTCGACTACGTCAGATTCGGGTACGCAAAGATAGTTGTTTTGTTAACGATGCTTTTATCAGATACTTCAATACGTGCTATGACTCGTACTCCGCCGGAGCTGAGGAAATTAAACCGGAACATGGCGGTGCACCGTTTAAAACGAAGAAAGAACTGGACTCGACGACACTTTGGACTATTTTGAATACCTATGATACTGGGGGATATACGATTGATTTGACCTACGACAAGGAAACAAATTTAGAAATTATCAAAGGTCTTAGGGATAGTCATTGGATAGATCGTGGCTCACGTCTCTGTCTCATCGAATTTAATCTCTACAATGAGAACACGGATATATTTCAGATGGCTAAGTATATCTAAAATAATACACAGTTTTCTATAACTCTAGAAAATTCCTATCCCCTTCTCAGATTCATTGCGGAAATTCCACCCACGGGTGGAGTTTTGCCTCAGAGTCACCTACAAACCGTTAAGCATTTTTCGTTTATCACCGATACAAGTCTGCTCATGAATGTGGTCTATATCTTCTGGTACATTATGATCGTCTACTACAACATAAACGAGATAAGTGAAATTAAGAAATCGGGATTTCGTAAATATTTCAAGGGCATTCTTAACATACTAGACTCGATTATTTTGCTGGTAAAATCGCATAATGTTAAATGAAAAATCATTTTTTTATATATTTTCTTACCCTACAGTTTTGTTATCTGGCCTTGGGCTATAACATTTGGCACACTTTCAAGGTCAAGCAGCTGATAAGCACTGCCAAAGTGGAGGAAAACTACATAAGTTTGGATGTGCTCTGCCTGGTGAACATTATCTACGTGGACATGATGGCCATTTTAGCATTTCTGGTCTGGATTAAGATCTTTAAATTCATTAGCTTTAACAAGACTTTAGTGCAATTTACCACAACTCTAAAGCGCGTAAGTTTTTCTAATGTTTATTCCTCTATTATACTAAACTAAAAGTTGTCCTAAAGTGCTCCAAGGACTTGGCTGGTTTCAGTCTTATGTTTGGCATTGTCTTCTTGGCCTATGCCCAGCTGGGTCTACTGCTGTTTGGCACCAAACATCCTGATTTTCGTAACTTTATTACTTCCATTTTGACCATGATACGCATGATTCTGGGCGACTTTCAGTACAATCTGATCGAGCAGGCAAATCGTGTGCTGGGACCTATATACTTCTTAACCTACATTCTATTGGTCTTCTTTATACTGCTGGTAAGATCAAGCTTTTTGGTAAGAGTTTTTTAACTCTAGCGCTTGCCTTTAGAACATGTTCTTGGCCATCATTATGGAGACTTATAACACGGTTAAGAGTGAAATAACCCAAGGTCGCAGTCAATTGGGCTCTTATGTCTATAAGAAATTATCGGCCGCTTTCTATTTTATTACCCACTGTGGACGTAAGCGTCGTAATCGCGATACCGTTGATCCCGAACCGGAATTTCAGGATTTTACGGACGATCCCACGAGCACCAGTCGCTTCGAGCAGACAAAACAACATTTGCGGCGCAACATGAGCGAAGCGGAGTAAGTCGAAAAAAAAAAAGTTAATTTTAAGAACTTACTTTAATTAGTGACTTATTTATAGAATTAAATTCTTTGAAGATGTGCCCAGTAATGTAAACAACAAGGACATGTTTCGGTATGTAAAGCACATGAAGTATTTGCAGCCTTTTCATCTGCTTTTTCATCTACTCTGCAGTCTGAGCAACCGCGTCGCTTTGCTGGAGGAAATTCTGGAACAGCTTGTTACCAATATGGATGTCATACTGAAACGTGTGGAGAAGGAAATTAAGAAGCACAAATAGAACTAAACTAATTTGCTTTCCTTTCCCTTTTCCTTGTGTGATTTTTCAGCTGTAAAATAAATAAAACTCGCGCTGCTACAGCTAAACAATCAAATAAGCGAAAATTAATTAAGAACAGCCCGAAAACAGCCAGAAAACAAAGCAACCACATGAATCTGTTGCTAATCTCTGTCAAATCCGTGACTTTCTTGCTCTGCCGCGCCCCTGCTTCTGTTAGCCATGTTAACAGAGGCGTAACGTGGCTAAAAACGTTGAACCAAAGCAGTTGTTGCCGTCAACAAAGCGTTGCCAACGAATTAAACTATGTGTTTAGTTATGTATTTAGTTATACGCATCCTTGGCGTTGTTCTCTTGTCCTCTTGCCCAAGGACATGTGCTTGTGTGGGTGTCTCTGTGTGTGCTCGCTCGGCCATGTCATTAAGTATCTAGGAGTGGAACCTGCAGGAGATAACCGCTGTGTTGCGGTTGTGGCACGTGTGTGGCATGCAGTAACAACTGTGTTAAAAACAGCAACAAGAACAACAAAACATAACAAAATTTGTAAATTACTTTTATGAAATGTGTAAAAGATGTGTAGCAGAGAGCAAATAGTGTAAAGAAATAGACGAGTTTCATTTTTATTTAAAGGACATTTTTTAATCATAATATACTTTAAATATCATTAAAAAGAAGTAGGATATTTGTACTGTAGCAGCGAACAGCTACACACACGATGCAATTACAGTTGCAACCAGCCACCAAAGAGCGCAGAGCAGTGCATCACAGTTACTTGCTTTGTGCAAGAGAGTCACCTTCTAAGAGAGTCCACAGGCGCTGCAGGAGCTTTGAGCGCTAACTTAAAGAAAGCAAACGATTAAGAGAGGCACATTTGGGCAAAGAGGCAGTAGATCGTTTTCAACGCTTACAGCTACAGAGTATAGATAGCGCTAAAGATTTAAAGAGTTGCTGCTGTTGCTGTTTGCTGCTGATGATTATGTTCTTCATGTTGTTGCTGAGTCCTGGCAACTGGTCAATTCCATGGATTGCCCGCTGCAGACCCAAGCTATAATAAATGTACAAATATGTTGGCCACTTGTGCATTCAATGGGCTTACAATCCACAACCCAACACCCTACTCCTCACCTCACCGCTTTCCACCCACTCTCTGTCTAGCGCTCCTGTGCCGAAGGGCAACAACAGTAAAATTCCGTTAAGTGTCTGCACACAAGCGAAAGCAAAATGAAATTGAAGCGTAAATATTAAACAGGTAAATATGAAATGAAATGGCAAATATTACAACTGCTTCACCGTTGTTTGAACAGCATAAATCAACACTTGTATAAAGATACGCTTATATAGTGCAAAAAATCGAAGCAATTCACTTCAATTTTCATATCAATATTAAAGTGCTGTAAACTTAACATTTGTCTGTTAACACATAACACTCTGTCAGCGGCTTAGCTTGAACTGTTATTTAAAAGGCTAATAGGATAAAGCGTAATTAAAACTGGCCACAACTTAACCAATAATTAAACGCACAACTCGTTAACTATTCACAGAAAAAAAGGTATAATACCCTGTAAAAGGTAAAGACAATGGTAGTTGTACATATATTTGGTTTTGATATATTTTAACGAAATAAATTATATGCTTAAAATGTATTTTTTAATACTCGTACTTCTTTTCAAAACATTGTTAATAGTTTAATGAATGCGTTGCTTAAAACTGTTTTGATGATTGGATTTCTGTATAAACTAAAACACTTAAGGTTAAATTTCTTATTTTTAGACAAAATCTCACTTATCTTGCTGAGAAGTTGGCATCATGGATAACTTCTCAAACTTTGGCATCACGGCAGCCACTTCGATCAGCTCGGCCTCTGGATTATATGGAAAGTCGGGATTTGCAGCGGCTATATCGTTGACCGCAATGTCATTTGACAAATCGATGGGCGCAAACTTGTCGTAGATATCAATGGAATTATTCAAATCATTGCCGGCATCTGCAATTTGTTCATCCAAAGTTTCCCATTCACTGTTAAAGGTTTCGCTCATTTCAATGGGCGTGGCCACATCCTCCTCATCATCCGAAGATTCAAGTTCTTCGCGTTCTCGATGCATGGACTCCGGCTCAAACTCCAGTTCGGAATCCGACTCGGTCTGTTGTGTTGGGTCGACCAACTCAGCATTTGTCTCGTCGCCAAAGTTTTCAATGACCTCGGAATCTGGCGCCGCATTATGACGCTCGTTGTCATCCAGCGACGTTTCCGTTTCCTCATTATGCGCCATTGTGCCGACATCTTGAGTTGCGACCATCTGTTCCTCCATCTCTTTCTGTCTCATGTCGGCCATTATGATGTGTTTGTTGTCCGTGCTGTCTGCAATGGAATCCTCGGCAATAATGCTTGTGGCTGCTGTTGTGCTAGTTGTTGTTGTTGTTGCTGTGGTGCTCTGTGTGTGTGCAGCAGTGAGTTGTGTGTGTGCGTGCAGGGTGTGTGCGAGTGTATGTAAATAAAATTAATACGAGTTTTTATTATTTTTAAATTTGCCAATTAGTTTTGATAGTTTTTTTTTAGTACGGCTCATTCGCACCATGCAAAACAAGTATATTTAAATATTTTATAGAAACTTACAGCCGCAACCTCTGTTCACGCTGCCTTCAATGTTACAACTAAAACGCTGTTAAGCAAAGCTTAGATATTTATACAACTGATGCTCGCTAGCAGTGACTTATTGTATGGAAGCTGTTATCGGTGCTGTTAAGAGCGCAGCGCTGTTAACACTCTGTTGCTAAGCTGGCTTCACTAAGCTGCGCTCTCACCACTTCTAATATGTTTAGACACGCTCACACACAGAACGCACGCTCGCGCTCTCTTGCGTTCTCTCGCTCTTCACTCTCGTTTCTATTGCTTCTTATTATGCGCTGCCTCACGCATGATTCACCTTCGCTTTTGGGGAACAACATCGGCATGCAAAAAAGCTTAGTGCCCTCTCATCACGGCTCTTGTCAATCTGTTTTGTTTGTGCGGTCTGTCGGTCACTCGGTCGATCGCTGTAACCGTGACGTCACAGTCTCATTTATTAGTCTCGCTACTGACATGACAGCTGCTATTTCAGTTCAGTTGTAGCAAACAAATTTCGCAGAAATTTATATTAATAATACAAAATGCGCGTTAGCTATTTTTACACTTTTTTCTGCTACGCTTACTTTGGCTGATTTGCATACTTGAAGATGATTTAATTATTTAACTTGTTGATAAACAACCTGAAACAATGTAGAGACTACTGTGCGAGAGCAAATGAACAATCTGATTGAGTCACAACTTAACGACCCTTTCCGGCGAATTTCCTGAGAATTCAGTCGGATAACCTAAGAATGTGTATGCAGAATACATTAGTGATAAATTTGTCAAATAATACGGAATATCTATACTTGTTCTGAGCACAGTGGGCTGCCGTTAATTAAATCTTTGCCATTTATGGCTTGTTTTAATGTGCAAGAATTTAATAATTGTATATAACACATTATAAATAAATTTAATTATTATATGTTGTTTAATACACTATTAATAAGAACAGTATGAGGCGATTAGCTAAACAAAGTATGTTGACTTCTTGATATTTTTACATTTTCAAGGGAATCTATATATTAACACTCAGAAGTTTAGGAGATTAATATAAGATAAAATATACTTTTTACGAACTTTAGTTAGGAACTTGTTAGTTTAAAAGTTTATTAATTTAAAAAAAACGATTTTTAGTTTATTTCCTAAACAAACTTTGAATTTTCCTGCACGCTTTTTTTTATGTTAATGTTTCTTAAGCAAATTTATGAGCTGTGCTTGTCGATTTTAGTACACATAACGCCCCCTACTGTTGCCCCTTCCCGCTCTCACATATCTGAACATTTTTCGCAGTTTAACGCTCGATTTTACGCTGCATATTTTATGTACAAAGTGTGTGTGTGCATGGGTGTATGGGTGTGTGTGCTTCATGCTGCTTTTTGCTCATTTCATGCACACTTTGTAGCACGCACATTGCTTTAGGCAATCCCTGGGCCCAGTTCATGTACCAGTTTCAGTTCTAGTTGCACTACCAAAACCCCAAACTCTGATCCTTTAACCACTGCCATATTCCTCTTGCCATAAAAAATCCACGGCTCATAACAAATTGAAATGCAAGTGCACAAAGTAATTTTTACAAAGTTATGAAAAACTTTACTTTTTTTCCATTTTTGTGGACAAACGAGAACTCTGCAATAAATGCGGTTTTATATACATAAAATACACACATTTGTGCAATTTTTTTAATAGCAAATTATTAATAAAATATATTATACATTTATTTGCAAGCGAACATTTGACTGTTTTGGCCCAAAACGGACAGCCAAATTGTTTAACAGCCTTCAACAATTTCACAATATTTCTGCGGGCAGGTTTTCACATCCCAAATATTAATATTTATAACCATATATATTTTCAATTCAAATAAGTTGATGCAAAACTACAGTTGGGGGTGCCAAAACCGCAGCTTTCAATATCCGCAAAAGATAAACAGAAAAAAAAAATAAAACAAATAGTATGGAAAATAAAATCTCAATATATTCATACAATGCAAAAATTGAATAAATTTTGTGACTTTTGTAAAAAGTTTTACGCATACGCAATTGGATTTGAATGAACTGGTGACTAAAGCTGTATTAACTAAATGATTTTGATGGACAAAAGTTGACAGCTTTGTGCTTTTGCTTTATGCTGATACTTTATCACAATTGATTAAAAAACATAATAGTTATGGTAGTAACTAAAATGATATGGCACTACTTGCGCCATCTAGCGCTCGCTAGTACTGAGTAAAGATCTTTCTCTTTACTTCTTTGCTTTTAAAATAACAAATTACAGAACTGTGAATGTATTTAAATTTAGTTTAATAAAAAACGAACCCGACACTTATACCTACTTTAAACTGGTTCATAATGGCGCTTCACAAGGCTTGCCATACTTTTTTTTAACGCTCATTTATAAATTTCGAGTTGATTTATGACATGGCAGGAAAAAAAAAGCAAGAAAAAAAGTGAATGAAAATTTAACGAAAATAATTTGTGAAATGGCGACAATCGCGTGCTCGTCGATTTCGATACAATAAATTCTCATAAATATTGCTCGGGCCGTGTTGCTGCGATGCCACGCCCACTGGCAGAAGCAACACGCCCAAGACAAGGATTTATGCGCTTTTGCCGCACATGACTTTTAATATAAATTAATTTTTATTATGGCTAAAAGTAATTAATGGACTTGAAAAACCGCATATATGATGCATGTACCGTTAAATTGTTGCAACAACTGTGTGCCACGGTGTGGGAAAAATCACATTTATAATGCAGGTATTAGCGTATGTCTGGCAACTCTGGTCAGTTTGGCAGTAACAAATTGTCGCAACTGAACAAATTAACTTTGATGTAAGAGCATAGCAAAAAGAGTACGGGGTCTATAAACTGTAGCAACTGAGTTTAATATAACTAGGAGCTTATAAAGCTCATTAAAGTTTACTGACCATTTAATGCTAAGAAAAAGTTCAGTAGGTTTATTAAAGATAAACATATCATAGGCAATTCGCTGTCTGAAAAAAGCTTATAAAGCTCTTTGAATTCAAATACTTCCTTTGAAAAAATTGGTAAGCTCAATAAAGATTGACTTGAAATGAATGAAGGTTTACTAGATAATAAACTTTAATTTATGATTAAAGCTCTCTAAACCCTTGATATAAGTTTTTACAAATAAGCTGTACAATTTTAAAAACATTTTCCGCACTTAATCATAAGCTTAAAAAGCTCAAAGTTACTCCATAAGACACTGTTTTCTAAGCTCATTAATTTATTGAGCCTTAGTTAATGAATTCCCTAATTAAATCACTTGTTTTTAAAGCACTTTATATGCATTAACCTTTGTAGACTCATTAAAGCACTGCAAAATAATCACTATTTAATAACTTAAAGTTTAAAGCCGTTCGCACATTAAATTAAATTTTGCATAACTCAATAAAAAGTCGCGGCATTAATTATTAGCTACTGAAATCGTTCAACTAGAAAGCTTAACTGTCAAAACGGCTTTCAATAATGCAATTATCTATGCATATTTTATGGACACAGACGCTAATTACTACAGTTAGTTAGTTAGTTAGAAGCTGCAATGGTTTCTTATCAAACCAATTTCAAATGATTTCGGATTTTATAATTTAAATATAATTTGTTATTTTTTTTTTTTACTCATATTTTTGGTTGACACGTCATAAAATGTATAATTTGTTTGCATTATTAATTTAGACGCAATCGAGTCAAAAAAAACATTACAACTCACACTGATATATTAAACAAATGTATACATGACACTGTTTGAAAAACTATTTAACAAAAATAAAATTAAATGAAAAGAAATCTAATTGTAAAATAAACATTTTGTTGTGTTAATAAAATATTTATGATTGCGGTACTTGACGGGTTATTGGCCCGGCCAGGTAAATAAACGAAACTTAATTATAAAACAGGGAAAAACAATTGGAAATATGGAGTTACTAGAACTGCTCGACTAACGAATATCCTGTAGACAATCTTTGGTATATTTTAAATATTTTAGATGATTTTTATACCCACTTGGAAAGCGCCCAAATAAATCAAATTCATCAATTATAAAACAAATTAATTAAAATTGAGCATCAGCCACAAAAAATAAAAGTAGAAATAGTTAAAAATTATATATTTTAAGAACCCACTCCATACCAAGCACCAGCCAAACCAGTTGCCTTATAATTAAGCTTAAATATAATTAAAATGAGTTGAAAAATAATTAAATAAACAAGCAGGCAGCATGTATATACAAGTAAGTATTTTGGCTTTAGTTTTAATGCAAAAACTTTATTAATAGAAATCTTTTATATATAAATTTATATATATATATTACAGTTTGATATATGTATACAGATTTTTATAAAGAGTTTTGGTTAGTAGAGCACTACGAAAAATTCGTTAAATGGCAAGGCATTTTTTGTTGTAAGCATTTCCTGGTTAGATTTTTTTTTTTAGTTGCTTTTCGAAAAGTTTTATGTATAAATTTTATTTTTTATTTATTTTTTTTTTTGCTTTTTGTGGCTTTTATACCTGAGGTCCATCGATGTCGCGCACTTCATTTTCCTGCGGCTGTTTCTCTAGAGGCTCACGATGATCCTCATCAGATTCATCCAATTCGCTGCGTTTTGGAGGCGCTGAAGTGGCAGGCGCAGGAAGCGATCGGAATTCTACATCGGTAGGATTATCGTTATTGCTGTTGTTGTTGGTCACACCCTCGACAGTTTCCTCGCCACTCTCCAAAGGACGCACATTCACCAGACGCACCTTGAACACATTGTTGGCATCACCGTAGACCGTCTCGTTGATCTCCACGCGATGGCCATCCACAACCTGTAGTACCCAAGAGTTATTAGCTTAAAACAGAGGCTATACAAGCTTATCTTACCTTAACCGTTGATGTGGTATTGCCGTTCTTGGGACCGATGGGGGTCAGTGGCCTCAGGCCAAAGCCAAGTGGGAAACCAGTTTCGGATGGTGATTCACCGGAGCCAACATCAGAATCATCATCGGCAGCGACAACTCCGGGCCAAAGACGAGTGCGCAGACGACGGAAAATGTCTGAGAAAATGGCAGGAAAAATTGAGCATAAAAAATGTGTTTTCTGTGGGATAATTTCACGCCAAAACAAACTAGAATAATAATAGAAGCGACACAAATTGGAAAGCAGTGGAAAAGGGGGGAAGAGAGGGGTGGGTGTGGCAGCTACAAAGACACTAGAGACACAAGCAACTCTGGGAACTGACGCAGGTGTTGCAAAGTGGCAGAGTCTGCCTGTTTTGACGACTCCGGATGTCGCTCTTGTCATTTCAGTCGCACCCACGCACACTCTAGCCCCCTCTTACACCCCCGCCCCATCTCCTTCTAGTCCCTTTGATGCTGCAGACGCCTTTTGCCATTGCTAATGCGTTTTTCTGTTTAAAATCCTTAATCCGTAAACGCACTAAAAAACGACAAGTAAGCGAAGCATTTTCTGTGTCGCCAAATGTCTGTGCTTGCAACGTAATCCTCTTGCCCCATGTTGCACTAACCCTTTGCTGCACTCATTCCATTGCTACACTCATTGATTCTTAAGTTTCCATTTGATTTTCTTGCGCTTTTTCTTTGCCAACCTTGTCATAAATACTTGACCGCATTGTTATACACCTCCCAACCCCCCTAAGGGTCTTAGCATTTGCTTGTTGCAAATCTAATGAGTTTACGAGTGCCACAAATACTTGACATCATTGTGGCACATTGTGTGTTGCCCTTTGAACTTAGTTCAAGGTGGCTTTTAAGTTCTTTTTCTTGCAGTTCAAGCACTTTTTCGCTGGCAACTTTAATACAACATTTGGAATGCCAATTTGGCATAGAAAAGTGCGAGAGTGAGTTCTGAAAAACTTTGGCGTATACCCTGTAAAACATAGCTGAAGGATAGTTAGGTTTATTAGCTAACAATTATAGGGAAACTATGGCGGTTATTAGCATAAATGTTTATACCAATAATTTTCTAACCAGAATTCTAACTTCTCTTAAACTTGTTCATTTATTTTTATAGACTTTTTTAGCGCAGTCCCATTTAATCATATTTTTCACAACATATTTATGGAATCAGCAAACATAATGAAAGTTTTTCCCTGTTTTTGTTTTTGAGTTTGTTATCTTTGTGCAGAAGCTGAAGCCAAATAAAAAGTTTTCATGCATATAAAACGAGGCATTGGCTTAAGAACTTTTACATCGTATTAGTTAGCAAAAGATTTATGAAGTTTTTGTTGAGAACTGGAGTTGGCTGGGGTGAAGTGTTGGACAAATCTTTAGCTTCATCTATAGCTCTGGCATTATCTGGGCTAAGAAGCATTTTAGAAATGCTAGCAGCACAGCAAACAGCTAACCAAGGCTCAAACTTTTCACTTCTAATGGTCAGCAGAGTTTGACCCTCTACTCAAATAAATTTACGAGCATATTTCAATATAGAACTCAAACTTTTCCCACCACATTTTTGGACATAATATTTTTGATAAATTGTTTACATTTTCTACGGTCACTTTATCTACAGCGCTGCAGGGATATTGCGTATACGCCTACGTACACACTATACATTTTTATGCTGACTAATTGGCTTTTGTGTGTGTGGCATCTGAAGGCGATTGTCATGTAATAGCCATAAAAAAGAAATGAACGCATTAAATGCATTCGTACTTTGTACTTTACATTGTAATTACTCGTAATGCAACAATACTTTATACATGTATATGCAATTAAATGCATCACGTGGCATGCCACAGTTGCCACCGCTACTGCTACTGCTACTCACCATCGAATGAATTGAAGAATCCAATGTTAAAGGGTGATGGATTCGGCTGCAGGAATGGATAACCAGATCCAGTGTCGATAACACCCTTAAAGTCATGGAAATCGGTATCGCTGCCATCACTTTCTACGGGTCGGCGTTGTGGCACGGACACAACCTCGGCATCATCCTGGGGACTGTTACGTGCTGCAAGAGAGAAAACAAAATAAAAATGAAAATAAATATTACTCATAATTATAATGAAAAGCGCAGTTAAAATGAATCCGACCGAATCCGAAACATTGCCATAAATTAGCTGCGAAAAGTGCGTTAAATAAGCCAAATCAGCAAACTGCGAACGGCAAATGGAAAACTGTAAACTGAAAACCGTAAACTGAAACCTGAAACCACAAACTGCTGACGTTTTCTTGGCCACCATTTTGTTTTTCCCCACTTAAAAGTCCCCTTTTAACCATTGGCATTGGCCGTAATTTGTGCTAATCATTTGGTTGCCTCATTAGCGCTTATTAGAGTTTTCATTTAGCATAATTTTTGGCATTTGCTGGGTGGTGGGTGGAGGTGGAATGGAAAAGGGAGAAGTGGTTGGGGCAGTGGCATGGAATGTCTTGCTCTTTTGAACTGACCTTCATAAAAAGATTAAAGCAGAACTGCGAAACGTTGCCATGACTTAATTATGCTTATTTATTCTTATAATTATCAAAAAATTTATCGAACTTGATACAAAATTGTTTATAATTATGTTTAAGAGCAGGCAAGTGTGCGGTGTGAGCACTGAGAGCAGTTGGAATGTAAGCAAAAAGAAGAGCAAATTTGATCCACATTGGAAGCTGTTTAAGTGGAAGAGAGAGTGAGCGAGAAAGCGCTGGCTCAGTATCAGGTATGTTTCCATGTGTGTGTGAATGATCAGCTGATTGAGCTGCAGCCAATTGAAATCGTGAGAGCAAGTGAGCAAAGTGGAAGCTATTTGGGAGAGCAGCTGTGTGAGCTTAGAGGATAAGGGAGCAAGTTTGTGCTCTTTGTTGTACGTGTTGTACGTTGGAGCAGGCAACTAGAAATGGAATTGGGACCAACAAATTCTTTGCCACGGTATGATAATGAATTACAAAGGAATTTTAAATTTATAAGCTCCTTATATAAATCCTCCAGTTAAATTCTATTTTATTTCTACTAAAAACATTTTTCTATTAAAGCCTTTCCTTGGCTTAAATTTATTCAATTAAATAACATATTTCCTTGAAGACTGACAAGCTTAGATATATTTTTTTCAATTAGTTGGATTTATCAGATTGAAAACCGCTTCAACTAACTGGGCCAAGGCTCTATTAAAAGCCATTACAAAACATGCTACTACAAGTGCACAAATAAACAACACCATTTGTGGAACCCAACTTTGGGTGAGAGGGTGAGAGAGCAAGCAAGACTTCAGGCTGCTGGTTGGCTAGATGAATGAATGTGTTTCTCCCTTCAGTCATGTTGCAGTTCATAAATCTCGGCAGCTGAGACTGACAGCGTACAACAAGTGGCAGGACAGCAAATAAAAAAAAACAACAACAAATAATAAAAAAAAACGGGGCAAACTCAACTAACGATGTTAAAAATAAGTCAAGCCAAGTCAAGACTTGACTTGAAATGCGAAATGTGAAATGGGGAATGTGAAAAGTGTGAGAGTTTTTCATGTTGCGTAAAATGCGTACGGAAAAATGCAAAAGTGTAGCTTGACATCTGGGCTGTACTACCCCTCCATACAGACCTGCCCTTTATCATAGGGTATGTCAAACGACCCTTTACTTTTTTTAAGCCGATTTATGAGTAACACACACGACACTCGCCATATGTTTGGTTTAAATAAAAGTCTGCGCTGTATATACATATATACAAAATATATGTGCATGTATGTGGCAATGCATACCTGAGGTCGTCTGCAATGATCAAACACAAAGTGGAACAGTGCAAAAAAAAAAGAGAAATGAAAAAAAAAGAAACATCAACTGAATCGAGACAAGAACAAAGTGGACGGAGTTCCATATGAATGTCATTTACAAGTGCAAATATTTACCATTTGTGGCACACACCGGCACACACACACACACAGGAAAGTGGGCTACAAGCTGGCAAATATGCAGCGCTGATATTTATATGTATATGCATATGAAGCGCAAATACATGTGTTACAAACTGTAGCTGTATGCGACTGACAAATGAGCTACAACTAAATTTAAGTCGGCATCAAAAATCTTATGCTTTTTACACTAAAAGAACTCAGGTTTAGTATCCGAAATATAAATCGCTTTAATTTATTAAATAAAACATTTAACAGCAGTTCTTAAAGTGGTTACTGTGCTCAACATTTGGCTCAAATGTACTAGAACTTTTTAATAAATTCGTTAAATATCATTTTTTTTGTCTACTCTGTTTACTATTTATATTTATAACAAACTTTCATAGTAATAGCTGAAATAAACACTGCTTTATTTATTAAATTATATGTTTACAACACATATTCAACTAAAATTACGCAGCTTTAACTGCAAATTTTCAAAATATGGCCTCAAAACACACTTTACACAATTTAAGCCTGAATTTCGTACAGCTAGTTCAGCACATTTTGGCACTAAAGCTGATCAAACAGTCAGTTCGATGGTTGCATATAATATTTCATGGTTTTATGTTGCATACTTTCAGGGTTGTTGCCGTTTCACTTGCTCCTGTTGTTGTTGTTAGTGTTAGCGCAGATTGAAACGTGTTGGAGAGTGGCAGAAATTTTATAAAAATGAAAATCAAACACACACACCTACACACACCCACCGACAAACTGCTAAAGGGTTCAAATCTGTACCTTGCCAGCCCACTCAAAATGAAGGCGTTATTAATCATGCGAATGCTAGGGAAAAACGAGAAAAAGCCCGTAATGAAAACATCTACATGACATATTCATTAATTTTCCAATAATTAAGCCCAGTCCAGACGGAGGTAGGGGCGTGTTTAGGCAGTTGGTTCATTGTTCCCTTGGCTGAATTATGAAATTAATAAAACCAGTTGGCAGTTTGGCTTTGTGTTACACAATTTTCCGCAACGCGTTGCGCTTTTGTTCTAAACACAACGAAATTTGTTGCTAATTATGCTAAGGTTAACTGTATGTTGGGCCGTTTTTGGAAGGCGTGGCTGTTGCCCTTCCATTTTTTTGTGCTGAAGCGCTACAAATAAAATCACTTGGCCTGCGTTTTATGGTGCTAATTGCCAGCAGGCAAAGAGCCGTCTGGTTAGAAGATTGGAGCCAAGTTCTGGTAGCGCACAGACTGCGTCAATTAATTAACATAATTGTACAATTTTGCATAATTTAGTATGATGCGATTGTTTCCCTTTATTTTTACTCTTTTTTTGGGCAGGTTTTCTTGACTTTTGGCGGGAATTATAATTGTAGCTGCTTTTAAGCTTCAATTTCCTAGGGCGCTTCATTAATTATTGGTAAGGCATTAATTTATATTAAATATACAGTGTTTTAAGTAAAAATTCAAATTTTTTAGAGATTTTTAAATACATATTTTTAAGTCAAATATTTCCAAGGCAAAGGAGTATTGAAGTTATGCATAATAAATTATATTTTACGCTGTTTTATTCCACTTCTGTTTTAATGTAAAAAAATTAATGCTTTTTAATTAAAATTCTGTATCATTTAACTAAATTAGCTATTAACTTTTACCACAACTGTAACATTCTTTGAAGCCAAGCTTAAGTATTTTGTAACTCCCACAGAAATCCCGTTTGGTAAGAAGATTTCGCTGTTACATTAAGCAACTTGTAGCTGGACTGGGATTTAAAAGATTTACATTTTCAACTAACTGGCTAACTAAAACTGACTGCAGCTGCAGTTAGTACAACTCCCCACTCGACGGCAATCATAATTACTTGCCAACTTGTGGCAGGCCAAGTCCCCCGAGGGGCGGGTGAAAAAAATCTGTGGCTCGCACTGGCGCCAGCGCTGCTGCAACTAGAATTGTGGCAACTTTTTACATTAACCAAAGTGCCGACTATTAAAAATTCATTAATCGCACGCAACTGAAAGCAAAACACCTCATAAAAAACGGCAGCAAAGTGGGGGAGGTGTTAAAGACTAGTAGATACCCTGTAAGCTCAACTATTTTACTTTAAAAGCTATCAATAAAACTAATACTATAACTAGATTAAAATAAAACCTAAGTAAATATTAAGCTTTAAGCTTTTTGTTTACCCCAAATTAAAGTACCCACTTTGGGCTGCTTCCAATAATTACAGGGCACAGGAAGCGCCCTGCAGAATAAAAAGGCAAACTCGTTGCAAAAGTTTAATTGATTTGCGCGCAAAATGGCAAAATAATTGATAGATTGAAGCGAAGCATCATCATTAAATGAGCGTTTTTTGCCCGCAGAGAAAGTTCACAATTTTGCAATAATTGTGGCCAAAAAATGTATGATGTTTTATAGTTGTAGTTATAGTTATTAATTAGAAAACTTTTCACAAGCTGCAGAAATTCGAGTTGAAGCCAAGCGGCTGCTGCTGTTGCTGCTCCTTTTGCTGCTGTTGCTCAAACTGCAATTGAAGCTCTAGAAAATAGTGCACACAAAATTAAAATAGATTTTCATTTTGATGAAATTCAAAATTAAAAACTGTTTATTGCGGGGATTCAATTGCATTTTGTGTGCAGAGTTGCAGCCAAAAATCGAAAATAAATAAATTTGTATGTAAATGGAAATAAAAGTTGTATGCAAATTTGTCGAGACTTTTGACGAGTTTGTTGCATCGCATGTAATACACAAAATATTTCATTCAATTTTTGGCAATTGCTACAAAGTAATTGGAAAACACATGTGGCAACGATTGATATTGGGTTTGGGCAGTTAGAGATGACACAAATAGTGCTAAAAACACGACACGAGAAGCTTTAAATAAATAGGAATAGTACTATAAATAAGCAGCATTTTAAGGAGTCTTACTGAAAAGTGCTTTAATTACTTATTTAAAATGTTTCTATTAGAAACCTAAGTCGTGCCTCGTGACACGACTGGCAGCCCATCTCCAAAACGTTTCAATATTTGACTGGCAAGCATATTGAATTCGCTTTGCGTAGCGTGGACATTGATAATTTTAGACAGTTGGCCAGGAAAAAGCAGCAATTCAAATGCAGCTCGGCCCGAAGAGTTACCGAGGCGAGCAACCGACACTTTTGGCCAACATTTTAATTACCATTCGGGGCTGCAATTGGTAAGGGTCAGAAAAAAAGGCATTGCATATTTTGCAGCAATTTGGCAACAAAACGGCAAGAGATTGAGCGCTCAAAGCAGACTAGACAGAGTTGGGGAGAGAGAGGGAGTGAGAGAGGGACGGCAAGATAGTCAAACCCACACAGACACACAGACATATATCAAATATAATGAATTATGGCTACGATGTGTAACCGGAGCTGTTTGTAATTATCGGGACGCATATTAATTTGGCCAACGTCTATGGTCGAAACCAATATCAAATTTTTTCGTACCCCAACAAACACACACATACGCACAGCGCTATGTGTGTGTTTGTGTGCTTCATATTATGTTTCATTCAAATTTGTTCGATGCCATTTGAGTGATATGTGGTCAAGTTGGTATACGGCTTATACGACTGCTTAATACCCTATACTTACACTGTGTACCCTTCTCTGTTCCTTTATCTTATCTCTCTTTCATTTCTCTTCCTCTGTCTTCGCTCTTTAATTATAATTATAAAGATTAAAGAACTGAAAAGTATTCTCTGTTACTATTGTCTACTTTAAATTATGTCGGCTTTCCTCAAACCAATAATTTACGGGGTATTTACGTATTATATGTATTATGTGTAATTAAACTAACAAATAAACTAATTATATAATGTGTTCTTAAACCACAATGAAATACTTATAATTGTGATTAATTATTTTTATGTAAATAAAGTTATGTGAGTACTGGAAAAAACATGAAATACTAGTACCATAAAATTGCTTTTATTAAAAATTAATAAACTTCTTCTAACATTGCTATAAATAACTGAAATAAAAGCAACTATTAAGTGTGATTAGCAGTGCCTTTAATAAACTATTAATAAAAACAATTGCTGTAATAATTGCACTTAAGTGACTTACTTATACTAGTACTCTATCACTAACCTACGTTAGTAATAGTTTTCTGCTCTATTTCTGAAATATAGTCACTAAAGAAATTACTTGTTTTCCAATTATAATCGTTAAAGTCTCGCGCTTCAATTCTCCCAATCGAGTTGAGTAGTCTCTGTGTCCATCAACAACAAAAGCGAATCGGTAGCATACTTATCTCACACACTGTCATGGTCTCTTTCTCTTTTACACCGCTGCCAATCAGTCGCCAATCAACAGACTAAAGTCCCTTGCCCCAGTGTGCCTTGCAATATAGGGAGGAATATGGGTTACTAAAAGGGGCGGAGGGGCAAGAGGGCCGTGGAGGGGTAATACCCACTGCTTTATAGAGTCGCGTAGATAACTAGAACTACGCCGCAACCTCTAATAGGCAACGCATCCGCCACAGAGACCCGTACACTGACCAGACCCAGAAGTTGTTCTTGTTGTTGTTGCTGTTGTTTTTGCCTCTCTGCCGCTGTGCGTGACATTAATCAAGCGTAGGCCAAAGTCCCCACATGCCAGTGCCACCTGCAACATCATCATACCCTTTCCCAGCACTCAAACCAATCATCATCACACACACGCAGCTTGTCTCTTAGGGTGGCCCAAAAATCATTGTAGACATTTGTAATTAGAATTGATAGCAAAGCGTTCAATGTGTGTGTGTGTGTATACAGGGTATGCAGCGTGCAAGTAACCAAACACACACACACCTTAATACACACATAGAGGCTCCACAGTGGCTGCTGTCGTTAAACAAATTTCGCTCTAGTCTCTGAATGGCTACACTGAAAAAAATGGACTGGACTTTACCTTAAACCTAAGGTATTTCAGTTAAAGAATATTTATTTGTTGTCAGACCTTAAGCTGCCGCAAAAAGGCTTTTAAATTTATTTTAGTACCATATTTTTTCTCCAAGTGTAATTTTCTGCAAAGCTACGTGTATCATTTGTTAAAAGTTCGATTCTTTAGACCAGACTCCCCAAATAGCAAGGTACTTTAAGCTGTGGACACAGAGAGTAATGAGGGAGGGATTTGGAGGAGGAGGAGTAGTATTGGTAGTGGGAGAATGCACAAAATATCAGCACACGTCAGTTGAATGGCATTTCACTTGGAGAATGACAGCTAACTGAGCTCTAGGCACTTTCACTAGTTGAACCAAATCGAAGGGAAGAATTGCTAGCAGGAGCAGAAAGGGTAGTTTCACTTTCAGCTCAAAATACTGTTGACATTTGCCTGGGTCCAGCAACAACAACAACAACAATGACAGTGGCTACAACAACACGAGTGCAATTTGTGGGGCATCAAACTAATTTTCCCCCTGTTTAGAAGTTCTTGAACGTGACACAAGTCCGCACTTTCTGGCCAGCCAACTGTACAGGCATTTCCCTCTCACTCTCTCTCATTCTTCTTCTCTTCCTGGCATGCCATACTCTCCTACTCACTTGGTTAACCCCTTGTGCTGTTTGTGCTTCTTGGACAACAGTCGCTTTTCAGGCTCAATCACTGCTTTTCAACTGATTTGAAATCATTTTAGACCAAATTGCATACAATTGAGTTTGTCAGCCTGACGAGTAGACTTTCTCTGTCTCTCTCACTCTTCCTCTGTCTCTCACTCTCTCTTTCAGTTACCAAAAGTGAGCGCTAAATGGTGTAAAAGAATTCTTTAATGGTATTCCTCAACAAAACGAGGCCTTAAACGTTGTGAAAGCAAAAGTTTAGTTTCAAATATAGTTGAATTTAATGTCTGTACAATTTAAGAATACAAAAAAGTTTGTAAAAATTATTCTGCTGTGGAAAATTTATTGATTTCCACACATGTGCCTCCCACACCCACTTAAAACCCGCTTATTAAGCCCTCGTCACAGCGTATTAATATTATAAACTCTATTAAGCTTATAATGCCAAGAGTCAGCTTCATTAACCGCATAATTGTTAACCATGGCCAACAGATTTTCCGCCCACAAATAAGGACAGCTTTTCATACGTGCAATAAGTGAAATTGTGGCCAAAATATTTACCGCTAAAGCAGAAAGTAAAAAAAAATTTAATTCAATTAATTTTTGTTTTTTTTTTTTTGCCTTTTTGGGTCAGGTGGCCCTTAGACTTGCAGACCCTCCTTGGTTAAATCAGGTGTTGCCTTCATTTTTCACTTGTCATACACTCAAACACTCACTCGCTCATTCATTCATTCATTTATTCATTCATTCGTTGAGCCACTTGATTTGCATTTTGGCAAAACAACGCGAAATCAACAAAACAAAATAAAATGCCTAAATAAAAACCTTGCCCCGTTGTAACCCCCATTTAGGGTTGCTACTCCGTCTTGTTGTTGTTGTTGCCCGTTTGTTGCCAAATGTGACAATCGTGTCACGTACGCAATGTTCTGGAAGATTGAACGTTACGTTTGTCGCGTTTAAAATGAGTTTTTTTCCTCTGAATTTGATTTTGATTGTTTGGTCCCGGACATGGGTCCCGTTTCCACTCCCCTTTCGCCCCACTTTCCACTTCGTCCTGTCTATCCCCGCTCCGCACTGCTGTGATTTGTCGTCATCGTCAATCGCCACATGCAGCAAATTATTTGGCAACACCAAAAAAAAGTTTCACAATAAAGTAAATTTTTTTTTAATTTTAGGCTGAATGTTTTCTGGGATTTATCAGCCAAAATTCCCGACACCGGCGCCTTCATTACGACCCCTCCCCCCAAAGTTTCTCTTCTGCTTCTTACTTCTCCTTTCTCCATTTGTTCACCTTCGGTGCGTGCTAAAAATTTAAAAATATTTTGTGTTTTGTTGTTGTTTGTTGCTGTGCAGCATTAAAATGTATCGAATCACAGCTTTCACTTGACATTTTTACTTTATTGGGAACGAATCGAAATTGAATTGATTTATTTAAGCATTAAGTTAAAATATATTTTATTTTTCTATATATAAAATGTATTTAATTCTTTAATCTGCTTACATGTTGTGCATTTTTGATGCACATAAATCATGGCACATGATTTATGATTACTAAACGAACTGCTGAATGTTAATCAATGTGAGTGAAAAGGTATCAAGCCTGTATGATAATTGCAGGCAAATGTATTGTAAAATGCAAATGTATTGTGACAGTTCTGTGCAGAAGTATACACACAGACATATGTTGTAAGAGATGCAGGGAAATACATGTATGTGTAATACGTATTTTTGGTTGGCAGCAAAAACCGCAAATTGCCATTAACGAAAATCTAATCATAACCGGAAATTAATTTGACAGGAATCTCATTAAATTTACAGTCTCGTACTGCGGAGTAAGGGAATAAGGAAGAAGCACAGCTGCAGCAAACCGCCGCTCTCTCTTACTCTCTCTTACCCCTCACCCCCTCACTTGGCAATCGTTTAAATCTGCACGCGTTGACATTGCAATGACTATTTGAGTAATTCTCGGGATTTTCATTTTAATACACATTTATACACAAACACATAAGTATATTTATATACATATGTACGCATGTATGTGAGTATTTATGTTGATGTGCACACAGTATGTGCTGACTATGAGGAACTGCAGCATTGCCACTGTGCTTTCTCGTAATTTATATGTGATTTTGGGTTTGCGCCATGCGTGGCTGAACATTAGGCGCTTGCACATTTTGCCAGCACATAAATTAACATAAGGAGCAGGCCAGTGAGAGCGGGGTATAGCTGACTAAAGAGAGGCGCAGAGGGGCCAACATTTTCGGTAAGCTCTCAGGGGAGGCCATGCAGCGATTACGTGACATTGAAACGGACTAAGTGGTGGTCGGCAGACTGCAGCTCTCAAGAGCGTCAAAGAAGAGAGTGGGATGAGAGAGAGCTCGTATAGTAATGTAGAGTGACAGGGAGAGCGAGTAGTAGAGTTGGAGATCAGAGAGCCAGACTGTTTTGTAATTACAGGAATAAAGCTTTAAAGCTGGCAGCCAGCGTGGGACTGAAAGGGACAGACTGAGGCGTGGAATGAGGCGAAACTAAAGATTTTCGTGACAGCTGACAATTGCCAAATGTATGTATGCGTGCGTGTCTGTGTTTGCGTTGGAGATGGAGTGGGTTGGGGTGCAATATAATCTCCGGAAATTTGATAAGGCAATCAGCTAACCGAAATTGTTGATTAATTTGGCATTGCGTTTTGGAAAATTCAAGCGAAAAAATTGAAAATAAAACGCATAAATTGATGCAATCAGCCAAGTGGTTAAACAATTTTCCATAAATATTGCTAATGGCTAAAACAACAGTGGAATGAAAATTAAAATGACGCTTACTTTGACAAGGCTTTTAAGTACCTAAACCTTTTAATAATCTACACAGAATAGAATTTTTTGTAATCGTTAAAGAATCATCTGTTAATTAACGAAACGATAAGTGGAAACTACTGTGTCACGACATACAAACAATTTATTTAACAACTATTATTATTTTTCATTTCAAGCATAAAATCAACACTCCACACTCGCCACTAACAATTGTACACATTTATATATCATTTACTGTATATGATTAATCATTCGAAAGCCGGCCGAAAACAGTTGTAACAACAATAAAAAATAACAGCGCAATTCACAGAGAATTTTCTTTGTAAAGACTATTTTCCCTATAGTATTTGAATTATTCATTTGAATTATTTTTACGAGTATAGTATAATTTAAATAAAAATGAAAAAGTCAAAGCTTTAAATTGTTATATTAAATCGCTAAGCGGCTTTAGTTATTTTTCAGCGCTTTTCCATGCATGTACAGTAAAAACTCGATATGAATTTCTGTGGAAATGTTTCTACTAATTTAAAAAAAAAAAATAAAGCAGCATTAAATAAATTGTCATATCTTAAAAAAAATAATAATAAAACTTCATTCAAATTTCACTTTTTATAATTTTCCTTTGCTGCAGTTAACTGTACCCAAGTTGCACTGTAACTCAATCAAGCGCCGACATTAACACATGCAGAAAAAATAATAAACTTTAATTGTACGAAAAAAGTTTTAAAAAAAAAATTCAAAGTGTCTATAAAAAAATAAAAATAATAATTACCAGCACAAGTGTAAATTTTAATACTACTAAAAAAAACATACAGCGTTTTATTTGTTTATTAAGTGAGCTCTCTATAAACTTTGTCAATGTTTAATTATTTCAATTCGACTTTGATTCCCCACTTAAGTGGGCCTATTTAATTGTCCAGCGGTGTCAGTAACTTGTTTCAATGAATCACTCGAAGTGACTAAAGATAATCGTCAGCTAAGTTTTCATTTGTTTGCTTTATATTGTTAATTAAATGTTAGTTAAATGTTTACTTTAAACCTAGTTATATGATGTATTGAATTGCTATATTATAAAGCTGTCTAACTGATGATTCATTTTATGAACTTTAGCTAAAATTAAACTGAAAATTTCCTTTAAATTTCAGCTAAAAAACTGTAACAGCAAACTTATTTATATACTCGATTTATACACCCCCGTAGGGCAGCTCTACGTGTCGAGATCTATTCAGAACTGAGCACCAAGCTAATTAGACTTTGCGGTTAAGCAATTGACATAAATAAATTTTGTTGACAAAAGCCAAAAACTAAACAAATTACATCATATTTAAATAAACAATATGAATAATTTATTTTCCAAATACAATTACAAACCGATTTATTATTAGATTTCCAAGTCAACAAAAAAATATATTATTTGTATATATAAATAAATATGATTTATATGAAAATAACTGCGGCAATTTGTCCCTACATGCAGTTGCAATTTGTACGTGATTTTCCCGCCCAGTTCGCCCCCCTATACCCCCCTTTTACTAGCCGTAATTTCAGGGAAAGGCCTTAAACACGAATTATGGCCACAATTAACCCAATTGCATTGGCCCTGGATGTTGTTGGCTCATAAAATGAAATGCAATAAATGTTGTCAAAAACACGGGAAGAAGCAAAGAAATCGCTTAAGAACGAAGAATGAATTTCTTCTG
Organism: Drosophila acutilabella; assembly: GCA_035046005.1. Taxonomy (NCBI): domain Eukaryota; kingdom Metazoa; phylum Arthropoda; class Insecta; order Diptera; family Drosophilidae; genus Drosophila; species Drosophila acutilabella. Next base: position 33,200 of record JAWNOK010000022.1, on the reverse strand, counting down.
CTCGCGGCACTCGAAAACAATTGCACTCGACAAATTGCAACAACAGCAGCGGAATCAGGCCAAAAAAAATAAAATATAAAACAACAACACATAATGTACGAAAAATATTAAAAGAAATTGCATTTCACCAGACGTGAGTTCATTAAACTGACAAAAAGATATGAAGCAGAACAAAACTGAGAGAAATTAATCAAGTTGAACTTAAATGAAGTTTAAACAAACCCAAGTTCTAATCAACAACTGCCCTCAGAGTAAGTTTTACTAATTAAAAGAGTGTCAGCTTTAATTTGCTTTTTACTGTTATTTTAAACTCTTATTATCTGTTAAAAGAAAATTCAATTTATTATTTAACTGTGGTAAATTTATTTTTATGTATTTTTTTCATGCATAAATTGCCAAATTTAAATATTTAAATGTTTCTCTGTTTGAAAATGAATATCTAATCTAATCTAATAGCTTTCTTCATATTTTCTATACAAAAATTAAATTTATAAAAAGTTTAAAGATTTATTTGTATAGATATCTAAGCTTTTCTTTATAGAAAATTATTCAAATATCATAAATATATACACAAATTATACTACATATACATGGGTGCCAAATATAATATGCGATTTTATATATTTTAAATAAATATCGCAAAGTAATTTCAAATTATTCCTAGTAAATATATTTTGTTTTTTTTGCTAGTTACCAATCATTTCCGTTAATTGTTTATAAAATGTGGCCTTTCCTGTTTGTTTTTCGATTGCTTAATTAATTTTTAACCTCTGCATGACTAACTCAAAAAGTTATCAACAATTTTTGTTAGGTTTTCCCCCAATAAAGTATAAACAAATCTTGTCTCTTTCAATCTCTTTCCCTCCCTTTTAGTGAGCTCTCTCAGTTTGGCTGACCCCAGTCACAATTTTAAAGCAACGTTTAAACAACAAACCCAAAAAAATAAGTATAAGTAGAGACTCGTTTGTCCAACGGAATTATGCATAAAATTTGCATATTTCTCTGGTAAATGATTTGACTGCTGCAAATTTGACAACTTCAAGTGGCAGTGGCAGCTGCTGTGACCCCGCCGCACTCGCCCCCGCAACTGCCTCCGCCACGCCCCTTGCTCCCTAACCAATTCGGTGTCTTCAACTTCAGCTGCTGCAATTTATGCATTCAAGTGGCAGCCAAAGGAAGACGACAACGACGACGATGATGATGATGAGGGAACTGGCGTTCTTGTTGTATCTTGTATCTGGTATCTTGTATCTGCAGGATGCATTTTGCAGTTTGCTGATTGTCAAGTGCGTGCAGTACTACAATTCAGCGCTGTTGTTATCACAAAAAAAAGTATAGGAAAAAAACACCCCGAGCATCATTATGCCGCACAAATTACACAAATACAAAGTTAAAAAAATTTTCTAGAATCGTTTGGTGCTTTATCAATTTGCATTGTTGATGCGCAAAGGTTCAAAAGGTGAATGACAACAACAGCGGTACATTATCAATTTGAAATTCCAATGTTCAGTCGACACTAGGAAATAAATAAATTTTGTATTTTCAATCGGTTTCTGGATTAAACTAATTCAAATTCGTTTTTTAAAATGCAACATTGTTGTCGATAGAATTTTTAATGGATGTTATGCTATGTTATATAAATCATTTAACTATTTTCTAACAAACTATTGTTTATTTTATTTAATTTTGTAGCTTTAACTCACCTGGCAAGGTTAGAACGCCGCTTGAAGCCAACGCGATCAGTAGAACAGCGAAGAGCAGCTTCATTTTTTTAGTTTACACCAAATCTTTTTCTTAAATATTTATTTCAAATACACACACTTGCGGCAGAATTCGTTTGATTTTTGTAATAGTTTGAGAAGGGGTCTTTTGTTTTGTGGACACCGGTTTCCGATTCTGTTCTGTTTCGAAAGACAAACAATAGTCAAATGCGCTTAAATGCGTTGAGGAAGCGGCAAATAAACAGCGAACAAAATTACTGAGCACAGAGAAATACAAAAAAGAAACATAGAAATGAGCAACAGATTGAGCGATAATATTTGTTGTCGAATGGAGGTAGAATGAGCGGAGAAACGGAGACAAACACTCTCAGCACTCAATTAGCTGAGCCCTGAGTGAGAGATTGTTATAAATAAATGACAAAAAAACAAAAATGAAAAGCAGCAAACACAAGCTGAAATCTGAATTGAATTAAACAGGGGCGACTGATATACTAAATATAAATTGTATTATTTAAATTGCTAGTAAAAGTTGCAAATTTGTGTAAGCTGCGAATTTTTCCACGCTTTTATTTAAAAGTTATAGAAAACTATTTATTTTCTAGCTCAATTTACATTTGAATTAATTTGGCTTTAAAAAAGTAACTTAAACGCTCAGCTTAGCTTAGAAACTGTGCTGGGCTTGTTTTTCTGGCCGCCAGTGTAAGGCAATGAACAGCGGCATATGCGGCGAATGCGCAATTTTTTTTCTTGCTGCTTCTGTTCATATAAGTTTTGTGTTTTTTTTTTGTGTGCCCCTTTTTGCCCCACTCATTTGCGGGTTAATCAATTGTCATTTATGCTTCGTTAGCTGCACGTTTTATACGCTATTTTGTTGTTTGCTGCTTCTGCCTCTGCTTCTTTTTAGTTTTGTTTTGGTTTTGGTTTCGGTTTTGAGTGTTAGCCTTAATTGTCGCAGCAAAGGAATTATGTCAATTTGTTGATGGCTAACTAATCACTGGCTGTTGTTATTGTTGCTTGAGTGATTAGTGGGTTCAAGGTCAGCGTTTTTACAGCTTACACGCAAACGGCATGGAATTTGCTAACAGCATTTAACTTGGTCGAAACTTAAAAATAAGTTGGAAGCTTTTAAAGTTCAATGAACCGTATGAGATAAACAAAAAAGATACTTTATATGAACCGTATGAGATAAACAAAAAAGATACTTTATATTTTTTTAATAATAAGCTATTCTTAAGAAACCTTCAGTGTATTTTTAAATTGATTTGTTTATAAAATTTGTAAGCAACTTTTCGATCAATGGAATTGGAAGCGAAACTAATTTTAAATGTTAAACAACTTTTTTTTTCCAAAATTTAAATATTTTTGATTGATTTGTTTGCAACATTTCAATCAACGTCGTGTCATTGAGAAATTCCAAGTTTTTCTGGTACTGGAATTAAAATTTCTAAAAAAAACTTTATGTAAACTTTAGCTAAGTTGTTTTCTTTTGCTTATTTAAAATCTCTAATTCTTTAATAAGCGCTTTAGTCAGTTTCTAGTGAACTTAAGGTTCAGTTTAAGCTCTTAAATTAAAACCAGTTGCTAGTATAATTCCAACTAACGTAACTTGTGTGTAATTAAATTTGCATGCGATTAATTTATACGCTTTAATCACGTTTGATTAAATCATTCCACGATTAATGCCTCAGACTAAGTATTTAGTCACAGTCTGTTAACTAATATTGCTCATTAAGGGAACTATTAACACTTTCCCAAGAACTACGTTTATTATTTAAGAAATTATGCTTTTGTTAACTGTTTGATATTGAATCATTTATTTATGTTTATTTTAGCCACACACGCGCTATCGTTTATTTTTATAAACATTGATTTTTTATTATTTTTATTCAATTTTCACTTTCAAACTTAAGACATTAACGGCAGTAAACAAAATTTTTAAATATTGTTTATACAAAATCCAGCGGAAATGGCATAAACGTAAACACAAAAAATTCGCAAATACTTTTTTACGGTTATGTTGTCGCTGTCGTCGTCGTTGTTGTGCAGCGCGCGATCGTTTTGTTTGTGGGGATCTCGCGTCTGACGGCTCTTGTGTTAAATTTCGGACTAACCGTTGCGTACAAAATTTGGCGTAATTTATACCGAGGCACGCAGCTCCTCTCACACATGCAAGCACACACAAAGAACGAACGGCAGACGGCCAGCAACAAGTGAGTGAGAGCGAGCAAGCGAATGAGTCAAAGAGAGTTTGAAGAATGGTTAAAGAATAGCGGCTAATGCAACATCACGTTTAACACTTAAGAGCGGAACGAGGGGAATGGGGTTTTAAAAGTGAACGTCGCTTTGAACGGTGAACTCTCCAATCAACACTATCCCTTGACCATGGTTTTGGAGACATATTCATTGCGAATTCAAAGCAGATCGCGGCGTAACGCGCGCCAAGCAACGTTGTCTGTGTGCCAAATGAAGCTACAAAAACAACAACAAGCATGACTAGAATCTAGTCCAACATTCCAGTTAGGTGTCTCGACTGGAAGATGCCCTATCGTTCTCTCATTGCAACCACTCTCCATGTAGAACAAAAGCAAAGCTTTTCACCTTCCCATCTCTGCATTTGTTGTATTGTTCTCTGGGATCATCGTTGTGGACTCCTCACATTTTACATTCAGCGCTTGTCTGCCTACACACACAGAAACTCACATAAGTGACACATATTATGTGTATGTGTGTGCGACACATAGACACCAACCGGATTCTCATTTAACTGCACTTTGTTGTGCTTTATTTTGTTATTGGCTTGCTGAATGTTGTACCGGTTCAGCCCCATATCGCCTTAAAGTGTGAAAAGCATTTAAAATTGTAAAATGTTTTTACCTTTTTTGTTGAGTCTGACGTTTTTTTGGCGGGGAATTTAACAACATTCTTTCGGTTGCAGATGAACAAAATTCCAAAGAAACCGAGTGCCAAGGTCAGTATTGAATGTTATTGAATCAGATAATTTACATTACTGAATCAGTTCTGACAGGTTAAATTTTCGCATTGTACATTTATCTCTCTGTCACTCTCTCTCTCCTTCTTTCTCTGTCAACTGTTCTATCTCTCGCAATGTCTGTGATGTTTCTTATGGTTAAATTTAGCGAAATGCTCATAGCTGATGTCGCCCACGCATAAAACACATGTTCCAAGTGTGCTCTTGACCCTGACACTGTTCAGTTGGGAAATAAAATGATGCGCGATACGAATATGTCAAAATTAAAATCTTTCCACTAATTTTCGCGCGGTACAATGTAAAGCGACATCTGTTGTACTGACAGAGCACTCTTCGTAGCGCGCTCTGTTGTTTGAAACGATTCATCGTTAAAAGTTGTATAAAGTTGTATCGATTGTATTGTTTTATTGCAGCGCCAAATCAACCCTGTGTTGTCCTAGCAACAGTTATGTTTTGATTATTCCGTCAGATATTGTTTACGAGAGAAGCCTAAAAACGAATTAAGAAATTAATATTAACAAATATGTTTCGACGCGGTAAATTGTCCTTTTTGAACACCAAAGATGACCGCATTAAAATCATTAACGAACGCATTAATCTTACCGAACGACATTTGATGGAAATGTGTTCAGCATTTTCATTGTTGACACGGAAAATGGCCAAGTAAAAACGAATAACAAATACAATTACAATTTTATAACATTTGATTATGTTCTGTAGATATCGCGATGCACACGATGAGCTGGCCAAGAATATTAAAAACTATGCAGACGACGAGGAAATCAATGAGAGTTTGTGCACTGGTCTGAAGAGTTTCACGAATGCAGTGACCATAACTGGGGATTACTTGGACATTAATGTGCACCGAATGGAGCTAAAGGTGGGTAGTTGTATACAGTATAGACAGTTACCAACTTTGGCTATATTCCCGCAGATTGTCAATGAGTTGGCGCACTTTGAGCAGCTCTGCAAGTCCACGCGGGACAATCTGCGTCTGGCTGTTATTGCCAGAGACAAGGAGGTGCTCAGTCAGCGCCAAATGCTGGAACTCAAGTCCAAGTTTGCGGCCAATAATGTAATGTACAGCTAATATATCAAACCACTAAAGTATAACACTCCTTTTTCATTCTAATCACCTAGAGCGCCGCGGACTCGGAGCTGTTCAAGGCCAAGATGGAAGTGCAGCGCACCAACAAGGAGATCGACGAGATTATCAGCAATTTCGAGCAACGTAAACTGCGGGATGTGAAGCAAGTTCTCAGCGATTTCATTCTAATCTCCATGAAGCAGCACACAAAGGCGCTGGAGGTGCTCAGTGCCAGTTACTACGATGTCTGCAGCATCGATGAGCGGGATGATTTTCTAGAGTTTCAGAAACTCATGAAGAGCAAGGAGGATCCTTCCACTCGCAAGGTTTCACTTAAGAAGGGGTTGCGCTCCCAATCCATGGACAGCTTGGATCGTGAGCACTTGAAGAGTCCGCTCAAGCGTCATCAGAAGCTGTCCAGAAGCAGCAAGAATCTAACGGGTGGTGGTATCGGGCATGCCAACAAAACTGAGCAGAGCGAGGAGGATGAGACTGAGGGCGATGAGGAGGACGAAGAGGAGGAAGCGGTAAGGAATGCTAATAACCCTCACACTTCTCTACTTAAACAATATTCATGCTAGGAATCGGAGCAAAGTGGCGAGGAGGAGGAAGAGGAGGCCACTGGCAGCGCTTCCGATGACGACGACGCAGCGGAACCAGAAACACCGCGCACGCCACGCGACAACGTCTTTGGGGCCAAGCTGCGTGGCAAGGAGTCCATCAGTGCATCATCCACGGCCACCGGCTCGAGCAACCTGAAGCCCGTGCGGCAGAGTGTGAAGCATCCGTTCAAGGCCGTGGCAGCCACACATGTAAGATTGCAGAAGCAGTTCCATGTGCCACAAAACTAGAGCAACCATTACCCATGTAGCATAGAATAGAATATAGAAATTAGATACTAGTCTTTGACATTTGCATAAGTCAGTCGCTCGCTTGGTTACACACGCCTCCATTATTTATCCCAAATAAACAATAAATTATTTATAATATGCATAAATCAATCAGGTGGAAAAGCGCTCAAATCCGTTGTCCTCCACTCCCCACTCCACCTCTTCCGCCTCCTCGCGACTGACACGAGGCAAAGGGGCAGCAGGGGCAACAACATCAGGACATCGTGGCATGGTAACCGTTGTTGAATCGAAGCGCGAATAGAAAATATGTAAATGGATTACAGTTTTAGCAGCACTGCGTTTTGGTGTGTACAATTTCTCAATTTGTTTAATTATAATAAAAAACTTAAAGGCAAAAATTCCAAATTTGTTGCCTTGCACAAAATGTAATAAACAATCGTTTGTTTTGAAAAATGTACTTAAATTAATTTTTTTGTTTAGTTGTTGACGAACTTAAAACTATGCAAAAAATGAGCGAAATGTGGTTGGTTGGTGCACAGTTTGAGAGCAATTGCTGTTGGTGCTTTGTGATACTGGAACTTGAAATTGTCTAGCGATTTTGGTTGTGCCGAGGTGAGGTGAGGTGTGTGTGTGTGTGTGTGGATGTGGGGTGTTGTGTGTGCTTGTTTCGATGTATATGCGTTATGTGGTTTACTTCCGGCCATCATCGTTAGTAGTGGGCGTGGCACTAGCACTAGCGCTGCACTTTGGCGTAATTCGCATGTTGAGAAGATTTGGACATGGAGATCGTTTCTCATTTCTCGGGTCCCGGCCCCTCGACGCCCGCCTGATTCATCAGATCGGCAATACTTTTCTCAAGATCATCGATACGATTCCCCATATCATCGATGCGTGTGATTATTTGATCCGACATCGTTTGGAATTTATCTTGAACGTTCTGCAAAAGATTTTGTACCTGATAACACACACAGAAGGGAGTTGGTGAAGGTGGGTGAAAGTAGTAGGAGTTGGTTGGGTTAGGCGGAGGTAGGGGGCAGTTGTTGTATTCAGTTTTATACGTGGTTTTTTTTTTGCACAAACACTCACATAGATTGTTAGCTCCTGCATATTCTTGGGATCCGCATTGCTGTTGAGTGAGTAGTTCTGATCCAGGTCGCTGTCCATTTCGTTGCGCAAATCAGTCATTTTTCCGGCCTGTGTCTTTGTTTTTGTAGCGTGTTATAAAAATACAAAAAGGTTCTCGCTCTTTTGTTTTCGCTTTTCTTTTTGCGTCTGTTTGCGTCGGCGGCTGCAGCTGGACTTGTTCTTTTCGATAGAAGCAGGTAGGGATGGAAATTAAATAGATACCGGAGTCGATGTTGCGATACATCGATACAAGTTGTAAATATCGGTTTTAAGGTGGCCGTAATAATACTGGGTTTTTAATCAGAGCTGTATTCGATTTAGATCGCAAGCACTAGAATATGAACTTTGGCGGCAATCCGTAACATAATTTTTAAAATAAATTGGCAAACTTCTCAAATTGTTGCGCATTTGTGTGCAACTGCCTGCTAAACTTGTTTTTGCTCATTCTTACATGCAGAGAACAGCTGATATTGTTTTGATTTCTCAAAATTTTAACAACAAAATCACTCTCATACGACATCGCAACTGGTTAAACTTGTTTTGCGTGCTTTATTGTAATTATTGTTGTTGGTGGTGGGATTGTGACAAAGGAGTTCGAAATAGAGAGAGTCTACAACAAAGGATAAAGTACGGGGTAAAAGTGCGTCGTTAAATAACTACACAAAAAAACAAAACAAAAAACAAAAATGAATTGAGCGCATTCACACACATGAACACTCACACACTTATAAGCGTATGTGTGACAGCACCCCCTGCAATGGCTGCAGCGACGAGGGACCATAAATTCATAAAGAAACAGCAGCGGCGGCGACAGTTAACTATTCAAAGGGGTCATACAGCTGATAAGCACAATAAGAGTGGCCCAGCCAACCATGAGCACAAAAGAGAGCTGGTGAGAGCTACTGAGAGCGCACAAATGAGATAATAGCGCAAACAAGTACAATATAATTTTCAGTTGTGCATATTTGGAGAACAGTTTGTGCCATGCCATCGGTCGGTGAGGATCGTTAATCGCTGCTTGAATGAAGTCGCATTCTAATAGTACAAGGCCGATTTATTAGACGCAGTGTTTATGTGAATCTACTGGAAATCGAGGAATTACATATAATAATTATTTAAATGTAAATTGTGTTCGCGAGCCTCTTTGATGTGTTTTTATTTAAGTATGTGTGTGTGTCAGTGTGCCTTAGTGTCATATCAGCAACGTTACAATAACAAAATGCTACTGTGCTAATCAGTAACTTTTGACCAATCAATCGAAAAAAAAATATTTGCGGTTTACATTGACGTTTAATGCAAAACTTTTTTAAAATCGCGATAAGCCTCACCAGAATACAGTTAACAATAAAGTAGTTCTTATAAGAACTATTAAACTAGTTTATATTCGTGGGTGTGTTAGTTCGTTCGCGTGTGTGTTCGGATGGGAATATTCGCGCACACATAGGCTGTTGAATGTGAATACACCGAAAACAAGAAGATTGTGACACACAAGCGCACGCATAAAATTGTGTACATGTGTGAGTATGCGGTAATCAGCTGGCAATGGTCTCGGTCTCTTTTCGAAGCCTAACAGTGCGAATGCGAAAGTATGTGCAAAGCGTAGCCAAATAATTAATTAACAATTTCAAGTGAGAAATAAAGTGGTTAAAAGACAAAAGTGAATAAAAAATATATATTTATAAATATTATACTTTCATTCTCGATTGTGTGGGTGAGATAGACAATGAGGCGTTTTATATATAAAATAACAATGCAAATTAAATAAATATTCAGATTTTGCCTTTAGCAAGCAAAGCTTTAAGCCAGCTTGTTTACAAAGAGCGTTAAGTCGCAAGAGAGTGACCGCGAAAAAGACAGAGAGCGAGAGTAAAATAAACAGACTTTGAACTTGTTGCACGCAAAAGCAAATGACAGGATTCTAAAGGGGGTTTTAAGAGAGCGAGTGCACAAAGAGAGTGGATGCTTCAATAATGCAGTTAGTTGTATTCCGAGAGTGAGAGAGCACGTGTAATAACAAAACGAAACAAAGACAAGTAGAGTGCAGCAGTAACCGCGACTGACATCACAACATAATCTGAAATATTCATATAATAACAACAACGTGTGTGTTGTTTGTATGGTCTCTTGTGTGCTATTTTCTGCCTACTTGTTTGGGGCAAGTTCTGATTAGCAACAGCGGCAAGCGCCATAGCAGTGACACCCCAAACAATTTGCTTGTTAACGCCTAGTCCCTCCACCACGCCCTTGCCTGGTCACTATATCTATCAGTTAAAAAGCTAATGAACTCTCAGCGCCAACCCACACACACACATACCCAGGCCAAGAAAGAGAGAGTGTGTGAGAGATGAGAGGCACGCGCTCATTTCGTTTTCTTCAAATGCGAAAGCACACAAAAAAAGAATACAATAACAACACCAAACAGACTGAACTCATTTACACGTTTCTTTTTCATCATTTCGCTTTTTGCTCTTCAACAATTATTTATTCAAATTTTTTTTTGCATTTGCCGTGCCTATTTAGACAAACAGCGACATAAAGAGACAGAAAGCGACGGCGCAAAGGGATTAGAATAATTTAAACGAATTTGAATCGCACAGGAAAAAGCAAACAGCAAAACGAAAAGTACCTGCCAGTAAAAAAAAAACAAATAATTAAAGTAACAAGTAAATATAATTTGATGGTTTTGTGCCTCGTACGTAGCGGTCATTTCAAACGGAAAAAAGGCAGCAGTAAAATTGTGTCAATATGTCTAGTTGGAGTTTGGCGAGTGCCGCTTCGCACAGTGTGACGGGCGCGACCAATGACGTCATCCGGCTACATAATCTCAAAGCCTCATCCGACACTGAAATTGCAACAAGTGAAAAGCCAACAACAGCAGTAGCAACAACTAAATTAACAACTGGCCGTCCAACAACTCCAGTGCCAAGCAAGAAGTTGACCTCGAAGCGATCGACAAATTTGACATTGCAAATAAATAAATCAACATCACCGAGAACATCACTAACATCATCATCATCGGAACATAAAGCCCCAATAGCAGTGGAAGATAACCCTGTGCTGTTGGATACTCCCTCCGTCTATGGCACACCTATGGGCTCTGAGAGCACAGTGTTGCCAGCCAGCACAACGTCACCGGAGGGTCGTGCAACCTTTAGTGGCAACTACAGCAGCTCCATTGCCAACAGCGACAGCACCTCGGGTTCCATTTTCCCACACGAGCAGTACAAAACGATCAAAAAACTTGACATTCAATTCGACAATGTGAGATATAGCAAAAAATTTGGGTTTTTTAATAGAGGTAAGTAACGGTACTATAATCCAAATTTAAGATTAGCTTCAAAAAGGTTCCAGAGCTGAGCATTTAACAGTCGAGCAGCTCAAGTTTAGCCCAATATTCCAATAACCAATAGTACAACTGTCTAATAATACACGCTATCATTATGTTTTCCTACCCTTTGTAGGTGTTTTAATATGTGCAAAGTCACGCTTTAGTGCGTGTTTCAACCTGTTTCAATTAGTATAACTATGAAAAGGTATTTCCAGCCAAAGAGTAGACAACCTTTGAACTGAATCTGCCAGTTATATAGCTATAGTCTAACTAATTATAAACCCATAACAATTAGTGCTGCTTGGGTGCTTGACTAGAAATGTGTATTGTTTAAACAATACTCAAGAACTCCATTGTGAACTATGATTTATATTATTTAAAAAACTTCCTATAGATAATATTACTATATAGTTGCATTTAAGGTTTATTTGTTATCTGCTAACTGCTAACATATCAAAATTTTGCTGCGGTTCCACATGTTTTATGGCTTATCTAAGTCTCGAATAAAACCCTCGAGCGGTAACAAAAAAAAATCGCTGATAATTATGAGTAACGAGTAGTCCTCGATTAAAATTGTAGACAACAAAAGCAGAAGAAAACAATAACAATAACTATAACTATTATTAATAAAAATTAAATTTACTAAGAAATTGATTGATCGAATCAAAAGTGTTTCCAGGGGCAAGGTTCAATTTCAAGCAGAAGAAATCAGTTGCAAAGAATTTTTGATTCCGATTTCAGGCCCATTCCCTACGAGATACATTTTTAGAGGTCATTGGAACCTCAAAATAATAAACTTTTTCTCTTTTCTTTATTTGTTGTATTTGCATAACAGTTTGGAATAATGGGCGTGTGACAGTGACATATTTGTTTACCTTTGTCAACACCCAGGTGAATACATAGCTAGCAATATTACAACAAATGACAAACTGATAAGAACTGTGGGTTACAACAAGAGAAAATAACAACAAATGATATCTGATTAAATGTAACGAATATAAACCATTGTACATATGTATGTTTTGGGTATAATTAGGGTGTGTTTTATATCAAAAGACCTACAAATTCAGTGGGTTACACACTCAGCTGAGGAGATTTCCAGAGTGTCTTCAACTGAGAGTTTTGTGTGATAAATAATTAGTGAGTTTGTAGATAGTTCAAATTGTTTGGTAACCCTCAATGGGTTGAATTACTCACTATGAGTCACCAACTATCATTTGTTAATATGATCCTGATATCAATGAGTATAATATGTCAAACAAGAACATAAATGAATAATTACCAATGACTCAGAAACTTGAATTTTTATCAGGATAATGACTGCATGGGGAATTGTTAATGATTGTAATCTAGGGCAGGTAATAAGTAATACTTTCTTGATTACTATTGTTGCGCAGCTACCGAACCGAGTTTATGAATTTGGCATATAATTAGGGAAATAAAATGGGAAATCACATACAGCACGAAAGGGGTCTTGAAAAGGATAGGGTGATATCAATTGGGATAGAAAAGAGGGACATGTAAACATTATAAAAGTGTTGCATGAAATGGATAAAAGTCTCAGATCTGCGTGGAATATAAATGGCAAGAGGTGCAATGCTGAACTTTTTCTTTAAAGCTATACACGTAATACCCTTTAGCTTAATCACCGTGCCAGTGACATACTAGGGGTGCTTTGCTTATATTTTTATAAATCGTAAACCACTGTAATAAATTACATAAGCTTTTAAACCCCACTTACACACTGATCAAACCTATGAGCGGTGACTTTGATACCTTTGAAATTAGAAATTACCCCCATCCAATAACTGTCTCGATCTAGTGCACATATAGCTTGCATATAGTATGTACCGTATAAATAAGTAGCATCACACTTCAAATAGTTGGCCTGACAACAAATCTTAAGCTCAACAAAAGGTCGACAACGTTTTAATTAATATCACTTAAGATCCATTAAATATTATGCATGTTTTCTCTGACTTTTGATATCACTTTGTTGTTGTTGTTAGTCATGCTACTACTACTACTACTACTAATATTATATTGTGCATGTACTTGAATGACTTTTCCTGTTTCTCTTTATTTTTTATAAATTCATTTCTTTGTTTTATACTTCCTATTGAGACGAACTGAAAACTGAATCACACTGCGTGTTTCCTAATTGTTTAAATACTTAAACTTTAATTCTTAGTTCGTGTTCGTTTTCTTTTTCAATCAAGACGATCACAAGAAATTAAACTACACAGCAACTGATAATTGCTTTAATTAGACTGGAATATGTAGAACTTTTAAGGCTTATCTGAGGCCCCAGATACAATTATTGTTTTAATATTGTTACTATATTTGCTTTAAAGTTTAAAGGAAAAAATGGCATTTGTTACAACTTAAATGTATATTATTTGCTTAGAATTATAGGTCTTTGAACTGATGACATATATATTTATTTTCATTTATTTTTAATAGGTTCGAAAATTGTCTGTCTAGAAGGCGACAGATAAGAATGACAATGATGAGAGATAGTGGGAGAGAGAGGAATTTTAGCAGAAGTTTAATACGTTTACTTATCGGCATTAGATTAAATATATTTCATATACAATAAATATTAAGACTGCAGTTCGATTTGAGTCATGCTAGCAGAGTGCAGCAGGTGTCTTAATCTCAGATCGTTTTAACTGCACTGCTAAATGTTATGGTTTATTCTACCGACTAAAAGTCAAGCACAAGGCCATGTCACAATATCGTAGTACTAATGGCTTCCTCCAAAACCGATTAGGCTTTATAGTGGACCATAAATCGATAACAAACACACAATTTTATGCCATCACAAGTTTTGTACAACATCTGGCAAACTGAATTGAATCGGAATTGGAATCGGAATCAGAATCGGCGTCATGCACCTGCTTTTAGAGGTACTATATATAATATATATGTATATTCGTAATGGGTATGCGATAAGATGTTGAAATATCGCTGGTTTATAGAACTCAGGCAGCGATTAAAGAATGGTCGAATACATGTCTTAGATAATCGACAGATTAGCGACTACTTTGTATGGCATTGTCCAGATGTTGGTTTCGGTATTAACCAATAAACGTGGCCATAACAATGGCCTTACAGCCCTATCACATGCCAGTGCTTAATGGGACATGAGTTTCTTTACGACATTATCACTTTGAAAGACGATTAACGTGCACTGATCGCTTCTAAAAGGGGAATATGGGAAAATGGGGTCTCTTATCATCTCAGACTAAACTAAATTTAGTACAGAGACGCTTATTGAACAAATAGTTTAGTAACAATCAATGAAGTACATATTTTTCCCTTTACGAAACTGTTTAATGGAGTGGTATACTCTGGAATCTTTCTTTAAACCCAAACTTATTCCATTTAAAGCCTTTAAATGATTTAAAATCTTTTTTAAATTGTTTGTACAGGGTATTTACTAGTCATTCAAATGTCTCCCAGTCAGGGTTAACTTGCGAAAGTAATTGTATGTTAATCTTCGTTAGATGAAAGTTAATATATGTGGAAATACAGGTTATTACTGTAGTTAATAAAGCAATTCCATACTTGAAATTTAATAATAATATTTATACTAAGTGCATTGTGATCATTTTTATTTTAGCAGATACCCTAAAACTTGTAGTAAATCATAAATGCACCTGTGTGCTTACTTTATAATTCATAGTACTTACTTATCATCATTTGTATGACCACGGAAACGATTATGTTTTAAGCCCGTGGGGCAAGTTGATAAAAGGCTAAATTGAAAATAGTATAAATTGTTTTAAAGAGAAAAATAATTTATGAAAAATTAAAACTAATTTTAGTGCAGAATCTACTAAAAGTGCAAACCATAATCAAATCGTGGATTTCTATAGAAATTATTTTAGTATGGCAGCTTTATTAAAGGTGTAAATTGAGCTTAATCGAGTCGAGTTTCACTTATAAATCTATAAAATATTGAAAATGAATTTAAATTTTTAATTGTATAGAATAAAATTTATTATTATTTATTTGTTGCCATAGCTTTTAAGCGAAATCTAGCTATACTTTTGCTAAAATGGCAATAACAAAGATAGAAATAAAAATGATAATAATATAATAACTATAAATATTTACTTACATCATTTTAAAATTCTATAAATTAATTTAATCCATCTTTTTTATAGAGAATAAAGACATACTTAAGGGTCTGACTGGCTACTTTAAATCCGGCGAGCTTAATGCCATCACAGGACCTTCAGGAGCTGGCAAGAGCACGCTGTTAAACATACTCTCAGGATATATGTAAGTTAACTTGAACTATACACTTTGAATACATTTTCAATAAATATTCCATTTGACAGTCCCTATGGCTACACGGGTGATTTCCGCATCAATGGCAAATCCCGTGATCTGAAGGCCTTCAAGCCAAATGTGGCGTACATCACACAGGACACGACATTACAGCCCTTTCTGAGCGTCAAGGAGGCCATGCATTTTGCGGCCAATCTTAAAATTGGACCACACATGTCGTCCTCAGCGAAACGGGAACGTGTGAATAGCATACTCGTGGCGATTGGCATGTTCGAGAATCGAAACACAAGAACGGGTCAACTGAGCGGTGGTCAACGCAAACGTTTGGCCATTGCACTCGAGTTGGTCAACAATCCGCCTGTGCTGGTACTCGACGAACCCACTAGGTACCGCTCTATACTCAAAAACTTTAAATTGTTTATGTTTTCATAGAGACAATTGTATCTTTTCAGTGGCTTGGATAGTTCGACCTGCAATCAGCTGATCACACTACTCAAGAAACTGGCGATGGAGGGACGCAATGTCATCTGTACCATACATCAGCCCAGCGCCTTGACCTTCTCCATGTTCGATCAGATGTATGCCATTGCCGAGGGTCAGTGTATTTATGCCGGTGGTGCCAACAATTTGGTGCCATTTTTGGGTGCAGTTAATCTCCACTGTCCCGAGTCCTACAATCCCGCTGACTATCGTAAGTAGAACTTTTGATTTATAACAAAAGTTGGCTAAAATGATTCATTGCCTACCAAAAATCTGTTACAAATCATGGCTAATTGGCTTGTAATGAAACTTGTGTTTTTCAGTAATGGAAATTGCTACACATGACTACGATACGGAGGAGGAGCAACAGGTGGATAAACTGATTGCATTAATGGACAATGGACGCAATGATGACTATCGGCAGAATAAATCAGCACGTCTCGCACAAATGGCTACCATGAAAAAAGTTGGTAAGTGTGCTCAGTTATGATTACCAATTCCAAATCGATCTCTAATGATTTATATTTATAGAACAAATGATGTCATCTGGCTTGATGACACCTGTGACAGCTCCCATTATGACTTCAGGCAGAAACTTTAATTTTAAGCCAATGACGCCCATAAATGAGTTATCCTCACGAGTTTGGGATAGTCAAACTGTTGGTATGACCAGCGATTCGGAAAATCCCAATTGTTGTTCGCCAAAGAAAAAGAAGAAACCAAGACCTTCAATGCCTACATTGGATCTGGATCCTGCTCATCTGTGCAAACGGGAGAATGTCTATGCCACGCCCTTCTACAAGCAGCTTACCATATTGCTATTGAGAACCTTTTTGCTTATTTGGCGCGACAGCTCGCTGACAACGATGCGATTTGCTATACATTTGGCTGTTGGTATACTCATTGGATTCCTTTATTATGGCATTGGCAATGATGCCAGCAATTCGATGAACAATTTTCGTTATGTCTTCTATACCATTATGTTTATCATGTACTGTGCTTTCTCTGGCATTCTGGTCAAATGTAAGTAAAACAGTTTTTCGAAGGGGAACTGAGTATATAAGTTATTCTCTTTGCAGTTCCTTTGGAGTTTCCGATTGTGTCGCGAGAGCATTTCAATCGCTGGTATTCGTTGCGTGCCTATTATGTGGCTATAACACTCGCCGATCTGCCCATACAGATGATCTGCAGTGCACTGTTTATAGTGCCCACATATTTGATGACAAAGCAGCCGTTGGAACTTTATCGTTTTGCCCTGTTCTTTCTGATGGTGTTCATGACAGCACTGGTGGCCCAGAGCATTGGTTTGGCTGTTGGTGCCGCTTTGAGCCTGCAATTGGGTGCGATATTGGGTCCATTTTTCATCTGTCCATTCCTGCAATTCAGTGGTTTCTTTTTGCTGGAAAAGGATGCACCCTTCTACCTACGTTGGGTGTTCGATATATCGTTTTTAAAGTATAGTCTTGATGGTGCAATGTTGGCCTTGTTTGGCTATGATCGGCCACGTTTGGAGTGCAATGAGATGTACTGCCATTTGTCGCGACCTAAATACATTCTTAAGGACCTGGATATGGAGCATGCCAACTATCAGGTGGCCTTCTTTTTCATGCTGGGACTGCTAATGATGTTACGCATTCTTGCCTTCTACATTATGTCATTTCGATTGAGATTATTCAGATGAGATCATATCGAAACTGAACGGTCATCATTATATGCCACATTCCGTTCACAGTTGATAGAGTTTTGACTTTGACCTTTAACTTTTGACTATGTTTGATGAGTACTATCACAAGTGGTACATATATTTATGATTTCTATTAGCATTTAATTATTAAAAAAAAGAAGAGAGAACAATGTGCCAAAGAAATACTATGAACAGCGTATTAGCATAAGGAAATCGTGATATACAACATGCAAATGCTACCCCGAACCCTCCCATTTTGACACTCTAGCAACTGTATACAAATTATACTTTCAAGCTTTCCTTAGCGTAAAATTGTAATTTGTCTACAATCGTATTAACGACCCAATCATCTATTGCTTTATTTAAAGCGTGTGTAAATATTTTTGTAAGCTGTTAAATGTTTGGGTGTAAACTATTTTAAATAAATAATTATAAAGTTTTATGAATTGAAAATGGAAGAGGAAATATTATTTAAGTTGGTAACATATTCTGGTTAGCATTTGAATTTAACGACTACAAGATTTCGGCTATATTTCAAATGTATCGATATATCAAAATTCATTGAGTACTTTTGCTCGTTTTATGACTTAAGGTATCGATGAAATCGATCGAGCTCTGAATTCGATAACGAAAACAGCTGTTGTAGCCGAGTCTCATCACTAAATAACGCGCCATTTTATAATTGAACTTTAACTTGACATGAATAATAAAATTGTGCAGCGGGATGAAAATTTACTGGAACTACTATTTAGCCAGCTAAGCTACAAGATCCAAAAAATGTTGGCTATAAAAGTATTAATCCGAATATCGCTCTGATCGCAACCCTAGCATAGTTTGTCCAACTAAAGCTGACGAGTGAGTACCAATAAGACATATTTATCAATTTAGACTGGGACCATTGAGTATCATTCATTTGCCTAACAGTGGAATGGGCAATCTGGTTATGAGCTGTCTAAAGCGCTTGGGTGGCCAGGAAAGGACTGGTGTGTGCTCTTAGTTAGCTCACCTTAATACTGATGCCCTTCTTCGTTCTACTCCGTATGAATTGCTTGTCCGGATATAACGGAATTTACTCTGCCCGTTTAGGAATCTGGTAAGAGTATGACTAACAAAACTTCCGAACTCAAACAATTTTAAATTAATTTTCTTGTAGCTTTCCACACCAAAGCGAATTCTATTGTTTTGGTGGTGTACTCGTTCTGGATTGATATATTTTCTTCCAATCCGTTTATTGTACACCAGATGAATGTTAATTTCAATTGGGGAGTTCTAATAGTCGTCAATACTTTAATTGTACATACATAGCATATTAGCTAATTAGCTGCAATTGCTCACTGTTTATTATACTAAACCAAACATTTTGATACTGATCTGTATCTGTTCCATTTCAACAAGTTGCATCGAGCCATGTGTTCAATGGATATGTTCAAAAACAATGCTAAGCTTCCAATCAAACATGTTGCGTTTGAACGCTCCCCATCAACGTTCTCGCCTGAAAGCCAGTTCGAGCTTAATGTCAATGGTTCTTTATGCATTCTTTTCAAACCTGTTGCGGGTGTCAGTCTTGGAAATTGGGAAAGCTTCAAGTGCTATACAAACATGTTGCAGCTGCAAGCTCCATAAAGTTGCCGGCAGCAATTGAAAGCAAATTGGATTCAGTTGCGTTTTAGACTTCCGTGGAAAGTGATCAATCAATTGAAGCTAGAACGAGATTCCAATTCGCTGTCGTCGCGACTTTTAGACTCGCAGTTCTAAGCGTGACTTGAATATTTAATTCAACTACAGTTAGAATGTGTTTTTATTTATTGATTATATACAACAAAAGTTAAATAATTGAAAATTGTTGTTACATTGTCAGTTAACTGCGTGACAAAGCGTTTTATTAATTAACCGATTATGCGTAAATGAAAACAAAACCAGTTTTCTGAAGAAAAACTGAAAACGACTGGACTTAAACACCACTGCCCCAATGTGTACTATAATTAACAAATGCTTATCAACAGCTGTCAAGGCTGTAATTGCATTCCACAAACAAATGCACATTTAGTTAGCTGAAAGCTGTGGGAGCAGATAAAGTTACTCAATTTGTGCAGTATTTAAATTAATGTTTATTTGCTTAACAAACATAAAAGTTGAACAAAGAGTTGGCTTAGAAAGTGCTGCATAGTTTTGGGCGTTTTTAATCTGTATGCAAATTTAGAGAAAAGTCTTACAACTCTAATGATATGTATATAAAGAATAATTACTGATGAATTCCTTTAATAATATAAATTGTATGAAGCTTTGTTTATTTTCTTTGCAAAACAATAACAAAAATTAATTAATTTAGTGCACTAAGCGTTGATTTTGTGTACTGTAGTTAAAAGTATTATCTATTGATTATCAGTCTGTTACATCTTTACTGACCACACTCACCTTTCTGCTAACTTAGACTAGTCCTATCTTAGTAGCTGCCACTCAGTGCAGTAGCTTTCAAATATTTTCGATCGAATTTTACAACTCAGACAACGTTGGCATGATAAGATTGTAATCCGCTGCTGGATTACACACACACCCAGACACCCATACAGACACACACACTTTGTTGATAATACACAAATGCAGGCACTTGAACTCTCCATTAATCGGCTACACTGATAAACAAAAGAAAAGCAAAAAAATCGAAAAAAGGCCAGAAACATTTCGTCAGTTGCTAAATGCCCACAAAGCGCACAAGTTTGCAGTTCTTAAAGTCGAAATAAAAAAAAAAGAATTTCCAATTTAAAATAAAATAAATTCACAATGACCGAGGAGAATGTGGCACACAGCCAAACAAATGGTAATCTGGCCAAACAGACGGCACCGGCAGCAGCAGCAGCACCAGCATCGGCACCAGCACCTGCACTGGAACTGCATTTTAGCCAACTCAGCTACAGCCTGAAAACACCGGTGCACAAGAGTGTTAATCAAATACTGATCGACACCTGTGGCACCTTTCGCGCTGGACGGCTCACAGCCATTCTGGGCCAATCGGGAGCTGGCAAATCCACGCTGCTCAGCATTCTAGCGGGTTTCAAGTGAGTTACTCAAACTTTTAGCTATATTTCTGCTACATTTAATCTATGCACCTCCAGAGTCAAGGATGTGACTGGTCAGATACTGCTGAATGGACAGCCGCGAGAGCTGTGCTCCTTTCGCATGATGTCCTCGTATATCGCACAAAACTTTCACACACACAATCTGCTGACGGTTCAGGAAACATTACAAGTGTCCGCCGATCTGAAGCTACCCACAAGCACGTCCAAGCAGCAGAAGCAGCAAATTGTAAGTAAATCAACTGAAAGTGTATATATTTTAAATGCAGTGTCGTGTTTGTAGACCCTGTAAGTGCTTAAAGTGAAGGTATATGTAATTATTAAGAAAAAAGTAAGCTGAGAGGGTTTGCTCTGTCCTCTGAGCTAGAAAACTTTGATCAATAAGTCATTAAACTTCGTATTTATGGCCTAGCTGCGCGCAGATCAAGCTTTTAATGTTTCCAAAGCGCTTTAGCAACGAAATTCTAGCAAAGAACTCAAGAAATCTCACTTATTAGGCATTTTATGACACTTTTTATCGCTAAACTTAATTTAAGTAGAATCAGTTACCACTATGCTCAGCTACGATCGTTTATAGAACAGTTTGTAGTACAAAAACAACTTAAAAAGTATTAAACTTTAATTTTGTACACTTATTACTTAATACTACTGTCTATAATTTCCAACCGATCGTTCCAATTCGCTGACTTCAGACAAAAAACTAAACTTATCTAACAGTAAACAGTTACACGTTATCTTCCAAATGTCGTAATATCTGTAGAAGTTCTTACCCCCCGCTAACTCTAACTACTTTCCCCAGTTGGATGAGATAATTGAGCTACTGAATCTGCACTCCTGCCGTCAGACGTTGGTGCGTGACATTTCTGGTGGAGAACACAAGCGTCTGTCCATTGGCATCGAATTAATTACAAATCCACCGATCATGTTCTTTGATGAACCCACCAGTGGACTGGACAGTGTGGGCAGCTATCAGGTAATGTGCTACCTGCAGCAATTGGCCCATCAGGGCAGAATTGTGGTGTGTGTAGTGCATCAGCCGAGTTCCAGATTGATGCAGCTCTTCGACGACATACTGGTCATCTCCAAGGGCGAAGTGCTCTATTCGGGGCCACAGATCGATATGTTGGATAGCTTCAAGGCTGGTGGTTATAGTTGTCCACAGTATTACAATCCCGGTGATTTTGGTAAGTAGCTAAACAGTTTGTTTTAAAGGCCATTAATGAAGGTAATGATTCTTTCAGTGCTGGAAGTGGGCAGCGAGTCTTCCAATCAACGCTGCGACGCACTGATTGACCAGAACAAGGCACGATGCGACAGTTTACAGGGTATCATGAAGCCGGTAACCGATGAGCAGAGTGAGTTAGCTTGAGAGTGTTACTCTTGTTTTTGGTGGTAATCCTGGTGTCTGTCTTTGCTGATGCTTTTTTATTTATGTTTGTGCTGTGCTACTCCAATCCCTGTTTGCTGTCTATGTCCATGTCTGTAACATGTCCTCGTATGCTACTTCTTATCGCTGTCGTTATCCACGATATGCTCTATCCCTGTGCTGCTCCAAATTCTATTTCAGCAGCGCTCATTAAGGGCACGGCCACAGCTAGCGAGGATCTGCAGCTCATACGACCCAAGGAGCAGGTCAGTTTCTGGTATCAGCTGCGTGTGCTGCTCAAGCGACATCTGACCTCCATGTCCAGGGATATGGTAAGTATAATTAACCTCCAACAAGTCCATATAATTAATATAATCCCAATCCATTCGTAGATGGCTGTGCAGCTGCGTGTGATCATGCACATTGTGGTGGCGTTGCTGCTGGGCGTGGTCTACTGGCAGATTGGCAACGATGCTGCCAAGATCTTTAGCAATGTTTCCTGTTTGTTCTTCATCATTTTGTTTGTATTCCTTGGCAATGCAATGCCCTCCATACTGCTCTGCCTGCAGGACTCCCCGGTGTTCATACGCGAGTACTACAATGGCTGCTACTCATTGCGGGCTTACTTCATATCCAAGGTGCTGGCGGATTTGCCACTACAGCTCACTTGTCCCACATTGTTCATTAGCATCGGTTACTTTATGACTGGTCAACCGGCAGAATTCAATCGCTTTGCCATGGCCTGGAGCATCTGTGTGTTGACTGCTTTTATAGGCCATTTCATTGGTGTAATTTGTGGCACTATGTGCACCATTCAAGTGGCCATGTTCATAGTACCCGCTGTGTCCATACCATTTTTGCTGTTCTCCGGTTTCTTTATACGCATGCGTGAATTGTCCTGGTTCCTGCGTCCTCTCTGCGATTTCTCCTACTTTCGTTATGTCTTCGAGGGTCTCATGCGTGCCATTTATGGCTACGATCGCGGTGAGCTGCCTTGTCAGACGGATTTCTGCTTGTTTAATTCATCCGAGAAGTTTCTCAGTGATTTCGATATGGCTGGCAATGCATTGAGCTGGGATCTAGCAATGCTAGCACTAATGCTGATACTCTTATTAATCGGATTTAATATTACACTGCATGTGTCTATTAAACGTGCGCTCTAGGAAACTGGTTTCATGTTACGCTTACAATTACACAATACTTATTTTTGATATCTAATATATGCTATAATAAAGCGTCTGTCTATGTAATTCAATGACATTGCTTTAATTTAATTAATGCCAATTAAACTGGACTGGACTTTAGCTAAATTCATAAATTCATTTCTCAATATAATTCACAATTAACAGAATGTGTCGTGTTTACAAATTTCTTGCATTTTACTTTCTTTTCCTGTTGGTCTAGTCTATGGAGACACTGGATATCTCCATGGAACTGCCATCGTTGTTTGCTTGCTGCTCGGAGCTGGTGGGCGTTATTTCTGCTGGCGATGTTGTTGTTTCATCCAGTGCGGTGGTCACAGCTGCTTCTGCTGCTGATGCTGCTGCTGCCGCTGCTGCTGCACTGCTTGTGGATGCTGTTTCCACACTGGTCGCTGCTGCTCCCGCTGTTACTGTGGCCGTCGCTGTGCTGTTTGCCGCTGGCGCTGTGTGACTTCTTTGACTGGATTGCGTACGACGTACTGCCTCAACCACTGAGCGTGATTGTCGTGCACTTGACGAGGAACCCGATGCCGTGCCCACTGATGATGATGATGAGCTTGTTGTGCCTGTTGCAGCGGCTGTGCTTGTGCTTGCTCCAGTTGCTGTGGTTGTTGTCGTCGTTGTTGTTGTCTTGCCACCATCGGCAATTGAGGTAAACGGCACACGCACACGCACATCCAACTGCTCCCATTCCATCTCATCCTCGGAACTGGTCTCTGCATTTGCCACTGTCGTTGAAGCTTTTGCTTTCTTTTGCCACTCCGAGCTGCGTCTCCAATCAATGGTCTTAAGCAATGCCTTTGCCTCGTTCTTACGCTGCAATCAGGAGTACAAATTATAGATTCAGATGTTTCAACTATAGACCACTTACATCATCCGAGTCCAGACATTTGTAGGCATAACAGGCTGCTCTCTCGTAGTCGCCCTTTTTCTCATAGTAGTTGGCTAGCGTCATGAATCCCTGATAGAGACTCTGCTTGTCGGTAGCAGCGCGTTCGTCCTCACAGTAAAGCATATAACAATGGACAGCGGTCTCGTGATCCCCGAGCTTCTCATGCAGACTGGCCAGCTTATACATGGCGATGCCTTCGATGTCTCCAACGTCACAGGCCTTCCAATAACACTTAACCGCATTCTCACACTTCTCCAGCTTCTCATAGGTCTCACCCAGAGCGACCAGCATGCGAGAGTCATACGGACGCAGTTGGTGAGCGATTTTAAAATAATACAAACTATAATAATGCATTTTGATAATTTCATAGGCCTGTCCCAGACCATACCAAGCCCGGTAGTCCCGTTTGTTGACCTCCACCGCTTTGCGATAGCTTTGAATGGCCGCATTTGTGTTCTTCAGCTCCATGAACTCATGGCCCATCAATGTCCAGGCTGCCAAATACTTTGGATTGAGTTTAAGTGCACGTTGAAAGTAGGAAATTGCCACCTGATGATCACATCGTATGCTGTAGTAGTTGCCAATGACACAACAGGTCTCTGGTCGGTATTTATTAATGCTAACAGCCTTGTGGGCCAATTGGGCCATTTCGGTCTTCATTTCCTTGACAAACAGCAGATTGGAGTAGGTGTCCACATTGTCCAGACGATACGGATCGCTCTCCAGCAAAGCCTGAAACAATTCTATTGCCTTGTCCACATCTGAAAGACTGAATTGATTAGTAAGCCTGGCAAGAAACTTGGCATATTTACGCACCTCGTTTGTTGTGATAAACCAAGGCCATTTGTGCTGTGATATAGATGCTCTTGCTGAAGCCCGCCGCCTGCAGATCCTCAAAGATCTTCAGACCATCATCGTTAAGATAAAGCTCTAGATAGGTGTGCGCCATAAAGAAGTGTCGCATCCAGTGTTTGCCCAACTGCAGACTCAACAGTTTCTTCTTTTCCATTATGAGCGGTGACAGCTCCAAGTACGCGCTCCATAGCATAGGCACTAGACTGATGGCATTCAATAGCATTTGCTCCGCTGCCTGATTGAGATTCAAAGCTTTAAGGACCACACCGTACAGATAGATACCATAGCCATCTAAGCGACTGCGTCCATGCTCCGCACGTAGTGTGGCCAACAGGTCCGTCAAGTCGCGCATTTGGTTCGGCTCATTGAGATTGGCCTGATCTGTTGTGGAGTCAAGGCGTCGCTTCTCCCGCGCCATGTACGTGGAATACAGATGTAAAAAACGTGGCACATCCGATTCACAGTTCCTGACGGTATGCGCCGCTCGATCGTATTCACGCACATCGTAGTAGCTTTTGGCCAGAAAGTAATCACTGTATTCGGATGGCGCAATGCCCTCCAATTGGCACTCGCTAAACGAACGATCGTCGTCGGGCGCTGCATTGTCTATATGGACATCGCTAAGGCCATGATGCATCTCCGCCAGCCATTTGGTGCTGTGCAGTAGTCCACGTTTGGAGCACTCGATGATGCCGCGTCGCAGCTCCTTCTTCACATCCGACAGCTGCACGCTAAAAAGCTCCTGCATTTTTCCTTATCTCTATTCTACTTTTTTGTTATTAATTTAATTCACAAATTTACCAATTGGCTTTTAAAGCGCTAAACAAATCATTTGCCGGTCGCGATGAATTTCTAAAATATCGATACCATGGGACCAGTGTGACCATCACATGATATACAAAATGTGCAAGCCTTTTGCAATACTGGAAAGCAGCTGCGCAAAAAAATCGTAACAATAACAAAGTGTGATATTTGATGATAAGCGAACTCTGCAAAAAACAATTTCTTTGTTTGATAGGCAGCAACAACAACAACAATAGCAAATAATAAATAAATCAAGTAATGTGAGCCAGTCAAGATCGCGCCATACTGCGAGGTGAACAAAACAAACGTTGGGAATAACAGTTAAAGTTACAGTTGCAATTGCTGATATTTAAGGTCAATTAAGTTTCGGAGTTGCAGTGCATCGCTAGTGACGAAAGCAGATACAATACATATTTACATAAATATCAATTGTTGTTGTGCCTGTGATTCATTTATTCAAGAATTTAACAATAATAACATAATTACCTTTATCGGTGGCGCGCATTCAATTGAGCCTCGGTATAAATTGAGGAACACTCATTCTGTCAGTTGACGCACAAGCACCAAGATGACCCGGAAGCTCCACAGTAATATCATCATATTATTTGGTGTGCTGTTATTCGTAACATTATTTAATGGTGGGAACTGCTTCTGGCCATTTGGCAAGAAAGATGCGCCACCCCCACCACCTCCGCCACCTCCAAAGGAGCCACAGCTATCGCCTGTAATTTTTGGTAAATATTGATTTATAGATAACAGGGTCAAGGTTATTATATGTATGCATGCTTTCAGTGCCAGGTGATGGGGGATCCCAAATGGAGGCACGTTTAAGCAAATCGGATGCACCTTATTTCATATGCGAGAAGTCACATGATTGGTACAACCTTTGGTTGGATCTGGAGCAGCTCGTTATACCCATGGTCTACTGTTGGATTGACAATGTGAAGCTCTACTATGACAAGGTGACACGTACAACGCACAACACACCCGGCGTGGAGACACGCATACCCGGCTGGGGTGATCCGCAGGTTGTGGAATGGATTGATCCAACTAAAAACAAGGCTGGTGCATATTTCAAGGACATTGCCAATGTATTGGTAGAACTGGGCTATGAGCGACGTCATAATATCTTGGGTGCTCCCTATGATTTTCGTCGTGCGCCAAGTAAGCAGCACAAGGAATCAACTTAACCATCGTTTAACCCCCAATTCCATTCCAGATGAGAACAAGCAATTCTTTATCGATCTCAAGCAGCTGGTGGAGGACGCATACGAGGCTAATAACCAGACTGCTGTGACATTTATCACGCACAGCATGGGCAGCGCCATGACACTAGTCTTTCTGCAGAGTCAAACGTTGGAGTGGAAGGATCAATATGTGCGGCGTGTGATTAGTTTGGCTGGCGCCTGGGCTGGCAGCATTAAGGCGGTCAAGGTCTTTGCCATGGGCGATGACCTAGATTCATTTGCCTTGAGTGCCAAAATCTTGCGAGCTGAACAAATATCACATCCATCTACCGCTTGGTTGCTGCCATCGCCTCTGTTCTGGAAACCCTCGGAGGTATTGGTGTCGACTCCGTCGCGCAACTATACCATGGCTCAGTTGGAACAGTTCTTCAATGACATTGACTACAGAACTGGTTGGGAAATGCGACTCGATACGATGCGCTACACCCAAGACTTCAGTGCTCCAGATGTCGAGCTGCACTGTCTCTATGGAGATGGTGTCAGCACGGTGGAGAGGTAAGGTATTTGACCACTTTAGCATTCCCTAAACTACTACAAGTCTGTTATGGTTTCTCCTGTAGCTTGCAATACAAAAAGGACAGCATAGCTGGTGAAACACCCAAGCTTATTATGGGCATCGGAGATGGTACGGTGAATCAACGTTCTCTGCGCGCTTGCCAAAACTGGTCGGGAAAATCGATCGCTCCCATATCCACGCTGGCGCTAAATGGAGTCGATCACATGGGCATTCTGGTCCACCACGATGTACTCCAATATGTACGCACTGTCATGCAGCAAGTGTAGACAAACTTGACAACCGGTAGCTAATTTTGTAGACCCTGTACATGCAAATCTTCGGCGCTATTAAGTATATATTCGACATCTGATTTGTTTTGTTTATGCTCTATAAAAACAAAATTGCTGTCAATCAAACAACTATATCATATAGATGCCAATGGAACAATTAATTAAAAATCGATCAATGCGTTCGAAAACTTGTTTGTATAAGAAATACCTCATGTTAAATGTTAATGTACAGGGCTTTTCAGAGTCGGCTCTCCCGACTTCATTTTGCTTAAGTTTAAATGTAAAAGTGTAATTCAGTTTTTGTAAATCGTATGAAATCCACACTTATCTTCCTTTAATTTTATAAACTCTAATCTAAGCAAAAACTCTGTTAATTAATAAATAAAAAATAGTACTATATCGAATAGCTTTATTTTCCTCCCTCATTGACTTGAAACTGGCGGCATTTTATTAGACATGTGAGCGCATGCGATATATAACTATCGCAAAGTTGTCGGCAAACCATCGATAGGTCAGCAATCGATACACGTAAACAACCATTCAACAATTACTTGCATTAAATTCTCGTCACATTGTATCTTAATTTGTTTAAACTTAATATATTTAAATATGCCACACGGTCACTCGCATGGTCATGGACACGGCTGTGGTCACGAGGCCACGGATATCGACCACGCACTGGAAATGGGCATCGAGTATAGTTTGTATACAAAAATCGACCTCGAAAATACGGAATGTTTGAATGAGGAAAACGATGGCAGCGGCAAAACTGTATTTAAGCCATACGAAAAGCGTCAGGACACAAGCAAGGTAAGTCTTTGGTATGCTTTGAGCCAATTTATTACCTCTGTCTTTGTTTGCCCACAGTTTGTACAAAGCGATGCCGATGAGGAGCTGCTGTTCAATATACCCTTCACCGGCAACATTAAACTAAAGGGTATCATCATTTGCGGTGCCAATGATGACTCCCATCCTAATAAGGTTAAAATGTGCGTATATGTAAAGTCAGCTGGGTGTTTCCTTCATTAATTTGCAATTGTTGACAGCTTCAAGAATCGACCCAAGATGACGTTCGATGATGCACACGGCAAAGCGGATCAGGAGTTTGAGCTGACACGCGATGTTCGTGGCGAGATCGAGTATTCACCCAAGTAACTATAGCTTCTCTAGGGCTTTATAGTCATTACTACTACTTACAAAGCTCAACTTAATTGTTTTCTTGTTCTACATCCACAGAGTCGTGACCTTTTCATCGGTGCACCACCTGTCGCTGTACTTCCCTAGCAATTTTGGTGATGACAATACGCGTATTTACTACATTGGTGAGTTAACTTTATACTATATCTTGTCCAGAAACCCATTAACTTACTCCATTGTCCAGGACTACGAGGTGAGTTCAGTGAGGCGCATTATCACGGAGTCACCATCTGCAACTATGAGGCACGTGCCAATGCTGCCGATCACAAGGACAAGGCATTCGATGGCGTTGGACGTGCCATACAGTAAAGAACCCCATCGATTAGAACTGAAATTTGTAATACTGAACATACTTACTGAGTAACTTGTGATCCAATAATAATGAATAACTTTACAGAGATGTTTTTTTGTTTTTTAATTTATTCTTTATTGTTATCTTATTGATTTATGCTTATAAGATGAGATATCGAATCACGTGTGTCAATGTCAATGCATAACGCTTTTTATTTATTCAATAGTGTTTTTTGTTTTTCTTCTTTCTATTTTTTGTTTTCATCATTTTTTTCATTCTTTTCTGTATTTTTAATAAATGGTTTATATGTATTTTACAAAGCGTTTACTTAAATGTATTTAATTTTACATTTATACCGAATAATTTGTTATTTATTGCACTAGTGTTTTCATGTTACTTTCTTTTGGTTTTTATATCAATTTTTATTAATATTCATTTCTCTTCTCACTTGCTGCTCATTTATTGTAGTTGACCTTCATCTTTATCGTTATCTTTATCTTTAAAGTATGCTTCTTTGATATCTAATACATAGATGATAGAGATATGCACCATGTGTTCCATGTCCTTTTGGGGATCAAAAACTTTTCATTTTTTGTTTGTTTGTTAATCTTCCCATTTAATTTGTTTATCGAGACACATTGTGCATATATGCAAATGCAATTAGGAGAAATAATAACTAAAATGTATTAAATGAATTGCTGTATTTATTTTTGTTTTGTTTTTTTTAAAAAGGTAAAATTATTTAAATACATATATATTTATTTACAAATTCGCGTTTATAGGCTGAAAATTGTTGTGATATTTTTAGTTTTTAACTAGAATTTGTTGCTGCTGTTGTTGTGGGGGTGGCTGTGGGTGTGGGTGTTGGGGATCGTTCCATAAAGCATACTTCCGTGACCAATTTGTGCGATTCTTTAGCTAGATACATACATACATACATGATTCATATACATATATATAATATATTTAGTTGGGGATTTGTATATATATATTTTATATTTACTGTATGCATGTGTCTGTGTGAGAGTGTGTGTGTAGGTGAGTGAAATTGGATTAAAAAAATTATTTCTCTTTTAGTATTTTGAATGCTGTTAGTTTTTTGTGTGTGTTTGTGTGTTTTTTCTGTTATTTGTTCAACAAAATTTGTGCTCTCGTTCCATAGTTGCAGTTAGGGTTCATATATATGTATATATCTATATATAGTATATATATAAGTACGATTTTTCGATTAAATCAATACCAATCCGTTTAAAAAATACGCTACACTCGAAATGTCGTGTACTCGATTTTTGCTGATACCCCAAAAAATCGTTCAGTTTTTTGTTGTTTTTGTATTTGATTTCTTTTTAAAGAGTTTTTTACGTTTAGTATAAAAAATCATTATATCGAAAGTATAAAAATCGTATTTAGCCTTTCATATTTTTTTTTGTTTTCTTTTCTTTTTTTATAATGTGTTTTTATTACATTTTTCTTTTAGTTTTAGTTTTTTTCATTATTTTTTTTTATGTTTTTTGGATTTGTTTAGCAAAAGCGGGTGTATCTTCTTCATCAAGCAGGTATTCGAATGTTACTTGGCAGGATTATTATTTTTTTTTTTGTGTTTATTCTTTTTTTTTTAAATATATATTTAAATAGTTTTATAAAAGCTTTGTGTTTTGTCAGTTTGTTTTTGTTTTTGTGGATGTGTCTAGTGTTTGTTGTGTTTTTTTTTTTTGTTTTGCAGGCTTGTTTCAGTTTTTGCATTAAATTTTATATTTTTTATTTGAAAAGTTGTGTATGTGTGTGTGTTGTTTTATTATTATTTATATATTTGTTTATGCTTATAGAACTCACATTAGGCGACATTGACTTAGTTGGCTAGTTAATTAATTAATTTGTTTCAATACAAGTTTTGTATCTACAATGGAATTTATCAATGATAATGATAATATCAAAATTATTACTGTTCATATTTATAATGTATTTGTAATTAAATTATTTAAAGCTTTTTCGTGTGTGTGTGTGGGTGTGTGTGTGTGTTGTGTTTTCTGAGCGACCAAATTATAATAATAATTAATAAAAATTTTTAGTTCTGGTCAAAAAACAGAGAAAAACTCAACGTGTTGAATAAAAATCTATTTACAATTGAATATTTCGCTACTTATGCACATAGATTTACTTTTTCAATTTGATATAATAATAATTATTATATATACTTTAATATATATATTTATAGTTTTTAACTAGACTTTGCTACAAAATGCTCGCTAAATTATTTGCTTACACTTTCAGATTTATCAATGTCGTTAATACAATTGAATTGCCATGAATATTGCTAAATTTAGCCCCTCCCCAAGAATTCTCAACTAAAATTAAAACTTTACAAAAGAATTATGTGGAATAAAATCAATGGAACTATGGGGAAATACCGAACTGGAACCCTAGGGAGGGACCAGAGACTTGTGCTTCGGCTTGCCGAGACTACACTTATTGTATAACAAGTTTTTCTCCAGTTTCCACAATTTTCATATTTCCTTTTCGTTTCATAATTTATTTATTTATGCACTAAATTTGCATTGCGCTACTTTTATTATAATTTATTTGTTGGTATTAGTTAAATAGCTATGGCTAAGTTATGCAATTGTTTTATTATTTTCATTTTAAATTTGTTTTTTTTTTTGTGGTTTTAATTTATTCAAATCATCATCACATATCAAAAAGTTTACAAAAATTTTACCATTAGTTACATTTGTTTTTTGTTTTATTGCATGTAATTTGTATTTGTTTTTTTTTGTTGTTGTATTTACTAGTTTAATTTAGTTAATATATTATATATATATATATATGTATATCGTGCGCATCAGAATAAAACATACAACAATAGATATTATATATAGGCCCAAATTGTCATTTAGCCACAATTAACAATTGTTGTCAACAATTTATTCCATTCATTTAACATTTTGTTAATTTATTTGATTTTTTATTTATCATTTTTAACTAAACGCATTCCAATCGATAATAATTATATTTGATTAACATTTTGCATTATTTTTAGTTGTTTTTTTTTTAGTGTACGTGTGGGCAATGTTAAAGGCATTTGTTTGGTTTCTTTTGTATGTGTTGTGTGTGTGTGTGTGTATTTTGTTTTTATCATTAAAGTTTCATTTGTTTTTATTTGGAAGAACTGAGCTGAAAAACCTGAAATTACTTTCACTATTTGCTAGGTTTCCAATAATGCGAAAGCATAACTTGATATGCCCAATTAAAACTTAAGGCGTTTATTATATTTTTTTAGTTTTGGTTTACTTTGTTCATTAACTCAATAAAAGTCATTAATTAAATAAATTCAGTTTTTATTGTGTTCAAATTGTTTCAACTAAAGCGCGTGTCGTTTTCATTCATGTTTAAGCTTAGTGATATTATGTTTATTATTATTTAGTTTAATCCATGGAATAGTTTACTTGCATTACGAACGAAATTGACAAATTCTACATCATTGTTTTCTTTTTGTTCAGAATTTAACAACTAATATTGCTCCTTGGGTTCACAAAACAAGGTTGAGAATGGGTCAAATTATAAATTAAATCTAACAATTCCATATGTTGTTCATATAACAAATTAAATAATATTTTTATGCTATAGTTTAGTGTTAATTGATGTTAACAATTGCATGTACTTTCCAATGAAAATCATAATGAATTGAAATTCTGTTGATGCTGTCGTACAGACAATAAACGGACAATAAACTAAAATTGACATTATAATTATGTTTTAAATTGGATTTAGCGTTTATGTTTCTTCTGCTGAGTTAACAAAGTTTTTATGTGGTATTTGTTATTATTATTTATTAAACAACTTACTATACAAGCTCTCACTGTCTCACGTTTTTCATCTGCTGCTGACTACAATTTGTTATATTTATTATTTAGTTTATGGTTT